>CM040454.1:27932733-27975460 GCA_022758105.1 Pangasianodon gigas | reverse complement strand
ACGCCGTAGACCGTGGCCGACAAAGATGGCTTTCAGCTCCCACTGTATAAGCATGCGGAAAAAAGAAGACAATGAAAAAAAAAGAAGAAAAACTAAAAAGCAAAAAGAAGAAAAATAAGCGAGAGTGGGGAGTGGTGGTTGAGTTTTCACTTCTACACGCAAAGTTCGCAAAGTTCACCTTTGAAAATGATGAAAGTGTGGTCTTCCCAAATGGCACACAGATAGTATTAATGAGTAGTGATGTGGTTGGCAAAGATTTTTTTTAAATTATTTATATTTTATATTATATTTTAAATTCTAATGTTTTCAGGTCCAACAGCCACAGTTTAGTAAAAAGAGAAGCAAATGATACTAAATGGAGTGTGTCGGTTGAGCTCATGATAGAAAATGTCTGTTGGATCAAAATTTTAAAGTGTTAATGTTGAGTTCATCTTTAAAGGTGGAAGTAACTCAGAATAATGCTGAATGCTAAATAAATGTTTTACATTTTAATAAATCAATAAAGATCTTATTATATTGCTTGCAAAGAGATAGTTCAAAGACCTGTTGATCATGGATTCTCATATAAATTTTTCAACTAATTCATTATTGTTTATGATTCTTATTGCTTTTTGATGAGGAAAAATCTGACCCAGATGCACTTTTAACCGTTTGAAGCGAAAGCTCATTTTTTAGTCATTCATCATGTTGGAAATTGGAAATGATTCAGGTCATTTGGCTCAGCTTGCGACATTGTAACTGATGATTGCTCTTCTTTGCCTAAATATGGCTGAAATTGTTTCATGAAATCTTATTCTACCATCTAACCAACAAAATAACATTTCTTTGCATATTGCACTTTATAAAATCGAATTAAATAATTGTAAAATAACTACACACTACAAATGTGCATCAACAGTGAAGCAGATCCTCCCTATTATTCTGCATCATACACACAGCTGAGAATCAAACACATGGCTCAGAAGCCTATCCAGGGGACTTGGGGCACAAGGCGGGGGACACCCTGTATGGGGTGCCAACCCATCGCAGGACATAATCGCACATACACTCACACACCCATTCACACACTACGGACAATTTGGAAATGCCAATCAGTCTACAACACATGTCTTTGGACTCGGGGAGGAAACCGGAGTACCTGGAGGAAACCTCTGGAGCACTGGGAAAACATGCAAACTCCACGCACACAGGGCGGAGGTGGGATTCGAGCTTCCAACCCCGGAGGTGCGAGGCAACAGTGCTAACCACAATAAGCCCTTAATGACAAATGATATAAACCTACATAAACCTTTTTAAAAAGGCATTAGCTTTAGACCACTTTCATCTATTTCACGTAACACTTGAGTCAAGTAACACAGTTTTTTTGACATGAGGTTGTGTTATGACACTTTGTCATGACATTCCAACATAACTCTGCCTGGGAAAATGTCATAGCACAATCTTATGTCAATGTAATGAAATCTACGAGATATTCAGCTCTTTCTGACTTTTTCTGGGCAAAAATTAATTGATAATAAAGTATATTACCACCTTGAGCTTTTCAGAGGCTACGAAAGAGGCTGGAGTAAGTTATTAAAGAATTTTTGTATATTATTCTGAAAGGAAGATGGAAAGATTTATCACTTTATTCATATCTTAACATACAATATTTAGTCTTTTTTTTGTTTTGTATAGGAATTGTGAAACTGAACACACTAAATATCTTGTTGATAAGTAATACATTTCTACATCTTATTCATTTTGTCCTAAGGTTACATAAACTTTTGAACTCAACTGCATGTATGTAGGTTTATGTAAGTTGTCATGAAAAGCTTATGTAGCTGTCATGTAGACCTATGAATGCCACCCTTAGGTAACGTGTTTGTGCAAACTACACCACCAGCTCCACACTGACTATCATAGTTAGCTAACTTACTTACTGTTAGCTAGCATGCTGTTTCAATTACACAGTACAATACTGTACTGATGTTAGCTAGCTAGCTTGGTAAATGAACATACCCACACAATATCATGGTTAAAGTACTGTTAGTTAGCTTGCTAAGTGAACATTACTACACAATATCATAGTTAACTTACTGCTAGCTAGCATGTTTGAAAACTTGGCTGGTTCAATTACAAAGTATAATACTTAGCTTTATGTTAGCTATCTAGCTTGGTAAATGAACATACCCACACCATATCATTGTTAAATTACTGTTAGTTAGCTTGCTAGAAAATTGGCCAGTTTCAATTACAGACCTAGCCCAATGTTAGCTTGCTTGCTAAAACACTTGGCTGTTTTAATTACACACTACACTACTTAGCCTAATGTTAGCTAGCTTGCTAGAAAACCTACTGTTTCAATTACACAAAATAATACTTCTTCTAACATTAGCTGGTTCACTAAGTGAATATCACCAAACAATATATTTGCTGACTAACTGTTAGCTAGCTTGCTAAGTGAACCTAACTACACATAGTTAACTTACTTTGGCTGCTTCGGTTACACAATATATTAGTTAGCTATAGTCAGGTTACTGTAAGCTAGCTTGCTAGAAAACTTGGCTGTTTGAATTACACAGTAAAATACTTATTCTCCTCTTAGCTTGCTTGCTAAGAAAATATAACCACACAATACCATGATTAACTTAGAGCTAGCTTGCTAGAGAATTTGACATTTTTAATGGAAGCGGTATACTGTTTATTTAGAAGTGTGAAGAATTGTCCCACTTATGAATCCTGAAAGTTGAACAGGTTTAGCATAGACGCTGTGAGTGCAGACTAGCATGGCTGATATGTTTCTGAATAGAAGACATGATTATTGCTTTAACAGGTCACTTCTGCAGAGTGGATTAGCTCACCTCTCCATGGGAAACTGGTGGGAATCTTCCCTACACTGTGTGTCTCTTGCAGAGCTTCCAGATCTTAGAAAAGAATCAGCTAATTCATCTGTACGGACATTATAGGATGAATGTATGTGTCTGTGTGTGGCGCACCAACCCAGTAACCCAGGGGTTATTGTTTAATTTCCTCAGTCAAACAGATGTTCGGGGAAAAACAGCAGAAAAACCACATAGCAAATGAGGTGTTATTATTTCATGTGCCGTATGCTTGAATTAGCCCAGGCGGCTGTAGTGAGTGAGTGTAACCAAACAGCACTGCTCTCAAGAAAGCTTATTTTCCTTGGAGTGGTGGAGAAGGGAAAGTAGGACAGGTTTTCATCGCTTTAGCTCACCGTGTGCCGAATGCATTACAACTCGTATTGGAGGTATGGAATTTTCTTGTAATTAAAAGTTACTTTTCCAAACTTTTTTTAATGTTAAAATATCAGGGTGAAAGAGTGCAAGGGCTACCTCTGTGTGTGTACATGTGTGTCTTAGATAGATAGATGCACACAGTCTTTGCTTTTGCAGTACATCTTCACCTGCAGTCTTCTATGGACAGAGCTAGGCTTGACAACCCCTTCCTGCAGAAAGAAAAAGATGTGGTTTTTTTCCATCCATCCCCTCCCTATTCTACAGAAATGGCTCGGGGCCAGCCAGCTGTATAACCATAATGTTCAGGTATGCTTTATTGACATTGCTACGTCAAGTCTGGCGGTGAATGCAGATCACGTTTCAAACCTCTGGGAAAGACTGGATCCCAGGACAGTGTGATATATTGCATGGGCAACTTTGTTTTGTACTTGAAGCAGCCTTGGAAAAATGGATGGGCCCTATCTGTAAAGCAGCATGGCAAGTACATAGGAAAATGTGCTGAGCAAATCTGTCAACTGGTTATGAACTAAGACGGTCATGTGTCAGACCCTTCGTCAAACACGGATGAAACCACAATTCCGTCTTTGACTGGCTTTGATAGATGAATCAGTTCCAATTCCAACCCAATCAAAATTTCAATTCCAACCCAACTCTATTATTATAATACAAGGATGTCTGGATTAGTTTTCTGTGGCATAAAGGAAATTGTTGCCAATTATCATTTTTTCATCAACAGGAAGCTGAGGCTTTTGTAAGGACAGGCTGGCATTTCCATGAGATTAACTACCGAACTAGTACGTAATCAGACATAAAATAAAGAATAAAACATGACAAGGATGTGCTATTATAGGAAAAAAATGAATGAAGCGGAGTTAAGTTACCACCGCTAAGGTGATTATTTTCCTATAACAACACATCCCAAATTTTTTTATTCCTCTTATACCACAGCAATTCGCCAATGATTACGATTTTTAAAATGTATTAACGAACATCATACTTTTAAACCATTTATTGTTATATTTAATGTTGTGGAACGTCCATAAATTTAGTTCCGGTTATAGCAGCTATAAACCTTCATTCCCTCACCAGCTGATCTTTTTTTTCTCTCTTGTACAGTTAAAATGCTGCTTGTCATGTTACAGAGAAACCTGAAAGTGCAGCCTCCTCTGTCCTGAAGACTTTTCTGCGTTGGAAAATGTAAAGCTGACACTGAAGACTCCTTCTAAAAATGTTAAATAAAGCTCCTGACAGAAAAGTTCCCCATATCCATGATGATACATTGTTATTTGTTAAATAAGAGCATGTTTTTTAAAATTAGTTTATCGCTTCTTTGTGAATTACTATAGAAACAATAATGTATTAGAACGAGCACATTAATATTAACCTGATTAGTTGTTTGATCTGCTGTTATAGAAAACGAATCCCTCTGACCAATCAGATTCGAGAATTCAGTAGTGCTGCGTGACAACTGCATGACAAAGCAATAATAACAACACAACAATAATAACAACCAGGCAGATTTTACAAGTTGTTCTTCCTGGCTTTCTTCTGGCTAACTTCTCCCATTACCTCATACTAGCACAACAGCCACAGGTATGATGAGTGATTCACTGCTTTTAGCTATTTATTTGGAGTGCATAGCTGCTCGAACAAGTTTTGTCATCTTTTGTGATGTAGCAACACATTCATTGCAATTGCTACTAAACAGTTGTTTCTACATTGCATGAATTATTCATCATTGTGATGATAATTTACATATTTCATATTTCAACAAAAGTCTACAAAGCCATGTTCTCATCTTTTTTGTAATGGCAGTTTGTGTAAATAACTTTCTCAAGCTCTTGTCTTGGGTATAAAATGTTGCCAACACTAAGCTCCAATGCCACTGGCTCTCAACTCCAGAACAAAAGCATTTTGGTACTGGAAGTGGCCTAGTCTGAGAAATTCAGTCTCAGAAAGAGTTTCTTTCCTAAGGCAATATGACCACATTGGTCACTCACAGATACTAAATATCTATCTGTGCTGCAGGTAGAGGGCATAACAATAACTTCAGTATGTGCAATAAGTAAGAATCCGTGCAATAATTACAATATGTGCAATAATCGGAAATTGTGCAATAACTACTATCTTTGCAAAAACTAAATTTGCAGGCGGACAGGAAGGAAGGACAGGAGCATTTGTCTTTTGTTGCATGTTTATCTGTACAATATGTTAAATGTCATGTTCTTGGAGATGCAACTGCAGTTTTGTTGACAATAAATCTTGAAGCCTTGTACCTGTTTTTCTGTGGTAAAAGCACAGAGAACAGTTTGAGATCATGCACTGGCACCACGTTGGTTGAAAAGTGCTTTGGGCTGAATGCATGACTCACTTTGTGTTCTTAGTAAATGCTTGTAAAAAAATTATTTGAATTAAGCTGAACGAATGTCACAAGTGAAATATGCAGAAAGGTGAGACCCTTCCAAACCTGACATTTAGCATTTGTTCAAGCTTGCATTGAGGGATGTGCAAAAATAAAATCGCATCACACAATCATGCCATTTACAGACACACTTTTGTTTCCACAGAATGACAGGTTGGTGATAGTGTCAGCTAAAGTTTAAGACACTGACAAAGGAAAACCACAGTACCTTATATGCTGTTTACCTGATGAAAGGCCCACTAATGAAAGAAAAACACGGTGATGCTTTATCTTACTGACATGAGAAGTGGCTTAGCATGTCCTTCAGTGGGATTTTGTTACTGTACAGCCAAATGTAATATTATGTAAACTAATCCTGGATTATTATTATTCAGTTATTCATAATGAAGCATATTACTCAGTAACAACTATGGATTATTTAATAACTACATTGAAACTAGTGGTAATTGAATGTATTGTAGGTATAGGACAGCTAAGGACAAGAATCTGAGGCTATCATGGGCACAGACTCACCGAAACTGGACAGTTGAAGACTGGAAAAAGACCAGGTGATTTTTTTTTTCTAATCTTCAACTTCCCAGTTTCGATGAGCCTGTGTTTCGAATTCCTGTTCCTGGCTGACAGGAGTGGTACTCAATGTGGTCTTCTGCTGTTGCAGCCCTTCCACCTCAGGATTTCATGTTTTATTAGTTACATTATCCTTCCTGGCAGCTCGAACCAATCTGGCCATTCTCCTCTGACCTCTCTTATCAGCAAGCTGTTTCCACCCACAGAACTGTCGCGCATGCATTTTTTTTGTTTTTTGCACCATTCTTGTAAATTCTAGAAATTGCTGCATATGAAATCAGCAGTTTCTGAAATACTCAAACCAGACCATCTGGCACCAACATCCATGCCATGGTTAAAGTCACAGAGATCTCACTTTTTCTTCATTCTGATGTTTGAGGTGAACATTACCTGAAGCTCTTGACCTGTATCTGCATGATTTTATGCATTGTGCTGCTGCCACATGATTGGCTGATTAGATATCTGCATGAATGTACAGATGTACAGGTGTTTCTAATAAAGTGGACGGTGAGTGTAATAATTATTTATTTAACATTTCACTTTGTTAAATAGATAGATAGATAGATAGATAGATACTATCACCATTTTTGCCTGTGCCGTGTTGAACAGCTTAAAGTTCAAGTGTATTATTTAGTTATTCATATTGAATCAAAGCATCAGTAGCTATTGTGAAACTAATAGAAAAGCTACAGTTTTTAGTTACAGACAGATCCTAGGAGTTTAAAGGAACCTTTTAAACAGAAAATTCTTTAGTCTGTAGGATAGGTGATCTATAAACAGGATTTCTGAGATAATTTGAAGGGTAATGCAGAAAGCAGTGGTGTTGGCCTCGCTTCTCATCCTGTGTGATTTGTCGACTCAGAAGCTTGTTTTTCTAGTGCATTCTACTCTGACAGATCGCCGTCGTTTTAAATAGCACCTCAGAGTCGCTTCATGAAGGCCATCTCGAAAGATCTGCACACACTCACACACAAATACAATTTACCAGATGTGCTCCCTGTGTGTGTGTTTGTTTCTGTGTTTGGCCTACGTATGCTATTCATGAAATCCTCACATGGATATGGCGGAGCACTGCCAAAGTTATCCATAAGAGAGAGAGAGACAGAGAGAGAGATGGTGACAGATGGAATGGAGTCACTGACTTCTTTATCTTCTTGGCTTTGGCAGCCTGTCATTTCAGACTTGCTTGCGTTTTTTAACAACAATCCACCACTGAACTGCACATGCTTTAACATGCAAGTCACATGTGCATACACACATCCATCCACACTCACACACACACACACACACACAGACTGGACTCCATGCTTTAGCTATCATTTCAAAAGACAAATAAATTAGCGTGGTTGTGCTTGTCCAGTCACCACAATGACATCCTAAATGACAGACATCTCTGTCAGTTCACATGGAACTGAGGCCCAAAACCATAGTCATGTTTTTTCCCTCTTTTTTTGGTCCACCAAGGATCTGACCTGAGACAACGGGCAGGCCAAATAAAACAAAGCAAGTCACATACACAATCAGTGAGGAGCACATATACAATAAGAGTTAAGGCTTGAAGGAACAATGCAGAGACGTCTGTCTCGTGGGCGGGACACAGACAGCTGTAAATAGAGAGTTAGTTCAGGGATTGTGTTGTGTGGATTGTCAATCAGGCAGACACACCCAAAGTGATGCTAAAATTAAAACGGAGCAAACACACTCTGTGAAAGTACATTCTGAGATTATTTAAGCTAGCAGCCAAAGTCAATAATGCTGATGTGCTAGTCTCAAAAGGCTGTGCCATTAGAAATAAATAAATAAATAAATAAAAATTAAAAAACCTTCCTGAAATGAGCTGACATGATCATGATTTGCTACACAATGTTCCTAGAAGGTTGCTCCCACCACTTTAGCAGGTATACAAAAATAAATATGTGACATAGGAAGGTGAAGACTCTTTTTACTAAAATTGTAAAAACACTAGCTAGGCAACTAGCAAACAAGGGTGCCGAGCATGGGAGTTTCATCAGAGTTACATCAGGACAATGATATTAAAATAGTAAAAGCAAGACAGATTTGAAAGGAATATCAAGATCTTTCTCAAATGTGCTAGTAAATCACTAAGACTCAGTATGACTAAAATTCACTGTAACTACAAGTGACTGCAAAATGGACTTTCTTGAGTTCCGCCATATTGAAATGTCAACGCTGCAACCACTCAAGAATTTGTGTCCACTTTTTGTCTTCTGAATGACTAAATATTTCATACACCCAATATAAAGGCATACAGATGGTACATGCTAAGAAAAAAGGATTCTTAAAGGTTTCTTTAAGGGTCCACTGGATAACTAAGGGTTCTTAGCTTCCAAATAGGCTCTACTTTGAACCCCTTTTAATAGGAGACCATAGGATTCTACATAGAATCATTAAGGGTTCCCAAGATGGACAAAAGAGTGTATACCCAAGACAGAATTGTTGGAAATAACAACCTTTAAGTCTATTCCACTCCACTTATTCATAGTAACAGTTTATACACAGACGCATATGAAGGATGTTCCACATAAATAGATTATATAAAAAAAAACCTTGTCACTATTGATATGTAGTAGTTTTCTGTTAGGAAACATTTATTTTGCATTTACAGAAGGAGTGTCTAGTGTCAGTGCTTTGTAACAGTCAGAGGCAAAGCTATTCCTTTAAGTTTTCTAATTTCAGGAAGGAGGCCTGTTGCCTTATTAGAGGAAAAAGAGAGGCTGGTGAGGGAACAACTGTTTATAGCTTCTATAACGTTAGTGATAACAAGAACTAACTTGTTTCAATGACGTTTAACATTCAATGTAACTATAAATGGATAAAAAGTATGACGTCATTACATTTTCAATGTATAAAAAAATTGAAGTTGCTGCAAATTGCTATGGTCTGATAGGAATAACACTTCAGGGTGTGCGGTTATTGGAAAATTTTCAACTTCAGGGTAGAAACAGTAACTTCAATTTGTGCCAGGCCACATCACATCACATCACCCCATAGCTGATTATTTGCCTATAACAGCATGCTCTGGTGTGTTTTATTCCTCACATGGCAGTTCTATGGCAGCCATCATTGAACCCGAATGTGCCCCTGAGTGAAGGCTCGGTAGGCCTTCTGGTGAAGACCAGGCTGGTTTCAAACTTCCCACAAGGGCATAATGTGCAAATTGCAAACACATGCAAATGTGTCATTCTTCCTTTAGCTGTTTGATTGCTTCTTGCCCAGGATGAATCACGCGTCCTCTCTGTACAGTGAGTTTCTTTCCTCAGTGGTTAAATCATACAGTGACTTATGCTGGGCTGGCCATCAGGGCTTTGACTAAGGAAAAGGAGAGAGTTGACTCGTAATAATGTTTTCCATTTTGGTAGAATGGTCCGCCAAGGCTGAGAACACTTCCTAAAAGCCACAGCCAGCGTTCACGGCCACTGAGGTTTGTCCAGCTGACAAAGACGCAGCCAGGCGGCCATGTTTTCAGCTGGATCGATGTCAGATCTGCCCACTTTGAAGCTCAGGATGGGGTTTCAATGGATTGCAAATTGAGCTGCATTCTTTGTGGGTAGCATGCGTTTAAAAGGAGCTGTGGTTAAAGCAGGGAGGTAGGGAGGATGGTATTTTCCAAGGTTGCTGATTAGAGAAGAAGTTGGGAAGGTGTAGCAGCCAATGGGGCATTGCAACCTCAAGGCAGCTCAGACTCATTAACACAGATGATAATCCAGAACTACTGTGCTCATATCCCTATTATGCATGCTTGCATTTTGCAAAAGTACTCCAAACCTATGTGAGACCAGAATGATCATGAAAATCCATTTTCAGTCTTCATTCTTTCACACCAGGGTGTACAGTATGTGCACAGGTTATATGTTGGGCTTTCCTCTGGCTGTGAGTGAATTATGTCTGGCTTTTTTTTTTTTTTACAGGAAGTTCCTTTGGCAGGAGGTATTTCTGAACAGACTCAGCCAACACACACACACGAGGAAAGAAAGGCAGTGTATTATGTCCATGTGAGTGTATGTGCATGTTATGGTATGTAGGTGTGTAGGTTTTAGACTCTTCTGTGCCAGAAAAGGCAGTGCCATCAGTTACGTGATCTCTCTTGTTTGATATCCCTGTGGATTAGCCACGCTTAGACAAATGACATGGTGACAGAGCTGCAAAGCAAACAAGGAAACTTCAGCCGCCAACCAGAGCTTTTTCAGCACTGCTGGTGCCAAGAACATGACAAAACCCAGTAATGGATGGTAGAAAAACAATGAACAAGAGAGAAGGTTCTGGGTTTAAACCTGAATGAGAACCAGTTTACCCTCATCGTCCGAATGGCAGTGATGCTCGGTCAGGTCCAGACAGCTCCATCTCTCTTCGTCTATATCCCCGGAGGTCCATGGTTTCTCCAGCTGTGGAGCTGGAGCTGAAAACAGCAGCGTTACCAAGAAAACCAAAATGACACCCAGGTAGCATGGAGAAAAATATCATTTCTAAGCAAAACAGAGAAACGAAATGGAAAAAGAAGGAAAGGGAATTTTTTGAGAGCCCAAAAAAAGTTGCTCACCATCCTCTTATAGCCAGGGTTTTAAGATTTTTAAGATGTAGTGCAGTGCAAATAATAACTTTCAGAATATTATCTGGAATTTCTCTTCCTCCAACACATTTTAAGAATATTCAACCCATTTAAAGACATTTATTCGTTTTAGAGATTTTTTTTAGAGAGATCTTTAAAAAAATACGACAATCTTTCTTTTTAAAAGAAATGAATACTTGAAGGAAGTAAAATTATCTGCTATTACAGAGTAAGGTACAGTTGAGTGGAAAAGTTTGTACCCCCTATAGTTTTTTTTTTGAATGGAAAAAAGGAACCTGTGCCTCTTCAGCCTATGTCTTCAGGACATTACACTTTGTGGTAAAGTCTCGGTAACATGACAAGCTGGGGGTTTTCTGTCTTTTAAAGACAAGAGAGGGAAAGAAAAGAGGTTGATAATGGAATGACTGTTTATAGCTGCTGTAACGTAAGTGATAACAGGAACTAACATGTTTCATTGACAGTCCACAACATTAAATGTAACTATAAATAGAAAAAAGCATTATGTGTTGTGTAGTAATAAATTAAAATTGGACATAAAATTGGTATAAGAGGAATAAAACACTTCTGCATGTCCTGTTATGGGAAAAAATAACTGTGTCTGGCTGCATCATACCACACCATCATTAGTTATTTTCCTAAAACATCACACATTCATGTGTTTTATTCCTAATTAATGAACATCTGTGAAACCCACTGTACTAAATGTCTTGTTGCTATATGTTGTCTTCATTTTGTCCTGAGGCACTCCACTGTAACTTTACTGGATGAATGTTAATTAATCATAAATAAGTATTCCTATTAGGTCATGTGAGGTAAATTTGCCTGTATTCATTGGTTTCACTTCCTAAGGCATCCCTTTTTGCACTGTGGATTCAGGAACAGGAAATACAATTCCATTGTGTGTGTGTGTGTGTGAGAGAGAGAGAGAGAGAGAGAGAGAGAGAGAGAAAGAAAGAATTTATGTTTGTGTGTGTATAGGTGTGTCAGTGTGAGTGTGTGTGTGTGTGTTTTGGAGCAAGATGCTTTGGGCGTTGTGGACCAGCATTAAACCTGACATGTTAGGACAGTTTACTGTGCCTTTAGGGAGCGTTTTTTTTTCCTTCACAGTTCATGTCCGTATAGCATCTCCACCCCTCCCGCTCTCCTCTTATGAAGTTTTATATGATATGCAGTCGTGCCTTATAAATCAGTGATATTTGATGACAGAGGAAAGGAAGAAAACACTTTATTCAAAGGAGTTCAAATGGGCTTTGAAATGGTGTGCTGTCCCAAACAGGTGTAGGCTATAACGATACTGTTACCCTAAAGCAGGGCTGTCGCTCTAATTCATAGTTGTGTGTTTTTGCTGAGGGAAATTGATGCTTTTTTTGCATAAACCTAAAAAAAGATGCATGATTTCTGTTCTTGGTATGATTTTCCATTCTTGTTCTATTTGTGTCATTGCTTTTTCCAAAAAGAGACCTATCCTCCAGCATATACAGCAGTTAATGAAACATGTGATTCCCCTGATAAGCCTCAGATTACACAGCTCTGAATCAAAGAATAAAGAATGTGTCAGGAAAGAATTAGCTGCAGGCTTTTGGTAAACCTCGGGAATTTATCATCTTAGTGTGGTGTCTACTCCAGACCAACTCCTTCAATACACAGCTCTTATAGCAATTATAGCACTGTAGTGCAGCATGGCATGATGTGGTTACTAATCTGAATCCAGAACTATTTGTATCCTGGTCTATTTGTCCCTGCAGGTAACAGGTAATTATACCTGAGAAAGTAGGGGTAGTTCTGTGGGAGTTGTGGGGTCACAAGTGATGTGCATGTTTAGTAAAGCCACATACACCAATCAGCCATAACATTAAAACCACTGACAGGTGAAGTGAATAACATTGATTATCTCGTTGCAATGGCACCTGTCAAGAGGGGGAATATATTAGGCAGCAAGTGAAAAAGTCAGTTGTATCATACGCTGTAAGTCATACGCTGCACACACTTGCTGCTTATGGGGCTGTGTAGCCACAGACTGGTCAAAGTGCCCATGCTGACCCCGTCCACCATCAAGAACTGGACCATAAAGAATGTGTCAGGAAAGACACAATGAAAGAAGGTGGCCCGGTCTGATAAATCATGTTTTCTTTTACATCATGTGGATAGCCGGGTGTGTGTGCGTCACTTACCTGGGGAAGTGATGGCACCAGGAGGCACTATGGAATGAAGGCAAGCCGGCGGAGGCAGTGTGATGGCTGGGTAATGTTCTGCTGGGAAACTTTGGGTCCTGGCATTTATGTAGATGTTACTTTGACATGTACCATTTACCTAAACATTGTTGCAGACCAAGTTCATCCCTTCATGGCAATGGTATTCCCTCTTGGCAGTGGCCTCTTTCAGTAGGATAATGCGCCCTGCCACACTGCAAAAATAGCTCAGGAATGATTTGAGGAACATGACAAAAAATTCAAGGTGTTGACTTGACCTCTAAATTCCCCAGATCTCAATCCGACCGAGCATCTGTGGAACGTTCTGGACAAACAAATCCGATCCATTGAAGCTCCACCTCACAACTTACAGGACTTAAAGGATCTGCTGCTAACGTCGTGGTGCCAGATACCACAGCACACCTTCAGAGGTCTTGTGGAGTCCATGACTCAATGGGTCACAATACGGTACACAATATTAGGCAGGTGGTTTTAATGTTATGGCTGATCGGTGTATGTATATTATTCAACACCAAATTAAAAAATGGCTTATTTTATGTTAAAATTTGCATCACTTGTCTGTCTCACAGGGTGAGCTATGGCACATGACCCAAACAAAGATAAGAGGGAAAAGAGTTTGGATATCCCAGTAAGCACTGTTGGATCAATAGTGAGGAAGTGGAAGCTGCATCACACCACCAAGCACTACCTAGGCAAGGCCATCCCTCAAAACTCAGTGCAAAAACAAGACAGAGACTAGTGAGGGAAGTCACAGTGAGGCCAACAGTCACTCTGAAGGAGTTACAGAGTACAGGCAGAGAGTGGAGTGAAGGTGCACCAGACAACCATTTCAAGAGCTCTGAATAATTAAGGATTATATGAGAGGGTGGCCAAAAAGAAACTGTTGCTCAAGAAGAGCCATATGAAAGCAGGAGGGTGACCCAGTGAAGATACTGTATTTGGGCAAGGTTCAGAGCGCTATGTGTAGTACAAAACTAACGCAGGCCGTAACTTAATTAACATCACCCCTACAGTGAAATATGGTGGTGGCAGCATCATGCTCTGGGGATGCTTCTTGTCAAAATTGAAGGGAGAATGGATGGAGCAAAATAAAGTTGGATATTACAAAAGAACCTGCTTTTTTTAGAAGTCAGCTAAAAAAAAAAAAACCCTAAAGCTTTATCTTTTGGCAGGACAATGGTCCCAAACACAAGGCCAAAGCAATGCAGGAGTGGTTAAAATCAATAAGGTGAATGTTCTTGACGGTGACCAAGTCAAAGTTCAGATCTGAATCCCATTTTCAATCTGTGGCACTGTTTGAAATTGCAGGCAACAAACATACAAATGAAGAATGGGCAAAAAATCACTTCCTAGCAGTGTGCAAAGCTGCTAGGAACTTACCCCATCAGACTGAAAGCTATTATTGCAGCAAAGGGTGATTCTACCAAGTACTAGTCTGGAGGGGTTGAATTATTGGGTTATGCAAGCAGCATTTTTCAGTTTTTTTTATAGATATGCTAACAAATAATGAATTTTGACTTAAATTTACTTTAAGAGCATATTGGTTTGTAATAAAATACTGGCTGGAACAATTTGTGTTTGTGTCATTGTTAATCCAGATGAACCTGTTGGTTTTTAAGGGGGGTTGAATACACTGTATAAACAGGCTTTGATGTGATTGGCAATTTGTATTTCTGTGTATACACTAAGGGTGTAACTTAATACAAACACATTATTTGGACTGAACAGACAATGCGTCCTAAAAAAATACAAATACAGATCCGAACTGTAGGTGGAGTATTTCTTTGTTTTTTTTTTGAATGCTTGCCAGCGTCAGAGTAGGTGTATGCATTGGATTCCTCAAGACGAAACAAAAAAGTCAAGGCCGCAATATAGTCACTTTTTAAAGCCCACAGCTTTAAAAGTTTGACGAAGTTAGTGCTGAGTAAATGGGATACTTTTGCAAGTTTGCTGCCAGGCCACAGGAAAAGTCTGTGGTTGGTCACTTACGGTGTCACTCACATGACGTCTTCCTGTTAATGTAGGCAGTTCTTGGCTACATTTAGTGACAAAAAGTACCATATTCTTTAGAAATAACTAAAAGTCTGGTTTTGCAAGACTACAGTATGGTCACTTGGTACTGGTTTCAAAGACAAATTGTGGATTTGTTACCATACAGCTAAAAAGAACTATTAGAACAAACGAACTTCAGGCCATGTTAGCAAATATATGGACTTGAATCTAGCATGCTAAAACCTCACATCATGCCAAACGTCTATTTTTATTACATTACTAGACAATGAAAACATTTAACCAAAGCCCTGCGACTGAATTAGCACCTCCCTAAATGTACAATACATACAGCATGTGGTAATGTATCATTCTTAAAGTAAATTGTGAGATGATTAGCTGTAATAGCACTGTAAGGGTGCAGTGGTTTCTGTTGGCTGTGTTAATGTTTGCTCACTGGATTCAGTTCCAGCTTTCCGTGTCTTCGTGACCTGGCTGTGTGGTCCCTCTCTCTCTCTAACCAGTCCTACTGTTTCTGCACCAACACAGAAATGGAAAAGCGGTTAGTGCCTTACAGCTAGACCTGAATGATTTTCGGGGGGTCCGACCGCATGTTGGGTCTGTTTTTTCAGAATCACCCTGCTGTAACATCTTGGTCTTGCTGAAATTCCTATCCCCTCTCCAAGGCCTGATGAAACTTCCATTAATAAGTTAGCTTCTTAGTGTGCTGGCATGCTAAACAAGGCCAAACAAAATAAAATCTAATTGTATGTTCTGGAAAAGAGAGCTGTAATATTGTAAAAGTAACTTTATGGTCGTAATGGATGTCGTTATACTTTATTTTTGATTTATGTTTTAATAGTAATAAATTACCGACTAGCTTAAAAAAAAATTCGAAAAAGCCTAAAATCAGCCACGCATTCCCAAGCCTTCTCAGAGTGAAGGCTAAAATAAGCCATGGTTTGTTATGGCTGAGCAAGCTGCCATTATGTGGTCTGATGGATCCTGTTAGTGCTAAATTTAAGCACAAATGAACTACCTCATCAGGGTCTGCAGCCATCACACTACACTGCTCTCCAAAGGACAGGCGATTTTTCATTTCAGTCTGGCTCAGGCGATGGTGCATTTACTGAGTGCTAATGCAGCGTGGCTCAGGCCAGAGATCAACCAGGGAACTAAATCCCAGACATAAATCATGATTGCATAACAATTTAATTGTAAAGCAAAGGTTATGGGTAAAATTGCAATTTTGCCTGAGAAAAAGATGAGCTGTAAGTAATACAGGACACTGAAAAATATGTTAAATGTGAAACAGTAGGAACATTCATTAAAACTTGGCTGTCTATGTTAGGTCAAAACGTAAAGTCCCTATGAAATGGCTTCTTAGCTGTGATTTCATTCCATATGCAGATGCATTTCCCTCTGAAACAGGAAGTCAGAGTGATGTCATTTGGAAGTGTTTGAATAACTTACACAACAGCCAGTAGTGTTCAAGCTAATAGTGTTCATGCTCCCACTGAATCTAAGCCAACTTAGCATGCTAGCTAAATATGGAGAACAGCAAAGAGATTAACTGGGCTTTTACTTACTTACTTACTGACAGAGAAGCCCTGATGGTGTATAAAGACAGAATCACATTCTCACGCAATCTGAGGAAGCGGCAAATTCCAGTAGTGAACAGCCCCAGGTCGGTGAAACACCTCAGAAAAGTGTCACATAACCGTGACCTTGTACAAATTCCACCCTCTTCAAAACAAATAAAATCCAACCACTTTTTTTCTCAACCAAGGGATTAGAGCTGTAGTCAAGGCCACCATTGTCCAAGACAAGTCCAAGACCACAACTAGCTGAAATCAAGTCAAGACTGAGTCTTAAGGGATCAAGACCAAGTTAAAATCAAGTCCAAATGAAAGTGATACCGACTCAAGATCGAGACTAAAACCCATCATTCACTCCTAACCTTAAGCGTGACCATTATAACTTTGCATAAAAATGATTTTGTATGAGTTGTGACAAATTTGCAAGAGTAAATCCATTTGGGCCTGAAACAGACATTTAGGATCCAAAATTATTTACAGCAAAAAAATCATGACAGAAGGATTAAATGGCTCAAGCCTGAGTAATCTGTTTCTAAAGAAAAATGTGCATGCATTTGAATGAGCAAGGATGATGAGATTGGATTTTGTTTGATTTTATATGAAGAAAATGTACCTCAACTCCAAACTCTCACCCTAACCTTAACCTTCTCAGCATTTCACATGAACTGAGTCATGGAAATTACAATAAATCTGCAAGCGTGACACCATGTTGACCTGCTACAAGCAGCCAGGGTCCAAAGTTATTTAGAGAAAAAGAGACATACTTATGGCAGATAGCATGTGGATTAAATGGCTTGGGATTCAGACAGAGAAATGCTTATTAGCAGCCTGTCATTATGTGGAAGCTTCTCGGAAAACCGGCCACCAAGGGAAACATTTATTGTGTGAAGACAGCAGCAGGAGCAGCAGATCCCCTCCTCACCCGCTCGCTGTGGTTTGTATTGTTTTTGAACAATCGCTGCTAATTTGCCATCTGGTTTGTAGGCCATTGTGCTCAGGTCTGGGTTAAAGGCATTGTGTGTCAGTCATTAAGGAGGCTTGTCAGGGATGGGCTGCTGTGGCTGTGGGCGTAAGGGGTGTGTGTGTATGTGTATGTGTGTGTTGCTGTGGATAAAGTTAAGAAGTTAAGAGTTAGTGTGTGTAACCCACCATGTTGTAGGTTAAAAATGTGTTATGTAAGGAATCACTTCAGGACACATTGTTATAGGGAAAAAAAATCAATGGCATCTTTTTAATGAGCTACTGTTATCACTCTGAAGCTCCCAAAATCTCATGTCCCCAAGTATTTTACTTCTTTTTAATCCATTTATAGTTATATTTAATGCTGTGGAATTTCCTCGAAGTTGGTTCCTTTTATCACTTACGTTATAGCAGCTATTAAACACTCGTTCCCTCACCAGCCTCTCTTTTTTTCTGTCTTGTGAAATTAATAATACAGCAAATGCAGCTTATCATGTTACAGAGAAACTGGTACGCCTTCCATCTTGAAGATTTTCCCATGTTGGAAAACTACCTCTGACTGTTACAAAGCATGGACACTCCTTCCATAAATGTTAAATAAAAGTCACCTGACAGAAAACTTCACCAAATCAATGATTTTTTTTTAAACAGTTTATGTGGCACGTTTGTCATATACATACTCTTACTTTAAAAACAATAGCACATTAGAACGAGTGCATTAATGTAAACCTTGTCCGAGCTGCTGTTATAGAAAATTAGTCAACGCTTTCTGACCAATCAGAATAAAGCGTTCAGTAGCACTGTGATAATAATAATAATTAATGATAATAATAATAAAGCTGAAAGTTAAACTTGCAGTCTAATATAGAGGAGTCTAAAACTACAAAATAAAAAAAGTTGCTTACAGATTGCAGCATATCTGTGAGGGAGTGTTTTTATTTAACATGTGCATGTGTACAAATGACTCATGACCCACAAGGAATATTTGCTTAAGTCCATGTTGTGTACAAAGGTTTAAATCATGTGTTGCCCCTCTCTTTCTCTAGCTTTCTTTCTCTCTGTCTTTCAGCGTGTGTTTGTGTTTTCCCCTAAGTGCCTCACTGCCCCTCCACTTTGCTGATGACTAGCTGTGTTCCAGCAGGCTGATCAATACGGCTCTTATCCTCTCAGCCTGCAATGTACCAAAGCCCACCTGAGAGCCAAGGAGTGCGTGAAGGAGGGAGAGAGAAGAGAGACAGCGAGTGAGAGAAGAGAAAAAGAGAGGGAGAGAGAGAGAGAGAGAGAGAGAGAGGCCTGGGGTTTTAGGTAGGTAATGTATTATTGAAGAGTGAATCTTGCTGAGCACATTCAGGGTTTGTATTAAAATAGTCCATATTGCTGTAGTAACCAGAAAAGTAAGAGGCGCACAAAAATACTGAGCCCAGCTCGATTTTTCTTCCTCTCAGCTACAGCCTGGTGTAACTCAACACCTCAGCTCACTTGCTAAACCACTCTTTTAATTAAAACTGCCATGTTACACCAGCTTCTGTGTGTGTGTGTGTGTGTGTGTGTGCATTGCCTTAGTTTATGTAGATCTTTCTTACAAAAGCCAATTCAAAAATTCTTCTCAAAGATCTTTCTTACAATAGACAATTCATAGGAGTTGAAACAAATAATGAAACAAATTGAAACAAATAATCAGAAATGGACATGATGTTATTTTTTAAACTTTTGTAAAAAAAAACACCCCTAAGATTTATGAGCAGTTATGATATGAAGTGATGGATTTGATGTTATTTCAGAGATCAGGAATTATAACAGTGCCTACACTGGGCATTTTGCACTGTATTTACATTCAGCATAGTGTATAAATAGTACTTAATTTGTGCTGGAACAGGATCTGGCACCTCTCACAGATTTGAAGTGCCTGGAATTATTTCGAATTAAATAAAGTAATAATACAATCATTTACTGAATGATCATTCTCTATGTGTCTGTATACTTCTTGCAGCTGACTTTGCTGTCATTTCTTAAAGGACAAGACGCTAAAAAACTAGTTGGCCCATCACCCAGAAAATTCAGCCATGTACCCTTTTGGCTTTGTAAAATACACCGAACTGCCACAGACTAACAGAACAAATCATGACATCAGGAGGAGGCTGTAAATTACATGAGTGCATTATGGAGTAATTTGAATAATTAGACAAGCTAAGAACGTCTTTTTTCATTGATAATGGTATTCATGTTGTTAAATTCATGTTATGTTGTTTAAAGGGCTGTGAGCAAGAATTTTGTTGTGAGCTTAAACACATATTGTGAAGCTTAACGTATATGAAATGTGCAGTTTACTCCTTCAGTCCTCCCATGGCATCACTGAAATGTTGAATTGTAATCTCTCATTGTGCCTGGAAGCCCTGCCCCCTTCCTCCATCTCACATTAATGATCTCTCATCTCAATTTTCTTGCTTGAAAGATGTGGCTTCTTCAATTTTTGTCAAGGTAAATGAAGCTTTATGAGGTCATTATTGAGAAATAAAATCTGTCAGTGTATATTTGGCTTAGCTAATATTAGATATGTATATAAATAGTATTAGTTAATCATGCTGTATTTATTGTCATGGCAGCAGATACGGATGCAAGTGCAGGGTAAGACAGCTTTATTAGAAAAGCGTAACAACAACACCAAATCGATAGGCAAAGTCGTACACAAGGAAACAGGCTAGAGTCAGGCGATCAGCAAACAACTTGAACTAGGCAAAAAGACTATAATCTTGAAACTATAAAACAAGAAATGAGATCGGTGACCAGGTAGACTTTAACAGACTGCAAGACTTAGTAACAGCAGGTATGAAAACACTGAGGCCTACAACTAGGTGTTAAAGTCTTTAAAAACGCTTTACAAATAATGTTAATACTAATGATAATTAGAAAGTGATTGGCTGGTTCAAGCAATGCAGTCAAGCCCATTGTGGGAGAAACTCGGGGTGTGCTTATATACAGGGTTTTACAGTAACCCCCAGGCACTGGGCTATGTATTATTCCCCTTCGGGGTTAGCAGATCTGCTATGTACTGTATTATGAGAATCGCTTGGAGCACTGTTCTGGGACGTTTTCCCTCCCTGTCCACTTGCTGGAATTTGGAGTTCTGGTACTGCATGCTTTATAAATGAAGCAGTGGGTACAAAATCCAACCAAAGTGGACTTTATTTTAAAAAAAATACAGCACATTTTAAACCAATTAAGATATGAATAAACTTTTTTTTGGTAGTTATGTAGAACGATTATCATTTATGGAGCTTTGAGACCAGCGATTTGCTTGATTTCAATATTACTAGACGAATTCTTATATATATATATATAAGACTTTTCAGCTATTTAGTATAGAAATTCTACATACGCATCACAATATAAAGGGCTTATAACATAAATATAAAAGCAATATAAAATGCTTACTGAAGATGAATGGATGAATGAATGAAAATAAAATGAATCAGCTTGCAGATACATTTTAATCACGAGTATAAAAAAATAGTCTGCATCTGTTTACAGAATTATCATTTCATTCTAACAGGCCTCGTAGCTAACACAACTTCCACAAACTTTAAATTCTCAGGTTTCACCTCAGGCAAAAACCAGCTCTGACACATATGATATGTTTGAAGACACCAGATTGTTGTCACGTTCAATATTTATAACCTTTTTTTTATGGGGAAAGTAAATCCTTGATGAAGATCCCTTTAATAATACAAACAAGCGCAAATGTCAGCGTGATTTGTAGAGCGCAGTGTAGGAGCAGCCGGCCGTGACAGCGTGGCAATCTACACGTCAGTTTTACTTAATTGGCCAACAAGGGTGCAACGTGGCTGCTGACAGGCTTCAGTGCACGTGTCGAGAGCTGGAATTTTTGACATGTCTTCGTAGTTAGACAATGTAATGTGTTGTAAAATAAAAAAAAAAAAAAAAGGTCTGATCCATGATAAAGGGGATTTGGTGTTGGATTTGTGGTTTTCAGAGCATGCACGTGGTGGCAGCTCAGATGAGAGAGATGAAAAATCACAAACACAGACACATCTATGCTTTTTTGGTCTGATTGGAATAGACGTATATTATCTGAAATACAAGCTCCACCTCACAAAAAAACCTGATCCAGCGAGACGACACAGGCTCCACCTGTAATTGCACTGCCAAAGGGCCTGCAGAGTCGGCTACTCTTACACACCATTATAAAACTGTTTTTTTTTTTGTTGCGTAGACAGTGTGTCTGCCTTAATTGTATCCCCGTTCCCCCAGAGTGGCAATCGACAGCAGAGGAATACTGCTATCTTTATTCTTGGGGTTTATTGTAAATGTCATTCTCAAAGGGTTGAGGTTTCAAAGTTTGGGACAAAATTATGCTTTGAAGCCCCAACATGATTATTTCGTCTCATTGGAAGCCCTTTTTTTAGAACGATTTTGTACACTGACATCAGCAGAAAATAGTCCTTCACAACTTGAAGTCATGAAAACAGAGAGCTGTGTGTAACCTCAAAGCGTGTGCAACATCTTCAGACCCACAATTGTGTCTCCGCACATCAACAGCCCTGTCACATGTAGTTAAGGAAATGACTGAACTCAACGCACTTTGAAAACCTCCTCACGCCCACTTTTAAATTCACACAAGACCTGTGAGCAAATCAGGTTATTTTTCAGCAGATCTCACTGCTGTTCTTGTTTTGGGGTTTAAAGTGCACTTTCTTTGGTCTAGTTCAAGGATATTAAATTTAAAATTATGACTGCATAAAATTCCATGCTTAAAATTCCAAATGCAGGATGATCAATGTAACATGACTGAATAGTGACCACATTTTAGTTTTTAACCATTACTGGGGAGCTCATGGCTAGAAATACGATTTGGTGGTCATGTTATTTTTTTTTAATAGTGGCACTTCATGGATAAACAGAAAAGATGTAAATGTTTTGAACTAGAGGATAAATGCATTCTTCTGTCCATTTGTCTTTAAACAATGTGATTTTATCGTCAACCTTTTTTTCTTTCTTTTTTTTTTGGAACAAACCCTTTCCTCACTTCACTATTCACACCAGAGACGGTAAATGAAATGAAAAATCTATGAAACTCTCTAAAAATTCTTCCCTTTCTGACTCAATATCTCTAGTTCTGTAGGTAGTCTCTGGTCTGATGAGCTGCCTGTAGCTAAATAATTTATACAGTTCCATGTTACTTGATGTACATGATGTTTTATGTTTAGAAAACTAGAGTTGCTAAACTACAGACTATTATTATTATTATTATTATTATTATTATTATTTTTATTATTATTTTATACAGTGAATGGCTTTGTTGCGGTATTTTTCAGTTGGGTCCACTAAATTATAAACGTCCACCAGTTTATGGCCCCTGCTCTAGTTTCAATTTTAAATATACTTTAATAAAATTCAATAAAATAAACAATCTCCACAAATGTTCACATATTTCTCCACCGAGACAATACACTCTCTACGCTGTTCCCTGCACTATCCTGTTATCTTTAGTGTACGTAACTGAGGTACAGTGACTGCAGGAAAAGCATTATACACTTCGTTTTCTCCTCCTCTGACCGCGGTTAGTGCTTTTCCAGTGACTTCTGGTAATCTGCCTAATCTGGAACTATTTCTTGTATTTCCATTCTATTTATATATTTAATAAAATTTAATACTTTTCAAAATGCTGAGTGTCATGTCTAATGGAGTTTAAGACTAAATTTTCATGGATGATACACCAAATGTAAAAATCACTTTTATTTACGTGATAAATAAATGCATAAATATATACTTTTTAAAGATAAATAATATTTTTTAATAAAATAAATACTTTTTTAAAGTATTTTTAAGTTTTTATTTTTAAAGGTGCTTACAAGATTTGTTTTTAGGTTTTTAAAGTTTTACATTTTTTTAAGTTTTAAGTCTTATTTATTTATTTATTTATTTATTTACTTACTTACTTGCTTACTTACTTATTTATTTATTTATAAGTTTTATGGCACAGTTTTAACCAGTATTTTTAACCAGTGAGAGTTTTTGCTGTTCTTCAGCCATTTTATTTGATTCGGCTTTCCCCAAAATTGCTCCCGTATTCTACTTCAAGAACTAAATACCTAATACCTAGGATCATCCATTATAATACTAACATAAATATTTGACCATGCAAATACATTTTTTGCTCTGAATATTTGATGTGATTACAAAAATATGACTATAATTTTTATTTGCTGTTCATTAGTAAACTCCAGGCATCAGATTATACAAGGGGTTTAGTGAAAACGCAGCCTGACTCTTTAAAATGTTTATTGGTATTCTGAACCAGCACTGGCCTGCGCCTCAGTGGAGAAATGGTTTGAATCTCCCAAAAGCCTACGAGATGTAAAGTAAAAAAAATTAAATAAAAAATAAAAAATGTTTCTCCCTCCCCAGATCATGTGAGACAAGAAGGCTTGATCTCATATGATGTGTAAGATGTAAGATATGAACTAATAGCTTTTATGTCATATGTTCATGAGATTCAGGGAGAAATGTCCTATTGGGTATGTTTGTAAGAATTTGCACTGCTCAGATTGTGTGAAAAAGTACATAAGGTGAAGGTTAGGGGTGGGGTTTAGTGATTGTACTATTTAATACTATTAGTTCATATGAAATTTGACAAAATCACTCTTGATTGCTCTGATCAAATTTGCATGAGGTTGTTTCTACCAATATTCTGCATCCACATAATGCTTAACCCTGGATAAAATAATCCACGGTGGTCTGTGAAGTTCACCCCGACGTGCCTCAGTGACCCTAATCCACTCCCAACTCAAACAAACTCTTGGATTACAACCAGGAAAAGGTCTCTGGACCACCTTTTGAACACAAAACCAATACTACCCAGTGACTCGTACCAGTCCGTCTGGGAGCCCAAGGCTTACACACAATGCAGGTTAGATTGGATTTATTTACGCACCATTTGCATTGAAAGGGAGCAGAGGAAAGGAGGTGTGAGGTTGGAAAGCCAGGACATGGGATCAACCCTCCATTTGCTGATTAAGAACAAGTTGAAACAGAACAACACTGTGCTTCCACCCCACTGTCACTCTGGCAGATGTAAGACACTTGGACGTAACAGCTGGAGCAACGTGAGCTGGGCAGCTCCCAACACTTATCCAATCCTCTCAGCATAATTCCTAAATTGCTGTCAGTCTTGCTGTCTTTTCAATGCAAATGAGGCCTATTTATCCAGGCTTATGGGACACGGAAGATTACAACTTTAGGGAAGGAGAATTGCGATGGTGAATAAAATATGTGACTTGTCTTATTTTCCTCCTTCTGCTCATTTGGAAAGCAATCATCTCCGTGTCACAGATGTAGGCCAACATATTCATTTAAATGGGGATTTTTTTTTTCTTACATGAATAATTCCTGCACCATTATTATCTCATTAAAAAGAATTATACCACATCGCTGTAGAATTCTCAAATCTGATTGGTCAGAAGTTGTTGATTAATTTTCTACAATAGCAGCTCTGACAGTAGTCCCAGCTGCAAGCTTTATATTAATGCACTTGTTTTAATACGATATCAGTTCCATAGTAACAATTACACAGGGACTCGTTTGGCAGATGCTCCACCTCAACAGATTTAAAATGTGGTTTTGTTGATAAGATGAATTTTTCTGTCAGGAGATGTTTATTTAGCATTTTTGGAAGAAGTCTCCAGTGTCAGCGCTTTGTAACAGTCAGAGCTGAAAAAGCTTTCTGCCAAGTCTTCAGGACGGAGGACTTTGTGGTTTTTCAGTAATATTTTATCTTATCAACTTCAAGAGAGAGATAAAAGAGTGTTATAACAGGAACTGTTTCGCAGATGTTTAACAACATTAAACGTAACTATAAATGGATAAAAAGTATGACGTGTCATTCTTTAATTAATAAAAAAATTGTTAATGTTAGAAAATTTCCATGGTATTAGACAAAACGGTTCAGCACATGGGTAAATAATCAATTTCTGGATGGTAACAGTTACTCCACTTCATATCAGGCTGCATCACACCACCTCATTGTTGATTTTTTTCCTAAAATGCCATGTCCCAAAGTGTATCGCTTACATAATAAATTTGAAAATACTTTACCATTCTGATTAATAAGTGTATAGTTCATCATTCATTCATGTATGTTTCATTATAAGAATTCTGCTAAATAATGCAACATTGTCTCACACTTTTTTGCAAGAGTTTTAACAATCCACAAAACTCAATATGTAGGAAAGGTTATTAAAGGAAGGGTTCAAGGTGGGGTTAGTGTTCATACTTTTTCTCACAAATTCATCTGCATGAAATTGAATAAAATTGAAATAATCTAAGTAATACTCTTTAAAATGTCATCATTTAATGACCGTGGTGTTTACAGATCCCTGCTGGAATTTATAAGTGTGTGTGGCAGCAATTTCTCGAAGAGGAAGAGACTCACTGATGGCCCCATTCCATCTTAATTGGTGTCCTTCCTCACTACATTCCTCTCTCTTTCCTCCCTTCCTCCCTCCCGCCATTCTTCCGTCCATCCATTCAGCTAAAAGGCTGCACAGTGCGTTATGTTGTCGAGTGGCCTAGCTCTGGCAGGGCAGCTGCTTAAACAACACTGATTGGAAGCAGCTCTCTTTGACCTTTAACCCTTTTCACCCACTTCACCCTCCTCCACTCTTTCTCTCTCTCTCTCTCTCTCTCTCCCCCCCAGTTTCAGTTTTCAGTTTTCATGTGCTTTATTGGCATTACAAATAACTGTACATTTGTATTGCCAAAGCAGTTACAAAGGAAGGGTAGAGTAAAAACAGGAGAAATAAAAGACAAAAAGACAAAACAAAATAAAATAAAATACTAATAGATTAAAATAAACAAAACAAAACAAAAAAATAGTGCAAACAATGTACACAAATTAATGACACTATATATATATATATATATATATATATATATATATATATATATATAGAGAGAGAGAGAGAGAGAGAGAGAGAGAGAGAATAAATGAAAAAAGAAGGATATCTCTCTCTCTCCCTCGCCCCCCCAGGGGAGTTTGTAATTGCCCTCCTTGAGCAGGCTCTTGTGTTTGTGAGCGTCTCTGGCTGCTGAAGTAGTTCCACTCCTACAAGCATACTTAAGTGGCCCAACATATGTTAAGCTCAGGCTCAAGTGTTTAATGCAAAGTGATGGGATTAAAATATTTGCATTAACATTCGTGTCAGTTACCCAAATGAAAATGTCTTTTCGCTTCGCAAAGTTTGAGTTGAACTCATGGATTTTATAGTGTTGGAAGCTTTGAGCTGATGATGCAGAAACGTTTCCCGAAATAATATACCTCAAGCAGTGGTCAGACCAAATATGAATAAAATTTGCCTGCTGAAAAATAAAAGCCAGTTCACTTGAATGGGAAAAGATGTAGCAATTAATTTAGCTTCATGCTGAGTTTAGGTAGGTGAACCATGAATTTGCAAATCTCAGAAATGTCAGGTAATAAAATCAAGAGGAAAGGCTATGGTGTATTTTTTTCTGAAAAATAAAAAGCAAAGTCAAATATAAATGTAAAAATATTCATTTTAACATGCATAATAATATATGCAAAGTAATAATAATAATAATAATAATAATAATAATCCTCATCTACTATTATTATTATTATTATTATTATTATTATTAAATTCCTTAAAGGCACAGTTGTGAATAAACAAACTAGCTATTTCTTCAAATATCACACATGATGATCATGCCATGTAATCACCTGATTGTTGCTCCACCTTGAATGAATTAATAGTGAGACGAAAACCTAGCCTGGCTTCTGCTTTCCACTTTTTTTAGTCCTATTCTACAAATAATAAACCCAGTTAGTGTCTTTGGCGGCTTTTAAACTACCCAAGGGATCTGATGATGTTCTTTGCATCCAAAATTAGCCTCCATACAGTATTTCTTCTGAGAGAGTAACAGAGAAGGACTTTTCATTCTTTTTCAAATGAGCTACAGTAGGGTAGATACACAGAGAGAGAGAGAGAGAGAGAGAGAGAGAGAGAGAAAGCGCATACGAGTAGGGTACAAACTGCTTGTCTGAGTGGTTTTGGTCGGGCGAGGTGGGGGGACGCTTCAGATGTCTGGGGCTTGGGGCTTCCAGCTGTGCACGAGGGCTTTGGAACTTGTCATCACATCAGGAGGCATCTGTGGGGGGCACCTTGTACCCCTCCACACACACACACACACACACACACACACTGTTCTAGTAGCTCTCTTCTTTGCAGAACCACAGAAGAAAGGAACATAGACAGTATATATAGGGCAAATATCTTCAATTAAACCTCTTATATAGCAAAGGACAAAAAGTGAGTTTACAAATTACAAGCTCGGGATGTAAAGTAGAGACACTTCTGTGTCTGATAGAAATCCCGGCTCGGTGTCGGTGTGTCCAGCTCCTGTACTGCATAACTGTGGTGGATTGATTAGACAATGCATGGCAGATGAGTCCCAGATTGATGACCTCAGAGGAAGTGACCCGTAATGAAGTCATTTGTCACTCATTAGCCCTTTCCTAACTGCAGCAAATTCCAGCGCATCCCGAAATGAACCCCACGCAAATCACTCCCGGCTGGAGAGAAGCCATTACAAACCACAGCGTGTTTGTGTGTTTACTGAAATTAAACAGCATTTGTGAAATAGTGCATGTTTAATCTAATGTAATTCAGATAACTGCATTATATATATATTTTGAATTTTATCCCAGAATTATTCATTTAATATAAGTCTATTGAAACACTGAAACAGCTCAAACACACACCCAACACAAATACACAGCTCTAATGGAATCTAATGGCATATTAAACATAAACTATAACCAGGCTAACACAGTATAAAAGAAAATTTTATTATGTCCTGGTCAAATCATTTTCAGTATAATTATTGAATAAAAAAACTGTGATCGTTTTGACAAATGACCATTGATGTAGAATGCATATCTAGGCATATTTATGGATACATATCATTTATTGCACACTATATTTTACATAAACTATTTATTATTATTTATTAATTATATATTCATTTCTATCAAATTTTCTATCAAAAGTGAACAAATATGAGACAAGGTTGCTATTCATTTCCAACCCCCATTAAATGGAGTTGCTTTTTTATGGCTGAATCTGAAATGACATTGTATTGCCACATAGTGCACTATGTAGCATCTACAACTTATGTAGTGAGCACATATACTTCATATGAAATTTGGCTGGACTGCATGGAGGAGAGGGGTGGCTTTGTGGTTAGCACTGTTGCCTCATACCTCCAGGGTTGTGGGTTCGAATCCTGCCTCCCATGTGTGTGCAGAGTTTGCATGTTCTCCCTGTGCTTCGGGGGTTTCTTCCAGGTACTCCGGTTTCCTCCCCTAGTCCTAAGACATGCGTTGTAGCCTAACTGGTGTTTCCAAATTGTCCGTATTGTGTGAGTGTGAGTGTGTGTGAGTGTGTGTGTGTGTGTGTGTGCGTGATTGCGCCCTGCGATGGGTTAGCACCCTGTCCAAGGTGTCCCCCTGCCTTGTGCCCTGAGTCCCCTGGGATAGGCTTCAGGTTACCCCGCAACCCTGTGTAGGATAGGCGGTATGGAAAATGGATGGATGGATGTGTGTACAAGAAATAGTTACAGAAATGTCTACAATAAGAAACCATGACATAATTTATAAAAATTATATTTCCTCTTGATGATCCACCTTTATTGGTTTATGTTATACAAAAGCATAGTGCTAATATTTTCTCTGTCTGTGGCAGACAAAAATTACTGGTTCATTAATATTTGAATGTATTTCAATACTAAATATGTTAAGCAATTAATATTAAAATATGATATTTTAATGTATTTGGATGCATATGTATGCATGTGTTTATACATGTTTATGTGCATGGATGCATGCACAAATGCATATCCTTTAACTTGTATGGATTACTTTGTGTGTGTCTGTGTGTGTGTGTGTGTGTGTGTGTGTCTGTTTACTCGTGGTTCCAAAGGTCAGAGGGAGGGCCAGGCACTGACGAATAGGCTGGTGTGGACAGCAAATGGGCCTCAGCTGGATGATGTATGTGGCCACAGTCTCTGAAGGTCAACTTTCTGACATGTTTACACTCACTGGCTAATCTGTGTGTGTGTGTGTGTGTGTGTGTGTGTGTGTCTGTGTGCGTGCATGCATGCAGATTTGTGTCTGTTCCCCACAACCATCATTTAGGATCTCGTAGAAAACGCAGCACGCCAGAAATAGAAGTGAAGTTTGTTTTGTCTTTTGCTTTCATGGTGTTTGATTTGACATTCTAATTGCCACATGGTTGAGCAAAATATCATGAGGCTCGAAAACTGAACCTGCCCCTCAACCAAAACAAGCTATGTATAGAAAAGCAGGCAAAGAAAGCAGATCTGTGCAACCATACACTAGACAGTGCTAGAGAGAGAGAGAGAGAGAGAGAGAGAGAGAAAGAAAAGGGACTGAAAATAAAAGCCATTACAGCAGGGAAAATCATCTTCTTCATTCTTTTCCCACATTTTAATTCTCTAACTTTTTATCTCACCATTAGCCTTTTTCCACTGACTATGTCCTGGGGCCTAAACTAAAAAAACCAGGAAAAAGAAAGAACCAAAATGCACAAAAGTTCTGTCAGGGGCTGTGGGATTGGTGTCATTTCCTTGTCTTGATATCAATTCAAGCAACTCAAGCTATTTCCATGACTGCCATTAACATAATAGGAGGAAAAAAAAATATTTTAACAGTGAGTCAGTGTTTCAAGGAACACACAACTGTTTTAATTGCAAGTGCACCAAACTAAACTACCAGGGATTATACTACATTCAACTAAAGGTCGTAACTCCGACCTCTGACTAAGAAAAAACAAAGACAACGCAAAAGCAAAAGTCGTCGAACATGACGACGCCAATGCTTTTTTCCCACTTTGTAGCTCAAATGCATGATATGATGGAAGTATCAGCTCAGACTTTCCACTCAAGTCGAATGCTGCAGTAGAAAGGATTTATTTTTCATGTTGGTTCATTCTGAACAGAAATTATAGTTTTATGTTCCAAGCTTTTGGAAGTTCTAAGTTGTTTGGAATGAGATAAAAGAACAGTTAATAATGTTCTTTACGTATGGTCGAGTCATTTGGTTGTCAGCTGCCCTCTTAGTGCTAACGTTTGTTAATGGTTCACCTCTGCAGTCTTCTAACTAAAAAGGTGAAACATGTTTTCTTTGAATATGATGCTGCAGATTACTACCATGATTCCCAGCTATTACGTCATCCTCCAACTTGAAATCCTTCAGTGTTATATGCTGCTTGCAGAATCATAGAAAAAATACCTTCTACACGGATTTTCCTCCCATCACTCCATCTTCGAAAACCTGGCTATAGCGCCTATGCATTGTATAGACAGGTGTGTGGGAAGTGACAAAATCTGGACAGGAATTTAGGCCTATTGGAAAGATGTTTAGGTTTAGGCTATACTTTCTTGAAATCACACTGAAACAAAAAAATTACAATACTATCCATTTAAGTAGTTTTTAAAATAACTTTTTCACTCTGGAGTGATTTTATTTGAGTTTTTAATTATGTTCGATTTAAAAAAAAAGTTTGTTTTCATTCCCTGTAACATTTCTAATTCCTGTGAACTACACAGCTAATGTTAAAATTTTTTTATTTAGGTATAGACACAATTCACCCTGATGTTCCTAGCTGTAGAAACAAGGGTCTAAATAAATGCATATCATTTATGGATGCATGTTATTTATGGAACAATTTATTTTCACCTTTTTTTAAAAAAAAAAAAAAATCTAAATAATAATTTTTTAAATAAATATAAAACGTGACTTACTGCAGTCGTTCATTTGTGTGTCTGAATCTGAAATAGCAGTCTACTGGGCATATAGTGCACTGGGCAGAAAGTACACCCTATGTACTAAGCACAGAAACATGTATTTCTTTTAAAAAAAAAAATTGTAAAAATGTGCATAGGTAGGTAATATTAGCTGAGTTTCTTAAAAGTTTCCTACAGTTGCTTCTGCAGCATTTATATAACAGATAACTCTATCTTCTCTTAATCTACCCACCTCAGAGTCTTCACACCACCTCAACTGTTTAAAATTAGAAAGAAAAAAATGGACCATGACAGTAAGTTAGAGTTTGTTTGTATTCTGTGTGTATATTAAAATATCTGAAAAGTTTTAAAAACCACAAAAGTCATGGTGCTTAGTTCATGTTTCAGTTAGGATTTAAAATGTAGGCTATTAATATCACTGAAAATCTGAGACATAGTTAATAAATGAATTAAACTTTCAATAATCTGAATAATCTTTCATATTTATTTAGCAAACAAATATCAAAGAAAAATAGAAACTCAGAGATGTGCTGAAAAACCATTATGAGTATGCTGGGGTGTGTTGAAATGTTGAAACTACAACTTTTTCCGATTGAGAATTACAGGTCAACTTAGAGGTCAGAGTTCATGAATGCAACATTAGTATCATGCATTGGTAGCTATTTAGCCTATTTAGCTAGCTGCACATAACATACATAACCACTAATTGTCCTTGTTTGGGATAAAAACTAAGGAAAATGTTTCAATAAAGGGATTCTAATCCAGTATAGATGTTGAAGTTTGGCAAAAATACATTCTCAAAGCCAAAACTGTGTCATTACTGTATCTCCTCAGTCTTGTATGCTAGCAGTTGTTACACTATACTGCTTCATCTGATGGATGCCGAGACAGACAGACAGACGGACAGACAGACAGAGAAAGACAGAGAGACAGACAATGAAATAATTGCATATGCAAGCTAGGGAGAAACACTGCAGTTTTCGCTTCAATTAAGCAGACTAGCCAGTGTGTGTTCATCACAGACCGTGAGTCCTTCACCACAGGGGCTTGCTAAATGAGATGAACTAGCTGTGCTTTCTTTAGCAGCACACTTCCAGAACTTTATGTCTGAATATTAATAAAACAAATTAGAGGACAGATTATGGTACATGTCATTCAAAGCTCAGAGTCCTTACTGTGTGTGACGAGGCAAAAATAGCATCAATAAACCGTTGAACTGGGCTTGGCAGGTCTGTCTGGCTGTCTGCATGATCAAAGCAGGACAGGGAGGTGATACTGATGAGTGCTAATAACCCCGGGTCATACCATTGCACTACACAGTGAGGTAGATTAACTGCCAATGAAAAGCAGCTAATGAAAATGTTGCAATTAACATGGCAATTGGGTGCTCAGAGGAATAAACACAACTTAGAAAATTACAGAAAATCACAGAGGTTTTTTTCTTTAGTATATTACAAACAGTTTGCACTTCTGGTATGTGGGAACAAGAACTGAAATGCATATGTTATTAGCAAAGGCAAATAATTAAAACAATTATTATACATATATATGTTAATATATATAATTACCACAATTATTCCTGACTGTATGCTTAGCAGGGTCAGTATTGCTGTCTCACAGATTCAGGGTCCCTGGTTCAATCCAGAGCTCAGGTTACTGCATGTGCAGGGTTTTGCACGTTCTCCCCATGTGCCAATGGGTTTCCTCCAGGTTTTTCTGTTTCCTCCCACCTCCCAAAAACATGCTAATCAATGGATTGGCTACTCTAAATTACCCCTAGGTGTAAATGTGTGTGTGTGTGTGTGTGGTGCTCTGAGATGGACTGCAATCCCATTCAGGATGTATTCCTGCCTTATTCTCCCATGATAGATCCAGATCCACTATTACTGAAAGTCTAGATTTCGCTTTACCAACTTCCTGTTGGACTTCTGACATCACTAGAACTGAAAACATGCAAGAACCTGCAAGTTTCTTTAGCTTTCACTGCCAGAAAAAGTGAATGGTCAGGTTATAAGTTCTAAACTTGAGTCCAGACTTCTAAATACAGATTTATTTGCTGTTTGAGTGCAATTTCCAAGTAGAAAAATGAGAATTTCCCAGTTTCTGAAACCGTTTGAATGCAGCATTACTATATGATTGCTCATAAAAGTAAAACCCAACAGAGAAGACATTTTAGAAGACACTGTCATTACATGTAACTGTGTAATTATTTGGTGGTTTGGGGAAAACCCCATCGGATATTGTTGTAGCTGAATTTCTGGCAAAGAACCAAAGAAAAAAAAAAAAGATGAAAAATCACATTTTGGCCAAATTAGTTTTTCCTGCCTATAACATACTTTGGTGAAAATAAATATATTTCACCAAAAATGATGTCTATGATGGCTTAGGACTACAATTGCTATGATAGCTTAAGGACTGCAATTGCCACAAACAGTTTTGCACTCCACCAGTGAACAGTTGATAACAACAAAATAGATTTAATGTGGAAACAATAATGCATTTCATTGTTACACAGTTGCACTTGGAAATCACTCACTGCTGCTGCTGATAGCCAAACATGGACAGCCTAAAGATACATGAGATTACCGTGGATGGTACTACTTGAAAACCACAAAGATGGCTTTGGACTGCAATTGATACAAACAGTTTTGCTACGATGACTTAGGACTGCAATTGCAATGAACAGGTTTGCACTCATCAGTGAACCGTTATCATCAGTGAACAGTTCATTGTATAACTATAATGAATTTCCTGGTAACAGGATTGCACTTTTTTGATCATGTAGTACACAGTTATAGAAGGGAATTATTTATAATTGCACTATCCGGTGTCACCCTGATGAGGATGGGTTCCCCTTTGAGTCTGGTTCCTCTCAAGGTTTCTTCCTCATGTCTTCTCAGGGAGTTTTTCTTTGCCACCGTCGCCTCCGGCTTGCTCATTAGAGATAAATTTATAAATGTAAAATTTATATTCTGAGTTTATTTCTGTAAAGCTGCTTTGTGACAATGTCCATTGTTAAAAGCGCTACACAAATAAAATTGAATTGAATTGAATGTGGAAATTGTTATCATTATTAACTTTCGATTCTTGCCTTAGCTGTCGTCCTGAAAAGCTTATGTTGTGTAAAGAACCAGTTTAACATATGTGGTGATAAAACAGTCACTCTGTCTAACGATGTCTAAAATCTTTCATCACACAGTGAATGTGACACTTTGATTAAGTTGTTGGATAGATACGTGACATAGCAAATTGGACATAAGCCTAATTCATTCAGTTTGTAATCCGTCTGTTAAAATGTCCACAGTCAATGCAATTTTCTCCATTTTCCCTTTTGGAGATAAGCATACTTATAACAATGTTAGAACTTTTCTACTGATTGAAATAAATGCAACAGAAAAAAACAATCATTTCAGGAAAGCTGAATCTATATATAGTAGAAAATGTCTAAGTTTCAGCATGTGAAGGCTTTCCACACTTATATTCCACACACATTTGTATTAACATCTTTTCTGGCTAATTTCAAACACCAAAACATGGAAGCAACAGTTGCACAGTTGAGGCTGAATCCATCAGACAGGTGTTTTGACTTCCTGTCCTATTTCTCCAGTATTTCACACCCCATCTCTCAGGCTGTTTGAGAGATGATGAGTTTAGAGAATGCACCCTATGAAGGAGGTTAATTATGAACCTGACCCCTGATTTCCTGCAATACCTCCGAATCACTCTGTACAGCTCCGGGTGCAGCTTAGCGAGCAGCCAACATAAGCGCCGCTTATTTACATTTAGAGTGCTGAGCATTTCACTGTTGTTAAACATTAACTTTTGTGCATGAAAGAATGCTGCAGAGTCATGAAACCACATTCAGGAATCACAGCTGGACTTTACTGTTTACTGACACACACACACACACACACACACACACACACACACAGAGTTCTGTAGTCATGCAGAGCTCTCCATGTTGTGTTGCAATATTTCAAGTGACAAACACGTGTACAGTTTGATAAATTTCATGTCTAGTTAGAGGGCATGTTGTGAGTGAGTTACAAAATAAATTACTGTATATTGGTGTAAATTACATCACATGCAAAGGAGGAAGAATTAAATGAGATTTTTGTGTATGTGCTAATTGTTCTCAATAGCGGTGAGCTTAGCTAGCTAACATTACCTGGGTAGTTACTTGCTTCCAACAATTGTGCTATAGTTTCTTTTCAAATTTGCGATCATTATTTTAATTGTAGTTAAAAACTTGACATTCTTTAAATCTTGCCATCTTACCAGAACATGCTAAGGGAGCTAGCTAGTATTTCTGTAGAGGACATGAGACACAAATGAACCAGCATGGGATACAAATGAAAGACTTAAGAATATGAAATACAAGTTGTGAACATCAACAGCAACCAATAACAGCTGTTACTACGGTTGAACAAAACAGATTTGTACATTAGACAGCAATATCACACTGATTATTAAATATTGATGTCGATAGCACACACTGATTGGATAAATGTAGCCTATGTTTGACAAGAAAATTTGTATGGTAGCTATCATATGGTAGTTATAGTAGGTGAAGCCTACAGCTTGCAGTAGATACCTGGCTAACTCTTACATTGTCACAGGTATTTAGCTTGCGTTAGTTTTAACTTTCATTCATGAGCATCCTCTAGGAAGGTGAAGTTACCATGATTTGCTCTATTAAAGTTATATAAAAGAGGTCACCACCTACAGGCTTAGACATGACGTGATGTATAGTTACCTAAAGTATAAATTAAAACCTAAAAAAAAACCCTTAAAAACAAAACCCTTTTGTATCCATGACATAAAAACATATATATATTTTTTTCATTTTATGCAATATTTAGCAATATTACAAGTCCAATATTCTTAAAAGCACGATTCAGATAGTCCTAAAAGCACAGTTATGATTCTGATAGTCCTAATAGCAAGATTCTGATTACAGTCGTCTTAAAAACCCAATTCCAATTCCGATCGCCTTAAAAACATGATTCTGATTATCTTAAAAACACAATTCCAATTCCGATCGCCTTAAAAGCATGATTCTGATCATCTTAAAAACACAATTCCAATTCTGATCTTCCTAAAAGCATGATTCTGATCATCTTAAAAACACAATTCCAATTCTGATCTTCCTAAAAGCATGATTCTGATCATCTTAAAAACACAATTCCAATTCCAATCGCCTTAAACACATGATTCTGATCATCTTAAAAACACAATTCCAATTCTGATATTCCTAAAAGCATGATTCTGATTCTGATAATCTTAAAAGCACAATCCTGATTCATATAGTCAAAAAAGCACAATTCTGATTCCAATAGTCTTAAAAGCATGATTCAGTTTCTGATAGCCTTTAAAACACAGTTTTGATTCTGACTTTCCTAAAAACATGATTCAGATTCTGATCATCTTTAAACCATGATTCTGATTCTGATATTCATAAAAGCAGAATTCCACTTCCAATGGTCTTAAAATTATGATTTCAACAGTTTGAAAAGCATGATTACATTTCTGATAGTCTTAAAAGCAGAATTCTGATTCTGGTAGTCTTTATAGCACAATTCCAATTATGATATTCCTTAAACCACACGTCTGCTTTTAATAGGCTTAAAATTATGATATCAAAAGAATGATTACAAATCTAATAGTCTTTAAAGCACAACTCTTATTCCGAAAGACTTAAAAGCAATGATTCAAATTCCAAAAATTCTACATTTTTATATTTTGCATTTTAGCAAGCTCTTTAAAATCCTGCCCTTTTCTAAATCAATAAAGTGTGACAGTGAGACAGAACGATGGACAGACAGGCGTGTAGTGGAAGCCGTTTCACGTGTTGCAGTGCTCATGACAGGCAGTGTGGACAATGCGCTGGCCCCTCTGAGCCCCCATTAAAGCAGCCCGTAGCCTTCAGGCCAGAGGATTAGTGTGAATACACTCATTTCCCCAGGTAGCGGATTTGCCTTCCATTAGCCCGTGGCCCCTCTGCTCCACCGCCAGCGCAGGTCAATTATCCGCTAGGCCCGGTCAGGTACTCACACTTAATTGGAAAGTTCATAACAGCCAGTGCCATCTGGAGTGGAGAAACTTTGATACATCGGTTTCCAAATATGAACATAATGAAGTTGTTTGTGTAGGGGGTTTTGTGCAGCGCGGTTTGAAACCGAACATCGTTAGTACTGAGGTTGGAAGCGAGAGAAAAGAGAGAGAGAGCGAGAGAGAGAGAGAGAGAGAGAGAGAGACAGAGATGAAAATGTAAAGCTGCTGATGTGTGTTAGTCATCCAGATTGGATAGTGGAGAAAAATCATGAGTGGTGTGTAATATTCAAGCTGACAGCAGTGGATAGAGCTTATTATGCTTTTAAAATGTTATAGTGTACTTGCCATAATTTCAGACATTCAGGCTGGAATCAAAATGGCAGAAAATTAAACATGTATGCATAATCAATAGAAGCAGGACTGGCTGAAGCATTGATTATCCACACTTCACCTTTCCATCTTTTTTTTAAGACATAACATTCTACTTTCATACATATTTCATTGCCCTGTGAGGGTTCTGAGTCACCTGTCTGGGGACACTGACAGATGTCTGTCCTGGCTGATTCCAGGCCACATCGATGGGGGTGGAGGATCCCTCGCTGCACCCCCACCACCTCGGCACTGGAGGGTCCCATCTGTTGGGTGTCTTGGGTTCGTAGTCCGGATGTAGCGCCGGCTGCCAGGCTGCTTGTGTACCGATAGTATTTCCTGTTTAAGACACACAGACTGAAATCCAGCTTGACTACAGTAGATGTGACTTGGTATTTCAGCATGTTTACATTTGGGAGGGCTGAAACTGAGCTGAATGGACAGATGGATGAATGGTCTGATGTTCTGGCAGCTGCTGCTAAAGACAACTTCAGGAGTTAAGTTGAAAGAGATGTGGCATGTTGTGACATATTTAAAATCAAGATGTCTGACTATATCCATATCCAAGAAGAATTTAATAGCAGGTGCCTGCAGCTTTGGTAAATGAATTAAATTGATATATGAGGTAATATAATATACAAAGAGGTGACAGGTTCATGAATGCAGTAAGCTAATTAGCACTGTGTTATCCAGGAGACTCAGCAGACACTTGGCAATGGTCTAATTTGAATCCTATATCCAAGGTGGTCCTGCCACTGGGGGTCCGAATTGATCTGACACTTTGGCCCTTAGCTATAATGACCTGCCAATATTTGGCCCTGAGAAAAAGAGAAGAATGTGGATCATTGTCCCTTAGCATCTGTCTCACCAGAGTTTTCTGTGAGAACGAAAGCACAACGGGGTTCAATATCATCTCAAACTGACCAAAACCATTTATTTGTTTTGCAGTCATTGATACCAATTTATTAAGCCTTGTATTATACTTGCTACCTGCAGTTTGACAGAAGACATTAGACATTTATTTTGTGAAGTGTTATAACATCTATCATAAAATGCCATGAAACACATGTTAACTAGAGCATGACATAAGTGTCATGACATCCAATATTAATTCATTTATCATGATAATTATTGGTAATGATAAGGGAAACAACTGGACAAACACTGTCATGACAACTTACCATGAGAAGTTTATAACATGATTATGTCAGTCTTATGATGCAAGGCTCAAATAAAGTGATAATCTAGTGGTTTTTGCTTATCTGAGGTATTAGCAATATAAACAACAATTAAGGAAACAAACAAAAGAAAGCTATTATGCCTTGGGAACCCCGTAGTGACTAAAGGACCTTTTTGTTTAGGATTTACACATGGGTACACTTTGTTTCATATAGTTATCTCAGATGAAAAAACTGTAAAATTTCTCAGTAGCTCTTCCTTCACCAAAGTTTGTCAGGTGAAAGAAACAAGCTGTATGACTGAACCTTTAATCAGAGCTTCCGATATTAGTGAGAAGCAGCCAGGTGGCAATGTTTTTAGGGTTTATTTTGAGCAAATGTCATCTCTCGCACAGTATGTTCCCTTTTCTGACTAATCAGGTTCTGCCGACCTGCCAAGACAGCACAGGGAGTGGTAATGAAGTAGCACACACATCCTGCTCCTGGAAGAGGCTGCATCACTGATTGAAGTCAGAGCAAATTAAATCCACTATATTGTCAGAATATCTGGATCCTTTGCTGCATGTAGAGTTAAATATTTTGTGCGTGTGTGTGTGTGTGTTCCTACATGCGTTAACATGTGCAAATACACTTGCTCACAAATTATGTCTCTAAAAATTGGTGTCACGGTGCTTTGTGAGGAATTGTATTCATGTATTCAATTCCATCTGTCAAACCCTGTGTTAAAGACGCAGAAATCTGAGCACCAAAAATACGGAATGGATTTTCTCACCAGAACCAGCTCCATTTTCCACGGATAAGGTCGTTTGAAAGGTGCTACGACTTTTCTCAGAAGAAGAGGAACAAAAGGTGAAGAAGGATAAAGCAGAATAATCAAACAACTGCAAAGCCTTTTCAACTTGGTCTGAAAGGTTTTTTTTTTTTTTTTTTAAATTTATATAGATATATACCAGACAGGTCAGTCTTTCAAGGACAGCATGCAGGTATAACATTCCAACACTCCAACTTCAGCCTCCAGGTTTGATATCAAACACGGCAGAAGAACACCGTGATTCAGCTCAGTTCCTCATATTCAAGCCCTTCACGCCAGTGTGATCTCCAGGGCTTCTTTGTGCAACTTGCAATTTAATCAAGCTTGACAATGTTTGTTCTATTCAATCTCTGTGCTTTATTTTTGACTACAATGTCAGGAAAAAGTGCTGTAAAGCAACACAGTAGTAGTGATATTACAGGGAAAAAAATATAACATAATAGACACTGGTTAAATCTAACATCCACAGGGGGTTTCTACAGCTTGTCAGTTTAGGAGAAACCTTAAAAAGTGCTATGCAGAACCCTACAGAAGAAGGATTCTATTTCAGAAAGGGTTTCAAGTTCCTTTGAAAGTATCCATTGTTTATTCAAAGAACCCTTGAGGAACCCTTCGTTCTAAGAGTGTACAGTACAAATGAACAAAGCGACAATGTAAGCAAATCAGGTAACTCCTTAGGGAGCTAGTCATATGGTTCTACAAAGGGTCTTCCTATAAGAAAAGATTTCATGTAGAACCCTATTAGGAAGTCAACTTTATATATCCAAATATCGCCCAAAGGAACCATTAAATGGGTCTCATTTCTAAGAGTTTATGGGAAAAGTTTCCATTTAAAATCTCTTCAGAAAGTTAATTATCCAATGAACATATTTTTTAAGAGTGTACACAAGAGCGAAGCTAGAGATTAAGCAAATCGAGCAACTGGTTAGGGCCCCAGTCATATGGTTCTATGTAGAACCCTACAAATGAGTGTCTCACAATAAGAAAGTAGGGTTCCAAGTGGGGTCCTAAGACTGTACTAGCTAGAGAATAAGCAAATCAAGTGCCAAGAACCTTTCGTTCTAAGAGTGTGTATTGCAAACGATATGCTTTGATAGAAGCAGGGTTTGTATAAATCATTGAATTGAATTTTTAATAAATCTTCATTTTTTTCAATTATAGATGTACCTAGTAACAACTTTCATCAGTTAGGCTTTTTATTCTGATTTTAGCACTGAATGTAACTTCTTTGATTTGTCTTAGTTAGGGTACAATGGCATTATAACACTTTTGAACATAAAAAAAGGTTTATTACAAATTGAAGACTTGAATTACAAGACTGATTATTTTGAATTTCACTTTAGAAAAGCTGTACGATTCCTGTAGGAGCAAAACACAGTGTGTTAAATCATATTTACTATATGAGTGTATTCTCCAGGGTGAGTAAAAGCAATGAGTTTTTCGGGTTAAGCTGTGTGTAGCCTGTGGCCTGGTGTAGTCCAGGCTGAAATATTGATGAGTGTATTACAGACTGGTCTTCATGAGGTCAATGCATACAGCGGGAAGCTAATGGAGCGTGCAAGCTGTGGATCTCCTGGGTCAAATGTGTTATCTCCAGGAATAAAAACGAATAGTTTTTTACACAACACAGACACTCACACAGAGCCTCAGGTATGGCTCCGAGGTAAAAGTGCATATCAACATGATGGAGGCCCTCAGGAATTTAGAAGAGACCTTTGTTTGAAGAGACAGACAGTGTCGTTAGGACCTGAAGCTGGAGGCTTCTGCATAAAGACCTGCTCTCAGGACATTTATCAGCTTGTCTTTTCACACATATAATATAGCAACAATTCAGAATTCTCACATTCAGGCTTTTTTCTTTCTCTTGAAAGCATGCAGGAAATTTGATGAGGCGATTCAGAGTGACGCTGTTTTCTTTGGCCACTGAGGCACTTTGCGTGATTATGGAATGAGTTTTTCCAGACTTTTCCTTACGGTCACCACAGAAGGCAATGGAGACCCAAGAGATCATCTCATTTCCTGTCAGAGCACATACACACACACACACAAACACACACACACATACACAGATACAGCATATGTTAATTCAGGCCTCCACATCTGGCGCCCTCTCACTTTTTCCTATCCAGACCTGAGAAAGGTGTGTGTGCCTCAAACTGGAGTTTAGGGAATCGATGGAATTCAGATTCATCACAGGCTGAAAAGAAGTGCAGACTAACACTGCTAAAGGATATAAATGTGATATTTAAGCAACATTAAGAGAAGGACAAATTGATTTACTCCATTTATGCCATATGAATAAACACCAGAACAAGGAACATGTAGTATTCTTTAAAATAGCTATATTTAAGGAACGTCATCAGTAACTGCTGCACAGCTCCAGGGTTCCTGTTTCGATCCTGTCTATGTGGAATTACTGTCTATGTGGAGTTTTATATGTTCTCCTTGTGTCTGCGTGGGTTTCCTCCGGGTTCTCCAATTTCCTCCCACGGAAACACTGAATTTTTTTCTCCTATATACATCACTATTTTTCTCCAAGGCCATTATATCTGTGCTAGCAGTGGTCCCCTGTGACATCAGAGCGGCACACAACCACTAACTTCTCTCAGGAACAATGGAAAAACAGCACCAACCAACAAATTAGCACCAGAATCGCTAAGCACATTATAAATATTTTAATATAAACATATTTAATGGGTTTCAAGCCTGTTGGCTCCACATGTTCACTCAAATGACAAACAGTGAAAATTTCCATAAATTTCATATCACTAGTGTTTCATAGTTAGCTGTATTTCATATAGAAACTGAATGAATTCTTATAATATACTATACAGTTCAAAAGAGAGTTCTAGTGTTTATTTATTTATTTATTTATTTATTTATTT
>CM040454.1:27910522-27932633 GCA_022758105.1 Pangasianodon gigas | reverse complement strand
TCTGCAACTTAAGAATTTAACTCAGTTTTTACCCTTTTTTATCCTGTGTAAGCTGTGTAAACTGTGATGTGACAATAAATCTTTAAATCTGCATGGCTCTCCCTCTGCTCCAACTAAAATAAAGTATATCTCATTAATACGCCCTTCCCCGCAAAACACACAAACAAATGTGTTTCTAAAGCTCCATAATACAGTAAAAAGCAACAACAATACATAAAAGACTGGGCAAGTATCAATTACAATTCCCTAAACCCTTGGGATACTAAGTGGAGCTCATTCTCGGGTCCAGAGTCTCTGCTTTGTGTTATGCCTTCCTAAATGAGGAGGCTGTGTCGGAAATGCCAATCAGGACTGGAGCGTCTTTCTCCTCCGTCTTCCCTGCAGAATGCCTTCACTTTCTTGATTATGCTGAGATGACTGTGAGGGATGCTGGTGGAAGCTGGCTAATGAGCATCCTGCAAAAAAACGAAGAGGCTCACTTTTCCCTCGGTGCTTAGGCAAATGCTCCTGTGGGTATGTACTGAATGCTCCAAAACAACAGCAACAACCACAACAACAACAGGTACTGGCAGCATGGCCGAGATTAACAAACAGCAGTGAATAAGGCGGTGTGTTTTCAGAAATGTGGTGCAAGCAGTTTTCAGCTCCCTGGTGCAAAGAGTCCAGAGTCAGCACAGAACATTTCCCAGAGTTACACCGCTCATAATAAGTAGAGTACTGCAAGAAAAAGTCACGGTGCACTTTAATATTACATGTAGGGCACAAAAGAACAAAAAGAAGAAGAAAAACAATTGGTTAGGGCAGGACCATCTGGCACTACTGTTAAATCCACAGACGCCACTGAATCAAATATTGAGCCACTGCTTAATCTTCAGATTAAATTAAATTAATTATATATAGTACTATATTAACAACTAAGTCACTGTTAACTACTATTGAATACAGGGAATTTCCTCAGTAAGTAATAATTTGGTTGTTCATTATGAACTAAGCAATAATTACTCCTAACTGAAGAACCACAAGCTGATGCGTCTAGCCTTGTACCTAGTCTCTGGTCTGCTGTGCTTCCTTCAGCTAAATAATTTACATAAATGCACATGATTGGATAAGCCACAACTGATGATCTGCTTTGCTATCAGCTTTGCTACAGCATTTTGTCGAATATTCGTCTCGGTCAGCGAAATTCTTTATTGTGTTTATATCAGGACCTCAGTTCACCAGCTGACGACCCCTGATCTAAGTGATTAGTTGTCTGGATAAAAAGGTGACATAGTGACATTACCATGAAATAAAACCATGTAGCGGAATAAATAAAGAAGCGCATGCATTAGAAATTAATGTCTTATACTTTGGTTGTTCTGTCTGTGGGAACCCTTGGAGGTTTATAAGTTTCTCCATCACAAAAAGTAGAAATCTTTTAAAAAGCTACAAACCCTTAACTATACAAAGAACCGTTCAGTTTTCTTCAGTTCTCTATATACACCATCAGTTATTAAATGCAGTGGAAAATGTTTCTCAACCCCAAAACAGCAATCGCTACATATTAAGTTGTGTATCATATATAAACGCTTAGGAAGGAAAACATTCATTGTTTGGCACGATCACTGTAAGTCTATCTGTGTGTGAACAGGGGAACCCCTGTCATAGAGAACCGGCCAAAATGAACAGAGTCACGATGCCAATAAATGCTTGAGATTATTTGGCTTTTTCAGAGAGACGCTGTTCTTGGGAGAGACACGAACTTTATCATGCACAAACAATCACAGCATCATTTAATCTCTGGGAACTTATGCACAGTAAACAAACTCTTTAACTCTTTGAAACTAAGAAACTGGAAAGACTTTTCTGTGGCTGAAATCTTAAAGTTATAACTTTAACTCTGAAAACAAAGTGCTGACACTGGAGACTCCTTCCATAAATGTTAAATAAACATCTACTTACCAGTAGGAATCCTAACCAAATCAAATAATAAATAATAACACATTTTTTAAAAAAATCTGTTTATTGTTGAGTTTAGATTATGTGGAGCGTTCGCCATACAATGAGCTGTTACTATAGAAGATAATACAATAACATATTAGAATCAGTGCATTAATATAAACCTGTGATTTGAATTACAGCTGGCAATACTGTCATAACTGCTGTTATTGTGGTATAAATATACATATGTGGTAATTTGATAAAAGCTTTTACTGGAAAAGGATTGCTAGAAAAGAAAAAAAAAACTTTCCACTCCAGAAATATCCATAAAAAGAAAATCATCTTTTTTTTGTTCAGTAAAACAAACTGAAAAAGCTCCTTCAAAACACGAGACCAATAACTGAGCAATAAAAAAGGACTATAAATCCACGACGCAATGCGTTCAAGCTCCTTTTCACTCATAATGTCTTTCAGTTTGTATTGCAATAAAATGACACGATGAACCTGGTATTTTTGTATGATCGAGGAGGAAATATAGGCCTTGGACATGGAAAAACAAGCCTTTGGGGAGCCTGAACTTTTGCTCTTTGTCCAGGGCCTGTGTTTGCTTTTGCCACTAACCATCACCAACTAAAGCAGCAGTTTGCATTATTGTTCGGCAAGAAAATATTCACTATGGAGTGTTTGTCTTGGCATGTTAATCCAGACTTTAAATCTCGACAGGCCGTGAGGCTGTGAAGTATATTTTTAAAAAAGTAGGTTGTGCTAATTAATATCACTCTTAGGCATTATTTTATATGATTGTGTTAATTAAGAAGGGAAATGAACAAACTCATTCCTAAATCAGGCACATATTTAGGAGTATGTATGAGGTTTGTGTGTTTGCCCTTGCACAGATGGTATCTAAGAAACGGGTGAGGCTCTGTGGAACAAACACAAAGAGCAAACACACAAACATTCCTGACCCCAGAGACACTCATCCATCTCCCCCTAATCACTACTCTCAGACAGTGTGACCTTAGTGATGCAGCTCTGCAACTATGGCCACAGACTGTGTATCACACACACACACATGCACCCACACACACACATACATGTTTGCCTTACTATCCTTGTGAGGAACTTCCATTGACATAATACACCAGGGTGGTAACACAATGCTTGTATCTGTCTCTAATTAGTGCTCCAAATATTTGTATCTGTATTCAGGATTAAACCTGGGTGTGGCCTAAACTAGTTTTTTTTAATTAATTTATTTATTTTAATTAAATATGAACCCTACCACTGGGAAACACTGGGGAAAAAAATAGAGGTAGAGGTAGAAATGCCAGCACAGTGTGTGAATTCTCACTCTGACAGTTTCTCAACCTCAACTACATCACTCAAGATCTTAATCGGTCTCAAATAGATATTTTATGCTGGACTGTTTTTTTTAATCATGCTCACACAGTTATTATATTTGTGTGTGGCTGTGATATTTTCTAACTAACAAAGTTAACTGGTCCTATTTCCCAAAATATGCAATAGTAGCCTAATTTAAGCCTCTGTGACACTGACCAGGCAGTTACTAAAGATGAATGCATGAATGCTGTATATTCATGTTAATGACCATTGTCTTTCTTTATCCTCTGACCGTCACTCATTTGCCCCCACATGAAAGTTAAAACTTTCTGCTTATGCAAAAAAAAAAAAAAAAAAAAAAAAAACCTTTTTTGTTGCATAGCTTGGCACCTCTAATTTCAACCAGATGCCCTGTGAACCTTTCTGGGAAGCTTTAAAAATCAGTGCGTCTCCTATTTATATCTGTTTAAGGCACATTATCTGTTTATTCTGACTAAATGTATTCATATTCGGTTATATTCCTAGCATACACCTAAATGTACCCATAACATTAAACTCAATAACCAAAAGAAAACCTTTTCACTCTTTTTTTTTAAAAAAAATAAAAGTTGCGATTTTGAAGATAAATAAACAAAAAAAGCAGTTTTTCTTGTGGGGACCAGACAAATGTCTACATAAGGTCAAAACAGTCAGATATTCCTATCTGTGTGGGGACATTTGGTCCCCAGCAAGATATAAAAACATGGCTACACACATACACACACACACACACACACACAAGAAGTGTATTCTCTCTATCTCCAGCAGTGTTAATTTCCTCTTATCAGTGACTGTGCTGTTTGTCAGCGTCTGCTTAAAGCTCAGTTCTGCAACTCAGTGTCATTTGGTTAAAGGCAAATTGGATAACCTTTGCATATAATTCATTCCTGCAGCTGGCATCATTTTCTCTCTCTCTCTCTCTATGCTGTTTCTCTGTGGAAATCTACCATTATATTCTACCCCACCCCCTCAGCCCGTCATCACTGAGTTGGCAAAGCCACATCAGAAAATATTTTCAAAATGTCTGTGTGCAGCTGTGCCTCCCATTTGTCAAATCATGACTTTGGTTGGCGGAAGTCTCCGTCCTGAGCGCCGCTCTGATTACAGGGCTCAACGCAGCGGCGATAGCGCTGTAGCCGCACACGGCTCTTTCTCGGGTTAAGCGCTCAACATGTGGGAGGGAGTGGGCACTCTTATTCCCAAAATATACAAAAACTCTGTCTGGACTTCATCAACAAATTGCTGTAGCATTGTTGCAGCTTGTTCATATTTCTGGCTCAAACTTGCATAATCTGTCATATCACCTAGAGTCGGGTTGTAGTCAGTATGTAATAGAACTCTTCAAGTAAACATAGACTTGTTGACAGAGAGGCGATTTCAGCCCTCTCTGTCATGCTAGCAATCAAAATTCCCAGTATTCACCCTCTATATTTATGTAGTCCTCATAGGCCAGAAACAGTCCAATCGGGTCATAAATTAGCACTTCCTGTGGCAAAATGATAAATAGTTTATATGGGAAGGCTATGTTTAGCGGTTAGCGCTCTTCAGTGTGGGTGATTTATTCTTAGTGGAGGAGTAAATTGCATTCTTCACACTGTTTATGAGGTTATTATCCTCTCATGTCCTCTCGCTTGCTGGCTGGGGAGCAAAATATGATGTACTCACAAGCTAACAGCCAAACAAGCCAAACACACACCCTGCTGCGTCACAATGTCTGTCAGACTAAGATTGTCAAAAAAAAACAAAAAAAAAAAAAAACACAAACTTGACCATGATGAACAAACATTCCCCTGCAGAGTAAACACATACCATACATTCTCCTATTAATCTTCTAAATAATAGCTTTTCCTGAATACTGTATCTTGTTAATGGATTATACATTTTCACATACTAGCTAACCTCTGTCCTCTGTCCTCGTTCCTGAAGACATTCCTGTGGCAGGAAATTTAAAGTTACAGCTTTGCAAAGCGCTGACACCGGGGACTCCTTCCATAAATGTTAAATAAACTTCGCCTCATAGAAAACTTCACCACATCAACAATTACTGTACATACAATTTTAAATCCATTTATGTGGAGCGTCCACTGTAAAATTGTAATAAATCATAATGCTCTGTCAGTCTCACAGCCCTAAAAAGCCTGCTCCTCGTGCCACCCATGAGTAGCTAACTAGCTTAATCTTGAATATAAATAGAACTGAGTTAACTGTCTGCTAACATTACCTGGTCAGCTAACTTATCCTGCTACTGGTGACTTCTAGCATGGTTAATTTCACTTTCAGCCAGTTTTTCCACTAAACTTTTATCAGTGAAAACCACAGGATATTTACTAAGAGCTAGCTAGCTAGAATTGCCTCTTTGATATGTGCTAAGAGCTAGCTAGCTAGAATTGCCTCTTTGATATGTGCCAAGAGCTAGCTAGCTAGAATTGCCTCTTTGATATGTGCTAAGAGCTAGCTAGCTAGAATTGACTCTTTGATATGTACTAAGAGCTAGCTAGCTAGAATTGCCTCTTTGATGTGCTAAGAGCTAGCTAGCTAGAATTGCCTCTTTGATATGTACTAAGAGCTAGCTAGCTAGAATTGCCTCACTAGAATTTCTCTAATTGAAGAAGATAAAACTAAAACTTTAACATGCATGAGAGTTAGTTTTCTAACTCATCCCTACAAATGGCGTTGTATAATTAACACTTAATATATGGGTTCTCATATTCCTACCTTATCCTGTGCCTTTCTGGAAATGTTCAGACTAATTAATGGTAAGTAAAATGGTCAAAAGATTAACTGTACTTTTAATTCACAAGATGTACAGACAGATAATACCTCATAAATACCTCATAAATGGCTGATTGTGCTGTGTTCAGTACAAAAATCTCTTTATTACAGTGTTTAATACAAAGTACTTGGTCATTGCAGTATGTCAGGTAAAAAATAGTAAGTACAGAGACACTCAAACTCGATTACACTAAAAATGCCTGACAGGTCTTGGGTTTTGAGTTGAAGGAGACTGAAGGAAGAAATTAAGAAATATTAGTTATTAAGGAGAAGCAGGAAATTCCTATTAATCTAATATAAGGGACGTATAAAAGAAAACTATATAAAGCACTATTAACTGATGAACTCATTATTTATTAGCTATGAATTAATGTCTAATGTGACCCCCGTTACCTAATTGTTACCGGAATCCTTAATAAAGCACTTTGTTTATCTAAAACATTATTAGTCCTTGTATTAAGTGTTACTCCAATTTGAACTTTTCAACTTGAAGATTTATGACTCTCATTTCCTCGCTCTGTTTGCATGTGACTGACCTTTAACCTCTATGAGGAACATTTAAATTTCTTCAGCAGGGGCTGTAATTTTTTTCCCCTTCGTCATACTGGTGTTATTTATGGAAAAGCTGCTAGGTTAGTGAAAGCTCTGCTATCAAAGAGGCTACATGTAGCAGTGGGGTTATCAGGCCGTTTCTCACGACTTAACTCGGGTCAAGCAATTATTCATCGAATGGATGAATAATCAGCTGTCTAACATATGGGACACATTAAGATTGCATATGTGTCAGCGGCGGTCATGTCAATCAAGCAGTATCTCTATTTAAGGGTTTGCAACATGCAAAGAAATGGCATAAAAAGTGGATGAATAATAAAATGTAATGGATTTTATTCTACACATAGTATAAAACAGTGAGCATTATTTGTTGATTGTGAATTTATTCATGGTGTTTGAGTTTATATATGTGTGCATGTACTGTATATTGTTTTTTGCAGGGTTTTTTTTTTTGCCCTGGTTGGAATTGGATGCCCGTTCGAGCCTCATGAATGATTGAAAGCAAGCGAAGCAGGAAGCGCTCATAAATAAACACAAGCCTGTTCTTCTCAGTGCCTGGGATTGAGTGCTACGTTACAGTGCAGGAAACACACACTCAGGCGGGCGGGAAGGGTTTGGCTGGCTTCCTCTCAAATTAAAGCTTTCACACTGTGTTAATGCACTGGATATTATTTTCATGCCGGGACTGGCGATGATGCATTCTGGATGGAGTTCGGGAGCCTCTTCAAGTGTCGCTCATGTGTGTGTTTGAGAGAGACAGAGAAAGATAGAGAGAGAAAGGGAGGGAGAGAGAGAGGGTTATTGAAGCATGAGTATATTTCATAGCCTTCACACACACATGCACACACACAGAGACAGCACTGCAGAGAGTGAGTGCACTTTCTAACCTGTGCATACTCCCTCCATCTACACACTGTACCGTGCATGTGTGAGTGTACCTCACAGCCTTCTCTCTCACACACACTCTCTCTCTCGCTCTCACACACACATACACACACACACACACACACACATCCTCGCACTCTTCCAGTCAGCTTGCACTATGTGCCTCGACTGCGAACACCGGCTGCATACCGATGAGCAGGTCTCTGGGTGTTCAGCTGTCGAACATCCGTCCTCTACGGTAAATAAAATGTCACATTGCATTTTGTCACAATGTACACAGCCAAAACATTCACTCACTCCGTCCATCCACCTGTCAGTTCCCAGAAGCCATAACTCAAGCTAAGCCAAGGTTGCAAAAACCAAATCCCATTATATCCCTGCTGTATCCAGGGACATAACAGCTCCATGTTTTCTTTCTCTAAAGAGCCTGGAATTGCCACATGTTGACCCCTGGGTTCAGACTAACAGGCTTGTGTTTGAGAGAGATGCATCCACATAGGCAGAGTCTGGCATAATATTTAGACTTCAAGGCACTTCTCCACCAGACAATGTGGTACAGTTATTGGTGCGGCTGTTAATCTGAATGCAGAACTATCAGTACCCTGGTTAAATACTTGTTTCCATTTCCTATCATATAATACTACCTGTGAAAGTAGTAGTAGTAGTAGTAGTAGTAGTAGTTCTCTGGAGGTTTATGACACAGCATTAGTGTTAAAAGTAAACACTAACAATAGTAGCATCAATGGAGGAGCTTCAAGGTCCAACATAAAGACACATAAAGCAGCCATTTGGACTTCTAATTGGGTTTTCCAATTGTTCAAGGAAAGTTATAAGATTTAGTAAGCAAAAATTCTAGCTAGACTACATCCCAAATACTGTTGTTTCAAATAGTACACACTTAAGGGTTCATTGGTTTGTTCTCCCCGTGTCTGTGTGGGTCTGTGTACATGTAAATATGTGTGTGCATGGAGCTTTACGATATATCCAGGATGTATCCTGCCTCACGCACAGTGTTCCCAAGATAGGTTTCGGATCCACAGTGACCCGGTTACTGAAGAATGAAAGATAAATGATGAGCAGATTGTCTGACAATTGTCTGACTTGAGTGAAAACAGCGCTGTGGTATAATTATAAAATAGTGGTTTGCACTCAAATGGTTGGAGTGAACACGGCATGTAGCTCTATGATTATATCTTCTTGGAACCAACACAGCAATTACCAACACAACAAACAATGATTTTGTGATTATTAACCCCTTAGACTCCCAGGAGTCTTCTTTGGGTTCAGATTTATATTCCTTACTATTGTAAACTCACACATTCCCCATTAGTTTCACTGTAGTTACTGAATAATATGCTTGAAGATACAGAATAATAAGCCAAGAGTTTACAGCCTAAAAACTTGCATAATACAAAAGATTCCCTGATTTAAATGTCAGCATATAAACTAAAGTTGGCCACAATTTATAATACAGTAAGAGTAAAAAAAAATACTGAGCAGAGGAATATTTCTAGCAACACACAACACTAAGATAAAAATCTTGGTTGGTTGCCACATGATTCAAAACAAGCTTTTATCCACTACATTGAATTTAAAGACTTCTTTTCATGACTCATCAACCTGACTGATTTCTGGAAGGTGTTGCGTAGACATACTAACACATAAAGAAGCAAAAATAAAATAATGCATGTTTTATGATGTGGTTGTTTGACAGTAGTACAATAATAACTTTCAGATACAGTTATAAACCTATGACGAGAATTTTCTACTGACACATTATTTATGCTCCGACACTGTTATGTATATACAACTTACATATTAGTATATACTGTACTCTTCCATACAATACATACTGTATTTATTATTCATATTGTAGCCTTTGTAGTTTTTTTCTTTTGCATATATTCATTTGCAATTACTCTGCATTAGCAAATCACAGTATCTGTATCCGTTTAGTGCTTCAAATACTTTTTTTTTTTTGTTATCTGTGTGTGTGTGTGTGTGTGTGTGTGTGTGGAAACACTTTAGGAGTATTACTTGCCTAACAAAGACTTTTCACCATTGTATGTTGCAGCTAGTGGCAAAAAGAGGAAGGGTTTCCAGGATTTTGTACCAACATAGGACACTAAAACACCTTCTACATGTAAGATTTTGTTCATCATGTGCTGTGGAGAGAGACATGCACAATTAAATGGTGTTTGTTTTTCCTATACTCAGGTTCATTATTCTTGTTTATCTACTGTAGACATGAATGCAAACATACTGTTCTGTTTTGTCCAATGTTATTTCAGAAGGATGCAATTCATGAAATAATAAAATAAAAACAAATTTAAAAAATTAAAAAAACAATGCAAATTTGAGTTTGTGTTTTGTCATAGCCAATACTACTTTAAATATCACGAGATAGAGATACAAGAGTAAGAACAAGAGTTAGAGTAAGAGTTAAACACAATAGTTATCAATATTCATGAAAACCTTCTTTCTTTTACAAATTTTACAAGAAAAACATGATTTATGCTACAAATGTGTTGATTATGTTGATTCATTGCTTATATCACACAAAAACAGATGACACTTTCATTGTTAAAAAGTGATCTAGTGCAGGTAAATTTAAAATATTAAACAGATTTGTCATCATTATTGCTTGTATGGGATTTACAGACCATGTATACACTGTAATTATGTAATTATCTCATGTCTGTGGTGTTTTAAACCCCCGGTTATGTCCCGGGTCAATTTGTCCCTGGCAGAGACCCCCACTGGGAGCAAAAAGTGAGGGTTAACCTGTACAAGGGTTAAAGGTAAGAAGTGCTCCTTTGTTTACTTCTGATGCTGTGAGCAGTCATGTTGATTTAACATCACTCCCTGAACTTGTAATTGAGAATAGTACCCCAAGTTCACAAGCAGGAATTTCGAGTTGAGGAGCCGTTTTCTTAGGTTTTTGCTGGTCGTAGTTTGAGAATGACATGTTACAATCTCTAATCGAATGCAGCATTAAACCCAAAGTGGGTGTGGCCTAAATCTGAGGGTTTTTTTTTTTAAAATTAAATTAAATATGAACCCTACTACTATGCCCTACTACTAAACACTAGAAACCACACAAAAAGGTCAAAAATATGATTTTCATTTGTAACAACCCATGATCTTTTCTAACGAATTACATTGGCTGTATTTCCCAAAACAAACTAGTAGCCTAATTTAAACCACCACCCTGACCAGTCAGTTACTAAGGATGCTGTAAAAAGTTAATGAAAATTGTCTTAGTTTATACTACAAGATTCATACCTGCTTGCTCACAGTGTCTTTATCTTTTTAATGTTGTTCATATTTTACATATCCATCACTTGATCAGTACATACCCATCTACAGTATATTACTGTACATATACAGTATGTGTTGCCCTTTATTCTCTTATATCTTTATCATCCTGTTCATATTTACACTGTATATATTCACCACTTTGGTCTGTATTTACCCATCTCTATCACTATTACTGAACATATACATTATATCTTGCCATTTTGTTTATCTGTTTGCTCTGCACTTCATGACTATTGCACTGGTTAGATGCGGAACTGCATTTTGTTGTATTTCAACTTTGTACTAGAACTCTGTCCAAAGACAATGAAGTTGAATTTAATCTAATCTCATCCAATAATAATGACAACAACATGATAACAAGAAACTTATCCTATCTGTGTTGTTTTAACAACTGTGTATTTTTGAGTGATTAGATGGATGCAGTATTAAATTAAGAAACAGCATCAAAAATAAAAGAGATTGACAGTGACCTTGAGTTAGTTAATCAGTTTCTCATAGATAATTTAGGGCTTTAGTGGAGAGATTAAAGAGAACAATAGTGGAGGATTGTCTGAATATGTGGCTAATTGGTTGGTGTGTAAGCTAAGAGATCTAATAAACTAGCTTTGCTTCCCTGAAGAAGTTAACAACAAGGTATCAGAGAAAAAAAACTGCAACTGTTAATTGAGTGATTAACGCAGGTATTTTAGCATCAATTTTAGCTCTACTTGTTAGCCATGCAAAGACAGAAATCATTTATCAGCCTGTAAAAGAATAAAGTCCCTGCTCACTGTGTATGCTAAACTAGTGTGGTATTTTTGTTCGTTTTTGTTCTGTCAGTGGGCCATGCTTTCTGCCGTGACTTTTTGCCATTTTGTTTAGCTTTGATTCACCGTTACATACTAAACAGATTTCTGACACAAATTGTTACATTGTCCCCACGGTCACAAAGGTTAACGTCATTTAGCTCTCCAAGCGGCTGCTGGTATCTCGGCTTTGTCTCGAGGCCCTAATTCTTTTATGGCGCAGTGTGAGACCTGCCGAACACGTTGCTGAATGACGGCCGCCTGAGCTGGTGTGAAAGGGTGCTTGGCTTGTGGGCTGGTGTAGGTCTCGGGGCAGCGAGATGAGGAACAGAAAGAGGGGTGGCCCTGGCAAGACAATGGCCCTAGTGTTGGGCGAGCCAGAAAAACGGGGTCAAGAATCAAAATGCGACTGACATTTGCAGTCAGCAGATTGATACAGCACCATTGATTCCTGCTCCGAACGCCCGTGATCTGAATTGCAAATGAAGCAGTGCTTTGGCCTTTTTGCCATCCGCCAGCCCGGGTGAGGGGTTGTTCCCACAGTGATCGGCCTCTCGCTTCCCTCCCATCTCCCCCTCCCATCCCTTCTTCCCATACTCCCCTCTCTCGTTCCTCCAGCCCTCCCTAACTTTCTCTTTCTATTCAAGTCCTCTCCAATAGACCCCCCCCCACCTCCTTTTTCTCCCCCAGAGCAGCCGGTGCAGTCTCCCAGACTCGAGCCCTCCATAGGGGACACAGCTAGCTCATTGTCTGTCCCCTGTTGAAGGGGGGAGGACAGGAGGACACAGCGGCACTGAGGTACGCCAGGCTCTCCTGTCACTATTCGCAAATGAAACTTAAAAGGGTCCCCCTTGACTAAAGATTGGGAGGGGGCAGTTAGCCCCATTTAAAACCCAATTAATGGGCCCTCTCTTTTTAGCTTTCCATAAGTGGGATTTGTGTGCTTTTCTGGGCTTTCTCGCTCAAAAAAGTCAATATGCTCCATTTGTTATAAGCTGAGGTTAAATGGGGCAGCTTCGAAAAGTGCTTTAAAAAAAAAAACAAATACTTTAGGATGAATCTATTCAGGGAATGCTTTTAAGTTGTGTTTACTCATACGCTAATGAACCTGATGCTCCACCTGCACCTTTACGTCTTCAGTTATTAGCCATAATGGTTCAGAGATGCTATATTTGCAACACACTAGCGTGTCACTCTGTTTTTTTTATTATGCGATTATACTACCAAAATTTAAATGACTTACTGAAAATGGTTGACTCTATCTTTTTTTTTGTTTCTTCCTGCTACAGATAAATCTGCTGATCAATAAATTTAATCCATAGCTTTTATCCTTAGCTTTTTTTTTTTTTTGATTGACTTTGAAACTTTGAAACTTTGATTTTGACTTTGATTGACATCCTCATTATTTGGGATTCCTGATACCCCAATACTGTATGTATAAAAAAAATTAATACTATGAGTTTCAAAATTAAGTGATTTTCACATTCAATTATTTTTCCTTTTGAAATAAGTAAAACCTAGTAGTCTTAAAAGTAGTAAAACCTAGTAGTACCTTAAAAGGCTTAAATCTTTTTTTGTAAATGACCAGAAAAAAATTACAGGAAAAGAAATATATATAAATATATATATAAATATATTTCTGTTTATATTTCTATGCTAAATTAATTAATTTAATTATGCTAATGAATTATGCTAAAATAAATAAATAAATACAGTTTATATACCCCTTGCAGAATCTGAAAAATGTCAATAATTTTAAAAAAGATCAGGGGGGAATCATAAAAATAGCATTTTGTTTTTTATTTAGTACTGCCCTGAATAAGCTATTTCACATAACAGATGTTTACATATAGTCCACAAGATACAATAATAACTGAACTGAGGGACACACACACAACTATTACAAAAGGTGCAAACATTCACTGACGCTCAAGAAAGCAACACACTACATTAAGAGCTAGGGGGATGTAAACTTTTGAACAGGATGACCAGTGTAAATTGTTATTATTTTGTTTAAGGATCTTATTTTTTTCATTTAGTACTACTGACAATAAAAGTAAGTAAATATGTAAGTAAGTATGCCCTTCAGAAGCTACATAAGATATTTACATGTTTCCCAGAAGACAAAATAATAAAAATTTACACCAATCATCCTGTTCAAAATTTTACACCCCCTGGATCTTAATGTATCATGTTGCCTTCTTGAGCATCAGTGAATGTTTGCATCTTTTGTAATATCTGTGTTTGAGTTACTCAGTTGTCCTCAGTCTCTCATATAGCTACTGTTGGAAAGGGGTCAAATATGCAGAAGATGCTGGAAAAACAAAGAACGTGCAGGACCTGGAGGATTTTTCTGAAGAACAGTGGGCAGTTTAACTGCTCAGGACAAACAAGGGACTCATGAACAGCTATCACAAAACATAAAAACAGTTGTTGATCATCCAGGTAACAACACACAGTATTAAGTATCAAGTGTATGTAAACTTTTAGTTCATTTGTGTATTATTGTGTCTTGTGGACTACATGTAAATATCTGCAATGTGAAATAGCTTATTCAGGGCAGTACTAAATAAAAAAACAAAATGCAATTTTTATAATCCCTCTTATTTTAAAAAAAAAAAACATATATAAACATTTTTCAGATTCTGAAAGGCTTATGACCTCAACTGTATATCCAGGAGATAAATATAATGTATTTTTTTTTTTTTTTTAGAAAACACTCTAACCACTTATCCACCAGACAAACTGACTTTAATTTGTAGTATAAAATAATAAAATATGCATTTTATAATATCCAAACAATAGCATTTAAATATAAGATTTATATCTGGGATCTCCGAGGCCTCAAACTGAAAGACGTCATCAAAGCAAAATCCAAGTAGGAAAAAATGATGTTAAGTTGGGCTGTTAAGTGGGTCTGCGGTCCCCAGAAGTCTAAACAGGATACGAGTGTTAAATCCCAGAGTGATTGCTAATCTCATCTGGACAAACTCTTTTTTTTTAAATCACATTTCGGTCTCACGACTCACTTTAAGGAATGATGATGTTTTTCCTATAACCTGCCTTCGTTCTCTGACCCCCCTCATGCCAGTGGATGTTTGCCATTCCAATCAGCTCTATTGTGTACATCTAAGCCCGGTTCAGAGCCCAAGGCAGCAAACGTCTAGGCTTCACCACAACGGCTGGCAGACCTGTGTTTGTGGTAAACACTGATTGGCGATTCATTAACCCTGCTCACAAACATTGGCCCAAACATTTTAGGGGGCCAGATCCTATTTGAAGGAGTGCTAAATAAATGGGGGGACTGTGTGGAAAAGGCCGAGGTCTGGGATGACACTCACTGCTTAGGTAACAAAAAAATCAATACACAACCTGTTCTAACAATTACTGCTGAGAAGTGCTTCAGGGCTCTGACGGTGTCTCAAGAGCCTCCGGTACATTCACACAGTTAGAGGAAGGAGACAAGTTGTTGCTAATTACAGCATACTTGGCTACCTTTTCTGTCTGGGATAAGATAAGAAGCATCTTATTTTCAAGCAGGTTCTCCTAAGGGCTAAAGTCAATTTTAGTTTTGATTCATGACAACAAGATCTATGCTGTAATTTTGTGTCAAATATTGTAGCTTCCAGAAAGAATCAGAGAGAAAAAATGCCAAAAGTGTGGATTATAACATTTATGTAATGCCATGCTATTATAGGAAAATACTCAACTATGCAGCAGCATGAAGTTTTCCAATAACAGCATATTCATAAGTGTTTTATTTCTCTTACAACACAGCAATGTGACAATGCTAATTTTATTTATTAATAAATTAAACACAGTTTTTAAGTCCATGTAAAGTTAAATTTAAAAAAAAAAATCCAACTTGTTATGTTACCAAGAAACCTCAATGCTCTGACACTGGAGACTCCTTCCATTAAATAAACCGTTACTGACTAAACATCATATCAACAATTTCATGTGTTTCTTTTAGCCATTTTATGTGGCGCATCTACCATGCAAGTCCCCGTGAATAAGTCATTGCTATAGCAACAATAATGTATTAGAGTGATATTGTTTCTATAGTTACAACTGATTCACAGCTGCGCTACTGTCAGAGGTGGTGTTATAGAAAATTAATCAACACCTTCTGACCAATCAGCTATAGTCAGAGATAACAAGACGCATGTTGTTGTTTTATACATACTTTTGACTTGTAGCTACTAAAAATAAGCAGAAATGTTAGCTTTAAAATGAAGACATATCAGTCAACACCATACTCTGTTAGTGTTTGGAAGTTATTTTAGTTTAGTTTGAATGTGGTGAAACATTGCACTTGCAAGTCTTGGGTTGCTGAAACAAAAAATATTATTTTTATTTTTAACATAAAAAAGAGAAAAAACATTGTTGAGACATCATATCCAAAATGGTGTTTCATTAAAAACTAAGACTTCATACCAAACTGTATTGTACTATAATAAACAGTCCACCGTAATAGTCCCTGATACTGGAACACTATAGGTGGCATTATATTTTAACATACTATTTAGTACATTTGTATGCATTTTGGGGCACAATCTAAACACATGGGAAGTGCTAGCAATAATATCCAGGAAGTACTTTTTGGGAGGAGGGATGAATGGGAGTGGTTATACATTTTTATTTAAATAGTTCTAATATGAATGAGATTTTTTTTTCTAGTTTATTCACAACTATTATAACAATGATTTTCAATGTTCTTCAGTAAATATACTGTATGTGCGTTCCTAATTACATTTTCTAAAGACAGTTTTTTGGCTGCTGGTGCTTATACAGTTTATATAACTAACAAAAATGTTAATCAAATTGTATAGCTGAGTTTGTGATGAAAAAAAAAAAAAGATGCCATGTATCTGGGGGGAGCAGTATTCTTGTGTGTTATAAACAGTAGAAAAAGTGAATGTATAACATAGCACATTGATCAATTATACTTCAAATGAGTAAAGGAACTACAATTTGAGCAATTAATGTGACTGACAGACATAAGAAATAAGCCACAAGTTCAAGAGGTTTGTTGATTAAGTAATGCAACATCTTTTATTCATTTTCAGTAAGCACTTTATCCTGGTCAGGGTCAAGGTGGATCCGAAGTCTATCCTGGGAATACTGGGTGCAAGGCAGGAATACACCCCTGGATGTGATGCCAGTCCATTGCGCACACTCATTTACACTTAAGAGCAATTTATTTGCAAACCCACCTACCGGCATGTTCTTGGGAGGTTGGAGGAAACCTGGGAATGAGGAGGAAACCTACACAACCAGTAAACCAAGCTCAGAATCAAACCAGGGATGCTGGAAATGTGAAGCAACAATGCTACCTGCTGCACAACCCTTCCACCAAACCTAACACCATCCTTCAACAATATTGGGAATACCATCATCCAGCCTTTCCTAAAAGTTATCCTGAGCAACACTGTGCTCCTGAATGAGCCATCCCTCCTCTCGTGCCGCAAAGTGACTGGCAGTTTGGCGCTGAAAATCAACTCCAACCCTGCTCCATAATGCCAAAATGGAAGTAAGCTCGACGAGTAGCCCATCTCAGTGGAACTGTACTGCCTTCATGCTTGCTAATAGAGAGCCATGGCTCAGATCTCCCCTGGGAATAATAACAGGAGAAAGGGGGGAGAGGCTCTTCCTTTAAGGCCTGTGACAGGCTTTGACAAGACTCCTAAATTTAATCCTCAGACCTGCTGGGTTACAGAGGAGCCAAGCAGCAGGGATGCTGCCCTTCACGTTGAGGATGGGCCTCACCATGAGACAGCCTGCCAGAAAAATCTCTAAAGCTGATGACAAATTCATTTGGCACAGCCACACCTGTGACACTGTTGAGGATGTAAGAGACGTACGTACACGCCTAATCCGTGATGTACAGCAATTATTCCTAATCATTCCAGACATAATGCTTCTCATTTCAGGATTGGTAAAGGATTGAAAGTGATATTTAGTTATCAAGAATGTGTCATAGCTACACTGTTTGCGTATCCTCACCACAGAGATGGTTTCAGATGACTATCCTTGAGCTGGTGTGGCCCTGCAGAGGAAACTGATTTTCCAGCCAAGTTAAAAGCGAATTGGAGTACACGCTCGCTATGGCCAGTGGGAGATCAGCTCTCTCTGTGCAACTTTTCCCCTCGTTAATGTGTGTGCCATGCTAATCGCTTGGTACTCTGACATCTGGAAACCTCCCGCTGGATGGCAAATCGCTCAAGCCTTTTTTATGCCTGAGATTTTCCCAATATTTGAAGTTGTCACACCTAATCTGTAGAAATGAAATCCATTCAAATCAGCCTGAATTTCTTTCAGCTATCTGCCAGTGAGACTAGAAAGTCATTCAGAAGTGTGTTGGAACACCTTTGGACTTAGCGATGTCTCTGCGTCCTCTCATCTCCGCCTCCCTGATTTCCATATTTAAGAGGAAAACTTGACGCCACTTATTGCTTATAAGAGGCCACCAATATTTTAGTCATTCTTCACTCCTCAGAAAGGTCCATGAAATCATCCAAAACAACTCTTCCTGCTATTTTTCTATAACCTTCTCCCCAACACCATCCCTGTGGGTAGATGTACTGCGGGCATTAAAATTTAATCTGAATAATGTATGTATCTTCTGTTACATTCTTTATAAGATTTTCTGGCAGTCAGTCCATCCTCCGAAGCTTTCAATCATGGGTCCCCTGGGGCATTGTGGGATACCTGCTCTTTGAAGCCGACTGAGAAGCCGTGGAGAGCAAGCCCTGCCTGGAAGACAGGAAAAACTCTTTGCTTATGTATTATATTTCCAATGAAATATAGCACTGCTGTTTTTAAGGGCAAATGGAGGTGCATTATGCAGAATGAGCCTCTATCTATACGACTCATGATGCTTAGGTCACCACGTTGACTTTCGCAGCTGTGTGTCTTTTTTTTCCTCCCTGATGATGTTGTCAAAGTGTCTTTGCAGATGTTGGAAAGCAAGCACTGTCCATTACATGATAAATCAAGACATTTCTATTAGAAAAATATTTTGGGTAGGTGATATTTGGGAGGACATCTGATTGGTTACAGTTTATAAATCAGTGAAGATCAGCAAAACTGACTGTTATTTAATAGGGGGAAATGAAAATGAATACCAGTTGATTCTCTACATCATCGGCAATGCTAGAGGGTCCTCTTAAAGAGCTTTCCTCTAGCGTATGGAGATTTATGAGAGGTCAGATCAGTGACGTTGCTTGGTTCTTTGTCTTTTCTCTATTGCTGGTATGGGACCTAAACCATCCATCCATAAACCATCGGTATTTTTACTGGTTCATTAGCTTTTCTGCTCTTCCAGCCATGGATTACGTGTGTCTCATCAACATCATTGACATATTTTTAACTTTCTTTTTAGATTGACAGCTGATTTGTTATGCAAGCCTTCACTGTTGAGACAGTTATTATAATATGGGCCTGTCACATCCCTGGACATATTTTGGCTTTTCATGTGTCTCTTCCTCTCTTCTCTTTTTCTCTTATAGCTCTACTACATGTTTAGGATTTCCCATACGAGAACCAGTTCCAATGGGATTGGCTAAACAGAAATGACCTCATCACATTAAAGAAATATAAAAGAGAGACTGCCAGTGACAGCGGTGGAACCGTTAAGCCCATCACATCAGTTCTAGTTAACAGCTGACACTTTTTTTGTATATCATAGCTTTATGCTAGCTTTGTACTTTGTCCATTGCTTTCTCCACACTTGTCTTTGAAATTTGTTTATCACAGAGTGATGCTAACTTGTACTCGATTTTCAGGTTAATGCCAGCTTTTGAACTATGTATACTCCAGATTTATGCTAGATTTGTGAATTGTGTATATAAGTGTTATGCTCACCTATACTTGACAAATGTATCCATTTTATGAGTGTCTTTGTACATACAGTATAGCTATAGATATCAGACATCATATTTGCACTTGTACTGGCTCATTGCTCCCTTTGTAGCTGTCTAGAATCTGTAGGGGTGCCTTTTCTTTTGAGAATCATGCATTTTTCTCCTGTTTTGTTTGAGTAGCGGGAAAGAGAAATTATTGTAATTTTCATTTGTTTTTGTTTGAAATAGGGAGGGTACTTTAAAATATCTCACGTAGCGATATTTTCTTTATTATTTTGGCATTACTCATCCCAACGCTAACTGTCCAGCAGCAAGCATCATGTCTATATCTCTCAATACATTTGCATTTAAATGTTAAATCTGATGTCTGGTCTTCTTGATTTATGTTACAACCCTCATTTGGCACTGACACAATGAACCTGATGTTAACTTGTTTTTTTTTTTTTGGAAATGAACAAAAAAGGTTGTAACATGGCTGTATTTTTAATACAGTAAGTTTTCCTTGATTAATTCCTTGAAACATCTCATTAATTGCTTTCCATTGTCTGCTGCATTGTGAGTCATGGAAACAAAAATCAGACTAAAAATCTACTAGCACAGAAAGGCTGCCTTGGGTTGTCATGTCTGTGTGTTTGGCAAGTCTGTGCAGATTTGCATGCATAGGAACATTGCAGGGAACATTGTGGCTTATCTTTAATGCGTCTGTCTGAGCTGAGATCATCTCTACGTCTGACTTACTTCAGCCCAGGTGTGAAGTAGAGTCTTTCCACTCAGCACCTCTATGCATTTCGTCTTGGCCTGTGTTTCCATTGGGAACTTCTGGGATTTTTAAAAATTTTATTTTACTTTTTTCATCTCCAGGTTCTGTGTAAAAGATAACGAAAAAGATAATGAAATGTTTGGCTTGTACTTGAGCATGGCCACGCTGAAATATGCGTGAGACAGAATAAGATTATATCTAATCATCCTTTGCATACATGTTCTCAACTCGTATCATCTTGTATCTCATATCTCATCATTCATGTTCAGCCTCTGACCTGACCTTTTTTTTTATTATATTACTTTTTTGTACACAAACCAGAACATGCAAACACACTAGTATTTGGAAATGCCAATATGAAAGTCTTTCAGACTAAAGGAAACCTCTTCAAAACACACATCTTTAAAAGAAATTTCCTGTTTATCGTCCAGCCTCTTATGTAAATCCCCTGACCATGACACGCAAAAAAAGAGTCCTACATCTCAAATAAAGCAAGGTCCTACTCTCGCTTACCCCCCTCAACCCCAAAAGCATCAAACACATCTGGATCAAACACCACAGCTTCAAACAAGGTGTGATTGAGCATGAAGCAGTGTTTGAAGTGGAGCGTGTAATGATACATATCCATAGTTTCCTTTCAGAGAGGCCCTCTCTGTGATGTCTTCGTGCTAGCTATCAGCAAAGCTAATCTAAAGAATATTTAACATGCCCAGATCCTCTTGACCACCGAAGACAATCGCTAAAAGAAAAGATTAGATTATGCAAGTTAACAAAATCAAATCATGTTCTCCTTTGTAGCTATTGTTTACCAATTATAATTATGCCAGCAATTCTGAGCGTTAAAATGCATTGACTAGTCAAAGAGGTACCATCAGGGTTTTCTATTACTGTTTCTTTTAAAATGCAAAACAGATCGTCTTGCATTTGTAATATTCATTTACTCATCTTTAGTAACTGCTTTTATCTGGATAGTGGTCATGGTGGATCTGGAGCCTATCCCGGGAACACTGGGAGTGTGGTGGGAATACACCCTGAATGCAATGGACATATCCAAACAGATACAAATACAGATAAAATTATGTAGGTGGTGCACTATTTAAAAAAAATGCGCTCCAGAAAGGGTTACAGGTTGAGACCAGAGGTGTGTGTTGTGACGGGAATCCCATGGGCCACAACAAAACAGTCGCACAAGTGGGAGGTTTTTACTCTCATGAGGGACGTGAGTGGGTGATTATTCAACGTTACTTGTATAGTGCTTTTAACAATGGACTTTGTCACAAAGCAGCTTTACAGAAATATACAAATTCCGGATATAAATTTTAAATTTATAAATTTATCCCTCATGAATCTCACGTGATGCATTTACTGCATTCATTTATTCTTCCTTCCTAACTTTATACTTTGAGAAATAGAAACAAATTAATTCATTAGAAAATATTGCCAGCAGGTACAAACAAAAAAAAAATTTGTGTAAGTAGGATTTAAAAAAAAGCCCTGAGCACATCTCTGGTTAAGACTCAAATGATGTAGCTAAGGTTGACAAACTGTCAAAGCCAGACTTCACACCATGCTGACAGTGATGGCAATTTCTACTTCTGGATTTTATCAGTGTCTTGCAGTGCTTCCAGGGGCATAGTTCCCATTTAATAAAAAAGCCACTTCAGGTTAATACAGATATACAGTCAGGTCCATAAATATTGGGACAGTGACACAGTTTTGGTAATTTTGCCTCTGTACACCACCACAGTGGATTTGAAATGAAGCAGTCAAAATGTGACTGAAGTGTAGACTTTCAGCTTTAATTCAAGGGGTTTAACAAAAATATTGCATTAACCGTTTAGGAATTACAGCCATTTTTTACAGAGTTCCTC
>CM040454.1:27825382-27901155 GCA_022758105.1 Pangasianodon gigas | reverse complement strand
TTGCTGTATTAGTTAAGCTAGTAAACTGGTAGGCTGGCTAGTTATACTCCTAGAAAAAAGGAGTTTGCTTCTTAAGTTTGCTTCTTAAATCTTAACCTTGATTTAACCTTCTTTTTTTGATATTACATTTAGAAATATGTATGTAAAGTAATGGTTTAAAATTTATATATATATATATATATATATATATATATATATATATATATATATATATATATATATATATATATATATATATATATATATATAAATGTGTCAGTCCCACATATATATATATATGTATATATATACCAAACTATGTGCATGTAACTTAAACTTAAAACATTAATAAAACCTGTAAAACACCTAGAAAACAGCAAATAAAAATATTAAAATATAAAATACAAATATAAACCTTAAAATACAAAAATCACTAAAATCTTATTTTTGTATTAATGTGTAAATCTGGTTAACATCCCATGTTTGAACCATCCTTTTTTTCAGTGGTCATACATGATAGGTTATAAAAATGTGTCAGTCCCACGGCATTCACACATCTCTGTTACCTGAACACATTCACTCCTATGAAATATTTCCACCACAAGTTGCGTCATGAAAATGAAGAAAAGTATGTAGTTTCTTTATTTTCAATGACACTTTAATATTGACTGATGACATCACTTTGACAGTACAAGCCTAGTAAGCTAGGAATTATAAAAAAATTCATAAATCGTTAGAATGTCCTTAATGTCCTCATGCCATTAGCAAGGTTGCTAGGTAAGCACCGTTCTAAAACTTGTTAAAAAAAAAAAAAAAAAAGTTTAACACGTTTTTGTGACTAAATTACCCAGCTAACTAATAGGTTCATATGTGTTTTTCTTGTGCAGCAAGATTTTTTTCTGCTCCTCAAACCCATTATTTAAACCCATCATCATCATCCACGATTATTATTTTTTTAAATATTTAGAATGGAGATCAAAAGGAATAAACTGTGGACAGCAGCACTGAGGAGCAACCAATGAAGAAACAGCACTGCCACTTGGAGGTAATTTAATCTGTGAGTTAAATGACTTCCACCAAACTTGGTATAAAAAAAAAAAAAAAAAAAAAAAACAGAGAGAAATGGTACTCAGGGAAGAAAAAATAAATAAATTCAGCATGGTTGAATGACAGAAAGACTCCTGAGAGTTGATGGTATGAGGGACAGCCTGAGGAAATAGATTTCCACACTTCCTGAGCAGTGAGGATTAATTTGAAAAGTCCTACATTTTGGCTCTCACTCAGTCTTTCCCCTATATATAGCAATGTTTTTTTCTTAAATCTCAATACGTTCCTGCAGAATTTGCCTGAAATGTCGCAACTCCCAGAAGTGTACTGCTTTATTTTAGGGAAACGTATCACTTCTTATCATTTTGGTTAGCATGAGATCATTTTAGAGGTCTAACTCCATAAAATGTGATTGTTTAGTTTGTATCAGAGGCAAAAAAAAAAAAAAATGCTGCCTTTGTTTTAATAATCAGTACATGACAGCAATGACAGATATCCTTCAATCAAATTAGTGAACTTTATTTCCAAAAAGCTTTTTTTTTCCTGTCAAACAAAGCAAAACTAATTTGCAATTAAGCATGGATAGTTGTTTAGTTTTCATGTTTGCTTGTTTTTTTACATTCTCATTTCTAACATTACCTGATATGAGCCTAAAATTCTTCAATTCGACATCCCAAAACATCCCAAATGGTCTCACATTTGCAAATTCATAATGCTTTACATGCCTCGATTTGTATTATAAGTTACAAATGGTTAGGCTTGGGGCTGGGGTTATGTTCATATATTTTATTACAGATTTATTTACAAAATCCAACCACATCATCCGTGCTCCTTCTAATTCGTACAAATGTCTTCATGTTTCAGGATGTATCTTTCTGGAAATTCATTTTTACGCATGAATGGCACACGTGAATGAGAGTTTGAAACACTTGAGACGTGCTGCTGAAAACTTGATGTTGATTGTATTGACAACCACTTTGCTCTGTTGTGTTTTGTGTGTTTTGTGTGTGTGTTTTGACCACACCTTAGAGATGTGTTACATCCATCATATGTGTTCTTCTTTTGAATTGCCTCCATTTGTCAATAAGAGTGGGATGTTAAGGGACTGATGGTCTCTGTGGTAAATCCTATAAAAGCTAACCCACGTGGTCCTCCTTCTTGGCTTTGTTGTTTCTTAATAACATGGTGCGACTCTGTAATTTGGATCCCTTTGAGTCATTTGTTGTAAGATGAGAGAGAAATTATCTTGACGGCATTGTAATGTAATAGCTTTTGCATTATGTCATGGAAAACTACACCTGGCATAAACCTGTTTTAATATTAATAATCTATTATATAATAATTCTCTGACTATGTTACACTATACTATATTATACTATATTATACTATACTATATATGCTACACTACACTATACTACATTATACTATACTATACTATACTATACTTTAGTATCATTCTGCAGGAATTACCTGAGGATAACTGAAAATTAATATATTAAAATCAAAGCCATAAACCCATTTTTATTTAAACCTTCCAAGTACTTGTTACAAATCTTGAATATATTCCTTTCTGACCAGCTACTGGTTTCATTAATCATGTTTCTTTGCAATGTAAATATGTTTACTACATTTGGAACATCCAGTGGATTACACCATAATTTGTAGACATCACATCCAATAATTGTTATGCAAAGACTGTCTATTAGTTTCAGATATTACAGTCATTGTAACAAAAAAGAAAGTGATCTTATGAAAGAGTTGTTTTTCATTTTTTTTAGGGTATGAACAGTAAGTCTGCTAAATAAACAAATAGATATAAGTAAGTAAATTAAGAAAGAAAGAAAGAAAGAAATCTCACTATATATATATATACCGTAACATTAAAACCACCTGCCTAATATTGTGTAGATCCCCCTTGTGCGGCCAAAACAGCTCTGACCCGTCGAGGCATGGACTCCACAACACCTCTGAAGGTGTGCTGTGGTATCTGGCACCAAGACGTTAGCAGCAGATCCTTTAAGTCCTGTAAGTTGTGAGGTGGGGCCTCCATGGATCAGACTTGTTTGTCCAGCACGTCCCACAGATACTCAATTGGATCGAGATGTGGGGAATCTGGAGGCCAAGTCAACACCTTGAACTCTTTGTCATGTTCCTCAAACCATTCCTGAACAATTTTTGCAGTGTGGCAGGGCACATTATCCTGCTGAAAGAAGCCACTGCCGTTAGGGAATACTGTTGCCATGAAGGGGTGTACTTGGTCTGCAACAATGTTCAGGTAGGTGGTACATGTCAAAATAACATCCACATGAATGCCAGGACCCAAGGTTTCCCAGCGGTGGACAAGGGTCAGCAAGGACACTCTGACCGGTCTGCGGCTAAGCAGCCCCATATGCAACCCCATATGATATCAATGATCCTTGGGCGCCCATGACCCTGTCACTGGCTCACCGATTGTCCTTCCTTGGACCACTTTTGGTAGGTACTAACCAGCACAATACCGGGAACACCCCACAAGACCTGCCATTTTAGAGATGCTCTGACCCAGTCGTCTAGCCATCATAATTTTGCCCTTGTCAAAGTCACTCAGATCCTTATGTTTGCCCATTTTTCCTGCGTCCAACACATCAACTTCAAGAACTGACTGTTCACTTGCTGCCTAATATATCCCACCCCTTGACAGGTGCCACTGTATTGAGATTATCAATGTTATTCAGTTCAATGTTATGGCTGATCAGTGTATGTATGTATAATTATAATATTTTTTAAATAATCTGCTTTTATTTTTTTTAATTACCACATAAAGCTTACCTGAGTACTGTACACAACAGGAACATAATAGTACAGCATAAATTCAGTACAGTTAAGTGTATATAATTTTATGATAGTTTTGTTTAGCTGCTCCTATTTAATTGATCAATATTTTGGCACACAGATTTTTATTTTTTTTTTCCCTTTCGTGATCATTTCTGTTAATGAGAAGCATTTTGGTAAAAATGAAATCTGTGCAAAATTTTCTGAAGTTCCGTATTTAAAAAATACAAAAAGAAGAAAGGGGAAAAAAAGCTTTATTCTCAATAAACCTTTTTCTGTGTGACCTTTACGTTTTCTCAACTACCTGAAAATGAAGTGGGTTACAATTAATTGGAGTAAGTTTCCTATACCTAGGCATAACTCGTGTGTTAGCGGGTCTTCTCTCTCTGTGACAGAGGGCCTGGAGGTTCATTAGGGCTGAAATGTGTGTCATTGAATCAGGGCCTGCAGACATTCTGACCTTGCCCATGGCTATAACTCTTCAACATGTCCATTAATCGCATTTCTACAGCTTCAATGTTAGATTCTCAGCCAGTTCCTTCCTAGACAATTCCTTTTAATTCCCTGTGAATAATAATCCTACTGGAGAAACCCTGTGAATCAGCATAATCATCTTCCACTGAAAAAGAACAATTGGAAGAGAAACTTCATTAAGTTTGTGATTAACCTTACTCTACCTTTTGTGTGCTTTTATCTCAGAGATACTACACGACGATTCAGGTTCGTAAAAAGCAAATTGACTTCTGCTTTTCTTTCTATTGTAACATGAAAAATGATGGTGATACATTTTCCTGTGACTGAGCAGCCTTGTAACTGTACCTGTACCTAATGCATGAGTTATATAATTGCACTGCCTTTTCCATACGTGGCTCTTCTGGAAACAAAAGCACAATTATTATAAGGAAGCAGTATTTTCATGCAGCACGGGACAGCAGTGCGTGCCAGACAGAATCTCCACTCCACTGTTCCCTTACAGCTCACCATGAAATGGAAATTTTCATTCACTTAGAGGAGTCCGGGTGCTCCAGCGCAGACAGCTGTATATTTAATGAGAGCAGAGAGATTTAATTACTGCTGTTTTAAACAGGCAATACTTCTGCAGCAAAGTGACAAGGGATCCAGAGCCAAGAGACGAGCAAGGAAAAAAAAAAAAGAAGAAAAATGTAGAAGATGCCTTCTCGTTCCCCTGAAGCCAGTGCTGAGTATAACAGGCACTTTGGCTGCAATTATTCCAAATTTATTCCTCTGTTGTTTTCATAGACACACCCAAAGTGAAGGAATAAAAAATGGAGTGCATTAAGAATGTTGACAGGAAACAGGACTGTCTCCAGGTATTTATGTCACATCATAAGCTGCAATCATTTTCTATAATCTTTATAATGATATACTTTATATTTTCATAACTGCTTATAGGTTATAATAATTTACAAGCTCTTGTGTTAAAAAAGCTGCCACTGCTTTACTGTATTGTTTTAATGACTGTAGTGCTGCATTGCTTTGAAAAATCACAGAAAAAATATGAAATAAAACATAAAAACTCTTCAGTGTAAAGCTATAAAAAGATATAAACCAATGGACTTAACCCCTAAACTAGAAATGCCATGTTTCACTAGCTGTATTTACTGTAGGACTGAAAATCACCTGACTCATTAATGAGTTAACCATGTCAATATGGAATATACGGATGTATACCACAACAACTCTGACAGTAGTACAGTAATTCAAATGTTATATCAATGCGCTTGTTCTAATATGTTATTGTTCCTATAGTATCAGCTAATTCACAGGGACATGTGTGGTGGACGGTCCATAACCTAAATTATCTAAACCTTAAAACATCCTTCCATTCTCTGTACCGCTTATCAAGGTCACGGAGGCCTGAAGCCTATCCATGGGACTTGGGGCACAAGACAGGGGACACCCTGGATGGGGTGCCAACCCATCACAGGGCACAATCACACACTACAGGCAATTTGGAAATGCCAAACAGCTTACAACACATGTCTTTGGACTTGGGGGGGGGGAGCAGAGTACCCATAGGAAACCGCCAAAGCACAGGGAGAACCTGCAAACTCCACACACACACACACACACACACACACACAGGAGGGAGGCATGAATCGAACCCCCTACCCTGGTGGTGTGAGGCACATGTGCTAACCACTAAGCCATCGAGCCCCTCAACCTTAAAACAACCTTATTAAACATATAGATTGTTATTTAACAAAGAAAAAATGTAATCATTGAAAAGATGCACTTTCTCTTAGGAGATTTTACTGAAAATTTATGGAAGGAGTCTCCCGTTTCAGTGCTTACAATCAGTAAGGTTCCCAACACAGGATTTATGACTGAGGAGTTTATAAATTTCCGGTTTCTTGGTAACATGACAAGCTGCATTTTTTTGTCATATACAAGGGGGAGAGAGAGACAGACAGAGAGAGAGGGAGAGAGAGAGAGAGAGAGAGAGAGAGAGGGAGGCTTGTAAGGGATATAACGTTAATGATAACAGTGATAACTTGTTTCACAGATGTTTCACAATATTACATATAACTTTAAATGGATAAAAAGTACATTTTTCAGTAACTAATAAAAATGCTGTAAAATTGTTGTAGTGTAAGAGGAATAAAACACTTCAGGAAGTTATGTTATATTAAAATAACCTATTTGCATTAGGTTGCATTACTCTTCTCCATCGTTGATTATTTTCCTATAACAGCACAACCCCAAATGTTTGCTTAAAAACTTAATAAACTTAATAAGCTGATATTTGCCAAATTAACTCAAATACATATTATATGCATATTATGTATATCTTCTATTTAATTTCTCAAAATATCTTTTGATATATTGAGAAATTTTTATCCAAGCATTTATCTGTTTGCTCTGTCCGGGGAGGGTTCAGTGTACCTCTGCAATAAGTGTAGTTTGTAAAAGTTCCCAAAATACATGCATACATACAGATACCTGACAAATTAAAGGAAAAACTGGTGGCTCTGTTATGTATTCATTTATTTTGATGGCATGATATGACTCCACTTATCCCCTTAGAGGGAAGCTTCACTGCAAATCAATGCAAACTTCACCGTTATCACATGATGAAATATTTCTATCCCAATAGGCGTGGCCTCTTCCAGGATGACTCCGCCCCCATCCACAGAACATGAAGGATCACTGAATGGTTTAATGAGGATGAAAATGATATACTGTAAATCATATTCTATGGCCTTCACACTCACCAGATCTCAACCAGAATTCTCTATGAGAGATTTTGGAGTGATGTGTTAGACAGCGCACTGTACTACCATCATCAAAACACCAACTGAGAAAATATTTTGGATGAATTATTACATTCTCCTAACTACTTTACTCATATTTTTAAATATATAATGTTTGATTTACTTTTAAATTATATAATAATTATATAATTATGATTATAATTATATATTATATATTGTTTAATACTACAGTAATAGAATTTAATATTTAGTATTTTGATGTAAATTTCTTGCAATTATTATGTTCATGTATGAAATTGACATTGAAAGTGTCATATAAAATACTAGTTAACATTCAAATGCTTTTAAAATTGCATCAGGGACCAATGACATTACAAATCTAAATATATGTAAATTTATGGATGTTATTTTTGGTTAATTTGAATTTATGGGCAGAATTTTAATAATCAGAACAGCTTTGAGTGCAAGGATAGTGATAAAAATGACAGCAGTTATATGAACTAAAGCTTTGAAAGGACGTGGAATACTCCATAGATAAATATCGACATTACAGAGAAAATGATCTGTCTCGGGATGAAAAAAAGGAAAGAACAGTGAAAAACTGTGCAAGCTAGGATCACAGCCAAACATTTTTCTGCACTTTAGAGAGAGAAGATCCCTGAGCATCCATTTGGGCTGCTGCATGTCTTTATTTCATGTCAGTATGTTTGAGAAAAAAATGCAGTTGAAACACTCTGGTCTATGGATACTTAGGGAGTCTGGGCCAGCTCTTAGGTACAAATATATGTTTTAACACATTAATGTTGACTCTGAGGTCTGTTTATTTAAACGTGCCAGTTTCAGACAGCACCAGCAACTCAGACAAAACATCCTCAAGTACACACACACACACACACACACACACACACACACACACACACACACACAGACCAGGTCCTGTTGTGATTTGTCTGGTCACTTGATATGATGTTAATAAATCAAAAAACACTTCAGGGCAGATATTTTTTTGCTTCTGGAGAGCTTCATACAGATATATTCATTAATGATTCGTCCCCGTTTTTCTCCCAGGGCTTCTGGTTATGAGCTCTACTGGAATTAATTGGGAGCTGGATCCCATATGTCCTTCAGCCCAAAGCAATCATTTTACACTCCTAGCAGAGAGCTACTAACTTAGTGTAAGAAATTGAGACTTTTCTACGCGGCCATAAAGTGTGGAGCAGGCAGTTTTCTATTTTAGGTCTCCTAATGTTAAAAATTCAGTGCTTCTGTGCATAAGGGGAATGTTTAACCACAGCGCCCAAATCCTCCCTCCAGCAAATATTCATAATCTAAATGTCGCTCTGGAAGGGTTTAACCATTAGTACTTGGCCCTTATTAACTGATAACTGTTCACTCAATCTGTCCTGGGGCATACTGGATATACAAGTTTCCATAAATTTAAAAAATAAAAATAGTCATGTCTGTTGAGAGACGGGGAGAGGGAGAGAGAGAGAGAGAGAGAGAGAGAGAGAGAGAGAGAGGGGTTTCTAGAGGGTTATGCAAGCAGGAAATTTGTTGCATCTTATCACAATGTAAAGTAGGATAATTAAAAAAATATATTACTAATAGGTCAACTTTGTGCTTATATCATCCCTTGTATTTTCCTGTTTTAATTAATTCTGTTAGCAATATGTAACTTGTAACATTCATATATGTTAATAATTCTGAACTGAAACGTACTGAGAATGAAACCAAGAGAGAGATAGAACCGTTTACACAATGCATGTACGTATGCGTTGTGTATCTGGATTTCAGTGTATCTGATTGAGTCTAACTACTTGTTTACACTTGTAGTGAAATGATCTGAATTCGGATTGCTGCATCATGCGATAATATACAAAACAGCTCATAATACTCAACACCAGCTACCTGTGTTGTTCCTTATTTTTAGTTGTTTTGTGCAAAAAAATGGTTGCTGCATCAAAAATCACAGTTTTGCAAGTCTCACCCTTTGTTTAGTGGATAATCTCACCTGAATACCACAGATTTGTACCTAAGAACTGCTGCTGTAATCATAAACACTGTCCTGCGTTCACCTAAGCACTCTTATTCACATTCTGCTCATCCTTTCAACACACATATTACTGTTTAATCCTTACATGCACAAATGATTTATCCAGATTCTTTAGATTTTCACTTAAAATTGCATGCTATATGAAGTTTGCTTCTAAATATCACTAATATTAAAAAGTAAATGGATTGTCCATGAGTAAAAAGGACTAAAACCGTTTGCCTGAAATAATAAAAAATAAATCTTCCAATGTTTAACATTCAAGTCTAAATTTTTAACATTCAAGTCTGAAATGTTTAGTGTTAAAGACCAAAATTGTAGAAAATATTCTTTCTTAACATACAAAAATTACACAGTTTAAGACTGTTGCATGACACACTGAGGTAAAAAAAAATCCATTCCCCCAAGCTAATATTATTTATTTTATGTAGAATGCTAGTAAAGATTGAGAACGACAAGCAGTCTTGATAGCTACAGAAGTTTACACTAATTTACAGTAATGATCTCAAGTGATTTGGTGGTGATTCACATCTTATTTTCCTTAAATATAAAAAGTAAATTGACTGTCCATAAGTGTGGACACTATGTATGAAAGGGTTAATTTGCTTAACATAGCCCTATACAAATAAAATTTATTTGAATTGAATTATATATAATGTGGTTCTAAACCCTCTATGATGTAAATCCATTTTTATGTGGATAATCCTGATATGCAGTAGATACAATCAAAATACTCAAGCTGTGTTATAGTATATTTACTGTATTATAGATGCAACTTTGACAAATAAGTGTGAATTCTAGCAAACACGGGCAATGTGGTTGAATTTTGTGTGTATTTCATAAGCTTAACTGCAACGTTCGAAACTTCATGAGAATTGTTATACATTTAAAAGCGTTATACATTTAAAAGCGTGAGATTGTGTTAAAAGAGAGAGACATTCTAGCTAACACAGCTGTATCAATGGAAATATAATTCTTCTCTGAGAGAAGCCTGCATTTTTGTAACTCTCCACAGAAATCACCAAAAATCATTGTTTATGAAACTAGTCATTCACCTGCGTCCTTTTTAAGCAATTTCCTGCATTCTGCTTCTCTACCTCCTTTTCTGTTTTTCTTTCTGCTTAGTTTTCCCTGTTCCATTTTCTCAGTGTTTGGATTAAGGCAGACTTGAACTTCCCCCCCTCCATCTATGTGCTGCTCATGAATCACCATGTGGCAGGAGATCCAGAGGCTGAGGTGTGGTGGTGGAGGAGGTGGTGGGGAAAGCGGGGGTTTTGCCTCCTCCTCAGCAAGTAGCCTATGCCTCTCTCTCATCTTAGTCTTTATGTTTTAGACTGATATATAACAAACACCTAGGAAAAGTATGATTTTTACATGGAGGATGTAGCAGGCATTAATTAATGGTGAATATTTTCCAGAGTGTCAATTGTTCCCATGGTGATGTCAGAGATGGCAGAGTGAAGTACTGTGGGAATTGGCCTCCCAGACCTCTGCAAACCGCAGCGATGTATCTCTCAGCACAGCCCCCTTTCATGAGGTGTCAGATAGACACATGAGCCCAGTGAGTGCAGGCTGTGGTTGGTGTTTCAAGGGTCAGCATGCTCCTAGGGTTAGCCTGATCTGTGGGGGAGTTGGTGTTGAGCTCGTTTATCATAGACACACTGTTTTAATAGGACAAAGAGTAGAATAGCTTTCCCTAAAACCAGTATAAAACTTTGCTCTCTGGTAGTTGATTAATAATTCATAGCTGACAATGAGGATATGGTGGAGACTGAGACGATAGCTGTATTTGTCAACAGACAGTAGTTATTCAACATGGCACAATTTCATTCAACACAAATATTCAACACAAATTTGTGACAAGTCACACAATTTTACAATTGTGTGAAAAGTTGCAAAGGTTAAGGTCAGGGGCTGAGTTAGCACTTATGATTTAAAAAAGACTAGATTGTCTTTGTGTGTTTAAAATTCAGTAAAACCCTGGTAGACAGTGAGGGAAATGACTACATAGAATGCAGGCTTTGGAGAAAACGAGGCTGCATTTATTTTTCTTATTGATTAGTAAACTGAAATCATTCCTAAAAAACTCAAAACAACAAGCACACATAACATTTCCTTTGTCATTAGTTTGTTCGATGTCACTCTCTCTTTTGGGTCAAAGACAAACAGCCTATAAATCCACCTAATTCTTAACTACACACAAGAGTAACCACTCACTCATTACCCGCTCGTGCTCTGTGACTCTTCCCCTCATTCATAGCTGGTACTACAAATTTGTCAAGATTTCTCAAGAGATCAGGTACCTGTCTGTCTTTCAAGGACACTGTTTACATCTGGCTGCTTCATGTGGCTTTATTTATCAGGATTGGGATTATCCACATAAAAATGCAGACATAGATATACCCAAGGGACTTGACATCAGATTCCAGTTAGTATGCTTACATTTGTATTAACTGTCAGTATATCAGGTATCAGGTAGTATGATTCTAAAACCTATTGTATTGTATTTTGGAGAATGCAATATGACTCCTTAGACTGTCAGGACAGAAAAGAAAATGTATAAAATAAAGATGATGCTGACGCAAGGCTATCCAAGCAGTTCTGTCTGTTCTCATCCAGGCCCTCTTTATTATTTCTATGGACATGGAAGAAGGTGCAATTTTGGAATTTGTAATTACCAGAATAATGTACTATATATTGTAACCATAACACACATGCACACGCGCACACACACACACACACACACACACACATTAATATAAACCTGTGATTTTAATAATAATGCATATTTTATCCATACATTCTGGTGTTGATTAATTTTAATAGAAGCTCTGTCTGAAAATAGTGCTGGCTATAATTCAAATCACAGGTTCATATTAACGCACTCCTTCTAATATGTAATCACTTCTATAGTAACAACTTACACAAGGACAGATATGTTTTCTGCATAGAGACATTTTTGGAAGGATTCTCTGTTGTCAGCACTTTAAACAATCAGAGGTAAAGTTATCTGACACGGGTCTTCAGCACTTTGGAGTTTTGAAGCACTTTGCTGTTTGTCAGTAACATGGGCAAATTGCATTTTTTTGTCTTATTAACATCAAGAGTGAATAAAAGAGAGGCTGGTGAGGTAACAACTGTTTATAGCTGCTATAACACAAGTGATAAGAGGAACTAACCTGTTTTGCAGGCATTCCACAGCATTAAACATAATTATAAATGGACAAAATTTACAAAAAAGGTATATGTGTCATTCTTTAATATATATATATATAAATATAAACAGTTACTTTGCGTCAGGAGTTCTACTGGGATGAAAAATCTCTTTTTAACTGGTGCTCTGCACAAAATAATCAGAAATAAGAGCGGACCTGTATATGAACATGTCAGTGTTAATATTATTAATATTCTAAAATCAGTAAGTGAATGAAACTTCAATTCAAAGTTTATTGTAAAGCTAGGTTCCTCTGAATGTGAAAGATAGCTTAAAATACACAATTTTAAAAATGAAAAAAGTAAAACTCTAGTTTAATTGTGACGGAGTAAACCTATGCATTCAGATTATAAATCATGCATATGCAGAGACATGCTAACATTAAGATATTTTCAGTCATAATATGAATGGATTGTGTCACAATTATATGAAGTGTTTGAAATACGTGTTTGGTATCTGATCTAGTGCAGTCAGATAGTAAACACAGCTCTCACTCTGCACTAGTCATCAGTAGGAAATGTCTACATGATGGATTGAAATGTTAGGCCAGGCTTAACTGTTAATGCATTTTCAGTGCACAGACACATATCGTGATCTCAATGCAAAACCCTTTCGCTACTTCCTGGAACCTTTAATGCTGTTCACTGACAGCCAAGACACACACACACACACACACACACACACACAGACAGAAATATAGCCACACAGGCACACAGGCACAGAAAAAAAATAGTGAATTATTCACTCCATATCCTTCAAATATGTCTAAGAGTGATTCAAGGTGACTGGAGTTTGTCTTTATTGTATTCATATAACAACAATTCTGAAAGTCACTTTGTCTAATACTAATAGACACTTCACAAGATCTTGATAACTGAGAATCGTCAATAGATTAACCTTCAATTATAGTTAAGGATTATTCAATTAAAATCTGTGAAGGTCTTTTTCCTGTCTAAATAGCAATGTACCTCTCAGGCAGCAAAGGCCTCTTTAAAATCTGTATATTATTTTTTGAGGTAGATAATTAAGGAATAAAGCATGGGCATACTGTTGAAAATAATCAGTGATGCGGTGGTGTGATGTGGCCCAACATACGTGTGTGACTAGTAGTCCAGGAAGTGAGAGCCAGGTATCAGGTCCTGTGAAAGTTCAGGTGATAATGATGCATTCATGGTAGCATGTAAGTGGTAATTTGCAAGATGTAATAATGTCATTTCCCACATCGGCAAATGCGAAATGCAAAGTGCAAAAAAATAAATAAATAAAAAAGCGTGAAAGCGTGTGTTTTGTCTGCTCTGTCAGAACACATAAAGCTCATAAATAGCTACTTTAACAGCACTTTTACAGATACAGGCCTGAGTAGCTATTGGTTCTGTTCTACTATAGTGAAATTTCAAACATTCATGCAACATTTTGGACTGAAATTGCAGTACAGTATCAACAACGGACAATAGCAAGCAGCTTAGCAACAAGCTAGCCAGCTAACTTTAGTTATAAGAGTGATAACTCTAATGTTGATGATTACCTTCTCAAAACAGCGATTAGTATGGTCAATGTTATAGACTTATCCAAGTACTGTGCCTGTATATTAACTGATCTAAAGCCGATATTGCTATAAACTAATTTAAAAGTAGAGAAGGGGGACTTTACCCAGTTCACAGTGTGAGCGGCCATGTTGATTTGACGTCACTCTGTAAACAAGGAAGGAACTGGTAGCTGAGAAGCTGATGAGTTGAAATTTCAAGCTGAGGGACGTTTTTGGTGGTTTTTACTGGTTGGAGATGAGGAATTACAAGTTCGCCTTGTAAGTACCTTGCCTCGAGTGCAGCATAAGTCTTGTAGCAGAGAATTCTGGGAAATGGAGTTTGTGTTCACAGATAGGGTTGATGTGACATCCTACAAAGATGTGAATATGTATTTATAGACTTATTAACTGTTCACTCTCAGATCTTAATTAGACTCTAAATGTGTGCTTTATTAAAGGCAGGCACACATGGAGGATAAACAAGTTAAACCCTTAAATAAAAAATTGCAGGATAAACACTGTAATCAAGACCTCAGCCTTTTCCCATTTAGATCTAGATAGTTGCTAAAAAAAAGTTTAAATTAGCCTATTGCTTAAGATTTCGCAAAAATGTGTTACAAATGTGGTTTAATGATATTTTTCTCCTTTAAATTACATTACCTTATCTCAGGAGGGTTGTTGAGTTGCTGATTTGCTTTGGTAGGTTTTTGCTAACCAATGCTTAGCACTTTATTTAGGAGATTAGACTGCAACTGACAATTAAAGCCTGATCAATAAATCCTAAAGATCGATGTTCATGACACAGATGAATGACTTTATTATTTAAAATGAATATGGGTAAGTAATTATGAAGAACAAATATTAGAGTGATTTTCGAAGTCTGATGGAAAAAGCCTGAATACTTTTCCAGACATGTTTAAAGTTTATAGCAGGAGAAGCACAACAGCCGTGTTTGTTGCTAATGTAAACAGGCTGAACTCAACGCCCTCTCTTTCGTGTCATTACTCCTGCAAGTGCATGGAAAGAAAAGTCACTCGCTGGAGAAATGGCTCCCTTGACGCTTGTCTTCCTGGAGCAAGTCGCTAAAAAATCTACCAGTTGGTCATTTGCAGATGCAGACAGGAAGAAAGAGGAGCTTTAATTTTTCCGACGCGGGAAAGCTTTCAGGACGAAGGAATTTGCATTTTGTGACTTCTCAGTAACATGACAGAGTGCATTTTTTTGTCTTATTCACTTCAAGACAAAGAAAAAAGAAAGTCTGGTGAGGGAACGGTATTATATGTAATGATTAATGGATAAAAAGTACAACATGTCAGTTTTTTAATAAATAAAATTTTTAGCACTGGCAAATTGTTGTGGTATAAGAGGGTCCAACCACAGCACACTACCCCGTCATTGATTATTTTCCAATAACAGCACATACTGCCATGATTTATTACTTACTTATCAACCTCAAAAAAGAGTATACTGATTTCAAAGGAGATATTAGGACTCTTTGCTGCCAGAGAGGCAAATTCTTAACATCTCTGAACATGTTTCTCTTTCAGAAGGTCAAGCAGTCAGTCAACATCTTCTGAAACATGCTCAAATCCAGCTCTTCTTATGGTTTGGCAATTCATAGGTGATTAAACAGACCTTAAGCTGGCAATTTTTTTTCCCAGTTAAACTCCATCCTCCTTTCATAAGTGCAGGTTTACAAACCCAAGAATGAAGCAACAAGAGCGAGAAGAGAATGTTCACAAGTAAATGAAAAAAGAGATCTTTATAAGGTCTTTGATATTTTTTGAGTCTACAGAGCTGCCTCGGGCCATCAGAGCTTTGAGAGTTTGCCAAAATTCACTGAGTAAGGTTCAGAGCTCTTAATAGAGGATAAGAGTGCAACACGATCTCTATCCATATTTGATATTGGCTGGAGTCAAAGTCACTCTGGTTCGCTGCTTGGATATGTGTTCCTGCTTAGAACAACTGCCAGAAGGATGTCAGTTCAATTTCATGGATATCCGGTTTAAAATCATGACACGAATGGGTGATTCTGAGGTTAATTACAAATACGATCCTCAAAGATAAGAGTGAGAAAGACATGAGAACATGAACAAGACCTAAGCTCAGAGATGGGTCTGATGGGGGTCTGTTCCCACAGGATGGCCAATCACTCCAAAACAAGCACACTAACTATATCCTGAAGGTGACAGGCCGACACGTATCCTGCTTGAATGAGTTCCTTGTGATTTGATTGATATGTGCATATTGCACAAGATCCAGGCCTCTCTGGCCTCGTCACGCTGACCACAAGCCAGAGTGTCTCTCTGAGTCTCATCTCAAGTCCTGTAAGCTATTCTGTAGAACAGCACACTGCATTCATGCCTCGCTAAATGCCATAGAGAATTGATTGGACATGCCCCATCAGCAGAGCAGTAATCTAATGTCCGTAAGTGAAACAGTACATTGGATTTTTTTCATGTCTCATGCTGTGCTCTAGGAATGATTGAGAATAAATAAACAATTATACGGCGTGTGTAAGTGCTTCCGTGTTTGTGTGTGTGTGTGTGTGTGTGTGTGGTGAGGATGGGTTAATGCATCACCTCCTGCCAGACTGAAAAGTCTGATTGTTCTTGGGATGAGGACATCATTGTTCTGACAAATACTTTTTAGAAATGGAGGATATTTTGTATAACAATTTGTGCACAGTTGTTGACAGCTGAGTGACTGGGACACATTGTTAAATATACAGAAAGCAAGGATGTGTTTTTAATCCATTCTAAAACTTTGCAAGCTTCTCATATTCTGACATTTCTGACAACTTTTTACATAAAATCTAAAATGATTTTTCATATTAATACATAAAAACAATAAGATACTATATTTTCACTTATACCACATCACTGCTATTGAAGGGTCTATTCTGATTCATCAGAATGTGTTGATTAATTTTATATAACAGCAGCTCTGACAGCAGTGCAGCTGCAAAATTACAGGATTATATCCATGTGCTCATTCTAATGTTAGTAAAAAAATTATACAGGGACATGTATGATGGACACATACTGCATAAATTGATTTAAGAAGTTGTTGATATGGTGAAGTTGTCTGTAAAGAGAAGTTTAACATTTATGGAAGGAGTCTACAGTGTCAGAGGTAAAGCAGCAACTTTAATTTTTCCATTACAAGAATTAGGACTCCATTTTGGGGTTTCTTAGTAACATGACCGCATGCACTGTTTTTCTTAGTGGCTTCAAGAGAGAGATAAAACAGAGGATGGTGAGAGAATGACTCTTTATAGCTACTATAATGTAAGTGATAACAGGAACTAACTTGTTTTGTAGACATTCCACAACATTAACTATGACTATAAATGGATAAAAGTTTGGTGTGTCATTCATTAATAAATTTTAAAAAAAAGTAATCATTTGCAAATTGCTGTAGTATAAGAAGAATAAAACATTTCGGGGTTCGATATAATTGGAAATGAATCAACTTCGACTGGTAAAAGTAACTCTGCTTTGCATTGGGCTGCTTCACAGCCTCCATTGTTGAATATTTTTCTATAATAGCACACCCCCAGTGTTTAATTCCTTACTTACCAACGGAAAAATAAAATGTATACTGATTTTAAAGGAGCAGTTTGTACATTTTAAAGCCCTCTGCAGTTGCAGTGAAGACATCAACCACTTCTTCCTTTCCACCCAATGCTTCTTTATATTCACAGATTAATTTGGAAATTGAGATAAATGTCCATGGGACCATTCAGAATTTCACAGGGAGTATTAACTTTTGCACTCAGCTCTAGGTATGCATAAGTGGCAGAAATGAGAAACTCTTCTCCAACTGGACAAAAAGCTCATTTCATGTTTAGAACAAGCCTGAAATGACAAAAATAGCTAGATCCATCACATGACAAAATCACAAATCACAGTTTTTCTGAGGTGTGTTTGAAAAAAGGGTGATTACAAGACCATGCTATGTAAACTAGATTTTATGTAATATAATTTATGTAAAAAAAAATTTGCCTTTAGATATTTTCTCAATATGCAGCTTATTTGAAACGTTCACCAATGCTTTCCAAGTTTCTCTACTAATCTAATACTTCCAGAAAGCTGCAGTGTTTTTAGGAGGTGTTCTGTTAAATACACATACTTAGAAATTGAGGTCAGTTTAGTGCCATTCAAAACAACACTCCTACACTCAGGTCATCAAGTACGTAATGACGGCTGGTCCAAAAAATGCATGACCTTTTTGTTAAAGAAATAACAAAATCGTACACACGCAGAGAGATACAGTATACACACATTCACAGCATGACTGAGCTTTCACCAGTACACACTGATACACCAAGAAACATCCAGTTCTGGGTACAGATTAGACTGGATAAGACCATTTTGGACACACAGTGCAGACGGCTGTATTAGGAGGGGAGAAGTGGGTTTTAGGGCTTGGCTGAGGTCCAGTCACCAGCTTCAATCTCGCTGTTGCCACATTTCCAGCTCCTCCCTGCAGGCTGGATGTGGGGCAAAAGCCTGTTTTTTGGCCCAGCTTAGGCACGAGCACTGGAGAAATCTCTCAGCTAAAACCTGAGCCGATCGCTTCGCCTACTTTTACAACAGCCTTTTCAAGATCTGGCAAGCTAAAAGGTGGGATCTGATAGGCTGTGTGTTTATTAGCTTCAGTCTGTTGTAAACACACACACACACACATATAAAAAAAACTCAAGAGTTTTGTGTGAGAATAACACTGCTTAGTTAGAATACACATGACACACTGAGTCATTAAGAGTGTTAAACCAATAGTAATCAGCATATTACCTATAAAACAGGAGCAAAAAGAGTTTATCGCAATACTCTGAGTGGAATTAACAAAAAAACATTATTCTTAAAAATTTTTTTAAAAATCTGAGTCTACAATGGGCATAGAAAGACATCATCTGGTCTTTTTCCAATCTTCAACTGTCCAGTTTCGGGAAGTCTGTGCCCACTGTAGCCTCAGATTCCTGTTCTTGGCTGGAAGGAGTGGAACCTGATGTGGTCTTCTGCTGTTGTGGCCTATCCACCTCAAGGTTTGATGTGTTGTGAGTTCTGAGATGCTTTTCTGCTCACCATGGCTGTAAAGAGTGAATATTTGAGTTACCATAGACTTCCTGTAAACTCAAAACAGTCTGGCCATTCTCCTCTGATTTCATCAACAAGGCATTTTTCATCATGCCATGGTCAAAGTCACTGAAATCACCCTTTTTTTCCCCTATTCTGATGTTTAATGTGAACGTCAAGCTCTTGACCTGTATCTGCATGATTTTGTGCATTGCACTGCTGCCACATGATTGGCTGATTAGATAATTGCATGAAAGTAAGGAAGACCACTTTCCTAAAAAGTGGTCAGTGAGTGTATGTCAGGAAACAAGCTTTTCAGGGATATATGACACGAGGTCATTGAGTGGGTGGAGATTAAGCCTTCTTTAAAGTTTCTGATAATGAGATTATCTTCAGTGGACAAAAAACTGTGAACATTTTTTACTACATTTTATTACTACAGTGTAAGAGAAGACATGTTATATAGGCATTTTATCCAAAAAAAAAAAAGTTGGATGTGACCAAAAATTCTACATCTACTGTCTTGCATTAGTAATACTTTTTTTAAAGGAGCAACAATCTTGCTGCTAAACAGAGGTGAACTCATAACAAGGTCACTATAGTAGCATAACATTTACAGTGAATAATTATAACTCAGCAAGTGTGTGTTTAAATTCTAATTTGAGCCAAGGTTACCAAGAGAAAACCACTCCTAATAAATTAAACGGCTGTATTTTCACTGTGGCCTTGATTGTAGCATGAAATGAGACTACACATTTTCCAATTGGTTCTCTTAAAAAAATATAATAAAAAAGTAAAGACCCCTGTTTCAACCATCCAATAAATATTCACCAACTGGAACACCGCACTTCATGGTAAATCTCACTTCTTTGTGTATTTTTCTAGCCCCCGCAATGTAAGCAGTTAAATTTATTATGAACCTGACTTCAGGCTTTTACAGGACTTATGACGTAATGCAGTAATGCACAGTTCAGAGTGAAGATTTAGAAAGAGGTGAAAGTGTGGCGGGAAATTAATGGAAAAAAGGGAAGAATTTTGATTTCCCATAACCACTTTCCTTTACCGGTTCAGATGAATGGAAGAGTGTGGAGCTGAATCGAAGCCCAGTGTTTGCACAGGCAGCATCTGTAAGGGCTTTCCAGGGTTGGTTCTTCTCCCTGCAGGCTTTGTTGGCTTGTGTGTGTGTGTGTGTGTGTGTGTGTGAGGCAAGACTCTGGGGATGGAGCTTACACTGGCTGTGATCATACTGGCACTGCATGCATCTGGCCCCAAGGCCCTCTGAAACTGCAGCTAGCACAGCTCAGCAGGAATGAGGTCATTTCTGACATAATGAGGCAGCGAGAGAGGGAGAAATAGAGGGAGAAAGAGAAAAAGGGAGCATAAGGGCTGATGGGTGGAGAGGTGGAGAGGTGGATCTCATTGTTCAGTCTCTGCCTGTCCCTCCAGGTTGTAAAGCCGGAGCTGTCTGCTGTCTCTGTGGATCTGTAGGGTTACATTTGTGCTCCCTGCTTGAACATTCTCTCCTCCGTCCTTCTTGTTTTCCCTTTTTTAAAATGGTTTTCTCGACCCAGAATGAGTGAGTTATTGGCTCAGGATCAGTGTATCAATGTTTTTCCACCTCTTACATATGTCTCCAGATTAGCAACACCAAAAACATTTCAAAACTTTCTTATTCCAAAGTACTGTTGAATTACAGCAATTACAGCAAAGTACAGCAGCTCAGAAAGCAGTGCCACCTGGACAACAAATCACAGATTTATATTAATGTGCACATTTTAATACATTCTCATTTCTACTGTATACTGTAAGAAAGCCCAGCAGCATCTCTTCTCTCTGTGAAGGCTGAGCAAAGCCCATCTCCCACTCCCCATCCTCACCGTATTCTACAGAGGGACTATCAAGAGCATCCTGAGCAGCTGCATCACTGCCAGGTTTGGAAATTGCACCGTCTCGGAACGCAAGGCCCTGCAGAGGATAGTGAGGACAGATGAGAAGATAATCGAGGTCTCTCTTCCCTCCATCAATTACAACACACGCTGCATCCTCAAAGCCACCAGCATTGCGGACGACCCCACGCACCCCCCACATAAACTCTTTACCCTGCTGTCTGGCAAAAGGTACCGAAGTATTCGGACCCTCACGGCCAGACTGTGTAACAGTTTCTTCCCCCAAGCCATCAGACTCCTCAATACTCAGAGACTGGACTGACAACACACACACTCAACTGAACACCATCCCACTCCCTTTGCAATTTTTGCACATTTCTGTATTTACTACCTGCATTTTTTTCCTGCTGCTATATTTATAAAAAATACTGTATATAATTCTTGTCATTACTATACTCTCTACCTGGCTGCTACCCTAAAAACTACTATGTCCATATATGGTATAAGCTTATCTACTATGTCATAGTTATTATGTTTACATTCACAGCATTTTATTATAATGTTATTTTTTTGCACTACCTATTATATCTGACACTTTCATATTAGAACTATGTACTGGTCAGAGCTCCACTGTCTCTTACTGTGCCTATTGTCCTGTTTTAGTAGTTATTGCACTGTCTTGTGCTGTGTGAACACGTTTGCACGTGCACTTTATTTAGTAATGTGTAGTCTCATGTAGCTCTTTGTTGTTTTATGTAGCACCATGGTCCTGGAGGAACATTGTTTCATTTCACTGTGTACTGTACTAGCTGTATATGGTTGAAATGACAATAAAGCCACTTGACTTGATGGACAAAATTTCTGTGGTAGTGGGCAGGATTGGTCAGACTTTCTGGAGGAGTGGGTGGGATTGGTCAAACCTTCTGCCAGAGTGAGCGGGATTGGTCATACTTTCGGAGGGAGTGGGTGGTATTGGTCAAACTTTCTGCAGTAGTAGGCGGAATTGGTCAAACCTTTTGGAGGAGAGGGCACGACTGGTCAAATCTTCTTCAGGAGCAGGTGAGCAAGAGGAAGAGAAGGTCAAGGAGCAAATAAAAGTTAAAGCAGAAGCTCCAGGATCACAGTGCCTTGCTACATCAATGAAGACACTCATTCTGAATGACCTGTGTGCATCTCGTTCTCTAAAATACAAAACAAGACAAACATATTAGATTTATCTAGATAAATGAAATCAAGCATTATGGCCTACACTAATGTATTAGCACACATATGGTAGCATGTTTGCATGTGGTACATTTGCTTACAAGAGGTATCTGTTGTTCTTCATGCTAACACACTTGCTTGCCTAAAGGAATGTCCAAGTGCTGTTTCGGCTGCCTCTTAGAGACACTGCTGAGTCTTGGACCCCTCAAGAGCTCTTCTGTGCTTATGAGACTTATCAATACAAGTGCTACAAGTAAGTACGATTTACAGAGGAATTTCACGTGAAGCATTGTTAGCATGGTGCACAGCAGATGAAGGATTTGCATAAGCAGCAGGCCTAGATCACATTTATTTTAGTCTTCATATGGTTTCAAAGACAGGAAGTGCATCAACTCTCTCACATACAGTTAGACAAAAGGTGGAGAATATGAAACCGACTCTGCTCTACTTGCATTGTGCATTATATAATAGCATGTACAGTGTGCAGAGACAAACCTGTTTTACAGAAAAGAATAAACGTATCGCTTTACATTAGGTTCTCTTAACCAACAACATTTAATCCGTTAGTTAACATGAACAAACCTTGAACTTCAGCATTACTACACCATGAGTAACATTAGCAAAGTACCTAACACTAAAATGAATAAGAAACCAAATAAGCCAAATAATCAGCACCTGCATTAACAAAAGTTTATAGCATCAATAAGTAAAATAATCCCTACAGAAAAGTCAAAGAAATGTACACATATGATTTTTAGACACTTCACATTTTATATTTCACAATTTTTTTTACACATTTAGTGGATTCGTGTTTTATTTTCATGGGTGATTTGTTTCACAATTAATTTATTTTCACATCGTAATTTTTCACACAGCATTTGTTTTTATTTTTCAGATGTGATTTAAATTAATAGTGAAATAAATGCATCCATTACATGTGAAAAATCTAAAAAAAACACGTGGTGGATATGTTTTTATTTTCACGTGTGACTTTTTTCACAATTCATTTATTTTCATGAGTGATTCCTTACAAAACTTATTTATTTCCATATCATAATTTTTCCACATTTAGTGGATGTGCTATAATTTTTCAGATGTGAGCACATTCACATAATATAGATTTTTTACTTGAATTTACATGTGCAATTTCAGGGCATAGCATGATGATATGCATCTTCATATATTCTTCTCGTGATCCTGAATTACTCTTATAATCACACGTGAAAAAATTTGCGATTTTTCAGTAAGGGTAAGCCCACACATGTTTGTGTTTGTTAACTGGCAAAATTCAGAACTGAGGTGGAAAAGCAAGATTTAATATTTTAATTAATGTACCTTAAATTTTTTTCTAATTTATGTGAACTAAGTTTTAGTCATGGCTTGGATAAAAATGAATTGGTTCAGGTGTATTTAGGTAACATTTAAACAAACATCAGTTAATTCATGTGATGACAACTTACTATATTACACACGATTTATTAATGCAAAGTTTAACATTTCTTAATATTAAATGGATGCAGTAAATTAGGAAAAGCATAAAGTAAAGCATTATTTAAAAAAAAAATGATTTGAGTTTTTGCCATACAGAAGCCTGATCCCACCTTTTCTTTTCACTGCATTCGTTTACAGGAAGGGATTGAGTGTCAGCCCTCAAAGCCAAGAAACCTCACTGTTTTAACAGAAACACGATCAGCCTTTTTTACAGCTCATCATTGTTCATTCATAATGTCACTGCGTTGATAGAAACTATTAGAGAGAAGCGGAGACCAGACATTGCAAAAACAAATCTGCTACAGCTGTGAGGAGATCGAGAGACTGAGGATGACAACCAGGCCCATGAACAGCACTGCCGCCAGAGCGAGACAGCAAGCTGCGAATGCCAAGAAGAACCATGATCCAGATATGAAACAGGATCCAATAAAAGTGATTGTAACCATTGATTGAGGCAAGAAAGGTATCTGTGGAGGGGGCAGAAGGTGAGCCAGGGCAGGTGGTTAGCGCTCCGGGAGGCCTGAAACCCGAGCTTTGGCACACCTGCTCTTGTCGGGTCAGTCAGCCTGGGAGAATCAAAGTCTTTTCATCAGAAATGATCCAGAGAGCCATGCTGCCCTGCCCACTGTGTACACACAATGCTGCTGGGAAGAATAGAGAAAGAAGCGTTCATTTAGGCCACTGTGAGATTTCCTTTTTTCTAAAAGTTGCGTCAAAATGCTATGAAAGCTATTATAAGAGAACAAGTATGATGAGAATTGCTGTGATGGGAGAAGATTTTCAAGGAGGAAGTGAGAAAGGAGTGAAAAAGGATGCGGTATGCGGTAACTATCTGAGAATCTCAGTTACACACACACACATTTGGCATGGCATTTTACAAATCCAGTGCATGATCAACATACAACATTTTCCTTCCATTAAAACAAAGAATGAAAGAATAAGTCAGCTCTGTTACAGACCAATAAGGAAACATGCATACTTAAAATATCTGATAAAAACAATAGGCAGGATTGGTTATTTTTTTTAAGTTGCATGTAAATGTTTGCATAAAATACTTTACATTAGATTGTCTTCCTATACATAAATTCACACACACTCAGGAGCATGAGTAGGATACAAACTTTTTTTTCCCAGAAATTACAGGATTTCTGTGAATACAAAATTTCTTGTGTAGATGTTCGTATGAAAGATATACGATTTATAAATCTGTTCATATCCAGTTTGACAAATGAGGCCCATTGTCTAGACAAACTTATTTATAAAAAAAGTGGCACAAGATTTTAAATATAATTACATTCAGATTTTGAAAGTGCATGTGTTTATATAGTCACTCCAAAAGTATCAGACATTTTCAGTCAATATCTGTTCAATAAAATTTTCAATTTAAAAACAAATGGTTCTTTAAATTATTTTAAAAGAGAAGAAATAGCACATCGATTTTCAGAAAGTTATGTTAATGATTATTTAAATTAATGTTCAAAAAATAATCTATGCGTCCAGTAACATAATTGACCTTAGCAACAGATTCGACAAGATAAGTTAATTTGTATAAATCTAATGCATTACTAATCCATCTCTGCTTTATAGTCCGTGGTTGTTCGCTCCTGTGAGAGGTGATTGTGTGCAAACCTCTGGAAAGGTTATATGCAACAACAAAAATTATATTCTCATAGATGTGGGCTCCTGTTTGGTTTGCATCTTTGGATAGAGCACACCAGCACACACTACCACATAATCCATGGTAAGGTCGCAAAACTGATAGCTCTATTTATGATGATCAGGGCCTGTATTTATAAAGCCTCTCAGTGTAGGAAAAATGATCATAACTTAAATTCTCTGAGTGACTTAATTTTGTGTCACAAAACAGAGACAGGTGGATGGAAGTGTGAGCCTTTTAGTGAAAATCCAGTTTAGTAGGCCAAGCCATGGTCAGACTCAGACCAGTGCAATGAAGTATAATCAAAATCAAAACCAAAGGATAAAAGCAAAAGTATAAAACCAGGAATAGCAAACAGAAAACACCACTTAAAAATGCACACAGGAAAATGGCAAAATTAACCAATATTATAGATGCAAGAGCTGGTTAAATACACTAAAATAAATGAGACAGAAAAACAAATTTACACTAATGAAGTATTCTAATTGTGCACTAATTAAAATACATTTACATTATATTAATTAAAATAATTTGTATGTGTTTCTTGTCATTCATTTCTAACAAAGGTTTAGCTTGATAGTATTCTTAGACTGTAACTTATTTGTACTTGCATGAGGATGTGTGTTTGATGGACAGTATAAAGCACCTCTGTAAGTTTCTGCTTTATGCTAAATGCTGTAAATGTAAAAATTTATAAAAGCAATTTTTCAGAATTCCTAATTCACTCACATATATTTATGAGACATCAAGAAGTGTCCTAATGAGGACACAAACATTTCGCAGCTACGGACACCTTTAACTTCAAAATAAATTCCACAGACCACTCGTAACAGCTCATTTTTAATAGATATAAAGAAATTATTAAAATATTACACTGTGTATTTGGTATTTGTCTATTTCTTTGAGAGCTTTTTATTCCAGAAATGTCCACTCAAAAGAGACCATAGGGTCCAAGTAGCCATTATAAACAGGGCAACTTGTTTTTAAGCTATTGAGGTTCGGATTAAATAAACCCATTCAATTCATGTGATCAGTCAAACAGGCAAATAACTATAAAAAACTGAACAGTAAATATAATAACCCTGATAATGTTGGGTTGTGATTTCCAAAAAAAAAAAATAGCTTATATTGAAATTGATCTAGTTTGATCTAGTATTTCATATATGGGTTTTACAAAATGTACAGAAAAATCTTTCCATATCTAATGTTTTAAGAGAAAATGTAAGATTTAAGAGACAGTTTAAGCTGAGACAGGCCACTGCTTAAAATATAAATACTACAAAAGATTAGCATTTTGGGATTAGCTCACCGTGAAGATTAGGCTCGCCATACAAATGAAGGTTGAAACAGTAACATCATCAAGACATGTTTAAAACATAGAACATTCATAGAGCTAGCCCATTCTCCATACTTCTAAATCCAACACAAATCAAAATCTCGAGAAAAGAAAAAAAAAACAAACAAACAAAAAAAAAAACTTGTGGTTTCGTTCATCTTTTGGACAAGATGGGAGAAAACATGTCTTTGCTTCGTCATCTATAAGGGCTCATCTTATTTTGTTGTGCCTTTAAAATGTCTTCTATAAATTTTAAAGATGAATTTGTTTTCAAATTTGTTTTTGAGATTCTTTTGATGCACGTGCAGATATGGTGTACTTCACTTTGTTATTCTGGAGAAATGCACTGGAGCAACCTGAAAAAAGTGATTTGCACCAAAGGCCACAAATTATTTACACTATATTTGGCAGTCATGTGTGAGTCAGGACTGTGTGATACATTAATAATTTCAGCTTCTACTGAGCTTATCTAGTCTCCGGCTAATGCTGTTTCTGCTGTTTCAGTATGATTATGTACACACAAGGATGGGCAAATAAACATTAAAATGTTTGAGGTGTTCTTCAGAAACCACACTGGTGGTCTGCACTAAATTATAAAGGGGCATCAATTATACTGTACCAATGGTTAGTTTTAGACATGCACCTACTATATGAAACAAGGTAGTGCGTAGTTATCTTCCTGCTCCTGAAAATAAAACATGGCTTGGTTCTTTAGTGGGTAATTTTAAATGTGGAGGGTGTAATCCTTGTGAGAATATGGTAAAAACAAAAACTTTCACTGATGTGTTTTCTGGTCAAGTGTATCCAATTGAGTCTTTCATTAATTGTAATTCTTCTTATGTAATTTATTATGGAATGTGAATGCGGACATTTTTATATAGGTCAAACAAAAAGGAAGTTGAGGTTGAGAGTGGCAGAACATAAATATGCTATTCGCACTAAAAATGCGGTGTATCCAATGGCAAGGCATTATAATGAGGTTGGTCATGGTAGTGATAGCTCCCTGAAAGTGATTGGGATTGAATCTATTCCATGTACTATACGAGGCGGGAATAGATTAAAACGTCTTTTACAACGTGAGACTTTTTGGATTTATACACTTAAGGGTACGAAGTTACCTGGTGTTAATGAGGAAATTGATTTTTTATCATTCTTGTAGTAATTATCATTGTGTCTTTTTGTTATAATGTTTCATTTGTGTGTGAGTTAATTGGTTATAGCTACTCCCACTTGTTAACCAGCTGTGTTGATGTTCTACTGATGGCAAACAGTTAAAAGCGTGCTTTTGTGGACAATGGATGTGTATCCTGAGGAAGGCTGTGTTAAGTCAAAATGCGCTGATCAACAATTTTTAAATTTAGCCCAATTTAATAAAGGCCTTTTATGCATAACCACGTGAGTGCCTTGGAATATTTTGTTTTTTTAAATTATACTGTTTCTTTGGTTTCAATGCTATTACTGTACGAGTATGAACCTGCTGCTATATTTGTCTCCTTCATGTTGACATGAGCTGAAGAAGATCATTAGCTGAAGATCATAGAAGCCTTGCCTGCTAGCGAAAAACCAGTGAGATGAAATGAAAGTAAAGAACAATACTGATCATGTGAAATCATTTAAGCAATTATTAGGCATCCCACAGTGATTATTTTTGCAGCATCCTGGATTGAAACGAGTTAGTCATCACAATGCTACATCTCCATTTTCTCCCTGATGAGTCAATCATTTTGAAACGTTCCCTGCTGGCCCTAATCATCAGAAATACTGCCCATGCCTGTCTACAAATTTCACATGCATTTAAATGTCAATCACTGCATGTTTTTGCCTCTCATCCAAATCCATAGCCGCAGGTGATGTGTGTGCGTGTGTCAAACAGTGGCCTTAAATTTGAATGGCAGATGACTACCAGTGAATTGTTGTTGCTCTTTTGTAATATGTTTTGTGGCCTGTGCTGCATTACAATACCAGAATGGGTTTGGCTGCGTATGTGAATCCCCAATTCATAATTCTAGTTTAGCAGAATGTTTTCTGAACATTATTATTATAAGAGCTTTTGATTTTAAGAACCTTTTGTCTGAGTGTTCTGAAATTGTTTTTCACATAGTATTTATAAATGTGGTTGGCGACATGGTGGTGCAGCAGGTAACATCAAAATTCCCAGAGGCCATGGTTCCATCCTGAGTACCAGTTACTGTCTGTGTGGAATTTTACATGTTCTCCCTGTGTCTAGATGGGTTTCCTTTGGGTTCTTCAGTCTTCTTCCGCCTCCTAAAACATACCAGTGGGTGGACAGAATGGTGTGAATGAGTGTGTGAATGTGTGTGTGCATGGTGCACATCTTACGCAGGGTGTTTTTCTCTGCATCCACCTCAACACTGACCAGGATAAAGTGAAGATGAATGAATAAATGAATGGATGGATTTACAAAAGTTCCTACAATGTTGCTGTAACATTTTAGTTGTCTCACTAAAAATGTTGTGTAATGTAATCAGTATTAAAACTTTAAAATGAGGCTGAATTATTTCTTATTTGCTGTTAACCAATGGCTTAAAGTGGATTAATATTGATTTGGAACTAAGAACAATAGCAACACCAACAGTCAGAAGTAAAAATACACAGAATGGGATGAAGTAGAGGCAAGGGCTGATTTCCTTCTAGCTCAGACTGTAGATTTATGCAGCCTTTCTTGAAAAATTGTGTCAAATGATTACACAAAGTAAAACACCCCCTTAGATTTAGTGTGAATTGGAGCTAATTTATTTAAACCTGCTTCGCTGACACATCCATAACACATCATTCAGCAGATATCAAGAAGGCACACATGAAATACAGTAGAGGGTGTGTTAAACATGAATGAAGTGGATTACTTTGTCACTGATTTTTCAAATTGTCTTTGGAGGGGAAACTAGAAATAAATCGACTAAGAAAAAATTGTCCAATTAAAGTACAAATTATATGAAGGCAAGCTCTTCTGTGGTTTGAACAAAAGAGCTAGCTCATGAGAAGCACAGCTTTTCTCTTTACCGTGCTCTGAAGAGATGCAACATGATTACGAACTTAAAACCATTGACTGTCTTGACTATCTGTTTTACAATAAGTGTGTCCGTTTGTGTATGCGTAAAGTTTTATGTCTATAATGAGACCATGTGCTATATGGCTCATCCATAATGGCTTAATTCTGAGTGAGACATTTTTTAGCTCTCCAACTCAATATCGTGAGCAGTCGTCACTAATTTTAATAACATTGTGAAGCAAACCATTATTACAGCAGATGTTTTTTTGAACAATTCAGGAATGTTATTTCTGTAGTCCATCCATCCATCTTCTGTGCCACTTACCCTACACAGGATCACAGAGGAGCCTGGAGCCTAACCCAAGGGACTCTGGGAAGAAGGCGGGGGACACCCTGGACAGGATGCCAACCCATCACAGGGCACAACTGCATACACACTCACACACTATGGAAATGCCAATCAACCTACAACGCATAGCTTTGGACTGGGGGAGGAACCCGGAGTAACCTTCTTGTATAAAGCGTTCAATTAACTTTAACCTTCTTGAATAAAGCATTCAATAGTACCTGTTGAATGCTTTACTGAATGTTCTGATAACGTTTTCTGTCAACTGGGTTAAGGTTGAACTCTGCAAGACTACCTAAAGCCCTGTTACAAAGTAGGGAATAATAAAACATGTCATTTATGAGCAGCCTAACATGATGTATTTTTGAACAACTGAAACCCCCCCCCCCCCCCCCCCCCCCCCCCCCCCCCCCCCCCCCCCCCCCCCCCCCCCCCCCCCCCCCAATGAGTGCATGACACATTTCCCAGCATTACTCTTGTGTTGTTGTGCTTTTGTTTATATTAGTCCATGTGCTATTGTTTCTGTCCTAGTCCTGTCTCCACCCCTGTTCTGATATTATGTTGATTACCCAAATGTGTCTTGACCTGTTCCGTGTAAAGCCCATAACTTGTATAAAATGTATAACTTATCATGCCTTTTGCGAAAGTCTATGCTTTGTTTTCTGCCTCTGTGCTGATGTTTTCATTTTCTGATCATGGATTATACCGCTTTAATATTGCTTACTTGCGGACTTTTATGATGATTCCTAGATTGCCCTAAATAAAACACACATCGAGTTTACGCACTTTTATCCTGCTTTCGATAGCCACGTGTGACACTATAATTATAGAAAATATTCAAGCACAGCTAGTACACACCAGCTCTCAGGGTTCTAGCAGTCATCTGCACTGTTTGTCACAGCCAGCCTCAAAAATACAATTACTGAAGGCAAACTTTTGACCAGTGTGGATTTTTGACTCTCAGTGGGCTGAGACATTGCCACAAGGCAATGTCTTTGAGATACCCACCAGGGACCTTTTTGCTGAAGGCTTGCAAATGCATAATTTATCACAGTCAGATCAATATTGAAAAAAGATCTCACAGTTCAGAAAGTTAAATGTGTCTAATTAGAGGAGGTGGCAAGGAAAGAACAAGTTGAAATCTCCTTCCATCATCATTTTTGGCCATCGAAAAAGTGCAGAATTAATCCTGGTATCAGTTTCACACAGGAGGGAAGACTTCAATGGTGTGGCCTAATCCCTGTTAAGAGTCAAGCTGGGAGTGAGTCAAATCGATCGTCTGGTGGAACTCAGAACTTTATTATCTTGGCATCATTTTCAATCTTCAATTCTTGACACAAGGTCTGAGTCAAACCCTGAGCACAACCACCTCCCCCACTAAAGAAACAAAAAAAAAATGGCTTCCATGTCTGGCTCAGCAGGGAACCCTGACACGCAGGTGACCAGCAGTCGGGAAATTTGCCGTGTATTCATAAATTGAACAGATTAAACACTCCACGTCCATCATTTCTCCTTGTTAGTGTTCTTTTTTTGTAGCGCAAATACCAATTCTTTCTGTGCAGCTTCAGCCATTAAAAACATTGACATAATGCATTCCACATGAAGCGACAAAAGGGCAAAGTGTGAGAACCACTCTCCAATCTTTTCACCTTCCATGCTCACACACATACTCACTTGACAATTCCCAATTCAGTAACTTTCCTCCCCAAGAAAGCAAGGAGACTAATTAGGAAGCCCAAGCCACTTCAGGATTTCATGGAAAGAACTGCACGAGTGTGTGTGTGTGTGTGTGTGTGTGTGTGTGGTTACCTTAACAAGGCGTAAGCTCTGCTGTCATTCAGTTTCTGCTTGACAAGACGTGCCACAGGCCAAACAACACACACACACACACACACACACACAGTGCTGTAGCTTCTCAACAGACTCTTGACAGAATGGAGGAATTGTATGAAATGTTAAGTCATACTTAATTGCCCATGGCCATGCCCGGTCCAGAGTTTTGCTTGCCTTTTCATTATGCTGATTGTGTGAGTAGAAGCATAAAAACACATTAGCCAAAGAAAATAAACTGGGGGTATTTAGTAGCTGGAGAAAGAAAGATTGGACCTGAGATTACATTCTACTTCCAGCACTTGTACACAGTGAATGGGACGTGTTATAGTGTATAGAGCTACATGGTAACCTCAGGAGGAATGGTGAAATGCTTATATTTTGAATTCATATAATTAAAAACTGGCAACAGTCTAAGTAAACTTTCTTCTTTCCTTCACTCTCTCTCTCTATTTTGTATCAACACTTTTTTTTCCCCAGCACGCTGTGAAAAAGGGAGCTCATTAAATGTTGACCCCGGATTGAAATAGCACAGAATTAAGCAGCGCCCCACATGTTTGGCTCTCAGTGCCAAAACCCACTACTGCTCCAAACGCAGCCAGGATAGAGGATAGAGCCGGGATCTCCTTAACGAATTTAGAGCCAGCCTCAAAGTCCGCACGGAAATGAGGGCCAAATGTCTTGGTGAGATCAGGCACAGACCGGCAGGACTTTGGGCCTGGATTTACAGTCAACGTAAAACATGAACATATTCCCTCTACATCTTTCTCTCTCAGTGTAATTCATTCCATACACAGTGCTCAATTCAATATAGGCTTTCCCTTGTGCGTGATAACTCGCTGCTGTGCTTGAACAGGAAGAGACTGTAACAGTTACAAAGTCACTTTCATGAGTTTTATAGTGTAAGGCAAGAATTTCACAGAGATGTCATGCATGTTGTAAGCATTCTCACTCACTCACACACACTTAACCCCTTAAACTCCAGTTATTCATTTAAAGTACACTCTATGGCCAAAAGTATGTGGACACCTGACCATCACACCCATATGTGCTTTTTGAACATCCCTTCTATTCCTCTTATACCACAGCAATTTGCCAACAATGAATTATTTTTCATTTATTAAAGAATGACATGTCATATATTGTTTTGAAACATCTGCAAAACAAATTAGTTCTAGTTATCACTTACGTTATAGCAGCTCTCTCACCAGCCTGTCTTTATACTGTCTTGAAGTAAGATAAACAAAAAAGGTAAGTTAAAAAGTTAATTAAAAACAAAAAAAAACGCATCTTATCATGTTACCGTGTCATACTGAGGACTTTCCTGTGGTGGAAAACATAAACATACAGTTTTACCTTTGCCTGATAGGAATGGTGGACACTGGAGAATGGACACTGGAGACTCCTTCCAAAAATGTTAAATAAAGGTTTCCTCACAGAAAACATCACCATTTCAATGATGGTGCGTATCTTTCTTAAATGCCAACACATCTCTTTATTATTAGTCTTACATTATGAGGAGCATTCACCATACAAGCCACTGTGAATGAGCTGTTACTATAGAAATTATATCATATGTATTAGTATGAGTGCATTAATAGTATGTGTCTGTGATTTGAATTAAAGTTGGTACTATTGTCAGATCTGCTCTTGTAGAAAACTAATCAACACCTTCTGGCCAGAGTCAAGAATTCACCAATGGTATAATGTCAATTTAAATTTTATTCCTAAAATTCATTAAATAAGAATCAATAAGACAATTTCAAGCTTTGATTTACTAAAATGTCTAAAAATAGATTTAAAATTCTTGTATTTGTTTTATAATAACTTAATAAAAATGAGATAAGTTTGTCTATATTCAGAATATTGTCACTACATGCCAATGCTCCAGTTTTAGGCATCTTGAAAAAATACCACAGATTGCTAATCATTCAGCATCATTCATCACCTCTGTAGTCTATCTCAGTGTGTCTCAGTGATGATTGTGACCAGCTGGGCAGCTAACCTTCACACTCCTGGCCCTCTTCCAGAGCCGCACTCCCAGGCCAGGCCATGTCCATTCAACACGTTGTATTTGATAAATCCTGCAGTGCTGAGAGCATGAGCGAGGCCATTATGGAGCAATGCTCTCAGGACTGCGTTGGTTAAAAGTGTGAAGCAGTCTTCCACAGCTGAGAATGACAGCAAGGGCAGTGAATGAGAAACACTCACGTTTGATTGACAACCCTATAGTCTTCAAGAGGAGCAACAACAAGCACTCAAGTGCATGTTTTTCAAGTTCCCATCTGTCTCTAAATGAGACACACACAGGCCTGAACCCAAATGATGGCGAAAAAAAATGAAGAATGTTAATTGTTGGAAAAAAGCTGGGTTTAGTCATCATGCAGGTCAGGAATTTTAAGGATCCTGGGTAAGAAGCTGTCCAAATCCTTCCAAAGCCTAGTTTTTTTTGGCATTTAGTATTACATTGCTGCATTTTAAACCTTCTGAGGTATGTTTGTTGGGATGACTGCCTCTTCAGGTTTTCTTTGCAGTGCTGTTGTGTAGCACTGGTCAGCACTTAAAAGCTCCAACTGTCAAAAACACAACTATAGAGAAAGTGTACAGGAAATGTCACAATTTGTTTAAATTACTTTATCTCCGCAGGTGATTTGCGTACAGTTCTAACTAATATGCTTTCACAGCTTGAGTTTCTCTTTGCAGAAACAGGGCACAGGGATGTGGCTAGAGAAACCATAATTTAGAATTAAACATGTTGTAAACAAAATAGTTTGAAAAGAACCAAATCAAAAAATGAAACAATTTTTGCTCAGTGTATGATATCAAACAAATAATAAGTGTATTTATATTGGTATAAATTTCTTACCAAGGTAACAAAATCCTTTTGGGCAAAAAAAAAAAAAAAAAAAATATATATATATATATATATATATATATATATATATATATATATATATATATATATATATATATATATGCTGTGAACGTTTACATGCAATTTTCACATAAAATGGCAAAGTGTATGAAATCTTTCTATATCTTATAAAATATAGGTGACAGTGTTGATGTTGTATGACCTTTATCATTAGTTATGAACAATAACAGATTATAAATAAGACAAAAAATCTGGACTACTTACTTGTTCTCTAAAATAGAATTCCTCCTAAGAAAATGATGTCACTTCCTTAATGAAAGAATACATAATGAAGGAAATCAATCAATCAATCAATCACCTGGTCTTTTTCAATTATCAGCTGCCCAGTTTGGGTGAGCCTGTGCCCACTGTAGCCTCAGATTCCTGTTCTTGGATGACAGGAGAGGAACCCAATGTGGTCCTCTGCTGTTGTATCCTATCCTCCTCAAGGTTTGGCATGATGTGCATTATGAGATGCTTTTCTGCTCAGCATGGTTGTAAAGAGTGGTTATTTAAGTTACTGTAGCCTTCCTGTCAGCTTGAACTAGTCTGCCCATTCTCCTCTGACCTCTCTCATCAACAGAGCGTTTCTGCCCACAGGATGTTTCACTGGAGATTTCTGAAAAACTCAAATCAGCCCATGTGACACCAACAACCATACCATGATCAAAGTCGCTAAGATCACATTTTGACATGTTTGATGTGAGTATTAACTGAAGCTCTTGCATGATTTCTTCCCACATGATTGGCTGACTGGTTAACGGAATGAATGAGAAGGTGAAGTTATTTTTCTTCCCGTAAACACCTATTACATAATATGTATGCATATTAATAATAATATTAATAATTAAACTATATTAGACAATATGCATGTATTTCAAGCTAGTGTGTAGGGAGCATATTCACAAAATTATCTATTATCTATTATCTCTTATAAGTTATATATTATTTATATATTATATATTACATATAATCATCACTTTCTCACTGTTTCCATATTACTGTAGATGAGTTTGTGCTGAAACTGAAACAATGAGACACTGTAATCACTGTTGAAATTTATACAATTGTCTGACCATGACAAACCCCACCCCAGATTATACCTCAGACTCCAGAGGGTTAACAAAGGGATGAAACTGGTGTTAGGTGTTGCGTGACCTAGAAATTAGGTCAGGGTTGTATAGGCAGAGATGAGGACAGTGTTCACACTGAATAGCACATTGTGGAAAACGGAAGCGCTTATCATAGACTAGCCTCAGGCCCTATCGATGAGATGAGCTTGTCTAAGCTGAAATGATATGCTCTTTGGTGCTGTAATACGGCTGATGTAACAAAAACACACGTGCACACATGCACATGGAATTATAGCAATTATGGAGCTATTTTTGTCCCCTGTTGTAATTATGCATACGTCAGATTGTCAGTATGATGAGTTTTAATAAAGCAGTACAGTGGGCCAGGTGAAACAACTCTTATTTTTCCATCTCAGCCTAAGGGAAGAAATTCTGGACACGTTGTTTTTGTGTGTGTGTGTGTATGTGTGCGTGTGTGCACATGTGTGTGTTGCTGTAATTTTCCTGTGCCATCTTGCCTGAGGCTCTGTGCTAACCTCAGCTGACACTGTTTTCTAACTACTTACAGCTCAGCAGTGGCGTGTGTGTGTGTGTGTGTGTGTGTGAAAGAGAGAGAGAGAGAGAGAGAGAGTGCTTTCAATGCTTTGGCAATAAAGCTCATTGAATTAAATTGAATTGAATTGAACTGAATGGAATCTAATTGAACAGAGAGAGAGACAGACAGTCACAGAAAGAGAATAAAACTGTCAGTGCATTTCAGAAGATTTTCAGAAATCTTCAGAAAGGTCTTTCAGAAAGGTCAGAAACAAGGAATTGAGTGGAATAAATATTTCTAAAACAATGTTTAAATGATTCTCAGGCTCATCGGTTCATCTAATGTAGTCTTTTCTTCTGGATCTCAGAATAATCTAGCAGTATTATCAATATAAATACAACAAAAACATTACAAAATAAGAAAAATATGACTATGTCAAATGCATGCTAGTGACTTATGATCTCATCTCATTAATTACTTCATTCATGATTAATTAATTCATCTTCATGTTATCCTGGGCAGGGTCATGCTGGATCCCGGGAACACTGGGAGTGAGGTGGGAATACACTCTGGAAGGGATGCTAGTCCATCACAGTGCACCATGCACACACACACACACACAGGTAATTTAGTGTAGTCAATCCACCTACCTGCGTTTTTGGAAGGTGGGAGCAAACCGGAGAACTCGGAGGAAACCCATGTGGACACAGGGATAACATGGAATTCCACAGAGACAGTAACCCAAGCTCAGGATTGAACTGGGGATATTGGAATTAGAGGTGGCAACACTACCTGCTGCACTACCATACACCACACCACTGTACTGGTTACTTTATGATTGTCAATAAAATGTTTTGAAAAGTGGATGGCATGGCGGCAAAATGGGTAGAGATCCAACCTTAACTGTTATTGAAGGTGAATGCTTAAACTAGTTACTACCATCATGGTAGTTTAATTAAAGCAATGTAATCTAGATTAATGTGTGTTGGACTGCTGTCCAAAAGCTTTCAGAAAGAATATGACTTAATCTACTGTACATACTGCATTGCATCCTTTAGATAATTAACTAAACTGTGTGTAACTGTAGTTTAGCTACAGTAGTCATTTGTATCTCAGTAGTTGCTGTATTCTGGAAATTGTACAGGAGCAGTTCAGAAGTTGTGCATCTTTTTTTTTTTTTTCTTTTTTTTTTTGAACGCTACCACTATGAAAGAATGGAAAACACTGGAACAACAGAAATAGAAACCCAGAGGTAAAAATTGCAAATATGAATTCTGGCTCTCACAGTTCATTATCACTCATGTTCATAATTAGTCTAGAGATGTGCACTGGACTTTTTAATCCCCTTCAAGCAGTTATTATTTTAGTTTGAACCTTTTCACGATATTTTCTAACAAATTTAGTTGGTATTTTTTCCCAAAATGTGTGGTCTTTCTTTGTATCACGAGTCTCATATCTGAATGCTCACTTGTAGCTGCATAAAACGTAAAAACGTGACTTACGCTGTATTCAACTAAAGGGTGTAACTCGTAATTAATTCAAACTCCGATTACAAAAATCCAAAGAAGCGCCCCTCAACTCCTTAACCCTAAGTTCAGCAATTAAATTCAAATCAACATGACTGCTCACATCATCAGCAATAAACAAAGTAGCACTTCTTTACTTTTAAATAAATTATGCTGTACATACATGCAGAATACAGACATATTAGCTTAAACTATGACACTGACTATACAATTCACTGATTTTAGGAGGGAAATATAGTGTACTTCACTCATCACAGTTTGCTGGCATTCATAGTTTTTTTTTTTCCCACCTTGTAGCTTGAACAGACCGAAGCCGAAAATGATGCAATTCCAAGTTCTGAAAAGCAAAATAATAATAATAAAAAAACCATAGTGTGCCTTCTATTTGTTTCTGTATTTATATGCTTTTAGAACACATTATCTGTTCAATCCGTATAGTGTATTCATTATCATTTAGAACTGTACACATCACATTTAAATATATATGAAGATATAATAGTTTGCCAGATGAACTCAAAGTCCTCGCTCCAGCAACCATTCCATAAGTCAACCACATTAAAAGTAGCTAGTCTGTCAATTTTTCCTTTTACCATGCAACACTGACAGTCCAAACACTGTTTTACCAAATCAGAGAAAGAAAGTGAAGAAGGAGAAAGATTTCCGTAGCAAAGTACAAAGTACTAAGATAGGAAGTGCTGTTCTGTTCACACAAACCCTAACCAGGTGAGCTGAGCTGCCCAGACATTCAGCCTAATAGTTACAGAGAAAGGCAGATGGAAAGACAGAAAGATGGAGAGGGGAAAAGCAGGATGGAGCCCTGTTCAGGAAATAGTTGAGTGGTCCGGGCTGAGCTCCAGAGTCCTGTCCACTGAGTCTGTCAAACAGACAAATTAACACAGTGCATGGGAACAGACCACCACCTCCAGCTGTGTTTTTTTTTTTTCTCCAAGTGTCACAGGTTTCTCTCTCTCTACCTCTCTTTCTTCCCAGGTGTGAGTGCTAAAGGATTGTCTTATTTAGTATTGCTTATAGTGTATACCAGGAAGGGTGTAATGAACAAGTCTGTAGGTTATCCCCAATAACATACAGTTTTTGAGGTAGTATCTGTGGGTGAATTCTGGAAAACAGCCAATAATGATGAAAAAATCAGCTTTCGACCAAAATTGAGTTTTTCTGTCTGTAATTTTCTTTTACACCTCTAATTTAGGGAAACATACAGTAAATATATTTTACCAAAATTTTATTTAGGCTACTTTCTAACCATGCATTGGTAAAGTTTTAAAAAATGTTTAAATGACCTTAAAGAAAAGGCATTAATAAAAATTCATTTAGATAACAGTCCCGCAATTATGTCACCACTGATGTTGGAACAGAGATTAGTCAAGGAAAGAGACAATGATGAGGTTTGTTTAAATGCCCAGAGTGACTTTTACCTTCGCTCAGGTGAAAATAGGTGAAATAGACTCATTTGGATGATGCTGATAATCCATGTGTAAACTCATTTTCCATTGTAAACATATCATTCTTTAAAATTTGGTAGTAATATTGTTTTTCCATAAGTAGATAAGTTCATAAATGTAGAGTTAGGTGGGGCGTCTTTGTGTGGCATTGAAATTAAATCTTTAAATGCAACTTTTTCACTTGGGGGTAGCCAGACTTTAAAATGTTAGCGCCTGTAGTATATTTTTGTTGTATATAGTAGAAAGTATGACCATGTGAAAGGGCTTCCCCAGCCACCACACATATTAGTATAGTTTCCCAAGCACACAAAGTCTGTTCTGTGTCATTATTGTCTACCTTTAACACCACTGAGTAAACAGTCCACAAATGGTCAGAGTTCAAGGAACGAGGTTATATATCTTGGGGGGGAAAAATGAGTAAGTGTGGAGATTCTGGAGGAGGCAGTGAGTCTTTAAGAAGCAGCGCACCCAAGAGGGCCGACCTGAGCTCACTCTGGCCAGATGACTGAGGCGGCTTTGCGGGGATGGAATCCTTCCCTACTGCCTGCCAGAGACGCTGAGTGACAAGTCCCTGAAGGATCACATTTACAGCACCATATGCTGGGCCAAAACACTTCTCAGGACTCAGTTCAATTTGGCAATATGGCAAATTCATCTGGATTAAGTGCAAAGATCACAGAGAGAGAGACACGCAAGACTGTAGAATGTAGCACAATTAATTTAGAAGTAAACTGCACAAAAAAATGAAAAGTGCTTCTGACATCTTCAACTTGCACTACAGGAATCTCTTCTCATCTGGAGTCATTAATGGAGGTGTAACTGGACACATAGTACGTGTAATGATCTGCCTGCTCTGACATTTCGTAGAAAACCTCTGTGCAGCAATGAAAAGTATGCAGCCCAGATAGATAGACTAGAGAGAGACAGGAAAAACAGAGAGCCTACACCCACAGTTCAAATATAGATCTCAACCCTGCTCCAGACTATAGATGTGCTGAGGAAATATATGACTTTTCACTCTCTGTATGAGTGAGGGAGGATTTGCTGGAGCGGATGTATGAGGAGGAGTAGGACTAGAAGGAAGAGGGGTCAGTGGAAGTGTGGCATGTCTTAAGTCTGGAGAAATGCACAAGAGTCTGAGGCACTATGGGCAGGGGGAATAGCCGTCAGCTCCTGGAATGTTCTAGAGAAAATAAACAAAGTCGCACCGGCCTTGGCGTCTCTTTGGTGCTGCGACTCTTACGTGGAAAACAGTCGTGGCGCGCCTCACGGAGGTAAATCAGTTTTAATGTTTGCAGAACAGTTTCACACAAGAGTTCTGGCCCCGGATGTGCCATCTTTCAACTCCTCAGCAAAAACATGTGTTCAAGGTACGGTTACAGCAGGCAAGCCTGAGATCTTATTCATCATATGTCTTTCATCGGCACACCAAAGATGGTCCGTCTGAACTTTCACACCCCAGCAGTGAGAAAAGCATTGCTGCCTTCATGCGTTAGTTTTTCTCTTTGTAGCGTATGTATTAAAAACAAGAACATATGTAGTTCCAGTTTTTATTTCAGTCTGTCTGTCTCATTTTTCCATCTAGCTTTTAGACCTCAAAAGGCTACCTAATGGCAACTCTAAATTCATTCATTTGTTTACATCCCTACAGAAGAATAAATAATCCACTATTCCACTCTTTATCTTTCCACCTGGCCTGAGCAAAGCCAAAGACACAGCAAAGCCCTTATTAGAGATGAACAGGACCAGGGCATAATTTGAATTTAATGAATCTCACTCCCTGGAGAGTCGGCAGGAGTGAGGAGGTGATGGAGGAGGGGTGTCGGAGATATGTCAGTCACTGCAGCCTTGGAATGCGATGCCCGTATGTACAGTGCATAAGCTGGGCAACTTTAGCCAGCAGCGTGAAAATGATATAGTGTGACCTTAAAAGGCCAGCGAGCCTCCACTGTTAATCCACTTACGTGCTTAAATGATTTATACAAACTTGAGGTAAACCTAGCCGCCCACAGTTTTGTGCCGAAAAGACCACAGAACATGAATCACTCTCAATTAGAGAAGAGCCATGGAGCTCGGGTGCTGGATAAAGAGAGAAAGAGAGAAGTGAAGGGATTGGTAGATGAGTTGTCCATTCTTAGAGGGATAAGGTATTAATATTGAATAGTGTTACATGTTGAATGTTGAGAAAACAGAAACAGGTGTAAAATATTAAAAGCTAATTCAAGCCCACCAATGAAAGAAATACAATTGTGTCAGAAATACAAGACAACCATCAAGGCAAACTAAAGAACTGAAAAAAGACCCACATCTGGTGTATCTTGGCAAACTGCATCCCCAGCTGAGTGCTCTCTGGTTGCATTACCTTGCTGCAGACCTCGGCAGAGCCGTTATCTTCTCAGAGCCTCTATCATTGGGGGAATTTGTAGACCTCAAGTGTTCTCAGACCCACAGAGTACACTGTGCCTTCAAGTATTCTCTTGTAAAACATTTAACAGGCCTCATGGTGACCGTTGGAGTGGGCCGGACAGAGGGTCACATGAGTACAGCCTCAGTTTTCCAGCGGTGTCTTATCAGTCAATCTTTCCTCTCAGTTCTAAGTGTGTTCTATGCCAAAAATCAGACGGTTAACTTCTGGCATTTTAAATGTGATGAGCGCAGCAAGTGCATGAACCAAGTTGTCATGTTTAATAGCATTGGAGTCAAGTCACTTACCATCAAGTGCTAGACAAGTCACAAGTCAGCAGTTCTCATCACTAAATTATATCACAATCTAAGTCATATCACCATTGCATCCATTTTGAGTTTAAAGCCCATAATGTCCTGCTCAGGATGAGACCAAATCAGTCCTAAATGAAGCAGATCAGTGTTAAATGATTGAGTGCGCATCACACTGAGAGAAAACGATCCTAACTCTCAGATCCTAACTCTCAAACAACAGTGTGAGACAAGTGCAAAATACTAGACAGGACAACAAAACAGTACTTGAAACATTTGTACAAAATCGAACAACAAACAGCAATGTATTTGGATTTAACTTAATTTAACATAATTTAAAAATATAAACATTAACCCAGGCCCCAACCTTAACATTCCATACAAATTGATTTGTGTCTTTTTTTAAAACATTTACTAGTGACTTTACCATAATTCTTATTTATTTCATTTAACTTAACTGCCATTTGCATTACTGCATCATACTGTTTACCTTGACCTGTACACTGTTGTCTTAACTTATTGCACCATAACCTTATTAACTCATTTAACTTATTTGCTATTTGTACTACTGGTTGGACGCTAACTGCATTTTGTTGTCTTTGTACTTGTACTCTGACAATGATAGCAAAGTTGAACCTAACCTAACCTAACTTAGTAAGATCATGGCTAAGTTTCCATCAGATCATGCAAAAATATGGGTTTCATAAACTGAAGGCCATATGAATTCTGAAATCATAGATAAATGAGTACAAATTAAGTTACAAGTCATGAAAATTTAGCCAAAAAAGTTGATGACCTTTGTGGGAAGTGTACCTACTGTACACTGGGCCTTCATAACACATCCATGAGCATAGTAAAATACTTTATAAACAAATACCAAAGCATTTATGTAAGACTTATGTCAAAACATGAGAGATGATAAACTTTTTTTATGAACTATATTGCTTTTGTCTTTATAAGAAAAGGAGAAGAGATGAAATATTTATTTAAACCTTATCATTGAAGCTTTTATTTTGTCTGCATGAAGTAGTGAGAAAAATTCTATGAAGTGTCCACTTATCATTTTACCTTTCGGTAAGCAGTGGTGGTACATTTGCATTCAAAACAGCTTACGAAGCCCATATGACATTCAACTGAATGATTTTAATAACTTCATAGTAAAGTGATGGTCAAATTTGCATGTATAACACTGTTATAAATTTTTTTTTTTTAAATCTTGATCAGTGAAGACTGAAAGACAAAGACATGTAAACTCTCTAATGTTACCTCACTTCGAGTTTCCACATAAACTTTTCATAAATTCTCCAGGATTTCTTTATGTATTTCTTTAAAGATTTATGTAAAGTTTATGAATGCATTATAAAATCCTTAAGTAGATGCCATTCAAATAACCAGAAAATTATAGTTGATCAGATAATGATTAAAAAAAAATAATAATAATAATAATGTGTAATTGATTGAATGCTAGTTCTCAGTTGATTTTTTTGGATTTATATTTGTAGAATATTTAACAGAAGACAGTGGAATGGATATATATGTAACACAAGACTGCAGATTTCAAAGTGATAAATATGAAATATGTATAACAACGCAATATAGAGAAGCTTCGTTCAATGCAAACAAAATCCAAAGAAAATATTACTCTTAGAATCCTAGCAGACATCTGATTATTTTCCTTTCAGATGGAACTTAATTATTGTAGTCCCATGAGCGCTGTGTTCCTAGTGCTGTGTGTGTGTGCATGCGTGTGTGTGTACACAGACCACACAGACTGCATAAACAACCGTGTCATTAAACAGACTGCAATTGAAATCTGGTCAAAAGGCTCATTTTGATGGACTGGGTGACCTAATTAGTGCTGATTTGCTGAGCTCCACATATGTTTGTCACTGTTTGTAGCTTTGTTAACTAACATAGACCAGCCTGGTTACAACAGGATTACAGATGAGACCTGGAATATCAATTATTCACCCAGGAGAGAGTTTTAATGCCTAGGTGGATGACTTCTGTCAAGAGTGTCTTCCTGAGAAGACTGAATGTGGCAGAACATTTCTCCCCTCTCCAGTTTGTTTTGGCGTACCGTCAGCCCTTATGAGCTGATAAATATTTAGAAGACTTCATCTCCTTTTATTTGGCCCAAGCAAGTGAAATGCAGACAGCAGAAAGCACAGATGGGAAAGTTATGACAGCTCTGTGTTTCACTGTGTAACATTTTAACTATATGTTATTATGGATGTGTGCCTTAGCTGTAGAGTAATTAATGTTTCACACACACACACACACACACACACACACAAAAAAAAAACACACACACACACACTGATGAGATAATGCTAAGTTAATGACTTCAAATTAAAGAAAACTTTTAAAAAAATCCTGCTTGGAGTATTACAGTAACATAGCACAGTGGAGTTGCCAGGAATTAATTTCAGTTTAATAGATAAATGCTGTACGCTCATGCGTTTTGGGTGGATGCCAGAGAGAATTTGTCATTTAATAATTTAAGGCATGATCTACTGTCAATCAATCTTGCCATTCTAATAATTTTTGTAGACATAGGAAATTAAATACCTTTATGACAGATCCACCGAAAGTGTTTAAAATAACATGCTAGGAAAAGGGGAAAGTTGACATCTTACTTTTTAGAACCAGATTTTTTTTTCTCCTCATGCAGCAAACCTCCAGTACTTCATCAGCTGTCATGCATGGCAATAAAATATGATTAAACATATTAAGACATTCATTGATTTGACTTCTAGGGTTGATAGATATTGATTATGATTACTTCGTCGAGCTTTTTTTTACTGAGCAAACCATGCTGAAACATACAGTATATAATCAGTTGTGCTGTTTGTTAACCGCACAATAAGCATTTGGAACTGTCATAAAATATTTCATGGGGTTCCAGCCTGAAAAACGTCTCTGATATAGCAATCGAAAGTACAGCAGCACACTCCACTAGAATCACTATGTGCCCAAAGTGTTATTTGGATTACCTGAATATTTTTTAAAGAGAAAGAGGCAGAGCTTTGGTAAGCACCAATCCGTTCATCTTAAGGTCAGGTTGACTTTGCTTGTCACCTCATTCCCTCTGCATGAAGCCTGCCATCCGTAGCATCTATTGGTGTGACAGAAAGAATCGGTCAAGCCAGAACAGACATCCTTGATCCTGGTCAGTGGCTCGGAAAGCTCTCACTGCGGCCTCTCCAAGATGTTTACTGTGCTAGCTGACAGAGAGTGTTTCGGCAGTGGCGTCTCTAATGACAAGCGACAGTGAAGGACCTGATGGCCTACAATGTATTCATTCTCGTCAAACGCATTTAACCATACAATCAATCCAATCTGACTGGAGCCACGACAACAGCATGAGATGATTGAAGTTGGAGGTGGTCAGAGGCTGTTGCTGTCCATACCTCTTTATTCTGATCTCTCTCTTTCTCTCTCTTCTTGACTCATTTCCTATTTTCCTGCCATTCAGCTGTTTCATTCCTCCATCCGCAAGGAGAGACTGTTAATTGTTTCTTCATGAGATGATTTGCTGTTTCACTTCCCCTACCGTACGAAAGAAAACAGCTGTAATAACATTCTTTAAATCTCCCTCCATCTCCTTTTCACCACTTTGGCTGTGCATGGTGACTTCTCAATTTACATTTTTGAACAGAAGAACGGTGATATGAGTCCATTTATAGCAAGTTAGTTTTGCTCAAAAATGGTAATCAAGTCATGTCAAACTCAATCAAGCCAAAAAGCAGCATATTAAGGTCATAGATGAATAAATATATAAAGGCATGAATGACAACTGGTGAACTTAATAGAAGAGCCTAAACAGACCTTACAATGAGCTTACTATGGCTTGCCATTGATCATGGATACTTATGTCAGATTGTCTGATTATCTCTTTTGTGATTAATATAGGTTTGTGCCAGATGTGTCACTTCTATGGAAAAACTTTTAACACCAACTTAAAAGTGAATTAGTAAGGTGCTGGGCCACCATAAGCCACAGGAACAGCTTTAATACACCTTAGCAAAGTCTCTGGAACTAAATTGGACACTGTTCTTCCAAAAGATATTCAATCAGTTGGTGTCTTGATGATGGAGGAGGAGAACTCTGTCTAACATGTCCAGGGATTACCCGGACCATTAGGAGGCCAATGATGAGCAAAGTTTTGTTGGCCAAAAATAGACCAAAGATAACTCGACATGCTGTCTCAACTGCTGGCCAGTATATCAGGGTGGGCAATTTGGTGGATGAGTTTGTGAAGAGAGAAGCACAAAAGAAGCCAGTTTACTAAGGTAAGACTGTCTTGTGCATAGCCTCTGCATAGACACTTTCTAAATTTAATTGTGTTCTATTTCCTGAAATATAAACAAATTAGTCATTTAAACCACTGTGACAATAACCAGGTTAAAACAGTTACTGAAGAATGATAGATGAATGAGGTAAATGCCTTGAGTATGTTCCCTGTCTTTGTTCCACAAGCTTTATATCTTCTTACTGGGTCACAGTCCTGATGCACACCTCTAGTCTGATGACTGCAAAGGCCATAGGATTTGATTTACATTATTTTTATACTCTTCAACCCATTTAGTGATCCCTCTCCATCCTGGAAGAGACCTCCCATCAGGATAGAAATGTTTCTTTATAGGTTAAAGGTGATCAGTCAGAAGAACTTTGTATTGATTTACAGTGATGCTTTCCTAATAGGACAAGTGGGACCCAAACCAAACCAGCAAAATGCCTCCCGGTGCTTAGGGTTTTTCACCAATGAACTCTCAAATGTTTATTTTTCTTTGCAATAAGGAGCTCATGCAATGGTATCCTACTATAATACCCCTCTTTATATAGTTTTTTCTGTTCACATCCTGAAAGTGCCTTTAAAAGTCACCTGAAGGACAAAGTGCTTTTTTGTTTGTCTTAACATATCACACTAATAGAAGAGCATTCACTGAATGTCCACTTTCTACCCATAGATCTGAATGGAGATATCCTTATTAAAACACCAGGCAGCTGAGCAGGGTTGGTGTACAAGATCTAACTAGTACCTAGCCCTCTTCCCAAGACACTTAGATCTTTTCCTTTTGACATCTTGATACAAAATTGAAGTCAGTTGGATTTGGTCAGCACTTTTATAGCATGGTAAGGTGATCACTGCTGGCTTGTATCATGCAAAGCAGCTCAGATGTAACACTGACTGGGTCAACTGTAACATCACTAAAAAAAGGCTGTACATTTAGATATATATCTAGAAAAATCAGCATTAAACAGTCAGAAAATTATTACTCTTGTGATTTGAACATACATTGGAAAATAACACATAATTATAATAAGTAATTAATATAGATCATTGGATGTCCATCAAGAGCATGCAGAGAAGCACATGCTGAATGAACACCCATTTAAATGCTGGTGTAATAAACAAAGTGCTATTACATAGCAGATACTGTAGTGTGTAAAAATAATAATAATAATAATTTCATTTTTTTATGATTCCTAATGATTTTTATGCTTTTTTTGAAGTCTGCATCAACTGCAATTTATCCATATGATGGTGGAAATTACTGAGTGTGTCTTTTCCCTAACCTTTCGCTGCTCTTAACAGTCTGAGACACCCATGAAACAAGATGCTATGCAATTTTAAGAGGCATTACATTTGTACTTTGGCATGCTTTGCCATGCATTCTCACAATCATTCAAACAGAGCTCTGAAAGCTACAGTTAATGTAGAGATAAGTGTACACAACTGTAATGATTTCAGTTTTTGGACACGTAAGGAAAAAATAATATTAGAAAAAATATTTGCACGTTCATATTTTACTTATCTGGTACAAAATGAGGTTTTCGTAAATATCTCCAGAAAAAGTGAATGAATCACAGTTGTACACATGCATTTAGAGAAATCAAACAAACTGTGCATGCCCTCTCTTAAATCTGTCTAGAAGCATCTGCAATCATTATGTTTTTCCACTTTTCTTCAATGTGTCACTCATCTGTACATATATACAGTATATATGTGCACCAAGTAGAGTAATGGATTGGAAAAAAACTAAAGCTTAAAATGGGCTGATTTAGCCATTTCATGCATTCATGAATAATATTTTGACAATTAACACACTCATCCAGAATAATATAGATTAATTCAGCTGTTTAAAGCACATACATTTCCATTCATTACAGCCCATACATAATCATGCCTGCTTCTTAATTCGAAGTCCCCCTGAAGCCAACGCTCCTGATAAAAGGTCTCAAAGCTCATAAGGAAGGACAGACTTCAGAGTTAAAAGCTATCGTGATAATGGGTCCCATGTGAGGTGCAGAGAGACGCTTCACTTACGAGCAGAGGGTCATCATTCAAACACATATTCAAATCATCCATCAGCATGCTTGTGTCATTTTGTTTGACAGATTTTAGAGTACAGAGGAGCCTGGTAGTGCTAAAAGATGGGGAAAATCAGTGCTTGGAAACAGCTAAGTTATAGTGGATGGACTCACATTTGTACCATTGAGTTAAACTAACACTTTGTCCATCTTTCAAGTAGTCAGGAGAGGTGCAGCTGGCATGAGCACCCGGCTGTCTAATGGAGGCCATTATTCTGGGTAAACCGCTGTCTCTGCTTTGCCTCTGTTTGGATTACAGGCGTTTTGAGGGAAGATTCTCAGGGCTGGAAATGTTAACAAATGTAATTACCTTTTTCCTCTGTTGAAGACTGTTAGATTAAGTCAATTCCCTCTTGCACCATCCCACATTACCCTGAGGTCATCTTTGAACAAGATTGCTTTACTGTTTAAAAAGATTAAATAATTGCCCAAAAGATACAGTAACTTTTGGTTAGGCATTCTTACTTTCAGTCTGTTTATTCTAATAACCTCATGAAACTAAACTACCATTATATTTGGGAAGTAACCAAATATGAATACAGTATTTGGAAGAGAAAGGATAATGTGACCGAAACAGATACAAACACGAATAGAAGGCACACTATTTTTTTCTTCAGTAGCCCAACCTAAATACTGCCTTAATGAGCTCCAAAATAAAACCATATTACTACCATATTTCTATATAAACTGGCCTGAAATTCAGAAAAAAAATTATTTATTGATCCACCACTCCATACAGCCCAGGAAGACTATGCACTGTGCACATAATTGACATGTACATTCATTTTGCATGCTGTTCATTGTTCTGAAATGAACATTCTCTGTCATTATTAAAAAACAATCCTCTTTAAAATGAAGTGCCGCTTAAAGGATCCCAGTGTGATTAGCCACATCACTGCATTCCAGCTTCATAATAGTTGCTGATAGCATGTCCATCGAACTTTTCAGATCTTTCTGGAAGGTAAAAAATTTAAAACTAAAGGATATTTGATAAAGTATTCTTAGGTGGCTATTGTTGTCAACTATAAACAAAAATTTCTTGAATTGGGAATGACGTTGTTGTTTTGAAAGATAATTCCCTAACTTACTCGGTCACGTTAGATAGAAAACTTTCTAGAAAATTCCACTTATGCACTCGAGTGATACAGCTGAGGTTCAGGATCTGTACAAGTGCAGGAGTCGATTAAAGTTATGTTCTGCAAATTTCTATTTCGTAAACAGCCATGACTGGCTCAAATCTGAATACGGATACAGATACTTGGAGCACTAAAAAAATACAGATACAGATAGTGGCATTCCATTACACCCTGTCTTGCTGAGAAGCTGAGAAAAACTGATAAGTATATCTCAGCATAGCACTGGCTTGTGCTTATTTTTCAGTTGTGACTAAAAAGACCTGAATGTACACCTCTGCATGCTTGTCTCTGTCTGGCCATGTCACGCTCCCCTGCCTGTAGACGTGTAAAGTCTTGAAGGCAGCATTTGTCTTGCTAATGGAAAGCAGACAAAAACATTTTCACTGCTTGATAGCATCTGTTTGCAGAATCGCCAGTCTTAAATGGATATGAAGAGCCAAGCAAAGACTCAAAATGGAGAGGAGGGAGGACATGACACATTTCAGACAAGTGCTAATGAATGTAAACACAGCAGCAATAAAAGCTGATGGCCGAGGCTCTGAAGAGAATTTTAAGCCATTTTTCAAGCATCTCCCGCCTGACACATTAGCCTTATCGGATTCATCATGGGAGACTCAGCATGAAAACAAGACAACGGACATGTGCAAAGGCCGGAGAGTGAAAGAAAGAGCTCATACTGAGGACATGAAGGACAGTATTCTCATCACCCGGAGGTAAAAAACACTCTGCCTCGATCCTCTCATCTCGCTAATGAAACCATTTAATGCAGGCTGTGATATATTCTCTATTGATATTCTGTATTGATAAACAACACTGCGTCTGTAATGATTGGGCCAGCAGGGAAGCTGAGCTCATCGGATCACTGAAAAACAGACAGTTTGCAAGACTGAAGAATGTTAGGCATCTATCCATTTTTTTTTTTTTACTTCCACAAGTTCACATTTTGTAAGACGCGACAGAGTGTGCTGAAAAATAACCTATGAGGCAGAGGCAATGAGATATTAATCAAAACAACATTAGAACTGTAAATAATAAGTTATTAAAACAAAATAAAGAGATGTTCAGTCAAAATATTGATGTAATATCTTGAAGTCATGCGTTCAAGTCAGAATATTGAATATAGTAAGTTAAAATAATGGCATACTATCTTGAAAGAATGAGATATTAAGTCAAACTAACAGTTTTCTTTCACAACTTGTGGTTCAGGGCTTTCATAATAAATGTTTCCTCCAATAAGTTTCTGATCTCAGGACACTTTAACAACTGTTCATTTATACCACTGCCACTTACCAATGGTTTAAATGGACCATTGGTTTGACCGATGGTTTAAATTTTTAGGTTTTTCTTACTCATAACTGAATAAGTAAGGAATAAAAACTTCCAGGTGTCCCAATATGAGGAATAAATGCACACCTGCCAGCCAATCAGAAATTTTCCGTGACCATGCTACAAGACAAATTATGGAAAGTTTACTTCACTTTCCATCTATACATTAAAACACCAGCAGCAACTCCTGGAAACACTTTCATTTCAAGGTCAGAGGTGTTTCGTGGACTATCCTGAATGGCAACCATCTTCCAGTCAAACAAACTCTATGACATTTTATTTACATAATTAGACCCTGACTCTGTGCTAAATGGGCCCTGAAGCTCGAACCTTTGGCCTCTGCAGACCCTCATTTGTCAGGCCACACAGCGTTAGGGTGTGAAGCTGTCAGCACACCACCAAAATGCATCATCTCTGATGGAGGTGGGGTGGGTTGGGGGAGAGGGGAGGAAGGGGGAGGAGAAGTTTGTGCTCCGTCTGTACACCACCCTGTCCAGACCCTTCCGGCCGGAGGTTATGGCTACCCAGCATCCCCCTTTACATCCGTCTCGGTCTTGGACATCGTGAAAGAGCTGTTGTCCATGGCAACAGCTGATCTGACCACATTTCCTCCAGGGGGAACCTGGCCTTTTCCTCAAACTCCACCTCTGCTTAGTTCAGCTGGGAAAAGAAAATATACAGTGCACTGAAAGCAGGGTGTGATGAAAGCTTGCTGGACCTCTGAGACTCAGCAGCCGTTCTTTGACAACCTTCAACTCCATTTCAGATTTGTTTCTGACCTGTTTAAGACCACATTTTACTGTCCAGGAAATTATCAATGGACCAAAACATTGGAATTTCCTTTTCCTATGGTGGTAGGGCACAGGAAATGAGCATCTATATCACTCAAATCAAGCATTTAGTCATCTAAAGTGCTCAGTTTCTAAAATCCTTTATGCCTCTTTTAACTGAAGATCCAACACTAAAAAGGAAAAGAAGTCAGCAACTTCTTTCTTTTTTTCCACAATTACATAGAAAAGGAGGGACCTGATTGCTTATTTCCTGCCATGCCAATCAGGCAGTGATGATTGAGTTTGCCCCTTGGTGACCTGTCAGACTCACTTGAGTGTTCCCTGTGCAAAGACAGCTTGAGTCTCAGGGGAAGTCATTTCTTATGCCCTCTTGATAAACATAACATACAAAGCCGGCATGTTGCAGGACCACCTAGTGAGAAGCTGGCAGGCGGGCACTGATGGAGCCTTTCATTTCTGTTTGGAGAAGTTTATCCAAAAATAAGCAGCATATATGATAGCAATCATTCATACAGGCTGAGTGCCAAAAGATAAATAAAGTGCTTGAGGAGAGACAGACAGTAGCTCTGCTGTAGACCAAACTCATAAAGGAGAAGTGAAAAAAATCTGATTAAACACTAATTCTGTAATAATACTAATAATAATAATAATAATAATAATAATGAATTCTACATTTGAAAAAAAGGTTTATTCAGTATATTTTAGACTTTATTCATAAATAATTGTATTGCTACATAACTGGAGATCCGTTATGGAAAAATGACTAATAATTGTGCTGTAACAAGATACAATAATAATGTAAAATAAACCTATTTATACAACTGATTGAGCATGAAATGATGACCTAAATTCAAATCTTACTAGTATTAATTCTCCATTTTATACCTTTGAACAGGTCATTATTTCTTTATATGTGTTCCATATTCTATTTTACAAATTTGGGACATAAAAGCACTAAAAAGCTTTCAATAAGCCAATTTGTGGCCCAAGTACTAATGTCAAGATCATTAATATGTTGTTTCTATAGAATATATGATGATTTTATTTTCAATGTAACCACCTGCTGCTTTCAAATCATAACATTTTAATCAAATAACATATTTCCACTAAGTTTTCACTTTTAGGGTTTTGATCATTATGCAGTTTTGTGCTTCCATAGATTTGTAGATTTTACAAAATAGGAATTAATAGATCGATTTATTGTTCATATTAATATTTACACAACAAAAAATGGCATCTTCTCAAAGTAAAATAGCCTGAATTTATGTAAGGCTATCTAGTATTTCCTATTATAAGATTGCCATTGTGTGACACAGTGGTTTAGGGTTTAGCGTGTTTGCCTCGCACCTCCAGGTTTGGGGGTTTGATTCCAGCCTCCGCCCTGTGTGTGTGGAGTTTGCATGTTTGCCCCATGCTTTGGGATTTCCTCCGGGTACTCCGGTTTCCTCCCCCAGTCCAAGACATGTGTTGTAAGCTGATTAGCATCTCTAAATTGTCTGTAGTGTGTGAATGGTTGTGTATGCGATTGTGCTCTGCAATGGCTTGGCACCCTATCCAGGGTGTCCCCTGTCTTGTGCCCCGAGTCACCTGGGGTAGGATCCAGGCTACTCCGTGACCCTGTGTAGGATAAGCGGCACAGAAAATGGATGGATGGAAGATTACCATAAACCACATATAAGATTATTAAACCTATGTCTAGACATTTTTACTCATTTCAGTCTTTAAGTGTTATTATTCTACTGCCAGATCAGGTTGAGTCTTTCTAGAAATAAATGCTTAAATTTAGAGCAAGACTATTTGAAGCTGGCATGGTGGTGCAGTGGGCAGCATTGCTGTCTCATGGCTCAAGGGCCCCGGTTTAAACCTGAGCTTGGATTGCATGGGTTACTGAGAATGAATTAATATTTATTTAGTTGATGTATAGGCTAATTTATTCACTTAGTGTTCCCACAGTTCACAGCCCATCTCCTAATCAGCTGATGAGCACCAGGAGCTCTTAAATTGCCATAAATTGCAGTAATGTGATGCTACTTCCTAGAACCTAAAGGTCTAACATGGACAATTGAGGTAATTGGTCAATTAAGATTTCTACCCCCTTTAAAAAAAAATTAAGAACACAAATAAATGTAATTTAAAGCAATGACATTTAAGTTGTTGGGTTTCTACTAATTTGTATGGCCTTTGCCTTTCTAACTGCCTCCAACCTCTTTTGTATCAGCTGAACACCATTTGCAGGGCCCAGCGTCAGGGCAAAACATCTTTTCAAATCATTTTTCCATTGAATTTCTCTTGTTTTGGATTACTGTTTTTAAAGGATATGCTTGGCTCAATTTCAACATGCTATCCCATAAGGAATTGAGACTTATTTCTGTACTGGCACCAAGGTGATGGAAGGAATTTCCACTGGCTATCCAAACGGCTGAGTAACAATTATATTTAAAAAAAAAAAAAAGGACTAAAGATCCACTTCTTCTCTAAGCACATAAATGAGGGATTAAACCTGCACTGAAAATAATAACAATATAAAACCTTTAAACCTGTACTAAATCCCATATTAACTCCACTGTAATAGGGTTTTAGTATAATGGTATTCCTAGACTCAGGCCTATTTGTACTAGTATGAGGATATATTTGTCAATGAAAATTATTATTCTGGATAAGGTCAGCTACCAAAAATGTCAATCTAAATTTCATTTTAGAGGTGATTCAATGACCCCGATATTACATTTACAAATATGTATGTAAAGTAAATGTAAAAGACATTTTAAACACACACATAGTGTCCTTCACAACAACATACAGTATGTGCACATTGCAGATATTAAAATGCGTTAATAAAATCTACAGCTCTTGGGTATAAACACAGCATTTTTGCCTCTCAGCTCACTATAATTACACTTTACCTTGAAACATAATCTTTAAAATAGCTCATTTTTATTATTCCCTCATTAAAGTTTGAATCCATTTAACATCTCATGTTTGAAACATTAATTTCCAAGAGTCGCCCCTTATAAGTTATGAAAAACGTATTTTTTCGTGTCCCACAACATTCACTCAACCCTGTTACCTGAACACATTCATCCCTATAAAATATAAAGTTTCATCATCCAAATTTCTTGAAGATAATGGGAAGAACAAAGCTTGTTTCTCATCACTTTAGAATTACAACCCTATGATCCCAATTATAGACTGAAAGCAGATTATTAATTTAAAAAGCAGTAAATAATTAAAATGTCATTAATATCATCATGCCATTAGCATGAATGCTGGTTAACTACAGTTTGTGTATTTGCTAATTCTATGCTAAAAACTCCACACTATTAATTCATTTAAGTGAGAAATGCAGCTGGTAGCAAAGAAAGCTTGTAAAAAAAAATTACGATATTGTTCCTTGAGATGGGTTAACACATTTTTAATGGTAAATATGGATGTTTCTGTTAAATTCAATGTTGCAAAATACAATACAATACAATACAATACAAAAAATACAATTTTAAGTGTAATAGGGATAAAATGCACCCCAAATGTGGAGTTCTGTTTTCAATTTTAAATCATAAAACAGAGTTTATGCTTTACTGTACATTTTACTGCCCTTGATGATAATTATACTGTAAGTATTAATATAATAAAAAGCAAAAGTCATATTAATAACACTATACCCATAATTGTGAACATCCTACAAACTAAAAGTTTCAGAGAACAAATGGCTATTATATTTCTTTGAACATCTTTATTTTTGTACTCAGAGGCACTGAGAATTACTCCTAACAGCTTTCCTCAAAGCCAAAATGTTGTTGTATGTGGCAATGTGCTGTGTGTTGTTCAGGCTGAATAGAAGACGTGTTGAGCCGTAACTCATTTCCTGCTTTGTTATGACAGCGTAAACTCTGCTGAGGTTTGCATGAGCTTGCTTCTATATCACCTGCAAGTTTGGGCAGAAAGTTTAGACTGCTGTGTCAGTGAGCATGGCAGTCCTGTCATGAAGTCTTGATGGGGAGGATTAGTCTGTCTGACAGATAACACACCTCTCCAATGGACACATTGCTGCTTTTTTCCCCCCACCCATCCGCCCGTGTTTCCTACACAACCCTACACAGGCAGGATGTTCCACCAACTTACAGGCTGCATTTCCTGTCAATTCAGGCATTCAGGCTTACCTGCACCTTTTCTTTCTCCAATTTTTTTTTTTTTTTCAAAAGCCCACCGGCTGTGTTTTTAATCTACGTGGCTTTGGAGTGAATAATAAACAATGACATACATGACTGAAATTTCACCTGCTATCATATCAACCTTATTTGCTTTAGTTTAAAAGGGGAATTAAATCTGTTTTTCCAACTGTAGCTGGGATTAACAAGGCCATTCTTCTGAGAGAGAGAGAGAAACCAGAAAAGAGAGAATGAGAGAAGGAGGGAGGGAAGGAGGGTGGGAGATAATCCACCTCTTCCTATCCAAAGAATCCCAACGTGGAGTTTGATTATGAGAAGTGCTTCAATAATGAGGTGAACTGTGGTTATTTCCTCCCTGTGGTTTACCACAAATATGCCTGAATCCCATCGCTCAGCTTCTAGAAGGTTTTTATTTTTTTCGTTTATTTTTTCAGGCATCGTCCTTCACTACCCTGAAGGATACAACACTACACATAATTTGCAAAGACAGATTTCCTCCCTGAACAAACATAGCTCAGCGGTGGTAATGTTGTGTTTTTGTTTGGGTCTTGTTGAATAAGTAGCACACTTCCTCTGTGGCTATTGTGAACACAAAGGTAGCAATTATGACCATTGAGAATTCACACATACAACACATGAGCAGCCGGGAATTTAACACTTAATGTGTGTTTTACATCTTAGTAATTGAGTCTGTGCAGGCTTATAATGGAATATTCAATGTACTTTTGTGTATCTTAACTATTTCACACAAAATTAATTTGCTGTTGTTTGCCTTGGCCAACCTGTACGATGTCTGGCTGTTAGTACACCAGTGGCTTCTTTCTTTTTCAGGACATTCAAAATTGTTGTATTGGCTATACCCAATGCTTGTACAATGGCACAATTTCCCTCTTTTCTCAGCTTCAAAATGGCTTGCTTTTCTCCCATAGACAGATCTCTGGTCTTCATGTTGGTTTATCCTTTTTAACAACAAATGCAGTCTTCACAGGCGAAACCTAGGGCCCAAATGAAGAGTAGACATTCAGAGCTATTAATTGTAGTTGACACAAATCACTAAGCATGAAGGGTTACAAAGGTGAACCCCTTTAAACTCAAATCAGTGGCTGGTCCAGACTTGTATTTCTCACTCTCATACCATACACTCTCATAAAAAACAGTGATATTATAAAATATAAGCCCAATTGGAGGTGAAATCTAGGGGTGTTTCACTCTGTTCAATTACCTGACATGAATGTCACTGGTAGGCTGCATGAATCTACAGTCTGGGCTAGAAGGAAATCACCCCCATTCACCCCCATTCATGTTGCTTCATATCATTCTTTTTTTCCCCCCCACGTTTTCATCCCAATTTGGTCATTTTCCAATTCCCACCCTCCAGTCAGCTCTCTTGGCGGAAAACGCTAACTACCATCTTTTGCATATGTGAGCTCACAGACATCTCTGATTTGTTAGTGAAACTGATTGACAGGGGAAAGAGTATGCAATCCAACCCCCTCAGATCGCATGACTAATTTTGTTCTTTACACTCCCAGCCACAAGATGACCGTGGTATCATCGGCAATTGAACTCGCGATCTCCCAACGACAGTACCTCGTACCATACTGTGGGTGGTGCGCTTGCACTTGATTCCACAAAAGTCCAAAATAATCCACCTTACAACAGCCAATAATCTGATGTGGATCCCAAAAATGAAACAATATATTCATGTTGTTTTTTTTTATGAAAGATAGAGGGGCTTAGCACTGATAGTCCATTTATACCACTGTAGTCTTGCTTGTCACTGAGGTGATAGCCTCAAGGGGACATCTTTTGTACCTTGAAATGTGCACTGGGTAGAATTTCAGCAAACTACAATATCACTGTAATGATTTGCTTACTCTTTGACCCCCACCTCCCATCCAAGCTCATGTACACAAAGCCAACAGAAATAATGGAGATAATAGTTTGGGACCTAGCTAACTTTGTATTGTCACATTCTACTAAGTACACTATAAACACGCATAATACTTATTCACCAAGTAGCTTTCTGATTTGTTGATGCCAGAATGGTTCAAGAGACATTCAAGGAGATAGGCAGCCAAATCAATGCTCAACACTCTTAAAAGTATCTGTACAATTCCTGTACCTGGACCTGCAACAAAACCTGTAGGCCTATAATTGTCCTGGAATGAGCACAGGACAGTCCTTATGATTACTGCAGCAGTTCTTAGGTACTAATCTACAGTATCCAGATGACATTCAACACTGAAGCACGGGTGAAACTTGCATTCAAAAAACTGTTTTAGGATGTGGAACTCTTTAGGGTATCCATGTGGGACCGGGCACAACAGTAGAAAGTGACACAAGTGCAGAAAGCTCCAAGCAGAAGACATATCAGGGTGAGTCAGGGAAGTCTGGAGGAGCCATAGCAGTAGAAGTGGAAACTGCTTAGGAACCTGAGAGAGAGAGAGAGAGAGAGAGAGAGAGATTATTTTCCTACAGTGGTTTAAAAGGGTGTACAATGTGATCAGAAAATACTGATTCTTTTGTGCAGTTACTGTTCCAAATATTACCTTCATGATAGCATTATCTGTCTAGGTAAAGATGAATAACTTGGTGTAAGTGTTTAGAGTTAGTCCCAGGGTTAGCATTCATACCATTTTATAAAACTACTGTATATCTGTATGAAATTGAATGTACTCCGATCATTCTATTCCTGTTTCAGTGAAGTCAAATTTCTCATTTGATCAGGTTTTCAGATCCCTGGACCGCAATGTCACTCCTGTTTGTTTTCTTAACTCTCACCATCTTGGCTGCAGGTCTGGATTGTATTTTGTCTTAGGTAAATTTAGAATGTAATGTGTGTGTGTGTGTTTTTTTTTTTTTTTTAGTTTTTTTTTTTTTCACTTTTTTTTAGTCATATGTGAAGTCAGCCCTGTCTCGCAAGATGTGCAGATAAAACAATTTCTCCACTAACAAGAAATCATAGAACCATTGAGGACAATCTTATAATGATAACACCAACCCTGATCCTCGCAAGTCAAACAAAATTTATTCCCTTGTACTGCAAAATTAATGGATGAAAGTTTGCCATTCTGCCATTTTCACTTAAGCCATTCTCAAAAAAAAAAAACATACCAATAATATGAATTATGGATGAAAATCACTGCCAGTCAAATGTAGGTGTGGAGCCCTTTCTGTGAAATATTGATACAGGTTTTGCTTGTGAGATGCAGAAATTTAGATATGCGCACACGTGGGGACCAGAAGCAAAGTCAAGGCAAACATACCCCAGTAAATAAGTGATGAGCTAAAAGGGTTTGAAAAGGTTTCAGAGCATTAAATTAACAGTGTGTGTAGTGCAGTATCAGAATTTTAAAACCTGGACATAAGGAATCTGTATATAAAACCTGGATATACAGTAAGGTATATACGGAATCTGTTTTTACAAGATTTCATAAATTCAAGATCTCATGAATTTTGCTTGTGTGCCATTTGTTATTCTTGGAAGTGTGACTGCCATTCCGAGTAGTGAAATGATCATCACGCTAACAGCACGTGGTGTAAGGAATGAGAAATGTGTAAATGCCCGCAGAGAAGAAAAAAAAGAATGAGAATTTAAGTTTCTCCAGTTAAAAATTTGCACAAATTGATGTGAAAACGACACGTTGAATGGTATCCAAGCCCTGGGGATACACTGTTCATACCATACTAACTGGAAGAAAAAGGAATTTACGTATGTATATGTGAATATGTGTGTGTGTGTGTGGTAGTAATGCTGCTGTTGCTGCTCATGTGGTTGGTGTGGATGACTGAATGGGACAAAGACGCTATGATTCCCACTGCTGAAAGCTTAGAAAAGCAGGCAGCAGCTGCTGGTGTTGGATGTCATGAGGACGGTTGCAGGCCAAAATACTCAGAGTTGTAGGCTGAAGGATCCAGTGGTGGTGTTAGTAACTCAGTGTGTGTGTGTGTGTGTGTGTGTGTGTGATATGGCAGGTTTAGGGGGCACAGCAGGGGAGAGCTCAACACTCAGCTGCTGCACTCCGGAAGATCAGGTAAGCCATGTGGGTCATGAAGGCCTGATGGGGAAAGTCAAAGCGCAGCCATTCTCCAAATACTGAGGTTTATGCTGAACACTTTAAAAAATATGAATTGATATTCAATTCCCTGTCACTGCTGAACAACCCAGCTTGGTCTAACCATCTACAAGCTGCTAAAACACAGGCCGCGTTGGTCAACCTGGTTTCTGAACTACAGTACCTGCTACACCACTGTGTTATTAGTAAAGTTCTTTTTAAGAAAATAACCCAATAAAGATTAAGACATCCATTTACTCAGGTAATAAGGTAATCAGAAAGGCAAGGTAATCTTTTATTAAGTTTTACAATGTTATTGTGACACGGTATAAAATACAAACTATTAATAATAACTGTTAATGTTTTCTTGCAGCTTTCTCCAAATTTTATTTTGTACAAAATAAAAATGTCCCATCTGTGCCAGCTGTGCTTATGCTTCTGAATTGCATAGATTTTATTCCCAAAAATACTGCTTGCACAGGCTGCCCCATCCCCATGCCTACTAATGACTCTTAAAAACTACTAAACTAGGAGTAATAAAGTATCCAATGGAAAATCCTACTCAGTTCACATGTTACTTGTTAAACAGGATCAGACAAGCAGACAGACTTCTGGAAGATGATGATGATGATGATGATGATGATGATTAGATCAGAACCTTCTAGTTTATAAGGAATAAAACACAACAAGGCATGATACCATTTACATTTACAGCATTTGGCAGATGGCCTTATCCAGGGCAACTTACATTTATCTCATTTATACAACTGCAGTTGAGGGGTAATGGCCTTGCTCAAGAGCCCAGCAGTGGCAGCGGTGGGATTTGACCTCAAGACCTTCCAATCAGCAGTCCAACGTCTTAATCACTGCCCTCGTGTTATAGGAAAATAGTTAATGTTAAAGTGGTGTGATGTGGTCTGACACAAAGCTGAGTTACTGTTACCATGCCAAAGGTGATTCTTTATCTATAACAACACATCCCGAAGTGTTTCCATCACCGTCATTCCATTACCGGTCTCTTTTTTTTTCTTAGTAAGGTAAAAAAAAATGCAGCTGGTCATGTTACAGAGAAATAGAAAAGCACATATTGTGCCTCTGTCCTGATGACTTTCCTGTGATGGAAAACCTACTGATTGTTACAAAGTGCTGAAACTGGTGCAGTCGAAATATACAGCATGTGTGTCACATAAATCACAGAAGGTGAAACTTGTAGTTTTGTTACACAAAGAAAATCCCAAAGGGACAAAATCATAATTTTAGCCCAATCTTTAATGTTTTAGATTTTTTTTACCCACAGTAATCCTCCATTTTAAGTAGTATTTATATAGGATATAGGAACTATATATATATATATATATATATATATATATATATATATATATATATATAGTTAGGTCCCTCCAGCACACAAAACAGCCAAATCCAATATAATCTCAACATATGCTTACTACATATAACATAATGTGATCTACATCATACATAGTGCTCTATGTGACCAATAGAAAATCATTTGGGATTCAGCTATAGGGAAAAAAAATGTAACAGTAAGGACATACATGAACATTACAAAATAAAAGTGCATTTTTAAAAAAAAATTACTTTAGTGAATGTCAAAGCTCATTACTGCCCACCTCCGACTGTCAGATATGTAACATTGCAAGCATGTGTATGTGTGTTGTTGTGTAGAAGACTCAAAATAATTTCAATCACCAGCTCAAATTCTGCAGTAAGATAATTACAGTTTACTTCCTCTGAAAACATCTCAATAATGAGCAACAATTAATGCCTTTGCTTCACTTTAAAAAAATTAAAGCTATGTGTGTAGTCCTCGTTCCTTTGTCTCAGATGGAATAAAACTGAGCTAAGGGACTACAGCAGCAGGTAGCATCCTTCCTGTGTGGCCATTATTTGCCTGCTACGCTGGTTATTCTCATTAAATTCAGCTCTGACTATTGTTCAGACATTATGCATTGCAACCCAGAGACACAGAGCGGAGTGAAAAAAAAATCAATTGCACCTGCTTTTCTGTGTGGCAGAGGGTCCTTAGAGAAGAAACCTAATTAAATTAACCTCAAAGGAAGGGGGAAGTTCTCGTGGCATGCACACGGCGCCTCCGATGATTAGCGCATCGATTTATTAAAATGTACAGAGCTGTTTTGCCGTGGGGGTTTTGTTTACTGACTTCTGTGAGACAAGGGGAGTTTGTCTGAAGGAGTTAATTATGGTTTCTCCGTCTCTGAGACTTTGTCAGTCAGGAGGTGGGTGGAGTCCTAGGGACTTATTGATGCCATTTTTGGCTGTGGAAAAGTAGAAATCATTGAACTATTATCAAATAACTAACATGGAAAACTGAGTAAAAGTGTGTGTACTCTAAGCTTAGATCACATGGGCTCATTTATTTATTTTTGTACTCAATTTTCTTCCAATTTAGTCATAGCCAATTTCTGCTCACAACCTGAACCTTTCCTAGTCTTTTTATGAGACTCTGATTGAGTTGAACACAAAAGTTTGTATAGTTTCAGGCCAAAATGAAGGAGACAAAGAAATGTTTTAAGTGTTTTAGGATTCACAAATGACCCCTTATTATCACAAATAATGATTTTCTTTCCAAGTGGAAGACCTTCAGATCCTTCATACATTCATTCATTTGCAAGAACTGCTTTATGTTGGTCAGGGTCATGGGGGATCAGAAGCCTATCCCCGGAATACTGGGCATGAGATGGGAATACATGCCAGTCCATCACCATTCACACATAGAGGCAATTTAGCATAGCAAATCCACCTACATGGATGTTTTTGGAAGGTGGGATCGAAAACAGAGAACCTGTAGGAAAGCCACATGGACACAAGGAGGACATTGAAAACTCCATGTAAACACTAACCCGAGATCAGGACATAACCAGGGTCTCTCATGCTGTAAGGCGACAGTGCTGCTTTCAGATCAGATAGACAAAATTCATTTAGACGAAACGGAAAGATAAGATTCCTTGTGACTCAACTATGCTGATTTTTTCAGGAAAATAAAAAGTTATATTTGGAACCATTTCTTGAAGCTAAAACACAAATCTGGATCGAATAATTTTCTCTTGTCATCAAATAGTCAGTGAACAAGGTTAAATGTGTTTCTAATTATGTCTATTCAGTGGAGGCCCCAGGCTCTGTTTGCTGGGTTCATCCAGGGGTCAGAGTCCGTCACCTCGAGATGTTCAGGATGTGGCTGAGAAACAAGCTGGTGACAAACTCTTCCCTCAGGATATCCTGCCACATGTCTGGCTGTAGGTTTGCGAAAAAAAAAAAAAAAAAAATCCTTGCATCAGAGCTCCTATAGAGTCAGACATGGGAATTGCACATGGCATAGACGGGGGATTCTATTGTGCTTGTAGTGGTACGTTGTATTTTTATGAAGGTATTGTGGGCTGAAGTGTATGAGGGAAAGGTCCCATGTTACAGTGTTAGTTGGTAAAAAGTTTCTCAGTTTCATACTTTATCAGCAGAGGTTTTTGTGAGCTGACTCATAGTGGGTTGTGTATCATCTCAGTGGCTTATAGGATCTGCAACCATGAAGGAATTTACCCAATGTGTTGCTTTATTTATGCACACTTGTCCAGAAAGGCAAAATTCTTAGTATAAGTGTATCATTTGCAATAATACACACCCATGAAACAGCCATGCTTTGGTTTTGTATGTTGACGTATTTCCTTGTGAAGCAGAAAGTCAGAGAAGGAGGGTGTCGTAGGGTTTTGACTGATTTCCAAAACAACCAATACCATTCGAGATACGCTACACCTCACACAAAATCTAAACAAACTCAACAGTGGTTAAGCAAACTGGCTAAATGCTCTAAACACAGCTGAGAGTTTTCAGCCCTGTAGGATTTCTTTTACTGCCAATTTGTCAATAATACTCATGTTTGGTATCCTAGGGGCTGAACATGAGCCTCAGATTGGTACGGAGTCACGGGTGGTTTGTTACCCTTTTTTAAAAGCCAGTTCTTTCCCTCTTCCATGAGGCTGTGAGGGCAGTAGGCTTCTCACAAAGAAAAAGGGAAAAATTATGTTTAATGTGAAGTAGTGAAATAAAAGTGCATTGATAATATGAGATTTCTGGACAACACACACATACGCACACACACACTAATGTGCCTTGATGTCTCCAAATGCTCACTCAGTCACCATGTCATGCACACATATTTTTGGAGTCATGTCATACAGACACACACGAATTAAAAGACAATAGATGGTTTGGACACGAAATTAATATACAGGAAGCTTAGGATGTTTCATGCTAGCTAACAACAGGTACAGTTTGTTTCTGGGGGTGGGACAAGTCTGTTCCAGAGCTTCTGATTGGATGCAAATTGGATGAATAAAGGATGAGTTGTTATAATTTTTTCACCATGTACCTGGAAATAACAAACAAAATATTTGTAATTTTTCAATATATTCTGGGCAGCAAGGTGGCGCAGTGCTGTTGCACAGCTTCAGGATCCCCGGTTTGATCGTGAGCTTGGGTTAACAATGTCTGTGCAGAGTTTCATATGTTCTCCCTGTGCTTGTCTGGGTTTCCTCAGGGTTCTCCAGTTTTCTTCCACTTCCCAAAAACATGCCGGAGTACATACCAGATTGGCTATACTAGATCGCCCCTATGTGTGAATCAGTGTGTGAATGTGTGTGCATGGTGACCTATGATGGACTGGTATCCCATCCAGGGTGAACTCTCCCACTGTGCACTCAACGTTGCCGGGATAAGCTCTGGATCCAGCACAACCCTGACCAGGATAAAATACTAAAGATAAATGAGTGAAAAATATATACTGGATTAAAAATACCAATTTTGTCTCACATTCTCTGGCCATGATCATGATCATTGTTATTCTAGCCAGTATATGTGTCACAGTAATGAGACAAAATGATCTTTATCACTAAAATTTTGTTGGACAATAGAGATTAGTAAATATATTTACTTAAAAAAATCTAGCCCTAGAAACTCACAGTCTTGCATAGATACATTGTTTCTTGTTTTATCTGCGTACCTAAATATTAATACTTTATATTAAAGGATTTTGTACTTTATGTGATAATTACTCATTATTCATAATCTATAATTAATTCTTCATTAAGGTTTCATTAGTAAACTAAGTATTTTTTGCTTAGTTGTTTTATTACAAACCTTAAATTAAAGTGTTACTGAACAAGTCTTAGACCCATGTTGGCCCAGGATACACATTAATTCAGGATCACAGGAAGTCCGAGACAGAATTAAACAAATTAATGCATTACAGGATCTCCTGTAAAATGCCTGATGAATGTGGCCTCAGTCGTGTTTCTTCACCTCTGGCTGGAACCATTAAGCTCCAACAGAAATGTTCCACATGCCATAACGAGTGGCTCCTTTCATTCCCGACAGCGGTGCCTTGATTTATTTTCTCTGAAATAGGTAGGAATGTGAAAATAAACATCGGTGCAGGGCTGTCAATGCCATGGCTGGATAAACACGACCTGCCTGGCAATTAGAGACAAGTTTCCTACTTCCTGTCCCTGTGCCTCTGGAATCCAGCAAAACCTCCAAAGAATTGGGTTTTTATAGTCGATTCTGCTTAGAAATCGTTCATATCCTGGCTGTGTATCTCTCTCATGGCCTTTCCACAAATTTAATTTGTCTCTTAGTAATGATAAAACCAAGGAAGCTGTCAGTTGCACTTGAGGGCCGTTTTTTAAATGCTGTTTTTGCGGTTTGAATGGAGCGCTTATTAAAATAAAGCAAAAACAGTTCAGAAAAAAAGCCCTTCTGAGTTCCAGGGGAAATTTGTGACATGCCACAGTAGCACTTTAGACAGGATCTGGAAAGCAGGACGGGATCCGTGGCTCCGAGCTGCCTTAGAAATCAATCTAAGCTCACATCTGGTAGAAGAGCTTAAATTGCCTTATAATAATACCGTACACTATCGGAGCAGTCCACAGTCTCCTGTATATGTCATTAGCGGTTACTTTGGCGTAATGAAAGTTTAGTGAAAATGACCATACACCTTCTCATCTGTGGGCTGTTACCACCACTAATTCCTGATGAGAGTTAAAGACTTTTGATCACAATATGAGTGAGTGGGTCATAACCCACAGGTCAGTGATTTTCTCAATAAAATCTCTCAGGTCCAGTTACGACTCCGGGTTAACAAAAAGACATGCAAATTACAGATGAGTGCAAAAGGTTTCTGTGTGAAAAGAGGAAAACATACCTCTATTTGACTTTTTTCTTTCTTACTTTTCTTTTTTACATCACGAGACTTAAAGAGGACGCTGGCCCTCATTTCTCTGACGTTTAGTAAAGTTGTTTGCTAAACCCAATGAAAAATTCATGCCAGTTATTCATGTACTGTTAATTTTTTTTCATACTCATGATACCTATCACCCGTAAATTACCAAGTGCATTCACTCAGCTGATTTACATTAAGTGACGCCCACAAAACTCTGTAAAATGCAAAACTCACAAAGAGCTGAAAAGGTCACCGTGTCAACTAAACAGTGAGAAAGTACCTTCTAAGTGTGGCATGCGCTAAATCTTCCAGTAATGCAGCTCAGCCATTGCAAAGCATCAGCTATCATACACACACACAAAAATAAATGCATAAAAATAAACAATTTAAGCTTGGCAGTGTAATCTGTATATAAAATTACAGTATCCCATTGCCAATTATACAATGTGAAGTCAATAAATCAAGGTTCACAATAGTGAGTCTCCTTAAACATAAATACACACAATCTCTGGAGCTCTCAGGATACAAATGTTTTTCCAAAATAACAGGATTTTCATGAATGTCTTGTGTAAACGCTCCTGTGAACGATTTACGAGTACATTCTTTCAAAACCGGTTTGATAAATGAGCTCCATTGTGTGAGATTTTTGGAAAAATAGGGACATTACAACTGGGAACATCCAAATGCTACTCAGAGGATACACAAAGAGGTTGAAAGCAGTTATAAAAGCACAGTGAGCATGTAGACAGAATAGGAAAACAAATGCTATATCATATTCATAAAGGAATATGAATATTTTTTTTCACTATTAACATCGTAACATATACCATTTTGGCACTTTTCTTTCTTGTGATAACAGTGGAACATCTGTGAAACATAACAAACACTAATTGTCTTCTTGTCCTCTTCATTTTGTCATAAGGGTATGCAAACTATTGCACTCAACTGTACAGTAAATAGATAGATGGGTGAAGGAAAAAAAAAGGAGTGCATTTATTTATTTTAATGGCATGGTTTGGGTCCAATTGTCCCTTAAAACAGAGCGTCACTCTAAATCAATACTGCAGCCCTTCTGACACATCAGCTTTATCCTATGATGAAACATTTCTATCCTGATGGGTGTGGTCTTCAAGGATGACCCCGCCCCCATCCACAGGGCACGAGGGCTTACTAAATGGTTTGAAGAGGATATAAATGATATATGTTATGTCCTTCGCATTCACCAGATTTCAACTCAGTTGAACACCTCTTGGAGATTTTGTATGACGTCTGCCCACCATCATCAAAACACCGACTGAAGGTATGTCGTTTGGAAGAAAGGGACTGTAAAGGAGCATTGAAGCCCTTCTGGTGGCTTTTGATGGCCAAACACCTTACTAAGACACTCTATCTTGTTTTATCCTTTAATTCATTCCTGTTTGTACATGATTAGTAACAACTTGAGGCTCATTAGGCATGAACATGAGATTTGTTCTTCATGTTGTTGTTGTTTACTTCAGATTGTAGGCACCTCCTGCTATGCTCGTATACTTATGCAGGAAGAATTTCAAGCCTAATTTTAGAGTTCATGACAGTATGAATTACAATCGATGTCCTTGCTACGGGACACAGCGGTCCAGCGGTAATGATTGCCTGGCATTCAGAGTTGGAGCAGGCATTTAACCCGGGGATGACCGCCAGCTGGCTGTTTACCTGATGTGACTTTAACAAAGTAATAAATGGGGCACTTAAGAGGAAAGCTATCATTTCAATCCAATAAAATTTATTTGGGATTTGTGGTAATTTTGCAAATTGAATATAAGGTTATAAAAAAACATCTTCAGCAAGGTCAAGTAAAATGGCTTTCGAATAAGACTCTATAATATGATTTTATCGTATGCTTTGAGGAGCATCTATGGGAGGGCTGAAGCTCTCGGTGAGTGAGATGACTGATGTCATATGATGTGAAACTGAATGACTTAGAAAGTAAATCTTGCTACGATAGGCCATGTGAATAATACAGTACAACAAACAAACAGGTAAGCAAACATTGAGCATTTTTTTACTTTATTGATATTAGTTATTTGGAGGCGTAACACTGGATTTCTTTAGCTTGTTATTACCTACTACTATTAAATGATATTCATAATGCTAATGTACTTTATAGGATGTACCCTAATGTTATGATAGTTGTGACTTCATTTGCAGCTTGTGGGATGACAAATGAATGTTGCTGTATGTCAGATGGGATCCTACTCAGGCTGTCCACAGATGGGGAGCCACATTATGTCATTTTCTCTGGGTGTGGATTAGTATTTTGCTACACCCTAGATTGCCACCCCAGTGAAGTTACTGATTCTAACCTGCCACTCTATTGAAAAACGTCTTGCTACGCCCCCCTGTCTGTGGGTTAAGGATGTAATCAAATGTGAGTATGTTTGTCATCATAATAGATACAAATACAGATACGAATAAGAGGCACACTATTGGTTTTTGTGTTGCCAGAAAGGTTCATAGGGCATCTAGTTAAGACTAGAGGTTTGCAACAAGGGACTAGAGAAATAGCATAAAAGTTACACAAGCAGGAGGTTTTAACTTTCATGCAAGCATTGGCAAGGGGTCTGATACGAAGTTCTTGGGACAGAAAGACCTTTGACGTGCATTTGAGACACTGCTCCATGCATTTGCAACATTCATTCTTCCTTAGTTACTGCCTGGTCACGGTATCTCTAGTTGAGACCAATTTCGAGTGTTTCCAGAAGCAAAAAAAAAAAAAACCTTTCAGTCTAGGCCACAGACAGTTTGGGTTTAAATTCGAATACAGATACAGATATTTGGAGCACTAAACAGATACTGATAGAGATACAGATCATGTCATTGCTTTACACCCCCACTATGGGTTAATTCTTAAAACATCCAGCCCACGTGCATGCTGTGTTTCTTTCATTCATACTGATTTGTACAACAGCCTGAGTGTGTCTACTTCACTTTGTTCTGTATACATTAACTAACCACTGTCCATCAAAACTCATCAGTGCTCAGATCATTGCTTGGATTCGTGCGCTACTGGCAGCCGGCGCTGTATAAACCCACATGTTTAGCCTGCTGAAAACGAATATTTGAGTTCAGAGGTCTGCGTGAGGGCGTGCTGACTCAGAGAGAACTAAGCCCCAGTGCGGAGTATGAGGAGGAGTTACGAGCTGTAACAAATCTTCTCGAGCATCTGTTCCTCTGCTCCGCCACGGGCTCTTAAGACTTACACACACAGTCATATTTCATCATCAGCTGTCAGTCTTCTACACCTCTCTGGCATGCTGTGTGTGTGTGTGTGTGTGAGAGAGAGAGAGAGAGAGAGAGAAAGAGAGAGAGAGAGAACTGAAAAAATGGACATGGAGAGGTTATGAAATGAGCTGATATTTGTAACCTAGTGCATATTTGACCACCATGAGGCCCAGTGAGACAGAAAAAGAGAGCAAAAGACAGAGAAGGAATGACTCCTGACAGGTGATGGACACTCGGGGTGGTGGAGTGATTTACAGAGTGATCGATGCAGCCATAAATCCCAGAGCACTGCGGTTTGGCCATGCAGAACATCCAACTTTTCAGAGCGTGAGTGATCTGGTGTGAAAGCACAACCGAACTTCACCAACAGCCTATCAATCACTACTTACTAGATCCCTGAAACCATATACACACACACACACACTATAACTGACTCTCTCATGCCAGGCTCAGGTATCTACCACACACTTCTCATGCCATCTTATACCTAAAAAGATCATCATCATCATCAGCAGCAGCAGCAGCAGCAGCAGCAGCACTCAAGGAATTTAAATGCTAACATCACCACAAATGTGGCACCAACACCGACTGAGTTCTGTTCGCTGCTTAGTATTAATATCCAACTGACCCGGGCCATGTCTTTTCATTTTTATCACTATACAATAAATACAATCTGTTTTAAAATACCCAGTATGTCACAATTACCTCAATTATTAAAAATATACACAATATTTATGGAAATAGATACACAAGAACCATTTTTCCACTGCTTTAAGATCTACCTGATATGCAAAGGTGGGAGTGTAAATAAGAGATTGAGGTCAGGTTACAGTGATTAAAATTCATTTTATATTTACAAAGATGATTATATTTTTATTTCACAGGAAAAAATGACTTAAGTATTGTCTCTACAAAATAGAAGTGATTTTTAATTATTTTTTGAGTACATTGGAAAAAAAATAAAATAGCATTAGTCCAATACTAATATTATTAAGAATTTTAAAAGATTTAATTTCACACAAAACAGAACACACAGGTTAAAAAAAACCCAAGCAGTCACTCTTGATAAATGTTTAAATATATTTTCTAGCCAACTTTATATGAGATCGTAGGGTTTTTTTAGTATTCTCCTGTGCTGCATATTTCATTCTTACTGAAACCCTTACTGAAATAAAAGTGACAAGATTTTCATGTAAAAAAAAAAACAAAAAAAAACACAGCTGCTTGTTAGTGAAGTGTCCAGATGGAGGGGTGTTGATGTTATAGATAAGTGTTGGTGCTGGGGAACCTGAGGAGGCTGCATTAATACCTGCTGGTATTTACTATAGGCAGGTGTTCTCTCTCAGAATCAGCACATCTCTATAAATAGAGCAAGACTTAGTGCCTGTCTCAGCATCCCACAGTCCAGTGAAGTACACAGCATATAAACAGCAGCTAGCTAGAAATCTAAAATGACACACTTGCAAAAAAAAAGAAAAAAAAGAAACCTTATCAAGTGAAAATATCTTCAGTACCAGCAGATAAGATTGTTGTGAGATTATTAAACCCAATTTTTGACATATAAGAATTTCAAGTTTGAAATGGCTTATTGTATTTCCAACAATTTCTCTCATTTCAAGCATTTATTTCTAGAAAGAAGCTAAATTATCTGCCAATAGAATACGATCATGGTTCCAAAGTGCGCCAAATCCTTACTGTGTTAGAGAGCATGACATCCCACATGAGCTAAATGACTAGAAGACTATTAGAGTTAGAATTTTAGAGCAAAAAAGAAACTAAAGAGTGAAGTTGTAGGCATAACATAAAAGAAAGTGCTAGAGATCTGAAAAAAGAGCATAATTGGCCATGTTCTCTGGGTGGAAGGGATGGCGTTACTCTCTCAGCTGTCAATCACAGCAACACTAGCCAATCACAGGCATCTGTGAGCTCATGTATGCAGAAGAGGGCAGTTAGCACTTTCCTCTGAGTGTATTCAGCTGCCCTGTGACGTAGCATGAGCAGCAGTTCAAAATGTTGTGGTGGCTGGAAGAAGCATTTGCTAGCCCTCATCCTCCTCGGTTGGTGGCTGCAGTGTGTTAGGGGACAGCTAGCTCGTTGATGGGAATTGGCAAATGATTAAACTGGGGAGAAAATAGGAGAAATTAAATAGAGACCTAGAGATCTAGTGCTAGAGGACTAGAGCTGGATTGAGAGGGGTAGTTACATGGCTAATGTTAGAGGTAGAAGATGAATACATGGTAATTAGGCATAAAAATTAGAGGTGGGTAAAGTATATAAAAGCTTGCTGTAGTAGAAGTACTGTTTAAAACTACAGGATGTGTTCATTCATTCATTCTTTCATTCATTCATTTGCTCATTTCTGGTCAGGATTGCAGTGGATCTGGAGTCTATCCCAGGAACACTGGGCGCGAGTCAAGAATTCACCCTGGATCAGATGCCAGTCCATGACAAGGCACCATGCACACACACATTCACACACTCATTCATTCCTAGGGCCAATTTAGAGCAGATAATGCACCTACTGGCATGTTTTTGGGAGGCAGGAGGAAACCAGAGAACCCAGAGAAAACCCACAAAGGCATAGGGAGAACATTCACATAAACTCCACATAGAGAGTAACCTGAGCTCAGGATCGAACCCAAAAACCCTGGAGCTATGAGGAGGCAAGATATAGGAATTTTACTCTCTCTGGTAGGAAAATACTATTACAAGATGTTTATGGAAGAACATTTCATAACCATGCAGATTAACCTGAAAGATGTCAGAAGAAAGTAATACGCATTCAAGCAGAATTCAGGACCGTGTCCCAAACAGCATTCTGCACAATAAATAGGATGCCTAAACAGTATAGACACAATTAGTATACTGACATACAGTATTATTTAGTATAGTAGTATATGGTTTGGGACACTGCCAAAATTGGAACATATTATTATGTCTACTGATATAATTGAGATCTCCTGAGTATTACAGAAGTGTTGCGATAATAAGAACTTTACTGTATTTGTCAATATTTATGTAAAAGATACCGAGTTCGCAGGTGAAAGCAAAACCCTGTGAAAAAAAAAGTGCTAAATAAATGCCTCCTCATAAAAAAACGACGCCATATCAATAATCACACACATTTTTTTTTAAATCAATTCATGTAAAGCGTCCACCAAAGGAGTCCCTGTGTAAGCTGCTAGTATTTATGCTAACATTGGCATAAATACACTGTTGATAACACTAAACTACTGCTGTTATCGAAAATTAATCAATTCTTTTGGACCAGATCAGAATCGAGAACTCAACAATTCAACAGTGGTATAAAATTTGCCAGATGTCTACAGGTGTGTCACTTTCAGGCTTAAACTCACTGCATTAATAAGCGTTAAGAGAAAAAGCAACTGAAATAATTTTCTTAAACATTTCTAAATGCTGTATTCATGATGTTATTGTTTTGCTAGCATTTTTACAGCTGCCTGGAAATGAAATCTTTTCACTTGTATAGAGATGCTTAGTAGTGCATCCAAGTCACAGAACATTGAGATTGAGATGATTAGATCCATGTAAGAGAACGACACGCTTCTCTCTTCTCTCCTCTTCCTTCCTTCCTGAAAGAATTGCAAAATTGTGAACTCTGTAGAAAATATTTTGTGAGTGAATTCTATATAAATTAAAATCCTTTCATTGCTTTAATAAGGAAAATGACAGCACTGTTGAATGGGGCTGAACATTAAATTAGCTCCTGACCTGGATTTGAAATTGTCAGTCGCAGTCTATTATTAACACTGAATGCAGGTTATAATTAAGCAAAAAAGTGATACAATGACTCTCAGAGGTGCTTCTACAGCAGCAGCCATTTATCCTTAATTGAACTAAATGGTGTGATTGTGCGCTACTGTGGTGATTGTGCAAACGGATACAGAGCTCTCGAATATTGACAGAATAATTATTTGCTTTCAGAACAGAGAGCTGTGGTTTGTCAGGACCAGTTTTGTTATGTACACACAATCAGCACTGCGATTCATCCTCAAGAGGAGGATGTGAGGTTGGAAATAAGGCAATCTCTTTGATGGTGTCCCTGGATATTTGTGCTGTATTTGTAAGTGCAAATTGCTTCCTAAATGTGTAAATTTACGTGCCATAAGAAAGTTACACAATTTTGTGTGTAATCAGTACACATACTGCAAGGGAACATAAATAGTGGCGTATAAATGTGCATTATAAATGTTTATGAATTATGTAAATATGGCACCTGATACACACACCAAATGTAGGTGTGCGTATGTATGTGTGTGTGTGTCCCATGTTTGTACGTCTTTATGAGGACCAAACATCCAGTAATGATAGGAATATGTGGCAGTTTGAACTCTGTAGGGATTATTAAAAATTATTTATTAATAATAATAATAATAATAATAATAATAATAATAATAAAGATTTATTTTAAGTTACTGAGATTAAGGCTTGTGTTTGGGTCACAGTAGGCAGAAGGAAGGAGCATTGTTTAGCGTGTGTGTGTGTGTGTGTCTGTTTTGACCTTTTGGGGACATGTGGCTGATTAAGGAAACATAATTTCATTATACTCATACAAAAACAATAAAGTTATTTTATCTATCTATCTATCTTTGTAAGCTAAAAGGTTAGGTGTTAAACTTAGCATTCTCTTTAGCTGTGTTACAACAGAAGTCAGTGGAAATACCCTATGAAGACACAATTATGTGTGTATGTGTCCATGAGCAGAATGCATATTAACACAAGAATGTGTGTGTGTGTGTGTGTGTGTGTGTCCAAGAGCTTGTGTCCTCCAAGACGTGAAGCCAGCCACTGCATCCTTTCAAACTGCTGCATCACAAGGCAGCGTGGCACACTCGGAGGAAAGCGCTATCTGCCCTCTTCCACATACATGAACTCACAGATGTCCACCACTGACTAGTGGCGCTATGATTGACAGGGGAGAGAGAATAACGCCATCCCTCCCATCCCTCTTGGACTCCCTCTTGGACATTGTCGAGGTTCGACCTCCACAATGATCTCTGGACAATAGTGCGAACACTTTTTTGTTGCACCACTCAGAAGCCTAGGTGTGTTTATTTTAACCTCCCCTTAAGTATGGAGAACTCACAACTCTATTAATATATTTTTTTTCTTTAATCTTAAACAGAAAGCAGGTTTTAGTTTTCGTGTGTTTGAGATGTATGACTTTAAATTGTGCTGATTTGTCTGTGAGGAATATTTACATTTACATTTTTTTTTTCATTCAAGTTCATTGCACCACTGAGGGACAGTCAGTTTGTAGGTTCTGGAAAGGGACATTGTGCCTCACTGAATAGGCACTACCAGGCATCGGTCATTAACTGATCACATGGATATTGCTGATTACATGGACCATAAGAGTGGCAGAAAGTATATGTCCTTGCTTTTCTTCCATATTATCATCGAGCTGTCAGTCAAAAGGCTGCACTTAAGGAAGAAGGAAATTCCAGTGATTTGTAAACCGTGACACAGAGCCACATGGCCATCAGCTACTGTTTATAGCTCTCAGAGAAACAGCACCAGATGTTATTTATCAGTACAGTTCCGGTGGCCATGAGCTCATCTCTGTATATGCAGCGTCTAAATAAACATCCGTGGGTTTCAAAAATATGTCATTAGGTAAACATTAAGTATTTAAGGTTGTCGATTTAGGGAGTCTGATAATATATGTTCAGCTTGGCTATTTCTGAGAAACATGTTGACTGTGTTAAACAGATGTTATAGAGTAAATATAATGCAAAGAGGGCAAATTGAAGAACATCTGTGTAAGAATAAAATACTCATGCTGTTATAGGAAAATAATCAAAGACAGGGTGGTGTGATGCACAAAGAGGCGTTACTGTTCGCATCCCAGAGGTGATATTTTCCTTTTACACCACAGCAATTTGCCAGCAATTACATTTTTTTTTTTCAGTAATTAAAGAACAACACATCATATCTTATATCCATTTATAGTTACATTCGATGTTGTGGTACGTCCACGAAACATCCTATTATCACTAACGGTTGTAAACATTTGTTTCCTCACCAGCCTCTCTTTTTTTCTCTCTCTTCAAGTTAATAAGACAAAAATATCAAAGGAAAAATATCAATCAAAAATGATTCTTCCTTGTTAAATAACACCACATATTTATCTGTTTATTATTATTCTTAGTATCTGTGAATTAGCTGTTACTATAGGCAGGGCTGTAGCTAGGAATTATGGGTCCCCTGAAAGAATCGTGGCAATTTTTTAATGGATTTCAGAAAAGGACTGACTTTAACAAACTCGACAACTAGCACACCTATTATTAGCGTAAGCAACCTAGTAGCTAAAACAAGCTAGCTAAGCTAGTCTGAAAAAAAGGGAATATGTGGACAGTCAGATTTAAGAGAAAATATTACATATAGTTTACATAAAAATTTTACTTTCTCATCAACATATGATTTCATTGCTTATATGAACCTTAATTTAAACATACAGT
>CM040454.1:27792359-27825282 GCA_022758105.1 Pangasianodon gigas | reverse complement strand
GTATATCTAATCTACTAGTTTGAATTATGTAGCATGAGCGTGATCAAGTCCTATAGTATTACTGTGACCTAATTATGTTTTAAAATCACGTGAGGATGTTGGCGCTGACAGGAGGAAATGACTATAGTGTTAAATTAACTTAATAACGCTATGTGCAGCATGATAGCGCAGTAGGTAACATTAGTGCCTCACAAGGCCAGGGTCCTGGCTTCGGTCCTGAGCTCGGGGGAGTGTGTGGAGTTGGGTGGTGTGATTTTATTCCAGGGCTTTGCATATACATGATCAAATCATGTTGTGTTAATGTAACTCAATTCTTTCATGTGGAACCAATGTACACATTTAAGTCAATTCTACTTTTTTTTTTTTTTTCAGCGTAGTTGGCTTGGTATTTAATGGAGCTGGCTAAGTCTCAAGCACCAGAAGCCTGCTACTAGCTATTTTTAAAAAAAAAAAAAAGACTCACCTTTCTTTAAAAAAAAAAAAAGTGTTATCCTCTGGCTTCCTTCACTACTCCTTGCCTCTCTCTCCTTTTTCCTGCCATATTCAGTATTCAGATTTATGGGTTTGGTTTCAACAGCGTTGCGATATGAAGACATTTAATATTGTTTTCAACAAATTGTGTAAAATATGTAATCTGCCCCATGTAAAATATTTCCCTTGGCACCTTGGTATGTCTTGGTATGTAAAATTAAATGGTTATCATCTTTAAATAAGCTTATCTGCTCCTGTAGAAGGAATTACAGTCTGTTCTGTTTTTACTCAGCAGTCTGTCATTACACAGATTTATTAAGTAGCACATGATTACTGCCTCCTGTATGACATCCAGAAGCCTATGTGCTTGATATAAATCACCTGCAGAAATTCACCGTACCGGAACTGGTAACCCTGCGCTCCAAGTAAATGTCTTTTTGTCTGATTAAGATTTTCCATTTGCTAATTTCTTCTGCAGGTCAGCTGCATGATTCTTTATGACATGCTCGTGGGTTTGGGACAGTGGGACCTGTAAATGCAGCTGAAGCAGGTTTAATGCTCAGGATTAAGAGGGTGGGTCCTCGTGTGTCATACAGCAGTGACTGATACAACACTTTATCAAAAACCTAATTCTTTTGCTTTCAAGCATATCACCTAAGGAATAAAACCTTTGGTGGCATAATACTATACTGGAGGAAAGTAACTAATGATGATGTGGTGTGATGTGGCTTGACATGAAACAGAGTTATTTTCCCATAACATCAAGAAGTGTTTTATTCCTCTTAGTTACATTTAGTGTCATGGAATGTCCATGAAAAAGAGTTTGTGTTATTAGTTATGTTATAAAAGCTAGAAACATAAACATGGTAGAATAATATTTTTTAAAAAATAATATCAATACTTAAAACATAATTCATTAAATAAAACTTTTTGTTACATGATGGATAAGATAGTTAGAGCTTCTTGTATAATTACAAGTTATATTTTCTCTTTGATAGGAAACTTTTTACTTTTTTTATGGTTCAATTTTTAAGTTTTTTTTTTTTCCTAAAAGTGAAAGGCTGCTCAAAAATAACACTTAAAACAAACACACATATATACAATGTATATACTGTATATATATATATATATATATATATATATATATATATATATATATATATATATATATATATATACACACACACACACACACACACACACACACACACAAATAATAATAATTTGACCAAAAATTAGCCAGATGGTGTTAAGTAATTATATATATCATGATTATTTAACACCATCTGGCTAATTTTTAGACAAATTATTTTTATTTCATTTTATGCTTTTTAATTATTTTATCTTTTATTTTTTCAGTTTCTATACTATAGTCCTATTTTCCACCCTCTGATTTAATAGACCAGAGTCAATTTGTGAACTTACAAATGTCAGCCAGCTAGCTGACCCTAGCTAAGCTCACCAATATTGTAGTCGATTATTTTTAATTAATCGACATCAGAAAAATCACAATTAAAACACCGCATACTGTGGACAAATTCAACTCAATGTTTATAGTCTACAGTGTGCACTTTAAAAAACGTCATGTGTCTTCAGAGTGAAAATGTTGGAATCTTATTGAATCTAATTGTGGAGATTCAAGGCCATCTCAGTCATGCTTTTACAGAAACTATATCCTTTCAGTCTCAGTCCACCAACTGTTACTTGTGGCTTCGTATTACAGGCTTGACAGATGTTTCTCCTATTAACGTTTGCAGGACAGGGGGGATTGTGAAAGCAGAGTCAGAGGTGCATGGAGGAATTTCTACAGCCAGATTAATTCAACTCTAATTCAGTTACATTTCAGTTCAAATTCTTCAGCACAGATGTTTAACCATGGGCGAAGAATATACAGTAACTATCAATTAATCTTTTTTTTGTCTTGATTTGTTCCAAGGATGAAATTCCTATGAATTCCAGTGAATCCCTGGTTGGTATAATATTAAATAATTGAGGTAAATGTGTCTTCTTGGTACCAGTCAGGGTGATTTACGGGTTGTGTGATGGACAGGGAGTGAGGAGGCACCGAGGCCAGACTCAGGGGTCAGGTCATGCTCGCTGATGGTAAAGGGAAGGCTGGAGGTTTGTTTAGTTGAGCTGGACAGGATGCATGTCAAGACTTTACCCTGATTCTGTCAGCATTCATCCTGGTGTGTCTACTTCTGTTTGATTAACTGACTGTGGAAAGAAAACGAGGGCTAGTCTCCCTTAATAATGGAGAGACGTTTGTGGGGTAAAACTATTGTTTAATTCCTAAACCATGATCACTATAAACCAGGGGTGTTCAAATAAACAAAAGTTATATAAACTTCCTTGTTTAAAAAGGTCTGGAGAAGCAGCTAATGAGGCTGACTGCTTAGCTATTAGTGATTAGTGGTTATAAATAAGACAATTTGAAGTGTTTTGTTTAGTCTCGCAGTTTAGTAAACGCATACCATGAACTGACTATGGCAATATGTCAGGCTGCTAATATTGCACTATATTGCACAATATATACTACATTCGTTATTGCACGCAAAATATTTGCACCCTACTGTTACAATTGTGAGAGTGGCACAGTGTCTCACAGCTTCAGGGTTCCAGGTTCGATCCTGAGCACGGGTTACTGTCTGTGTGGAGTTTCTGTCCATGTTCTCCCCGTGTCCACGTGGGTTTCCTCCCAAAAACATGCCAGTAGAGGGGGCTAAGATAAATTGCACCTATGTGTGAATGTATGTAGGAATGGTGTCCAGCCATCGACAGGCGTCACATCCAAGGTGTATTCCCACTATCGAAAGGCACTGAGAGGGTTACAGTTGTATTGTATTCATATAATTTCATATATATTTACATATATATTTTTATTCTTAACTTTTTCAATTCTTTTCTCTTTTATTTAGTACGTAACAGCCAGATGAGGAAGTGCATACTAAATCTCGTTATACTTGTACAATGACAATTTGTATTCGTATTCTCTGTCCACTTGTCTTTAAAGATTCTGTTTTCATAGTCACAAGAGAGAATAAATAAAGTCTATGAAAGTGTGACAACTCTTTCCAAGTAACAACAAAAGACTTGCTACAGAAGCAGAGTTGGATTGTGTGTAGAAAACTAGATTCACTGAATTACGAACACTTTTATCGCTTCTGCTACATTATTTTTGAGTGTTCGGTTCAATCTGCTGAAATTCTTAGCTTTTTCCTTGCAGCATTGTTCACATGCCAACCTATACACACAGATGTAATGACTGACCACGTGTTAACTGGTCAGTAACAGCAGTCACGCTTAACCAAATACCCCATAATGACCTGCAGGAATACCAGGTGTTTCTGCATGTGTAAATCTTTTATGTGCTCAGAGAGTGAAATATGGATTTTAATAAGTCCCACTAGGAGAGGACTGGAGTCGAGTCCTGGGAAACGGGAAGTCGACGAGATTACCTTACAGTCACGTTTTTGTTTTGTGAAACAATAAACTTGCAGGCTGGACGTGGGAGAAGGTGTAAATTAATACATTTCAACCCTCAGTTAATTACATGGTGTGTGTAAGGATGGAGGATTTTAAAAGTAGATTGAGTGGTATGTCGGACAAAGGGTAGCATGGTTACCGTTCCAGCTTTCTTTCATTCCATCTCACACAGGTGCTGCCCTCATCTCATAACAGTCAGGTTCCTCTTTCTCCACGGCCAGTCCTACTCCAAGAGCGGATTTGGGAAATGCATTAAAAACCTTCGAAATGGGGCTGTGTTCCACCTCCCGATTTTTCCAAAATGTGTATTCCAGAGCTTGTGCTTAACTCTTCCCAATAGAGCCAACAGTAATTGCTATCTGATATGTATTAGTAGCAGTGGAAAGCTCTTGCTGGCCCTGAACACTGATCCTGTATTCTGCACTGACCATACAACAATATCGAGCTGCTTTTTCTTCGCTACTCAATTATTTATGTGCAGATCAATATGCAACAAGCTCCTGGGGGTAGGAACCTGAGGAAGAACCGGCTTTATGGATCTGTATATATTTTCAGGGTTGCTTCAGTATAAAAAAAAAAATCTGTAAAAAATTAAAAACACATTCTACATCCCTAGCTGGGAAAACCTATTAAAAAAACAAACCGTTGTCTAAGACACAGGCTTCTGATCTAGTTCACTTGACACAAATTATAGGAAGGAGTCAGCTAAGACTCATTAGATAGTGTCTGTTAGTCACAGAGTTATCATATTTCAAGCAGGGTTCTTCATTTCATTTTACAGTAAATCACTAAACTGTTGCACATCAGTGGCATGTCTAACAAGATACACACCAATTCTGATAATAAGGTCAGACAATTCTTAAAGCTTGTGGTTTACTTCTGTGTATTGAGTTGATATGATGAGCACTGGCAATCCCCCTGGTGGTCATTTTGTCAAAAATAAAGTTAAGATTCATACATTTTAAATCCGGTTTAAATACTGATTACCTCTTTTGAGTGACCAACAGTTCAAAAAACTGCTGTTTGACAGATCCATTGATTTTGTCGTCTTTCAAGATTTTGCAGAATCGTTAACCAGGGCTCTCACTGCCCCATTTAGTGCCATAGAGTTCTTTTTGCACCTAGTGGTCAAAAAAAAAAAAAAAAAAAAAAAAAAAAAGGAAATGCCCATTGGGGCAGAAAATACACTGCCTCATGCTCACTCGATGAACATTTTGTTTCAGCAGAGCACAGCTACTGATGTTAAGTCTTCTGTGTTTGTCTTGCACACTGCGACATTTGCGAAGGGAACCATACCTGCTGCTTCGAACACAACTGAATTTCTTTAAAAAAAAAATCTATTTCCACCTAAGTGAACACTGCCATAGCCTGATTAGAAAGGATGTGATTAGCAAGTTTAATCTACACTGTTATCTAGTTAGCTGTGTACGTAATTAGCTTGGTTGTTAATATGTCTTTAGAGTGCAATTATGAGCAAACAGAATCCATCGTAATTGCACCAAAAATTTGTGCATCTGAAAGATCGACAAGCTAAATTTCTTTATGAGGTAAATTAAACAATAATATGTTTAATTAACATGTTTAGCTGGGTTTTATGCTACATATGAGAAATGGTTATAACTTGTTATTTCCAAACTCTTCTCGGAACTCCAACTTGGAATTCCTACTTGTCAACTCGGAATGATCTCCTCAACCCAGAGTTCAGCAAGTGACTTCAAATAAACATGGCTACTCCCAGTATCACCAATAAACAAAGTAGCACTTCTTATTTTTAAATGAGTTATACTGTTTAGATCAATCAACATACAGATATATTCCTTTGTTAAATCTAAAACACTTACTATAGTTTGTTGTTTTGAGGAGGTTAATATATGTCACTCATCACAGTTAGCTGGGTAGATTATTGCTAAAATAATTAGTAGGTTGTGTGCACAGAGGTCAAAAATGATGCAATTCCGAGTTCCAAGTTCCCACTTCCAAGGTAAGTTGAATGCAGCAATAGACCAGACTACATCTTGTCGACTTTCAACTGCCTAGTATGGGGTTACTCTAAAAATTCACTAGATAGTCGCTTATTGTCAAGTGTGATAGCTTCTCGACATAATTTTGTTTGAGTCTATGTTGTTATTAAGGTCATCCTGCCACTTCAAAATCTATGGTCACTAACCGCTGTTATACATACAGTACATGATATGAATGTATAATACAAAATGAACATGGAAGCATGATCAGAAAATGTGAACAAACCTGAAATAGTAGTGCACAGTATCAGAGGATTGTATAAAGTCAAATGTGTGATAGAAGCTTTTATTGGCTTTTATTGAAAGGCTAAGAGTGCAAGCGAATGCTCTAGTGCAATATACCAGGTTATTGTCCAAAGAACAATTGTAAAGTACTTCATAGTGCTATAGTGCAATATACCAGTGACTGTGCAGCCCTAATATTGAATGAATAAATGCAGGAACAGAGGCTGGATGGATTAATAATATTAATTAATGTTAATATTAATATTATTCATAGGCACCAACAAGACTACATAACCAGAGGTGGTAAAAGTACCCAAATCCTTTACTTAAGTAATTACTCATATAAATAAAAATTGAAGTACAGCTCAAGTTAAATAAAAAGTATAAACTTTAATTTACTCAAAGTATGAAAGTAAAAGTACAAGAAAGATTCGGGAAAGGAAAATACATCTGCATCAAATTACACTGATTTTAGTTATTGATGACAAATTCGTGCTTCTTTCACCAAGGAATCAAAAAAACATTAGCTAATGCTAACTAACAACAGCTTTATTCCTAATCTCTCAAATGTTAGCTAGCATGATAATAACTCTGACCATACACACTCACTGGATGCTAATAGCTAGCTATCACAATACAAACTGCCTTCATAAATATAAAGTGTACGCAGCAGCAGCTAGATAACAGCGATGGGGTCTGATTAGGTCTCATTCTCACTGTCTCATCTGTTAAAGTTTAGATTTGTTACGAATTTAGTTCAATTCCTTGAAGCTGTCTGATGCTAACAAGTTATGATTTTTTAAATATGTAATTATAGGGAAATGTAGTGATGTTTGAACATGTGGTGAAAATTAAAAGTAAAAACAAGTAAAGTACAGATACTTAAACTCTCACCTTTGTGGATAATACATATTACTTATTAATGATTAATATACAGTACATTAGATATAATGACCGATAAAATCTCAAACAGTAAAGAGACTTTTTCTTGAAATTTGATTTGGTCATTTTAATGAACTTTAAGTAAACTGATTACAGGACACACTGCTGTCTTCCTTAAGGTTGCTATTAGAGTTCAATCCCCTGCCTGCCTGGTTTACATTCACATGACATTTGATCTGAAATCCTCTCCTAAGCTGTGTGTGAATGGCGCTTGCTGATGCAGTAGCACTCTGTATAAGGAATATATACACTGACATCACATTTCACATCTTTGATTCTGATATGAGACTCTCCATGTGCTGTCACCTTTTTCGGAAACTTTTCTCTGGCTTCTGAGAATACAGATATAGACATAGGATCAGTGTGATTTTTTTTTTTTTTTTACTCGATAATATTATTGTAGTTATTATGTAGATATTACAGGTATCAAGGTTATAGATTTTATATGTCAACTTTAAATGTGACTTGAATTTTATTAAGGAAAAATGCTTTGAATCTACATTTTAAGACGAAGTAAAAAGTTTGAAATTGTGGCTAGAAACATTCAGGAATAAAAAGTTCTAATGGCTCCTATAAATAAAGATGATAGCACTCATTAGACTAATGTGTTTAATATTGCAAATAGTTGGATAATGTTAATAAAAATACATTTATGCTGTGATTATATGCTGCTTTTGACTTACTCTGGAAGCAGGAAGTCGGAGCTTGGAATTACATCATTTCAGAACTCCTTGCGTTCAAGCTACAAAATGGAGTTAAAAAAAAGCATGGACGCCTTCATGTTCAGCTTTTGTTAGCAACAACAGCTTTTGTTGATGATACTTACTGAACTTGGGGTTGAGGAGACCATCCCAAGTTTATGAGCAGGAATTCCGAGTTGAGGAAGCATTCTCTTTTCCTAGTCGGAGGTCGGGTATTACAAGCTACAACCTCTAGTCTAATGCAGGAAGATGATAAAGAGGTCCTTGGAATTTTGTTGATAAATAAATTAATCATAATTTATTGATAAGTTAACAAGCACAACATTATTATTACTATTATTATTATTATTATTATTATAGTTTTTATAATTATTAGTAACAGCAGTAGTAGTAGTAGTAATCCCAAAAACAACAAAAAAAAATTATTTATTTATTTATTTATTTATGTATTTATAAAGGCTCAACAATAAAAGTGCCTACTCTAATGCATATCATGATCCTTTAGTTCATGGCTGACTTACTGTGCACAGTTGTGTTTTTCTTGCTTAAACTGATGTGTTACCAAAGTGACTAATGTGCCAAATCTGATGTCATTATAACTAAGAAAACACAAAAGCACAGTACATGGCATTTGCAGAACTGTATTTCTGAACAACAGCTCTCATCATTCTTATGCCATGTTTAGTAATCAACCTGATTTTGCTACAGGCAGGTAGGGCTTTAATTTCAAAAGATTTAAACTTCACGTCCCAAATGTATGACAAACTTTTGGCTTACTCAGAATTAAGCACAGTGTCTGGAATAGGAATCAGTGTCTTTTTTTCAGGCACAAATCCATATTTGAATGAGACACGTTGCTCTCCAGCCAACTGTGTCCCTGTGCACTGAGACGTGGCTGTAGGCTTTGGCTGTGTGTTACACTACAGAAGCAGGACTAGGGGGAGAAACTTTGCTGATAATGACGAAGGTCATACAGGAAAGACAATCTCGCTCTCAGCTGTCTGTATTCTGTTCCAGAGATATTCACAAGTAATAAAATCCAAGTCCAAGTCTCAAGTCTCGAGTCTTTACCTTAGAGTCCAAGTCAAGTCTTGAGTCTTTAATCTCGAGTCTTTAAGTCAAGTCATAAGTCAACAGAATGTACATAAGTATTGTTCACAATATATGGAAAAAACACAATAGATCGACAGTTGTGTGCAACTATATTTTTAGAAATATTTTTATAGCACTTCCTTTCATAGAAAAACGGCTGAAAGTATAAAAAATGCCATGAAAAATAAAAAAATGCTACTTGAGACATTAAAAAGTCCTTTGTTTTGATACTACACATTTTGACACACATAAAGGAACATTTACATCCAACATGACAATCCCTATTTGGTCTTGACATCTTTTAAAACTTTTTGTCTCTAAACAAAAAAATAATAACAATGAACAATAAAACAATGAAACTCAGAAGACTACATAATTTTCCACTTCTGTCAGCTAAGAACAGGAATCTGAGGCTACAGTGGGCACAGGATCACAGAAACTTGACAGTTGAAGACTGGAAAAAGACCAGGGGATTTTTTTTTTCTATTCTTCAGCTGTCAGGTTTTGGTGATCCTGTGCCCGCTGTAGCCTCAGATTCCTGTTCTTGGCTGACAGAAGAGGAACAGAAGTGGAACCTGATGTGGTCTTCTCCTACTGTAGCCCATCCACCTCAAGGTTTGACATGTTTTGTGGTCTGAGATGCTTTTTTGCTCACCACGGTTGTAAAGAGTGATTATTTGAGTTACTATATCCTTCCTGTTGGCTTGAACCAATCTGGCCATTTTCCTCTGACCTCTCTCACCAACAAGGCATTTCCACCCACAGAATTGTCGCTCACTTGAGGTTTTTTGTATTTGTTTTTCACACCATTCTGTGTAAACTCTAGAGACTGTTGTGTGTGAAATTCCCAGGAGATCAGCAGTTATAGAAATACTCAAACCAGCCCATCTGGCACCAACAAACATGCCACGGTCAAAATCTCTGAGATCACATTTTTTTCCCCTTGCTGATGACTGATATGAACATGACCTGAAGCTTCTGGCCCATATCTGCGTGATTTTATGCATTGCACCGCTGCCACAAGATTGACTGATTAAATAATTGCATGAATGAGTTGAGTAGGTGTACAGATGACCAGATGACTCTCTCTCTCTCTCTCTCTGTCTATATATATATATATATATATATATACATATAGTTTCAAAACTTCCCCAAATATCTGCTACTACCAACACAAGAAAGCGTGAAATGGATTCTAAGTGCCTAAGTGCCTAAAATCGGGGCGGACTTAGCACTTGGCGAATGTAGGCAACCGCCTTGGGTCCCCAGAAGCCAAGGGCCCCTAAAAATGCAAATTATACATATTTTTAAATATTAATGCTAAATAACATATGCTGAAAATTTTAAATATTGATGTTAAAACGCTGAAATGATTCCTGTCACTGTTATTTCAGCAGCGTCAATGCAAGCCCCCTCCCCCAACCCAGCCTCATGCTGTAATGGAATATTGAGTGAGATGTGTGCAATTCAATAGGGCCCATTCCTATATTTTGCCTAGGGCCCCCAAATCACTAAATCTACCCCTGTCTAAAATGAATGGTAGATGTAGATGTTTAGTTTTAGTGTTACCAAACGCAGCAGGTAGGTCAACCGCCATTGATAATTACGCCATGAATATGCCATGGTGGAGTAAATGCAAATATTTGCTGATGTAAACAGAGGGGTATCTCGTTAATAACAGTAACATCGCTCTGACACTAATGTAAACTAAACGAACCTGTCTGGGTGTGTTTTCAGGTGTCTTATGACGTTTGATGTAGTCGATCCACTGTCTTTAATTTTCTTCCCACATTTTTTACACATGGCAATCCGTCTGTTACCACGTACAGCGCTCCTGCCGAAGCCATGATGCACTGCCCTGTTTACACTGGCGCATGTTGTAATGCGTCACTAGACTGGGGGAATAGTGGGGGAGACTGTAGCCCAAAATAAATAAACAAAATAAAGCAACTACACATGCAAAAATAAAAATTCTTTTTTGTAACTTTCAAACACACCTTGTCCAGGTAATCATGGAAAGACTTATTGTTTACAAGTTATTGTTGACGAGTCCAAGTCGAGTTGAGCGTCGTAAAGGACGAGTTGCAAGTCTAGTCTGAAGTCTGTTTTTATGTGACAAGTGTGACTCGGACTTGAGTCGCAAACTCGAGTGCCCATCTCTGTTCTGTTCAGCTCTACCCATGAATCTTTGCTCCAGGAAGCTTGTGGCATTTAGCCACAGCCACTTTCCATCACCAAAATACCGTCCATGAAAAATGATAGGCTAATGTTAAAATAGGTCTTGGCTTTTCTAAATGACCTCGGAGACGAAGCTTGCAGAAGTTGTAGTCAGAAGCTGCATGACTTCTCAGAGTGAGAGCACTAGTTCAGACAAGTCTGTTTCTGTTTTTCATATTGTAATTGTTATGATTTATGGATAGGAGGTGATAGGTAGGTGTTATTGGGTGTTGCATGGTATATGACACAAGGCCAGGACGTTCTATTCACCAGGAAAACTAGGCCATGAGTTTAACAGGAGGTACAGTATTTTTCCATCCAATCTCTACAGCCTGAATCTCCCAGGCCACTGTAACTACATTTTACCTTGAAATATAAGTATTAGAATCTTTTTTTTTTTTTTTTGCATAAACTGTGGATCCATTTAATAGCCCATGCCTGAGATATTATCCTTTTCCATGATTCGTCCATTATAGATAATGAAAAATTTTCATTTTAGTTCCATGTTATTCTGAATGTGTGCACTGCTAGGAAATATTTGCAATCTTCCACAGGGAAGTTGCATCATCCAAATTTCCTGAAGATCATGGGAAGAAGAAAAGTAAGTTCTTTCATGTTTTTGTCCTTTATTTTGAATGATATTGTGATATTGACTGACAAGGTCACTTTGAAAATACTATACCAAAATTATAGTTCGAAAGTTAATTATTAAATAAAAAAATATATTTTAAGTAAATTGTTAGAATGTCCTTACTGTTCTTATGCCATTAGCATAAATACTAGTTAACCAGATTTGGTGTATTTGCTAATTCTATGTTAAAAGCTTCATTTAAGAGCAAAATGCAGCCATTGTGAGCGACCTTGTAAAATTGTTACCTAAGATGGGTCAAACATTTTTGAATGGTTAAATTCATGTTTTTTTATGTTCATTGCTGAAGAATTATAATTTAAGAACAGTGTAGCTTTATGTATCAAGGTTTAAATGGCACACCATTAATACAAAGCATTAAAAGTATATTATAGTATTATACAAGGCCCAGAAACGATATGTGAGTGATCTTGAGATTCAGAAATTAGCATGTGCTAATTTTTATTATCTATTTCTTAATTTAGCTTTTCATCTTTTACCAGATGAATAAGCAAGAGGCAGGAAAACTCTCTGATAAATTAGGAGAGTAGTCCCTTGCAATGACAAAAAAACCCATCCTGTAGCAATTCTTTCTGTATCAACTGCTAATCCTTTATTGTGATTTTTTTTGGATGTTCATAGCAAGCCGCTGTGTGGTGCGTTCACTCACAGCACGTTGTTGTTGTGATAAATGGTTAAGCAGAGTGCAGAAAGCCGGTGCTGATAACAGAGCTGTCTCTGTCACTGCACCTGTGTTTGGCTGCCCCTTGGATGGCAGGGTTAATGGGCAGGTTAATGGAATGATGGCTCCCATTCACTTGCTTCACTCCGGCCACAGCTGCGTGCGGTAAAGCTAAGAAAACACTTGCACATGCGAGCTATTTAGTGGGCGGCGCCCAACAAAGGAAGCTTTTAATATAAGGAGAACCAGAGAGGCGTGTAATTGCTAGTGAATGTAAGAGGGAGTGTATCTTTCTGTGTGTGTCAGTGTATCTGTGTGTGTGTCTGTAAGAGGATGTGTAATTGCATGTGTAAGTCTAAAAGTGTGTGTGTGCATGTGTGTGTGTGTATGAAAGACGCTGTGTAATCAGGTGTATGTGTAAGAGGGTCTGTAATCGCATATGTAAATGAGAGAGAGAGTGTGTGTGTGTGTGTGTGTGAGAGAGAGAGAGAGAGAGAGAGAGAGAGAGAATTGTAGTAAATTGAGAGTAAATCTGTAATTGCATTGAAATGTGTGTGTGTGTGTGTGTGTGAAAAAGGGTCTGTAATTGTTTAAATGTAAATGTGTATGTGTTACAGAATGTGTAATCAGGTCTGTAAGTGGGTGTGTAAGTGTGTGTACAGTTATATGCAAAAGTTTGAGTTGAAAACTCCTCACCAAATTGTGTTGATTTTTGAAGAGAAAAGTAAACTAGTAAAAAAAAAAAAAATCTGCAAATGTTATTGTACAGTTGCTTTATTTGATAAGCTTAAAACATAATAAGTAATTGTGGCATGTGCAAAAGTTTGGACACCCTACAAAGTCAGTACCCCTTTTGTAGTGCCCCATTTGGCAGATATCACAGCCTGCAAACACATTTTGTAGCCAGCTAGGTGAAGCTATGTTGCAGAACATGTCTAGCTTTAAGATATTCTTAAGCCATCTTGCATTAACATCGTGTTTAAGATTTACGTACATATTTTCAATGAGGTTTAAGTCAGGGGACTGTCAGGGCCATTCCAAAAGCTTCAACTTGAGTTTCTTGAAGTAGTTCATGGTGGAGGTATGTTTTGTATGTTGTAGAAGCCAGCCTCTTGTCCACTTTAGTTTCTTGACTTCCATCTACTTGTGCAATACTTCCTGTGCCACTGGCTTCCACACAACCCTAAAGCATAACAGATCCATCCCATGCTTAACAGTTAGACAGGTGTTCTTCTTATCAAATGCTGCTCCTTTGTTTCTCTGAACATACCTTTGGTGATTGTAGTCAAAAAGTTCCATTTTTACTTCATCAGCCCACAGCACTTATTTCCAAAATGCCTGTGGCTTATATATTGTTTTACATATATCAAACCTCCACTTTTGTAATGAGGTTGCAGGTTATATTTCCTTCTGATGACTCTTCCATGCAGATCATGTTTGTGCGAGCAATGCTGCAGAGTAGAATGGAGTGTCAGCTTATCCTTCCTGCAGGTCCTTGCTGTCATATGGGGATTTTGCTTTGCCTTCCTGCCCAGCATATGGACATATTCTTGCCTTGACTTCCACAGTTCCCGCTTAACTGACATTTCTTAATGACAATTCTGATCATGGAAATTGTGAGCCAGAAGAGCTTTGATATCTTTTTACAGCCTTCCTCTGCTTTGTAGGCCTCAATTAGATTCATTTTCAGATCAGTCAGATGCTTAGAAGAACCCATGGTTGTTGAGTGTTAACACAAATGTTATGCTCTGGAATTGTCATTAGCTGATGATTCCTAATGACAATTCCTGACCTGAGTAACAAGGCCTAACAAGTAAATGATGGCCTAATGAGTTCATTAACTTCTGAGACTGGAAGAGTGACAAAACTTTTGCACATGCCATAATTATTTATTTATTTATTTATTTATTTATTTATTTCAATCAAATATAAAGTAACTATGCATTAACATTCGCAGAAAATGTTATTTAAAAAGAAAAAAAACAGTCTGCTGCAGAAGAGTGACTTCTTTTCACTTCAGAATTAACAAAATACAGTATATGACTTGGCCAGGGATGGCCAAACCTCTGCATATAACTGTAGCTATATAAGATGCTGTGTGATTATGTGCATGTTGTGTGTAACAGGATGTATAATTGTGTAATCAGGTGTATATGTGTGTGTAAGAGGATGTGTAATTGTGTAATCAGGTGTATATGTGTGTAAGAGGATGTGTAATCAGGTGTGTGTGTGTGTGTGTGTGTGTGTGTAAGCATGGGTGTTTTTGCATATGAGGTTAATACATATTTCCTCAGCAGTTATGGGAAGAGATGTGAAGTTCCTCCCTATGCCATGTGTTAGCCTGTGGGTTCAGACAGTGAGTGTGGCCTGGAGTCAGACTCTGAGAGTGAATTAGAGAGGGCGGTGGAGTGGACCAATGTCCTTGTTTTATTTTGGTTGGTTGGAGAACGGGCAATTTGGTCAGCCTGTTTACACTGAGTTCCCATCTTGATTTGTGGTGAAGATAGACGAAGCTTAACTGTAAACAAAAGTTCCACATATTCAGTCCAAAATCTGGCCTTCCAAAAACAGGATATTTTCATCCTAGATTTAAGGAAGAAGGCATATTGTAGTAATCTGGTCATTTCTAAGTAGTTTGAAACAAAAACTGCAACTTTTTTTGTTTCTAGGAGCAACCATGTAAACACAAAAATGTTTTTGTTGCTTGACTTGTTCTTCAAAGTAGTTGGCCAAATACTTTTGTCAGTGTTGTAATTAAGTGAGCAATTAATTTGCAAGGCTTTGATAAAAGCTGTGGTTTGCCTTGGAGTGAAAACCACAAGTCTGCAGGGTCACATCCCCTCAAGCTCCAAAGGAATACAAATGAATGGCAGATATTTGCAAAGTCTAGTCTCCCATTCACATGAGCCGCATCCTTTGTATATTTATATATGAGCAAATATAGTAGCAAGTAGCAATGTGCTGGGTCCAAGCATTCTTCACAAATAGTGCCACCACAGAATATTAAAGAGACCACAGATGACCATACTGTTCTTTTCATAACATAACTAAGTGATAACACTGGGAAATGTCTGCTGAAAGCTAATTGGCTGAAGGCAGCCATGTTGTTTAAATAATCCTGTCACCATTAGAAATCCACTTATTGATCAGTAGCACAATAGAAGATACCAAATTCCAGCTCAATCGGACTATCTCAGAAAAATGTATTCTAAATCAACCACACCCCAAACATTGTATACACTCTCAGAATGTTGTCCTGAATGTGCCACTATGGTTTTGTACAAATTTATGCAATCAATCAAGCGTTACAGCTGCAGAGTAAATTGACTGGCATACTGTGGCTATATTGTTTACAAATCTCCATGTATTTTTGACAATTCTTGAAGATTAGACCTTACAAAGTATTTTGAAAAAGATTTTGTGAGGATCCACCAAAAAACCTAGGAAAGTACATTTTGCATGTTATGCAAATTAACTAAAACTCTACATGTGCTAAATGATTCTTGAGGCTTTTTTGTTTGGCAAAAGCCAAGGAATCAGGGAAAGTACAGAATTTGCACAATAAATTTTCATGTCAGAACATAAAACACTGCGCTATAGTGCCACCATCAGTCTACTCAGGTCCATCTCAGTTGTTTGAGTGACATGACCAAGTTCCACATCTCTATGGTCTGCATGATTCATTTTAGCAGGACAATGAATAATAAAAAGTGGAAAAAAATCCTAGCAAACAATAGGGTCCCAACACCTTTGTAAACCCTTGGGAAAAAAAAAACCCTTAAAAAAAAAAAACAACTAAATCTTTCGCCAAACCCAAAGGTCATGAAAAGTTTTAACCAGTAGCTCTTTTTCACAAGTGCTTTAGACATAGGAAGAGCATTCAGCAAATGTTCAAAACTGCAACAAGTTGCAACAAGTATTTGAATTCAGTGTTTCCTGATTCAAACAGCCTATAGTATTTTCTTTTTGCTTCTCAGTTAACGGGATTAATCAGTTGCAAACCAGCTAATGTATTCTACTTTTGAAAGAAAGAAAGAAAGAAAGAAAGATGTTTTGTATCTGAGAGTTTAGCATTATTGGTTGTGTTGAAGAAAATATGAATCCTGAGTGCCAGCAGAACGATTACAGAAAAGAATTCAAAATGAAAAATAATGACATGGGATTTAAATAGAATGGGTAAGAATATCCAGCAGGGAAATACTATCCTCTACAGTAGAAGAGACGTGTAATTTTAAACACGAGTCTTCCACAGCCTCTGTGAGTAATTATAGCTCTCAAAGAGACAAAATGAAATGTAATGATAAAATACCATCTATGTCTGTCAAAAAGAGAGAGTTCGGCTCTATTTAAAACAGTAGTGTATGTTTAGGCTCTAAGGCTTGCGAGCTGCTGTTTTTAGACCTTACGGGAAACTCAAAATTTTCTTCTATTTGTATGTTCCAGAATGGCCACAGCTAAAAAAAAAACATAGATCTGAGCAATACACTGTTGTCATTTTGTTGAATTCTATTTTTGCTTAAAGATGAAGAATGTAATACATCATTATTTACTATGTATATATAATTTCTGCATAACTGCCTTTTCAATGTGGTACATCATCCAGCGCAACAGATTTGGGACTTAATGCTATCTGGTCTGTCACATTTATTTTGAAGAATTTGACAGAAAAGAAACACCGGAGCTCCAGCATGGTGTCGTAACCAGATTAGAGTAGCAGGCCAGATGTGGTAAAGAAGATATGCATGTCCAGTGCAGTGGAGAAGAACCAGGACTGGAGTGGACCACACTGAGCTTTGATGAAGACACTCTGATAGATCTTCTGCCATGTTTGAGCTTAGACAGAGCACTTGCTTTTGCTACATGAGACACATGAGACTGAAATTGTAACTCTATTAACCAATTGTTTTATTTTTGTCTTTTTTTTACAGTGTAATACAAATTTATTGCCGTATATACATAAGTATTGTTACCAGGTAATAGAAATCAGTATAGTCACTGTATGGTATAGCTCAGTATAGTTGCTGTGTGATAAATATCAGAATAGTAACAGTGTAATTAAAATCAGTATAGGTACTGTATGATATGGATCAGTGTAGTTACTATGTGATATACATATCAGTAAAGTTTCTGTGTGATAAAAATCAATATAATTACTATGTGACATACATCAGCATAGGTACTGTGTACTTTAGATCTATATATTTACTCTATGGTATAATTTTGTATAGTTACTGTGTGATAGATATCAGTATGGATACTGTGTGATATATATCAGTATAGTTAATGGGTTATACATCAGTATAGTTAAAGTGTGATACACATCAGTATGGATACTGTGTGATATATATATATATATATATATACATATATATATATAATTATAGTTAAAGTGCGATACACATCAGTATAGTTAAAGTGTGATATACATCAGTATGATTACTATGTGATATACATCAGCATGGTTACTCTGTGATATACATCAGTATAGTTACTGTGTGATATACATCAGTATGATTACTGTGTGATATACTGTACATCAGCATGGTTACTGTGTGATATACATCAGTATAGTTACTCTGTGATATACGTCAGTATAGTTACTGTGTGATATACTGTACATCAGTATAGTTACTGTGTGATATACATCAGTATAGTTACTGTGTGATATACATCAGTATGATTACTATGTGATATACATCAGCATGGTTACTGTGTGATATACATCAGTATAGTTACTGTGTGATATACTGTACATCAGTATAGTTAATGTGATATACATCAGTATGATTACTATGTGATATACATCAGCATGGTTACTGTGTGATATACATCAGTATAGTTAATGTGATATACATCAGTATAGTTACTGTGTGATATACTGTACATCAGTATAGTTAATGTGATATACATCAGTATAGTTACCGTGTGATATACTATACATCAGTATAGTGAATGTGATATACATCAGTATAGTTACTGTGCACTTTAGGTCTATATCATTACTGAATAATTCAGTGTAGTTACTAGGTGATATACGTGAGTATTCTTACAGTGTACTTTTGACCTAGTATCTTTTCTTAACATGACAAATGACCCATCTTGTGTATTTGTACAAATTACTCATAAGAAGACAAACACATGCTTGTTTGTTTTGGCACCACAGGCATGCACAACCAGTTTTAGGCTAATTTAAGTATGACTGGTTTAGAAGTGTTTACATTACTCTACCCAAAGCCACAATAGCAAGCTGTGTGCTGGTGACAGGCACCACATTACGCTTCAACTAGCACATCGCAGACAGCCAAACCTAGCATATCACAAGTATAGCTGCTGAAAAAAAATTATAAAAGAGCTGGTCAGTGAATTTAGTATGCAAGTATTTGGGGGAAATATGTACAACGAGCAGACAACATTGCTGGTCTAGTAGTTAATGATTATTCCTTAGTAAATGGCACATCTGCTTTGGCTTCTGCTGACCTGCTATCAGAGCTCTTCCATTTAGATCATGCTGATATGACAGAATTAGTCTCTGGACAAGGCAGACTGAGAGAAACCATGCATAAACTCCTGATCCTTATGACGTGTCATACCCTCCATGCACCTCTCAGATGTCACGTTATTACATTTTTAGTCTTATCGCATGATCTAGAAAGGATGAATGAACTTCAAATGGTTGATCATATTGCTTTCCAGATCACTCTTTCTCTGTCAAACTCTTTTTGTCAGTCTGTGGTGAAGCAAAAAAGCTTTCTTTCCTAAAATAAAACCACATATATAAAACCACATATATGAAACCTTTCTCATATAAAGCCAAAGAGAAAAATGGCTTCCTTTCTCCATGGATCTTTGAGCTCAGTTCGTTGCAGTCAGATGATTAATATTACAGCTGAAGGGTGCAACAAATAGTGCGCCATTTGGGTTTTCACTCACTCTCCCCTCATGCCATGTGAAACCTCTCTGATTGAATGTATTGATTTGCTGGAGGCCTGTTTTTTGCCCGGCCACAGGGTTTAAGGCTAAAACCTTCACATTGAATAAAAAAAGCTCTCAGTGGATCGGAAGTCCTGAATCTCAAGCTGGAAAATATTTCACCCTTGGTAATGGGACAGAAACTAAACTTTGCTCTTATAATGCCAAATACACTTATGTCAGAGCTTTTTGAAAGAAGGTTGCCCTGAAATCACTGCAGTATTCACTGCTGTCTTGAAATCTTAAAGGTACTTTCAGTGCACTTGTTCTGACTAACAATGCTGTGGAGTTTCATGATGAGACGCTCAACTGGAGAAAACTTTATTTTGTCCATAGTGGAAAGTGAACCTCTTCATGACGAAGGAGGAAGAACATATGGTGCAGAGTGGTATTCTGCTTCCTCCTAATGGGCATCACAGGAACTGCAAGAACTCCTATGCACTAAAAATGTACTTGGAGGAAAAATCCACACCAAGTTATAAGTTATATCAAATAAGCATATCGATATTTATAATAAAATGTGATCTTCAGTTGTGCAGAAGATTTATTTTATAATTAAATTCTTTCATTCTTCTTTCATTGATATATTGGTCTATTTTCACTTTGGTTAATGGTTTCCTACATTTATGGTTTCCTATATTACCCACAATTACCCACTGACTACCTGCTGATAGTGGGGATTTAGCCCTCGCTTTATCTCTACCTAAAGAGAGCAATGCAGTGGCACTATAGTCGTTTAGTCTGTCCAGCTCTCTCACCTCCTCATCTGTACACTCTAACAAATAATTAGAGCCAGAATCACTAAATACACCACACATATTTTAAATTAAGCATGTGTAATGCACGTCAGGATTTAGTATATATAGACGAATCCTGTTTGTCTCTTTGAACTAATTAACAGTTTCTTCACTGTGCTATGAGTAAACAGATTTGTATTTATGAGCAAGCGTGCACTACGCATGCCTGTACACTTTACCTCTCCCTAATGGCGTGTAAACTGTTTATGCAGAGGGCCAGACTGTCACAGATGTGATTTAGTAGCAAAAAATAAAGAGGCTGTAGTTATTCATGCTGGAAAACCTGACTTAATATCTCCCAGCTGCACTGCGGGTGTTTGTTTTCTCCCTCTCTAGTGTTTTGCATGGACTCCAGCGGGGACACACAGGAACCAGAGAGGAGTTGTTATCATATCCTGATGGCTACGTTCAGATTAATGGTGGAGCAAAGCTCCTGGCAATGAGAGCGGAAGCGATCCTTTGGGAGCCCTCACTTGATACAGAGAGCAGATTCGTCTGCCTGGCCAGAGCTTGAAGTTATGTCAACAACCTCCAAGCAACCCGCTGAGGACTCGCATCACGCACATGCACATGGATGCAGACTACATAGGTGTGCATTCTCTAAAGCCTTGTCACAGTCAATGTGTTTAGCGTATGGTGAGTTCACCACAGAAAACAGGTAAGCAAGGAAGCAGACAAAGACAGAGACAGGACAGGAAGGTTGGTAAAAGAAGTGGATCGCTTTCTTCTGGAAACGCTCTCTGCTGACGGCTTGGTCTGGCGTGCATCCAGAACTGGGATAAAAACATAGTGTTGCTGTTAAAGCAGGGCCGAGTTTTGGCCGGATGGAGCTCTGAAATACAGGCCACCTGAGATTGGCGCCCAGAACTGAAACACATTTACGGGCTCCATTCATCACGCTTTCAAACAGAAGCCTGGGCAGCCGAGCCCCAGACAGCTCAGACGGAGCGAGGGAACTGGAGGGATTCCTCTCATCGTGATAAAGTAATTCATCCATCTGATGATCGTGGAACCCACTACAGCATGAGAGAATGTCTTTAACATTATATGACAGCACTGCTGAATTCTTGAATCTGATTGGTTAGAAGGTGTTGGTTAACTTTCTATGACAGCAGCTTTGGCAGTAATCTCAGCTGTAATGTAAATCACAGGTTTATATCAATGCGCTTGTTCTATAACGTTACATTTCTATTGCAACACCTCATTCACATGGACTTCAACATAACCTAAGACTAATAATAAACAAATTTAAGAACATGTTGTTAACAAACAAATAAAAATGTGCATTGTTGATATGGTGATGATTTCAGTAAGCAATGTTTGCAAAAAGTTATGGAAGGAGTCTCCAGCGTTAGTGATTTGTAACAGACAGTAAGTTTTCTGAGGATTTTCAGAACAGAGGATTATGTGGTTTTTGGTTTCTTGGTAATATGACAAGGTGTGTGTGTGTGTGTGTGTGTGTGTGTGTTAAGAGAGAGAAAAAAAAGAGGAGCCGGTAAGGGAATTACTGTATAGTTATTATAACTTCACAAATGTTCCACAAAGTGAAATGTAACTTTAAATAGATAAACAATATGATGTGCACCTCATTAGTTAAAAACATTGTAATGATTGGGAAATTGCTATGATATAAACAAAATAAAAACTTCAGGACATGCTGTTATTTGGAAAATAATCAACTTTGGGGTGGGAACAGAAACTCTGCTTCACATCAAGCTGCATCACTTCATCCCGTTCTTAATTATTTACCTATAACTTCCACCCCACCAAGTGTTTTATACCTTACTTAGTTTGCAAACGTTGAGTGTAAAAACTCTGTTGCAATAACAAATAAAGTCTTGAAGCAAATTCCTAATTCAGTTGTTAGTCATTGTTAAGAATTATAACCATACAGTTACACATGAGATTGTGTTTTCATTCCTTTGGCACGTTTTTCAGCTACACTAAGAGCTCCAGAGTGCTGTGCTATTTGCAAGCTGTTGACACAAAACGATGTGTCTGTGCACGGTGACCTCATTAGGCCGTCCCCAGCTGTGCGGTTAGTGAGGTGAGAGTGGATTATTCCTGCGAGTAACGCTGTGTGTCTCCCTTATACGCTCGCCTGAAAATGTCAGGCTTGTTTCAATTAGACACATTCCCCGCAAACGGGCCTCAAAGACTAAACTTGGAGGCTTATAAATATGTGTTAAGGGGTAAATGGTGAATGCTTTTTAAACATTTCTGAATTCAGCATGTCAACAGTCAGTGTTGTGGTGTTGCATGGTTGCCTCAGTAGTGTTTTTCAGTGCTCTGGGTCCAGGCTGTGTTAAATCACCTCCCTTTTCCCTCTCATTAGGCCACAGAAACCCTGGCCTTGTGTTTTGGAGCCATGATGAAGTGATGCAGGAGAGGGAGGAGAGCTTTTCTTCCTCCCCGTCACGGCTCCTGACAGCTGGGGTGCTGACTCGAGCCCCCTCCGCTGAGCCTCTCTGCCACTGCAGCACACTAATGAGGCTTGTAATAGCTGTCAGGGCCCTGAGCTGCTAGGGGAACAGAGAGAGAGAGAGAGAGAGAGAGAGAGAGAGCACTATAATGAAGGATCATGTGTACATTTATAGCATGTGGAGCAGGCCGACAAATCTGCAGAATAACTTTTCTTAATTTGCCGAGCTGCTGTGTGATTAGACAAATGTCACAGTATTCAACTTTTTGATGCGAAATTTTATATTTTAGATACTTCATGATTCGAGTCAAAGTGCTACACGTTATCACGAGGCAAAAATACCTTTTCCCTTGCCATCTAAATTCCACCCTGCAGACAGCATTGGACTTTTATAATTTGGCCCTTGTGTACACTTGACCATTTCTTGCATTGACAGGTTGGCTGAACCACTGAACCTAATGAAAGGGCTGTTACCTGGTCTCTCCTTCCTTACAGTGTGTGTGTTGTGTGTGTGTGTGTGTGTGTGAGAGAGAGAGAATGAATGAATTTCAATATACAGCTCTCTATAACTGGGAATAACTGTAATTCCCATTTTCCACCTGGGAAAACACATTTAGACCTCAGAGTGGGAATTATGGGAATTATGAAATGGAATTTTGGGGGCTTTCTGACATCTTTATTTTCTCCAACAGAACCTAGAAGTGAGTCAACTCTTAGCATCTTAGGAAATCTAAAAATAGGGGTTTTGGTTTGCTGCTGGAGGAATTTTGCTTTCATGATTGAATTGAAACCAATTCAAACTTCTTCTCACTGATCACCTTTATCCTATGATGAATTTCTATGCTGATGGACGTGATCTCTTCCAGGATGATTCCGTCCGCATCCACAGGTCACAAGGGCTCAGTGAATAATTTGGTGAGGATGAAAATGATGTACAGTAAATCATATGCTATGGCTTTCACAGTCACCAGATCTCAATCCAGCTGAATACCATTGGGAACTTTTGAAGCGATGTGTTAGACAACACTCTCTACCACCATCATCAAAACACCAACTAAGGGAATATCTTTTGGAAGAATATCTTTTGTTCATCCCTCCAGTTCAGCTCCTGAGATAAAGCCAGGCTCAGTGGTAACCTGAGTGTACCTGAACCCATGTTCTCTCCATTTTATAAAGGACGATAAGCACAGACTGTGTGGTTCAAACAGCTTTTTTTTGCTTTGCAGGCAGCCCTATGTGGTGTGAGGTGTGAGTTCATTATGTTTCAACTGTGGATTGGCTAAATTCAATTGCCGAATTGTGCAACCCATTAATTACGCAACCCTATGCAACCTAAAGATGTAGTTTGCAGTATTTAAACCTGTTTCTGTACCTAGACATAACATTTTAAATATGCCTAAGAAGAATTGTGATTCCTAATGTAACCATGAATGTGCATGTGGATCGCTCCATCCCTATCTGTGTCAAGGATCCTTAGGATCCTCCAGTTTTATCTGAAAATGAAAATCATAAGGCATATCTAGTCTCTACAGTGGGTGTGGGGTTGATTATCAGAAAGGGGAAAGTTTATCAGTTTTCATTGCAATTGCAGTTCACTTCACAGACAGCAGAGGGCTCTAAGAATTACAAAATTCTCCTTCAGCTGTGTTATTTAAGAATGAATAACTGAGTAATTATTATTACTTTGTCAAGCAGGTCATTATATAAGTAAGTACAGTACTCTATTGGGTCTTTAGGCCCTTTTTTCCTCCCAAAAATGTAGTTAATATGGTTATATTACTTTGTCCCCATTGGGATGTATGTATTGTCTTAATTGGGAGCTTGTCAGATAGAACAAAAAGTAAGTACAGCCAGTCAATGACTGGAGTTTTATATATCACTTTTACATATTATATATTAACATATGACAAAATATTGTGCCTTTAAAAATTTTTAAATAATTAAAGAATTTATTACTTTAAATAAATGTATCATATCATCATGCGTGATACCAAAAAAATCCATCATCATAGGAACAGAATAGGAAATTCTGACCATCCTGATGTACAGCCGTGTAAATATTTTATTACAGACATCATCCTGAGCAACTAATATCACCTGAAAGTGGCATATTGTGACATTCCATCACTTTGTCTATTGATGTGTCATGCTGATCCACCTATATGAGCCACAGTACTTTTTGAAAATGTGTGTGCATATGTTTTGGAATGTAGTTCCATGTAAAATAAGCTTATCATAAATTTTCCCCACACAGTACTGTGTGAGCATATGCACATAATCTGTGACCAAATGCACAGCTATGTTTCAGTTTACACTGCTAATGAATAGGCCATGTAATATTTTGGCACTGCGTGAAATTAAAACCATACACTGAGGAGAATGAGTTATAAAATCAGAATTCAGCTGTTCCACAGTTTTAAACAGAATGACCTCACGAAGTGCAGAGGGACGCCTGCAAAGGCCAAAACAAGCAGCCTGAATGTTATATAAACATTATTTAGGTCCAGTTTATTCCCCAATCGGGGAGTGTGACAGAAAAGACTGGCGCAAATACAGAGCCAGACCAGTTAGTCTCTCCACTCACCACTTCACTCATACACCAGAAGGCAATGAGGGTTCTGCTGAGATGTAGAGTTTTATTTAAAGTTGAGTAGTCAGTGGTACACCCCAGTCCAGGGTTGGCACGGTAAGAGAATGTATGTGCCTCTGTGTGTGTGTGTGTGTGTGTGTGAGAGAGAGAGAGAGCGAGAGACTTTTTCACAAGTTACTGCAGATCATTTATCAGAACAGTATTTACACAGCCACCAGTAAAGGCATAAAGAAGACTGCCAGACTACCTGTATTACCACAAACAGACTTAATTTTACTAACAAAAAAACACAGACAAAAGACAATTTGCTTCTTTTTGGCATGGTTTCATGTCTCAGTTCCTATGGCAATGGACACTATGTGCTCATGTTTGTTTTAGTTTCTGTCCTGGTCCTGCCCCTGTCCTGTCATTGGTCTGTTACCCTATTGTGTTCACCTGTCCTGAGTATAGTTCTTGATTAGTTTGCCTTCTAATCAATCCTGTATATATCGTTGTGTGTCATGAGGCCTGTCATGAGGTCTGAGGGTCTGAGTTTACTCACATGTATCCTGTCACACTGTCTATTCACCGCACATTACACCATATCTCCTTACTTAGCCCATACACAGAGACAAAGTAACCCCAAACCCTTTAACATGGCAGCCAAACCTTGCACCTGGTGACTTTACATACATAAACAGGGGAACATATTTACAGACACTAAACAATACCAACAAAGGGAATGTACTACATAGTGGGAATATATAAGTCTAGAAAACAATATCAAATGGTCAATAACAAGCTTTATATGGTCAATAACGAGCTTTCAGCAAATCAAGTGGCAGCAGCGTAATGCATAAAATCATGCAGAAACAGGTCAAGACCTTCAGTTAATGTTATGTGAGCTCAGTGACATTGACCGTGGCATGGTTGTTGGTGCCAGACAGGCTGGTTTGTGTATTTCAGAAACTACTGATCTCCTGGGATTTTCACATAAAACAATATCTGGAGTTCACACAGAATGGTGCGAAAAACAATACACCTTGTTGATGAGATGTGGAGAATGCCCAAACTGGTTCATGCTGACAGGAAGTCCACAGTAACTCAAATAACCACTTTTTACAACCATGGTGAGCAGAAAAAAAGCATCTCAGAACACACGTAACCCCTTGAGATGGATGGGCTACAACAGCAGAAGTCCAAAATTGGGTTCCACTTCTGTCAGCCAAGAACATCTGAGGCTACAGTTCAAGTTCAAGTTCAAGTTCAAGTGGCTTTATTGTCATTTCAACCATATACAGTTGCTACAGTACACAGTGAAACAAAACAACATTCCTCTGGGACCATGGTGCAACATAAAACAACACAGAGCTACATGAGAGAGTGGGCATAGGATCACCAAAACTGGACTGTTGAAAATCGAAAAAAGACCAGGCCATTTCTCCAATCTTCATATGTCCAGTCTAGGGAAACTTGTGCCCACTTTAGTCTTAGATTCATGTTCTTTGCCAATAAGAGTAGAAGCCAATGAAGAGTTTATTACTTGAAATATTTCAACATAGTGCATGCTAGTAGCATCTGGCGGTGAAAAGCATGGAGTGCAGATAGTAAACTACTACATGCTAGTGGAGGGCGCAGAGGGTTTGGGGGTTCCATCTAACAAATCTGTGTGTTCCCATACTGTGAAAAGCATTGGATTTTTTTTTTTAAGTAAAGGCAACTCTATATAATGCTGTATTACAAAAAAAAATAAAATAAAAAACAATGCACTTAAAGGCTATCTCTACTATGTTCAATTCTCTCAAATCTCTACTACCTTCAATGACCATCGAAACGCATACTAAGGTTTGCATTTCTTTTGAATTTCTACTTTTCTTTCCAAACCAGTCACATGGTTGTTATGAAAGAACAAGTCAAGCACTGATATAATGTTTCGAAATAAAGTGTGTTGGTTTTTTTGTACATGCCTCAGAGTTTCAGTATAAAGGGTGCCATCACTATTAGTGACTGTTCCCCTCTCGATAAGGCTCTCCAGCTCATCACAGCTGCTGAATTGTGGGATAGCAGATTCGCTTGACTCACCACCAGTATGTAAAGCCTGACTCACTTTTCCCAATGACCAATCACTGATCACCACTGTTCCCAACATCCAATCACTGGTCACTATTTTTCCTAACAACCAATCACTGATCACCATTGTTCCCAATGACCAATCACTGGTCACCACTGTTCCCAACATCCAATCACTGGTCACTATTTTTCCTAACAACCAATCACTGATCACTATTGTTCCCAATGACCAATCACTGGTCACTATTTTTCCTAACAACCAATCACTGGTCACCATTGTTCCCATCATCCAATCACTGATCACCTCTTTTCCCATCATCCAATCACTGATCACTGTTGTTCCCAAAAACTAATCACTGATCACCTTTGTTCCAAACGTCCAATTACTGATCACCATTGTTCTCAACAACTAATTACTGATCATCTTTGTCCCCAATAACCCAGTTTTCCTTCATGTCTATTTCCCAGCTTCTTACTACCACTGCTTCATTTTGTCTGAACTTCAGGCTGCATTTCACTTAAATGCAGGGGTGGAAAATACTCGAGTAATTGTACTTCGTTTCTATAGTTCTATCATTGCTATAGTCTAAAATATTTAGGTGTATTTATACTTTACATGTGTATTATTGAAACTGAATACCTGTACTCTTACAAAAGTATCTTTACGTTATACATTTTTATTTAAACCTTCAAAGTACTCATTATAAATCATTATGGTCTTTTCTTCGCTCATCCAGCCTATGAGTATATGCTATATATCTATCAAATGGGCTCAGTTTATCATCCAATCAGGTTCATCCGTGTAGAAAATAACTATTCATAATTTGTAATTGTCTGTGAACTTCTCATGCTACACAATGTAGTTAGCACTGTAGCTATCTGTGTGCACTTGAAGATGGATAAGCCACAAGTTCAAGCTGTGTGGAAGTTGAAGAAGAGCGCCCCTGGCCCTACCTCAGCAAAATGTGTCAATATGCTGGAGTGAGCAAAGAAGTGTATAAAACTTGTCTTCTTTGCCTCCTTACAAGGAATGAGCTCCATCTAAATTGAAAATGCATGCTGAGATAAGTTTTGATACTATGCTAATATTAACTGGCTATATTTAACTAAGTTGACCTGTTTTTCACATTCTAGCTAATAGTAAATATTGGTTATTTACCGAATATTTTACTTCTGATTACTTTATTCATTAGCAAACTACATAGAGTTAGCCATGAATATGACCAGCAAACCTACAGAGATTGGATTATGTTTTTCATTTTTAGTACTAAGAATGACTGAAAATATGACATTAACATAATTTGATTAGTTAAAAACATTTACTTTTTAATTTTTAATCCTTGAGTGCATTTCAAAGTAGCAACTTTTTTAACTTTCACATTTACAAATTACATTTGGTTGGATGCTTCCAGTTTTAATTGGATAAGGTTTTGACACATTGACTATATTTTCACTTAAGTAAAATTTCCTCACTTAAGTACTTTTCCACACCTGTTTAAATTTATAAGCAGTTGTTTGTGGTGTCTATTTATTCTACTTTATTCTAAGTGTCTTCAGAAAAACGTCCTTCTCTGTGTAACACAAATGACCTTGACAGTTAAGTGAATACACAAATTTGTCCATTACTCATCTGGCAACTTCTAGAGAATTTTTGAGCGTGCATTAGTTACTTCCCGCTGAAAAGAGCTGGTAACAACACTGCCTGCATGCTGGCGTGGAGAGGGGGTGAGTAAGGAGCACATTTTTTTCCACATATAACCACATGATATCACATTACATCACATAGTCAGGCATACTGTATGTATACTGTATACTGGAGGTATAGTGGATATCGTCTGGCACGTATACTGTATTTGTTGCTTGAGTCTGCTTTGCTCATGATTGTATTGATGATTTATTTTGCAATAAATTAATTAAATACGATGTTACTGTGTGGACTTCAGTTTTTATATGCATGTCACACATGTGCTATTCTCTCTCCCTTAGCTTCTCAGAGACTTTATTTTGCAACTTTCAGTCACTGTGGTGCTCTTCTGTGGTGCTCACGGGGTGACATTTTGGGTAGGGTAAACAATGCTAAGGCTCCTGTTTTAAAAAACATTGCATACTATTGCATAACTTTTCTTCACATACTGGAAATGCCACCCTCTGAGTCATGAAAGCCTAGCACTGAGATCCTTTCATTTTAATCATTTAATTCTCCATCTTAAGCTGTTCTATTAAGTCTGCAGACATGCTGTGCTATGTCAGTTTTTAGCTTACTGACCCGAATACATTCATTTATTCCCATCAAAGTGTTTGGTGATTTTTCCAGAAAGTTTTGAGTGACTTGTAACTGCTGAGGAGTTGCATCATACATTGCATCAACTCTCTGTAATATTCAAACATGTTAAAGACGTAACTAGTTCACCCCGTAGTGAAAATCTAATTTGCATTATCAGTGCCATGAGTATCAGTGCTCTGTGGAAGAGGGGCTTCGTACATGGGCTTAGGCATGGAGGGATTTTAAGAAGTTGTGGTGAAATTACAGGGTGTCACTCATGTAATATAAACACAACAGACCCACAGCCATTCACTGAGATGTGAACAGTAGAGAGATATGACTCTGTGTAAATAATTAATGAATGAAGTAGGTTGCTGACTTATCAAACTGGACATGGTAGATTTGGTTATAATAGCAATGTGTCTGTGGTGCGATATCCAGCTACCAGTCTAATGACTTACAATCAGTTACTTACAAAGTGACTGGATTTCTGTACAATCCCTCTTGAATATTAGTACTTGCAACACTGCATTTTTTAAAAATTTATTTATTTATTATTATTTTTCCACAATGCTTTGCTGTCATCATGTGGCCAGCATTAGAACTGCAAGGTCCAGATAGAATAAAAGCTGAAGAAGGTTTTAAGATGTTTTAAACACACATAATTAGGAATCTGCCCTTAAAGTGTTGGCTCTATAGTCATTACTTGGAGAATTTGCTAGTAAGGAAGTTGTTCATTTCATCCGGTATCAATGTGATATCATGTCCTCCATGATATAGATGTTGGAGGCCTGGACCTCATATTGAATTTAATATTGTGATTTTGCAATTGCAAAAATTCCCATAAAGTTATCAACATGCCTTTATAAACATGCTTAATTATACAGCAAAATGATTTTCCCCATAACTTTACTCCCCATATTTCCACTTTATGGAACTGTTGGGGAATTAAGTGTTATCTCTGCAGTCACTGCTTTTATATGATCATTCTATCATTGAGAGTTCCTTTGCATATTAACTGCATGAGGTTATAGGGAACCAACTTCTGAAGCTTTTATTACCTAATAAGAACATGTAGAAGCGTATGTATGTATTTATTTTACATAAATATGTATATTCATTGATTTGTAATCTTCTATTCTTCTCACCTCACTATAAAAGAAGGAAACCTCCTCTGAGCAGGGACGCACTCCTGCTAATTGGAGGGGAAGAATAAACTTCTCTCTATCATCTGCTGAATTTTATTTGGGGAGTAGGGAAATTCTCCTACAGGAATAACAGGTTTATTACCCAGGAAAAGAAAAGCTATATTTAACACTGAGTTTTACTTGTAAAATGCTATTTTTGTTAGATATAATGGATTGTAATGGCTTGATTTTACCGTATAACACATTCAAAAATAGATTTGACCCAGAAGTATTTCAAACAGGGAACATAAAAGCATTTGCAATGCTATTCCCTTACATCTTTTACATCTGATTAGCAATTCATTTGGATATTGTAACAGAACATGTTGATCAGCTGAACTGATTTATAATGTTATACATGGTAAGATTTTTGGAGACTAAAGTGCTAAAATAAATGTAAAAGAATATGATATAAAATATAAAAGAGATCTTTTCTTGTTATATATCTTATCCCAAAGCCAAAGAAACAACCTATAATATAATAACATTAATAACATTAATTCAAACATTAATCCAACTTTGACTTGTTTTTTTTTCTTAATATGTTATTAACATTCAAACTGCCAGATGTGGTTATGTCCCAAATATGTGTTGCACATTTTATTGTTTACTGTTATTCAATTATTAAAAAAAGAACAAAGCAATACAACACATACATCATATTATAATTAATATTATGTTATATTAATATTATCTTATTTTATTAATATTATATTAATAATATAATTATTATATTAATTTATGTTATAACAACGTAAAAAAAATCAAAACAAAACAAACAAACAAAAAACAACAACAACATGTGGGGAATGTTTGACGTGGGCGGAGCTTCTGTGTCGCTTTATGGGAAATGTAGTCCTTGAGAAAAGTTTGAAAGTCGTTTCACTAGTTCGCTTTTTATTTCTCAGCTTCTTTGGTTATGCTATCACGATTATTGACTGAATTCTGTTTCAATAACAGTGCATTTTCAATAGTTGCAAGGTGCAGTCGGTGTTACCGTTATGTAAAGGCAGTGGGAGCGCATCTCTTCCGGGTTGTGCTCAGTGGGCGGGACTAAGACATAAAGCCTCATGTCCGTCCCCGCCCCTTTCCGAGAGGACCGCTTTGTGGTAAACATGTCGCTGCTGTCTTGCTCTAAATTGCTCTTCAGTATTAAGAGACTAAGACCCTGTCTTCTTGACATGAAGAGCGGCTGTCCGTATGTCTTAAGGCGTTTCACGTCCGAGCTGAAAGGTACCCGACATGACACTCCTGGCATAATGAATAGTGAGCTAATGTTTATTTAAATTATTCAGAGCGTCCTTAGTGACATTTCACAGTCTTCACCCTCACGCGCTTGGCTTGCATTACACCACAGCAGTCATCTGCTTCCTTTTCAAATAGAATATATATAATCATCATCATCATTTCAGCATGTCGGACTTGTTTTTCCTTTCAGTTTTATCTAATGCACATTAAGTACAGGACATTTTCAGAATCATAGTTTTCTCAAGTGCAATGTGACTCAGGTCAAAGCTCAGACTTCTTTATTATCTCCTTATTGTGTCTTTATTATAATCCACTTTTAGTATATTATAACACTTTTAGTATGTTATAACATAAACCAGTATTACAGTATTCCTTCATGCTTAATGTAGTATGTATGTATATATATATGTGTGTGTGTGTGTGTGTGTGTGTGTATACATACAGTACTGTGCAAAAGTCTTATTTATTTTATGACTTCTACATTATTGATTCAGTACAAAAACATTTTAGATTTCCAAACATTAGTCTCCAGAAGAACTGTGGCTGGTTCTGCAAGATGCTCAGTAACACTTACAGCTCATTTCCTTATAAAACTGCACAAATTGTACCTGAGACTACTATTTTTTTTTTTTTTTTTTAAAAAGCGAAGGATCATCACACCAAATATTGACTTTGTTTCATTTATTTCTGTTTACTGCTCTTTATAGTATTGTTTTTAATGTAGAAACATTTAGTTTCATTATTTTTGAAGGCATCTTTGCTCTACAGCATTTCTTTGCATGTGCCTAAGACGTTTGCACAGTACTGTGTATATATATACATATATATATATATACACACACACACACACACACACACATACATATATATATACATATTATATACATATAAACAGATTGTCAATGTGGATCCTAAATGTCTGAGACCACATAT
>CM040454.1:27760490-27784916 GCA_022758105.1 Pangasianodon gigas | reverse complement strand
AGTGATGGGGCTGACACTGCCTGCTGTCAGATGTGTGATGGATTGTGTTCAGTTGCAGCAGACTAACCTGAAATGACTATCAGATTACAGGTCATAGTTTAAAATGGTAGTAAGTTAAAAGATGTGTCATCATAATGAATAATATCGAATCCGAACAGTCCATTAAAGGTATATTCCGGATTAAGGTAAGCAGTAAATAGCTACTTTACACTCCTGGCTAGCCAGCTAGTTTGTTTAAATTGATCGCCTGGTGCAGTTCCTAATGAACACAATACCAATAAGCTAGGAGCATGTTCTGCACACATTACTGGCTTTTCTGGGTTTGTTCCATACACACGGCTAGCTTATCTGGGTTTTCCCACACACACACACACACACACACACACTGCTGGCTTTACCGAGTTCATACCCACACACACTGATGGCTTTTCTGAATTCATAGCCACACACACTTCTGGCTTTTCTGAATTCATACCCACACACACTGCTAGCTTTTCTGAATGCATACCCACACACACTTCTGGCTTTACTGAATTCATACCCACACACACTTCTGGCTTTTCTGAATTCATACCCACATACACTTCTGGCTTTTCTGAATTCATAGCCACACACACTGCTAGCTTTTCTGAATGCATACCCACACACACTTCTGGCATTTCTGAATTCATAGCCACACACACTTCTGGCTTTTCTGAATTCATAGCCACACACACTTCTGGCTTTTCTGAATTCATAGCCACACACACTGCTGGCTTTTCTGAATTCATACCCACACACACTTCTGGCTTTACTGAATTCATACCCACACACACTGCTGGCTTTTCTGACTTTGTCACACACACACACACACACACACACACACACACACACGCACACACTGTTGGCTTTTCTGAGTTCATACCCACACACACTGTTGGCTTTTCTGACTGTGTCCCACACACACACACACACACACACACACACACTTCTGGCTTTTCTGTTTGTTGAAAACATTACTCTGGATAACAGATGTTTAATCTGTCTGTTCAAATCGATAGGGTAGCCCCACGGTTTTGGTGTTTAAGGCCAGCAGTTTTTGAGAAGTCAGATTCTTTGAAATGTTGAGCAACAGATGTATGTGCTGCCTCTTAAAATGCTCACCCTCATCCTGGGAAATAATGCAAAGCTATTTCTTTCTCACAAGCATTTACATTTACTTTTACAGCATTTGGCAGACGCCCTTATCCAGGGCGACTTACAGAAGTGTTTTGAAGTCTCTATCAATAAATACATCCCGATACTGGTTCAATAGGGCCAAGAATAAGAGTACGATCAGTCTAAAACCCTGTTGGGGTGGTAGTATAGTATGAAAAACACACAAGACAACACAACACTTATTTAAGTGCTCCATGAAGGGATAGGTCTTTAACCAGTGCGAATTGAATGAGCACATCAGTGGGAAATGAATGAAAGCTCAAGTACGGATGTTTGCTTGAATTATTTGTGCATTTATGGACACTGCAATGATTGCAAGTTGTATTTGCTACCAGTGTTCACTATCACATTGGAGGTTTTGAAATGCTGCTACTTATGCTTCCACATTTATAAAGAAGTGTGAAATAGGTCTACTCCCTGCGAGAGATTTTACAAATACACACTTAAAAAAGGTTGGTCAAGAAAATTGTTTAGAATAGTTAAAGGCTTCTAGCTTTCTAAAATTCAGTTCAGTTCACTTTTATTTGTATAGCACTTTTAACAATCAACACTGTCACAAAGCAGCTTTTGCATAAATATTCTGGATATAAATTTTAAATTTATAAATTTATCCCTATTCAATAAGCCGGAGGCGACGGTGGCAAGGAAAAACTTCCTGAGACGACATGAGGAAGAAACCTTGAGAGGAACCAGACTCAAAAGGGAACCCATCCTCATCTGGGTGACACCCAGTAGTGTGATTATAAATCATTTCCTTTCTATAACTGAATAATATTGAGTCAAAAAGTGCAGTTGTGTAAACAGGAACTTATGAGCTTAGGATCATCTTATGAGTTTGAGTCATTTCTGAATTCATTATAGTTTTAGCTTGAAGTCTGTTGTGTTGAAGTTATCAACTGTTCAGTGATGGAGACTCGAGTGCAAAAAAAGAAATTTGACTTGTCAGATAGACGCCCTTTAATATAAGGTTCTGCATTCTAAACTTTTATGGTACTCGCAGAGAGACTAATGTTTTAGAGCAGGGGTCGTCAGCTGGCACATTGTAGTCCAGATACAGACCCGGCTACGGTATTTCAATGTATCAAACCAAGGACTCAGAATAATGTAGCAGAATTGATTAACATACAAAAAACCTGGCTGTATTTCAGCAACTCTGTTTGTTTAAACATGTACTAGCTCGCCTTTAGAGCAGATTCTCTGTTGCAGCCAATTGCATGCATTTATGTAAATTATTTAGCTGAAGGCACCGAGAAATTTGACATTTGAAATTTTCAGACTGATAATCATAGACCTTAAATCGTAGATTAAAAAATTAAAATTAAATTAAAAATCCATTCCCTGGTCTGATTAGTGAAGTGACAACCTGGCTCGTTCGAAAAAGTCAGTGATGAAAACAGAATGTTTAAAGATGATTGGACAGAGAAGTATGTGTTTGTTCTCTGCTTTAATTTCGAAACGAAGTATCTCATCTGTTCAGATACTATGGCACTAGTCAAAAGGTGTAACGTGAAGCTTCACAAAAAAACAAAACATAGCCACTTCAAACTTATTTCTTATTTATAGTCCTGAACTTATAATTAATGGTTAAACATTAAAAAGTAACTGTTGTCATTGTCATGTTAGCTGCTTGACCTTTTCCAAGCAAGGAAATTTGAGTCGACGGACCACCTTTCAAACACTTTTCCAAAACCAGTCTGATTATATTTCTCTTAAAGGGGCAATTTGTAATTTTTAAAGCTATCTGCTGCCTGCAGGACAACTTGCAGTTGCAGTGAAACATTTTTTCCACTTGTGTCTCCACACTTTCTGCTGGAAGTCCATGAGTTGCCTCTTAAGGAAAGCTGTTCATTTCTAAGCAAAAAAAAGTTTCATTTCTGGGCCAGAAAAATGTACACCAAAGCCTGAAATGAAGAACGCTCCGATGAAGTCAAGTCCATTGTAGTGCAGTGTTGTGAATTAGTTTCTTTTACAGGTATTTTTGAAGTGATGTAATTATTATAGACATAGAAACACTTTTAAACATCACAAACAGCACCTTTAAGTTTGTTTCAAACCCAGACATCATTGTGGAAACAGGAATGGAGAGTTTGCATCTAAAGTGGTCTAGTGAACCACATAGAAAAACATGCTTAAATAAACGCAGCCGCTTGTTTCCTTTTCATCGTGTCTGTGGTGAGAAGATGTGACACGATTTTGGTTATGTCTTTCTTGGTGAAGCGGTGAAATGCATGCAAATAGTTGTGTTTTTACGTATTTATTTTTAGCTTTCTTCGCTTCATGTGAAGGTTACAATTGCAGTCAAATTCCCAAATGCCCTCTCATTATAAAATCCTGCAGACGCAGCCCATGAGACCTCATTAAATTGTGGATGGTGGACAGTTAAATTGAAGTGATTTACAGCGCTCATTTTATGCAGTTTAATTTTTCTCTTCGGGGTAATTTTTCTCTTTCTGCCTTTGTGTGTGACAGAGACGCATGTAGACTAGCAGAGTTGACGTGTAACCGATGCCTTGAACATAGTTCCAGCTATGAACTATGACTCAACCCTCAAAGGCTTGCATTTTGTGTTAAAATTTACATGCAAAAAATGATGTAAAAAAAGATGTATGTCAGTAAGCTCTGTGCCTGATTTCTAATCTAATCTAAAAGAAAATACTTTTAAAAAATTGTGATGTTTATTATAATTGAGACCATTATCATCAGTTGCATCTCATGTTTTTAAAATTAATAACATCAAGAACAATTTCTGTGATGAGTTTCCAAAAGCACATTGGGTTTTGTGTGACATACATGTGCTTCACAGTTTAATTCTCACTGTTGTAATATCAACAGTTGAACACATTTGTTAAAGGGTCCAGTCAGATATCACTTTGAAGCTTTAAAGACCGTTAATTCTTGTAACTGCAACAAACTATAGTGTTCAAAAGCAAAAGTGATTAAAACAGGTGAAATGTAAGCTTACAATAACTCTGTTTGGAAACATAACCCAGGGAAAGCCATAGTACCGTTAAAGTGAATCACTTGATGGGCTTTAAATTGTAAATCTGACTCGTATAGAGGTTGTTTTCTTGTCTTTAGGACTTATTCTTGTCCTGCACTGTTTGAGTCCTTAATTGACCACCTTGGTTTAGGGCTAAAGGGTACAAAGTGTTCCTAAGTTTAAACATTTTAATCTGAGAAGGATAATTATGACTCCTAAATTAGGTTTGCACACTAACAAGCACTCTACCAATTTTAAAACTGGATTTTATCCTTTTATTTGGTTAAACCACTTCAGGATTTTGGAGAAGCATTGTATCCACATTTTTACAAGTGTAAATGCCACTCATTTACATTTATGGCGTTTGGCAGACGCCCTTATCCAAAGCGACTTACAGAAGTGAAAGGACATTACGTTTTATATTTGTCTCATTTATACAACTGAGATGGTTAGGGTTAAGGGCCTTGCTCAAGGGCCCAGCATGGGCAGTGTTGGTGGTGTTGGGATTTAAACTAACGGCCTTCTGATCAGTATTCCAATGCCTTAACCACTGAGAGACCACTTGTCTCTCCAAGCCACATTTGGCAAAACAAAACGCTTCCCAAATGGTGATGCACATGCGGAACAAATACCAAAGTTGTTGTAAAATGTTAGTTAGATTTAAAAAACAACATGAAAATTTATGTAAAATCATCTATCCCCTAAAATGAGGAAAAACCCTGCAAGTTGATGTCCGAATATAATTAGCTAATTTGCATATTACCATACAATAGTGGTATCGAGTTTCAGTCTAGCTATCCAGAAACGCATTTGACCACAAGGTTAAAATCATAAAGCCAATTCACATCACAGTGTGACATCATGCACTGCATCAAGACGTCATTCAATTCCATTATAACAATTGTTTCAAGCCACACTGGCATCAGATGCTCATCAAACTCAAGCTGCCCTTGTTTTATGCTTCCTCTCAATTTTTTTTTCCACTCATGCACGTGAGTGAAGCTTAAGCCCCATAGCAATCCATTAAACCACATTTTCATATGCTGTGCATTTCATTTAAAATCACAATCTGCAAAGATGTCCTGATTGCACAACCTGTAGTTGCATAGCAAATTGTTTGTCCACTATGATACTCATTTTACCCCAGCATGAGGAAACACTAAGGAAAAAATACAAACACTGGTTACAGGCTCTTTTGGAGTATGAAGCAGATTCCTAATTTTGGTGTTACATCCTCTTATATAATCCTGTATAGCTACTGTATGTAAGTTACAAACTGAGGGACATTTCTACAGGAAACTGAGGAGGTAATGAGCAACAGGTGAGTGTAATTAAAGTAAGTAAACAGGAGAGTTCGCTTGGCATGGCTGAGAGCGATGTGGTTGTTACTGTTAATATCAGTGGCAGCTGGTGGTGATATCAGATGGGAGGAATAAAATCTAATATCTATCAATAGCTCAACATTTAAACTATAAGGGTTGACCAATACATGATATCCCCAGGTCTCATTAATAATAATAATAATAATAATAATAATAGCTAAGAATTATGTGTTCAATTCTGCAAATGCAAATGATATTGGGGCAAATTATCTATCTATATCTATCTATAACACACACACACACACTTAAAGGCGATAGGGAGCGGTAGTAGTGATTTCTAATTTTTTTTTTTTTAGTGTTTTAAGCCAATTTTGATTGACTGCGTTCATGCTGCATTTCCTCTGAATAGCAAACATGGTAAACAGACTAGCTATATAGCTTGAAACCTTTTGTTCAATAAAAAAAACACTAAACTTGCCGTTTCGTTGTTTGTCATTTTATGTAATTGTACTCTGATTAGACAATGTGTGCTTAGTCTATCAACTTTTTCTTTCTCCTTCAAACACATTTTAAGGTGAAAATGATGATAGAATAAATAATCCACTTAATTCATGATCATTACACCCGCGACTGAGTCTGATACACACCTACTGATGACGTATTACGACGAAGTCACTGAAACAGACTGAAAGATTATAGCCCATGGGAGCTCATATCTAGGGGGCGTGTCACGCTGTGTAATCATGTGGCACGACCGTCACTGACGTGTGAATCTACAGCGCTGGGCTCGTTACAGTTAGCCCACAGCCTTGCTTTATATCAGTCTGTGTGTTTTTCTTACGACCGCTAGTGGTGCTGTTGCACTCGGTTTCAAAAAAATCCAAAATAATACTCTTTAAAATATTAGTGAAGCGCAAATGAGACAATGAGGTTAATATCTTTCTCAAAACAAATAATTTGCCAGAATTGTAAATCCACCTATTCATAACTGATAATATGCTGGCATCAGAGACACATTTCCTAAAGCTGTATGTTCAAAATAAAAGTGAATCTTGTTCGTTCCTCAGGTAGAGGAAGACATGCCTATTAACCTCACTCTTAAAAAAAAAAAAGTCACACACAATCTCCTGTCTTACTGCTTGAGTTAGTAGCACTTTAATTAGTGTTTAATTAGCGACCACAATCAGGAATGGTGGAAGCCATTCGTTCATGTCCAGCTGATGTATAGCCTACGTGACAGCTTTGGCAAGGTTACTAGATTGGTCCCAAGTCTTATGTGATTTGAACCATGAACCACACAGGCCCCACACTGCCATGTCTTTCCATGACTTACTGTCATCACTTGGCCGATTGCTTCAACCCCGAGAGAGCAAGACAGCGATCTGGTGGCAATTTGGAGTGACCCCATTTTATTCAGGTCTAGGTTGTCAGCAAACAGGTACTGAATAACCTGTGCAGTCTGATTGCTTATGTAACCACTTGAGTTCCCTGAGGCGATCTCAATCCCATGTCTTGGCAGACGACATGCAGAACCAGTGCTTGCAGTCAAGACATAATTCGCCTGGTCCTCCAGAGACATGGGTCATGAAAAAGGGAGATTAATCAAATGCTGACCTCACTGTTTTCAGCTCTCTTTCTGCACTCATTGAGGTATATCATGAATGTAGAGAGGGTGGCCAGAGTGTGGCCTCAGGGGTTTGAACCAGAGAGTCTGTTTTCCTTCTGTGAAGGCTTGAAGTCGTATACATTTCTACTCTGCGGGTCAAAGGATTAAGTGTGCTGGTTATTTGGCCATTGTGTTCTCCATCATAATTTGAGTGCATTTAAAAAATAATTAGTAAGTCTCTAATGACACTACAAGCCATGTGGATATGTAATGATCTGAATAATTGGGAAACATATTGTGCATGTTCCTAGCAAACTTCGCTTTACTATATGATCAGTCTTGTTAGTGTGGTTGTCTGTCCACACTTTTAGCATGATAATTACTTACAATCACTAAATATTTTTAAGCATTAGAGCAAAACCGACCAATATAACTTGTCATCTGATAACCTGTGAGATGTAACCTCATTGGCAACCACGTGCATACAGGATACCTGTAAAATGGAGCCAAGACATGAAGAGGTGAGTGAGGAGAAGCAACCAGCATGCCAAGAGAAGTTGAAATACTGTGACACATCAAATATTCTCCTAGTCCACATATAATTGCTGGACAACATCATCCAATTTGAGGACATACTGTGCTCTCTTTTTCTCAGAAACGTGGCTTAGCCGAACTGCACCTGGCATGGCGATACAGCTGGATGGCTTTTCTTTAATCCATGGGAATCTCACAGAAACCTTGAGCAGAAAGGAGTGGGAGTTGTGTATTTCCTGATGAACTCTTCCCAAACCACATTAAGACATGAGGGAGTTGCAGATAGTCTATATCATCATGGAACAAACAAGAATACGTTACTGACATTTAATCAGAAAACATTTAGATTCACTGTAATACAGCTACCAGAGGAACTACCTCTGAGTAAGACACTCAGATTGTGACATAACAGAGCCAAAGGTTTTAAAAAAGTGTCTAACTCACGCTGTATGTAAACAACAATAATGGTGGATGAAAACTAATCTATTTACAGAATGATAAAGTGGGCATCTCTGCATCCAGTATGAGACACTTTTTTTTTTCTTTAAATTTACATGGTAGTTTGACCTGACATGAATAAATGGTCCACCAGAATAGGACTCACTAGTTAGCCCAATATCTCTATTTTCACATGACTCATCTCTCTGTTGCATCAGAGTCCAATGCCTTAACCATTCAGCTATAGTTAAAAAAACATGCAGCATTTATCTTTATGGCATGAAGACTGTGAAAAATCAATTCAATGTGTTTAAAGCCTACATTGTGAAACTACAATCACAGTATGCTGGAAGTTATGATACAGAACTGATGTGGCATGGAATACAAACTTTCACAGACTATAAATCAACAAATGACTGCCATTTTGCCAATAGCTGTACCCTCACACATGATATAACATTATATTTTTTTGTTTTAAGCTTGCCAATGAAGACCCTTTATACAAATCCAGGAAGCCTCAGATGAATTTGATTTTTATACTCATGATTTGAGAGTAAAGTTTAAACACGAACACTTCGACAAGCAGCTGGAACCCACATTTTTAAAAGCTTCACTGATCAGCTAGCTTGTATGTTCATGAGCATTCCTAACATATGGACATTTGATGCATGTATTGTGAAATATTTAAAATCATGCTGCTCTGCATTAATAGATTGATAAATAGATGTAGTTTATTGATCCCCCAAGAGAAGATTTAGGTGCTATAGCAGCAAAAGACATTGATGCTCTAGACAAAGTTATACATTCAACACATACAATTTTAACAAATAACACACAGTGCAAAAGACATCAGTGATACAACAACAATCAAGTGATTGTATAGATAGATTGTATGTACGAATGAATTCTGTCATGTTATTCATTCATTCTGGGAGGCTGGGTGTGGGTGCTGTTGGGAAGAGGTGTTGTGGAGTGTGATGGTAGCTGGTAGAAAAGACTCCCAATAGTGCTTCCTAGAGTACCTTGGTGAAGTGAGCCAAGGCCTAAAGCTGCACTTGGGAAATGTGCCATGGAGTGGATGGGCAGAACTATTCGTGATGAAGTCCAGTTTTTCAGCCATCCAATTCTTCCACATTCTTTGTAATTGTTTCCAATGAGTTGAGAGTTAGTCATGAGATGGACTTGGCTTTCCTCATCAGGTTATTGAGGTGCTTGGCTTCTCCTGAAGTGATGCTGCTCCCCTAGCAGCTGGTCACAATTAACTGACCCTGGTAGTCTGCTGCACACATCGAAGGACCTGAGCCTTTGTGGGAAGAAGAGTCTGCTCTGGCCTTTCCTATATAGTGAATTGGTGCTGTCTGTCCAGTTCAATCTGCAATTCAGGTAGATCCCAAAGTACATGTAGGACTGCAACATCTCCATTTCCTGCCCTTAGATTGTTACCAGTCTTACAGTCTCTTTAACACCACTGTTTCCTTTGTGTTACCAGTGTCAAGCTGCAGGTTGTTTATCCTGCATCAAAAGACACCACCAGTCCTCTGTAATCTGATTCATATCCACTGTGAATGCATCCCATAATGGTGAAATCATCAGAAAACATCTGAAAGATAAGTTGCTCCAATGTTGGTCTACCATCTCAGACACACAGTTCTGGACCCTTACAAACTGTGGCCTTTTAGTCAAGTAGTACACGATCCAGCTAACTATAGTGATATCCATGTTCATCACCCTAAGTTTGTTCCCCAGTTAGACAGGCAGGATGGTATTAAAGGCAAAATTAAAGAAATGAAGAATATAATCTTCAGTGTAGCTTTAGGTTTGTCCAGGTGTGTGTGGGATCTGTGTAGCATGTAGATCAGAACATCATCCACGCTTAATTGTGCCTGATAGGCAAACTGTAGTTGGTCCTGATATTCCATGACCATTGGTCTGTAGTGGTCTGTTTTAGGACTAGCCCCTCTAAGGTCTTTCATGTGAGCACTGAGTGCAAAGGCACTGGGGCACTTTCTGTAGTCTTAGGGAGTTAGAGAACAGGTGCTGTAGCACAGGTCTTCAGCACCCTGGGGCTGATTCCATTAGGCCCCACAGCCTCGCCTTTGCAGAGTTTTCCCAGTCCTGTCCTCACTTGTTCACATTTTCCACACAGAAGTTGATGTAGTCTATAATACAGTGGGTAAGTCCTCCATTTTCCTCCTCAGATGCCTTACAAAGCATATCCCAGTCAGTCTCCACAATTCCATCCTGCAGAGCCTCCTCAGCCTCCTTTGTCCATTTCTTCACTGTTCTGATGTTAACAGGGAGCTGTTGAGCTACGAGTATGTGAGGGTAAAATGCACTAAATTGGTGGCAGAGCAGCAGTCTTGTATGCCTCCTTGACATTGGCACATACCAGATGAAGCATCGTATTGTCTCGTGTTACATTCCACACACTGTGAGAAACTTGTGAGTGTGGAGGAGAGGGATACATGATTAAAATTTCCAGAGATTGCTGTGAATGCATTGGGATGATCTGCCATTATTTTACTAACCACAGAATGTATCTGCTCTGTTGTGGTTGCTGCGTTAGCAGAGGGTGGGGCATACAAAATCAAAACAATAGGATGTGAAAACTTCTGAGGCATGTAATATGGCCACAGTCCAATACCGAGGAGCTCAATATTTCGGTTACAAACTTATGCTTTGAGAGTAACGTGTCCGAGGTTACACCATTTATCATTCACATGAACAGCAAGTCCACGTCTTCAGCTCTTATCACTCCTGTTCTTCATGTGCCTGTCTGCACAGCCAGTGTGAAAGCCATTCAGTGAAACTGCAGAGTTGGGAGTCTTGGCTCTGAGCCAAGTTTCAGTGAAACACATGAGGCTACAGAGTTTGTATTCTCCGTGGCTGCTGTTCAGTGCTGAGAGCTCATCCAAATTATTAGCCAGAGACCTTACATTGTCCATGATGATATCAAGCAGATAAGGTCTTTGCCTCCCTCTTTTATTCCCATGGTCTTCTCTCGACACATCCTCATAAATTCACACGGCAGTTCGAGCTTAGGCACGGTGGTAAACAAAGGATGCAGGGCCAACATCTGATTCTGCATGTTTGTGAAAAGAGTCCTTCTTTTATTATTATCCCCTACACGAAAGACAAAAGTAATATTAAAATAGAAAGAGCACCAAAGAACTTATTTTTGATTTTTGCATTTCCACTCTTAATAAACAATAAACCTAAACCTGTTTCCCTGTGAAAAATGAGCATTAAATATACAAAAGACAACAAAAATCAAAAAATGCTGTTCAATTAGCATAATTTTCAGTTTGCGTTACAACTGCCAAAACAGATCAGTAGATAAAGGAGGTTGATCCTACCCCTATCTACATGTCAGTGGAAAAGCAGTGGAAAGGATCAGCAGCTTAAGATTCCCAAGAATGATCATGACCCAGGGGCAGATCATATTACTGCTATCACCATGAAAGCATAACAGTGTCTTGACTTTTCTAGACAGCTACAGAAAGCCTGCTGCTGCATATTATACTCCTCAACTTGTGTAGCAGCACAGGAAAATCCATTCTCACTGATTGCTTTATGTCTCATAATAGCATCTGAACAGCAAATGACCATGAGGCTCTGAAATGGGTAGCATTATATAAACAGAATAGAAGTATTGAAATCCTGTTACATTTTATCATGAAATTAGTCACACTTTTAAATTAGTGCTTCCTTAGTGTTGGATCTTTCTGCACTGACATATCAAGAACCACCACTTTTTAGCTAAATGCAATCAAAGCAGATGTGCTACTGGTCGACGATGTAAATTACACGTCATAGTTCCGCAGAGTTGATCTTAACACAAAGTTTCTCTCTCAGAATTTATCCACGTGATGTAAAAATTCTGAAGGCAAATTGTTTGATATAAATGTCATTTAGATGGCAATTTTTTTACTTAATGGTCTTCTTGGCAGACAACCACTCACAACTGACCTGGTTTCTTAAAGGTGCTCTTAAGGTTCATATTCAGATAGTACTATAACCGGAACAGATCATCCATTTTTGGCTGATGTTTGTACTGTTATAACGGTATAACTGTCACATACCATGCTGCAGTTTGATTGGCTGACATTCAAAACAGTGTAGTATTGCTTAATACGGTGGCATGCATAATTTTCACCCCTTTGAACTTTTCCACAATTTCTGTTGTTACAATATATATTATGTCATGAACCTACACAAAATAACCCACAAAATGGAAAGAATATGGCATAACTGCATCTCTGCCTAGAGGAGGCTGTCCACCAAAAGTTAGTGCCTGGGTAAAGAGGGAATTTTTCAGAGAAGTAGCCAAGAGGCTATAAAACATTTTAAGAGGCATTATCTTTTTTTGCCAATACCACCAATTTCATAAAATCTGAACAGGAGAAGAAAAGAAGTTTTTTTTTTTTTGTTACAGCCGAGGCTAGGTTAGACTGCAACATACAAAAGGAATAAGGAATGGCAAGACCAGGATTGCATTTCTTTTATTTGTTTTTGTTTTTTTCTCTTTTTTTTTTACAAAAGAGTGGATTCAGGCACTTTGGAAGCTGACCAGGCCAAACTAATAAACAAAATCCCTGAAGATATACACAGAATAAACTAACTACCCTAGCCAACAAAAAGACACAAGAATACAGTTTCTTTCCTCACTCTCTAACTAATCCAAAAACCAAGAGAACGTGGAAGAAACATAAATGTTGTCGACTCCTTACTAGCAACTATTTACAATGTACTATTTACAAGAAATGTGTATTTGTGTGTTACAGTACATGCGGGAGCAAGGCATGTGCGAGTTGTGATCCTCCAATCTTCATCCACAAACAGATTCAGGAACAAGACATGTCACAGTAGGCTGGGTCTGAAAGAATAGCAGATAAAAGACACCCATCTCACCACTGACGTAGACACACAGATAGCACACACAATAGACAAAAGTACAAAATTGGTCACATCTCCAATGTGGTACAATATTCTTTTCTTCGCATATCCCAGCTTGTTAGGAAGTTGAGTGCAGGGTCAGCCATTATACATCACCCCAGGAGCAGAGAGGGTTAAGGGACTTACTCAAGGGCAACAGTGGCAGCTTGGCAGTACTGGGGCTTGGACTCCCAATTTTCTGATCAGTAACCCAGTACCTTAACCTCTGAGCCACCACTGTCTCATTTTGGCTGATATTAGCCAATTCTGTTGCCCAGTTGATAGTTTGTTTCTTAGTTCGTTATGTGGCCTTGCTTTATTCCAGCTAATGTTTGTATGTTATGCAGCTCTGCAGTTCGTATGTCTTATTGCAGCTCTGTTGCATGAACTCAACAGTTTGCTTACATAACACTGCTTCATGAGTAAAAGTGGCAGTACTGTTACCCAAAAGTGCTGCCAACATCCATGTTAACATTCTCTCTTTCTCACTATTTTCCTCCCAGTGTGATCACTATTTAAGTCTTTTAAATAATTTGCCTCCAGTCAAAAGTTGGCTTTGATTTTGTTCTGTTGTGTTTTGGTCCACTGTAGTGAGAACAGGTAATAGCTGAACACTTTCAAACACTCCAAAACACAGCTGAACATGTGAGACTCTGAGAACTACGTGTACCATGCTTGGGACACAATGTAAATGCCACACGTTGTTCATTCCCCAACAGTGCATTTTTGAGGTCTCCATGACCTGCTGAGACTGAATCCCCTGTTCCACAGAAGCGACATTGCACCCACTCTTTTGTTTTATTATTCAGGTTTAATTTCTTTACAGCAAATTAAATAAGATTAAGTAGCGTCTGAGAACAGCAGTTATTGTCAACACGTGTCCTTCGTTAAGCGGGCCCACACATTCAAACACACTGAGGTTTGGAAAAGGATTCCTTTCACATGCTGTCAGACTTTCCAGGATAGAACGTAGACCACGTTTGATGAACTTTAGCAAGGTGGTCTTTAAGAAAGCTACAGTTAGTTTCAAAATTATTGACACTTTTATATTTTTTTTCTAAACCAACAATTCTTTAAAGCTGTAGTTGTAGGACTTTATTCGAAAAAAAAAAGACTATTGAGTAAGGAAGGGAAAAAACAGTGAACTTGACAATACTGTAAGAGTAATTAACAGTTGAAGCTGTGTCAGAGGTGTTGAGTTGGAATTGTTGGAATTGGAAATTTGTATGCGTACATCATATGCCACCCCAGATACCCTAAAAGTCATCCTTCCCTGACTTTAGGCATGTGACTACACAGTGACAGACAAGAGTCTAATATTATATTATAAGGGGGAAAAGGATTCAGGACTGATGGAGTCAGATTTTTTTCTTGCTGAACAGCAAAGGCATTTATTTGCTTGAAATTTGGTGGGAAGCTAGGAGATGATAGTCATCTGATTCATCTTGGCTGTGGAATTTTAGGAGCTGCATTTTGGTGGTTGCTCTCATGAATTGCATATTTTTTGTAACTTCTAATAAATTTGCACTCAACTCTGAAACTGATCTCTAGACTCTGCTCCACCTTTCTCAACATCGTACTGATGGAAATATTCACACAAAGCATCACCGGAATTGCCATTGGTATCTTTGTTGTTGTTGTTGTTGTTGAATGAGACCTAAATGAATCTTTTTGGTCATGTACACCTTCAGATGTAGTGATTTACTATCATTAAAAAATGTCTGCTAATTTAAGTGTGCAGTGGGATCAATTGTATGCACAAATACTGGGCTTACTGCAGGTCTGAAACTATTACTGCCTTGATTGTCCTTACTGGTATTTTTAGCTGTTTATGCATTTTAACCGTTATCTGATTTGCACAGATCCATCTGTCTCTTTTCTGTTGAAACCCCTAATGAAACATTTCCTTTCCTCTTCCATAGTTCTCAAACATGAAACTCCTGAAGCAGCCAACTCTGCTCTGCCTGAGGCCTTTGCATGTTTATTTTGCTCTGGCAGCCATAGCTTTGGCTTGGGCATTTTGTCCTGAAGGCTCGTTCTTTGGAACCTTTTCCCTCCCTTGTTTCATTTAAGGAACGTATGTTGGAGGCATGTTTTCCATTTTTCAGTGTGTATCTGGACTGATGCTTATTGTATTTTGGTGGTGCTACAATGTGATTTATTGCCATTAGTTGTGAAGGCTAATTAAATTTGTTTGGATCTTAGCCTTCAGTAAATTGTTTTGGGTGTATTTTGCTCACCCAAGTTAAGATTGCAGTGTTGACAGCCTGTGAAGGGTTATTTATGTCCTGGTTAGAATTGAATTCAAGATGGGGAATTGGGGAATACACAGCTTAATCATGCATAGCGACAGCCTTAGTCTAAGTAAAATGAAGGGTAGTTAAATGGTCTCAATGAAATAAAACCTAACCACACACATTTTCTGTCAAATGAATTAACAGTGCAAATTCTGAATAAACCCAAAATAAATACTCCGCTGTCCTGACTGCTGCAAAGGTGTAAGGAATGAATTTGGATCAAGATCTTTGCCAAATGCTGTGTTGATTTACATGGAACTTGGCTGAAAGTTTTAGTCAGGTATAGAATAAAGGATATTTCTAAAACTCTGTCCAGGTTAAATACTCTAAAGCTGCCCAGGAGGCCTGGAGATTTACACAAAGCTCTAAAATGTCAGGTGTTGTTTGCTCACATGGATGTAGGGATTGTATAAGCATTCTGTTTCAATGCATCTGTGTGTGTGTGTGTGTGTGTGTGTATTTGTGTGTTATAGGCTATGGCCAGACTGGACCCAAGTCACACCAACCGGGATATGACTCTATAGCATCTGCTGTGTCTGGGATGATGCACATCACAGGTCCTGAGGTGAGAAAGGCTAAAGCAGGTACCATAGTTTTATGCTGAGTCATGATCTTTTGTTTTACATTTTGTTTTACTCAAGTTTGAATTTGTGCAGTTTTGTGAACAACAGATTTTTCTCTAAGCACACAGAATTTAAACGGTGCCTTAGGTGTCTTATACTGTGGTACAACTTAAAAATATGGGATACTGTGGTATATGGTATAAGTTTTAATAACATTACCTCACACATTAGCGTTTATCATGAAATATGTGTCTTAAAGGATGGGGATCCAGTGAGGCCTGGAGTTGCCATGACGGATCTGGCCACTGGACTGTATGCTCAGGGAGCGGTGATGGCTGGCCTACTGCAGAGACAGCGGACTGGACGAGGTCTTCACATCGACTGCAACCTGCTCTCATCTCAGGTCAGCTTCTTCATCTTTAAAGTCAGTTCAGTCTTTAGTGACCACTTCCAGAAGATTCCCTTAGACTAAAATGCCTATAATATAAATGTGTACAGCTGATAGACTTCGCATATATAAAATGACAGACATTAGTTCAAATAATTCAACAGTCAAATCAGTGGTGGTGTTTAAAAATGTACTTCTTTTCCAAGAAACATTTGTGATTTGAATTTCTTCAATGCCACAGTTTCTTTACTGGAGCACTAAAGATGAAATTGTAATGGTTTATCTTCAAACATAAATGTTACTACATGTGGATGACATGTGTTTCAGCATTTGGAGTCAGTCATTATGTTAAAGGTCACCACAAGTGTTTTAGACGTACGTCACACACAGCAGATAATGCATCCATTTGAATCGGCATTTAATCCAAGAGGGATCTCTGAGATGCCGAAAACATAAAACCTGAGCCCACGTGCCATCTATCAAGGTCCATAACAATGTATCGGAAGCCCACTCTTCCTTTCTGTATGATGGGAATCTTATTAAAATCCTAATTTTATAATGATGTGTTTGTACAGCTTGTAGCTGTAGAGCAAAGTATGATAATGATACTTATGGGTAAACAGAATACACACAAATATGCAGTTTATTCTCCATCCCACTGTTTTCTCTTTTTTTAAGTGATCGGTGTTGTAAATACAGCTGTTCCAGCATCGACTGTCCCCATCCCTCATGCTTCACGGACATTGTTGTATGCTTGAGTGTTAGTTTCCTTAATGATAATTAAGTGAGCTGTCACATCGTTTGTGCAGATGGAAAGCATGTGAAATTAATTGGACAGCTGGCCACTGTAAGCTTATGCAATGTGTCCGGTGTGAATTTAAGGTAATACTGCTCCAGAGTAAAAACATTCATTAATAGTGCAAAACAGGCCTATTCACTAACTTTTTTGCAAGGTCTGAGAATATCATCGCTGCAGTAAAGCGTGGTGGTGGTAGCATCATGATGTGGGGATTCTTTTCATCAGCAGGGACTCGGAAACTAGTCAGGGTTGAGGGCAAGGTGGCTGGAACCAAATCTTAGAAGAAATCTTAGAAAAAAAATTGTTACAGTGTACAAGACACTTGAGACTGAGGTAGAGGTTCAGGACTACGACCCTAAGCATACTTCCAAAGCTACACCCGAGTGGTTCAAAACCAAAAACCTTAATGTGTTAGAATGTCTCAGTCAAACCCCAGACCTCAATCCAACTGAATATTTGGTAATAATTGAAAATTTCTGTTCACCAACATTCTTCCTCCAATCTGACAGACATTTAGCAATTTTGCCAAGAAGATTGAGCGAAAATATCAGCAATCAGATGTGCAAAGTTGATAGAGACATATCCCAAAAGACTGTAATTGCAGCCAAAGGTGTATATTGACCCAAGGGGTCCAACCAACAAATGTTTGCTTTTTTTTTAAACTAAGCTTCGTGCCACAAGAAAAATATTTTTGCACTTTTTATTGTGTAAATCAAATTTTAAATGGGGGGTGGCGTGGTGGGGGTGGCGTGGTGGGAAAATACATATGTAAGGCACTGTATGTGTATAATGCTAGATTACAGAACATTTATAGAGCTGTAGTCTTTCTAGAAAGGTAGGTAGGTTTTCTAGAAAGCATTTTGGCTTGGCCTGCATACAAATCCCAGTTGATTTTCTCATTTGGCTTGTTAGTGAAGCCGAATAGCCCTGGTGAAGGTCATAGAGGTGTGCCTCGCAAAAAGAAACAAGCCAGCATCTGTAAATTTGTATTAAAAATTGGCACATGATCAGGGGAGAGACTTACCCTAAGTAAACTTAACAGATGCTGACATACAGTACTGTGCAAAAGTCTTAGGCACCCTATTTTTTTTAGTACAAACTTTGTTATAGATTTTTATTTTCTGACTTCTACATTATTGATTCAGTACAAAAACATTTTAGATTTCCAAACATTAGTTTTCCAGCACAAAATTAAATGTTACAGAAAAATGTTTGTATGTCAGTAAAGAAAGCAGCATATTACATAAGAGACACTTTTCAGACAAAAAACACATAATGAAGGCTGCTGGGTTTCTCTGCAAAAATAAGAAGTGAGTCGACAGTCAAAGTCTCTCAAAGAACTGTGGCTGGTTCTGCAAGATGCTCAGTAACACTGACAGCTTATTTCCTTATAAAACTACACACACTGTACCAGAGACTACTATTTTTTTTAACCGAAGGATCGTCACACCAAATATTGACTTTGTTTCATTTATTACAGTTTACTGCTTTTTATAGTATTTTTTTAAATGTAGAAACATTTAATTTTATTATTTTTGAAGGCATCTTTGCTCTAGAGCATTTCTTTGCATGTGCCTAAGACTTTTGCACAGTACTGTAGATTATGCTCTAGCACCACAAATAGACAGCTCAACTGTTGAAACCGTAATGCCTTAGAAATCAATAGAGTGTGAAATAGCATACAGTTTACATGTCACCAGGTGAAAGTGGCTGTCTCTTGACAGCATGTTGCTGCGATCCCGGAGGCGAGTTTACTTCAAAGCGAGCTTTCATTAGGTGACGAGGTGATGTACAAGTCAGATGTTGACACTGTTGCTGTTACTGAATGCTTTATGTGCTGCTTGTGCATTTCCTACCTTGTAAACATACAGACTTCCAGTTTGGCTCAGGAATATGTCAGACTGTTCCCTGAACTTTTGTGGTAATGCAGCGGTCAAGCTTCTGCACTAGTGACCAGACGGTTGTGATTATAAATCTCTAGCCTGCCAGAAAGTTTCATCTTTGTGTATCTTTGGACAGTACCACGCCTCACTTCTAGGTCACATTTGGGGGAAGAGAAGGCTTTCTGTGTGCACTCTTCCTCAGGCAATGTAATTCATTGTTTTTAATCATGACTCTCTTGTTCTCTATGCTTAAAAAGATTTAATAGATATTTGCATTTAGTTTTGTAGATGTACTTGATGTTCCAGATTTTTCTTATTTGTTAGGGTTTTATATCTTAGATGCTTTTATAGATATATCTGATGTTCTGGATTATTCCTTTTACTCCCCCTCCCCCCCAGAATTATTCATGCATACAGTATTAACCTGCTGGTTTGTGTTTCTGCATGTTTGAGCAAAGATTAGAAAATGTGAAAATGAATCCCTCTTGTCACAACATCCTTGGGCAATAAACCTCCTCACCAGCAGAGGTCAATATCACCTGAGTTCTGGCTCTGTTGTTCACTTCCTGTTCTAATTTTGCTTGCATGTCCTGGTCATGAACTATATAAGCACATGGTGTTCTGTATGTCTTTGTGAAGTCTTGCCACTATGTCCTGTTCATGTAAGTTCTGAGTTGTAGTATTCTGATGGCCTTTGTGTTTTAACCCTTTTGCTATTTATTGTTCAGCCTCTCCCTTGCTGCTCTGAGGTACTGGTGCCTTATTGAGTATGATATTTGCTTGTTTTTGACTATGCTTTTTGAATTGTGTTTCATGCAACAATTGCACATGGATCATAATTCCTTTCCAGGATCTTGTTTATTATGCCTACACACTGCTTAGCAGGCTTGTGTGATTATTGTTTTGTTCTTTTTTTTTTCCTGCTCATGATTGTTTTTGTAAAATTCTGGTAACTGATTTAATTGTCCAGAACTGTTTTCCACCATTTCAGGTTTAAGGAGATTAGGAGTGAGCAATTGTATTAATTTAGCTAAGTGGTGGATTCTCATGTGATGCACAGTAAACACTTGATGTACTCCTTTTACACATTGGTTGTCTAATGTGTACGTGGTGACATTTTTCACTGTTGATCTGCTCCTTGAAGTGTTTAAGCTCCTCTGAGCACTGACCAAATCAGGAGAGGAAAAACTTTTGACACTTCATTGTAGGCCTGTTTTAGGTCAATCTTTTTAGGTCAAACTTTTCATCCTTTCTTCTTTTGGCCAACAACCAAAAGTGGCACTTTTGACCATTTTCATGCAATTTTTTTTCAAAACACCTGGGCAAATCATTCCAGAGTCATGTGAATTGGCATGTCTCCTGTTTTATTTGGGAGGAAAAAGACTGCTCTACTGCTTTTGATGTATTTTTGAGTACTAGCATACTCAAAATGTGTAAAAATGTTGGCAAGTCTAGTGAAACAATGTAATTGTCAATGAATATTGTTGCAGTTTAACACCATGTAGAGAAGATAAATATTGTTATTGCACAAACCTACTGCTTTTTTTTCCCTCCTCTCAGGCTGCTGCCCCTCTGATATTCTTGCCAAATGTCCACTTTTTTTAAATTATATTGATAACATTCTTACAACCCTGATCTAGAACTTCAAGAAGTCATGCTGAATAAGGGAGCCTGCTGAATGCTGTAAATATCCCCTAATCTTTAGTCCTGTGCCTTTTCACTTGTTATAAAGTGGTTCAGATGGTAGTTAAATGGCTGCCACTGGTAATGCCATGCCTAAAAGAGGGAAAACAACAAAATGAACAAGACTGAGAAATTAAGGAAACAAAAAAATACTGAAACTGGCTAGTTTTTTACCAAACCAAGTGTGTCTAATGACTGTGTAGAGTTGTTACAGTCGTTATTGTTCTTGCTGGTATTGAAAAAGGGTAGTTTTTTTTTTTAGTGGTCTCTGCAAAATTGTAGTGTCTGCCATGAAGCAGACTCGAATCCTCTCATTCCTCCACTTCAGATGGCTTTCATTGTTTCCATATGAATCCACTAAACACCGAACTGAGCTTGTAGCTGGACACACAGAAGCATTCATATCTCCAACAATAGAGAGCTCTCTGCTCTACACAACATCTGATTGCATTTTGGTTTAATATGAAATGAGACTATAACAGCTCAAAATAATATTTATAATTACATGGATTATTTCCTTTGACATGGAAAGCCAGAACTCACAAAACACAACCTTTTTTTTTTTTCCTACATGCACTTGTGATTGCTTTATACTTTTTTTTATATGTATTTAGTCCATTTGTGTAGTATAAGAAAAATATATTATGACATTTAGTCACACCCAAGTACACAAATAAAAGAAATCTGTTTCTTGTATGCAAAATACTGAGCTCAATCTATTGGAACCTTTTACGTAATGTGTGCTTTCAAAGCTCAGCCAGGACATTTAAGGAATTTGGGAATGATTCTCACGTGTGCTAATTTCCATAGACAGGATGTTAGACAAAGATTTTCCACTTTGTTCTGGTGAAATAGGTAACAGAAGCATCTCTGAACCTGAATTTACTTCTGTACAGCTCACATCTGCAATGATGAATAATACTTTTATCTATTATGATCCAGAAACGCCTTAAGTCAGTAAGTAAAAGTACATTGCAAAAATGACCTGTATCTTCTATATAGTCAAGTCCATCTAGAATTTCCTATTATAAAATCCCAGTAAACCAAATGTATGATTATTAAAATCTGTTTTCTCCCCTCCCCCCCAGTGTAAATGCAAGTATAACTAAGGAATAAAAAATGCTGTGCTGTTATGGGAAAATAATCCACAATGCGGTGATGTCGCAAATTATCCTGTAACGATGCACTATGAAATGTTTTATTCCTCTTATACCAAGTAGCTGTGAATGAATCGTTACTATAGTAACCATGATGTGTTAGAACGAGTGCATTAATGTAACCTGTGATCTGAATTACAGACAGTACTACTGTCAGAGCTGCTGTTAGAGAAAATTAATCTATACCTTCTGACCAATCAGATTCAAGAATTTAACAAAGTTGTGGTGTAAATATAAATTGGTGTCAATAAGTCACAGTCAATGGTCAGTAAGTAAAAATAAGTGTAGTATTATGTACAGAATGAAACAGCAAGCCACTGTAACTAATAAATAACGACACTGACTTTTTCCACGAGTTACTAAATGTGAGCAGCGGTAAAAATGGACACTTAACTGCTGAACCTCTGTTTTTGACCACATGGAGTTGGGTAATGCATTTTATATGGATAAGATATGTATGTTTCCTCTTAAACTGAATCAACCTTGACATTTTCTTCACATCAATACTGCAGATTGTGCATAAAAGCTCATAATGAGATGCTTCATTACTGAAATTTGTCTGTTATTCTTCATGATGCATGATGAGAATTTGGAATCGTATTCACCAGTCAAGTCAAGATGCTTTAGATTCACAAAGAAATTCTTTTAAATGTGCTGGAACATGTCAGTGCGCTATTTTCCATTCCTCTTGTCCTGTAACTGACATCTTGGCACTTTGCACAGAACTAAACCGTGAGTCCATGTCTCTTGGATGATACCGGTTCAACTGAAGGATGTGGTTTCAAAGAAAGTGTTCCCATAATGCAATTGTTTGTAGCCTGTCTGTTGTGGTTTACTTGGATTTTTCCTTGGACTCCCCTTTTTTTTTTCCCCTCCCCTTCCCCCTTTTCTCCTCTCTTTGCTCCATGTTTTGTGAATAATTTCTTGGACTCTTGCCCTTCTTACTCCTCATGCGTTTTTAATTGTCTGCCTTTTTCCGTTTTTCTTTAAAGTGTTGCTTTGACTGGGCTTGACTTTAAAGCTAGGTGCTCTGAGGCTCTGCTATAGCTGTTTATGCTCGTGCTTGTTTCTAGAATGGCTGAAGGGGACATGTAGGATATGGGATGTATCCGTTTTATCTCCGTGCCACGGGGTATGAGGTCACTACTCTTGCGATGAGATCCGAGCAGCCCGGGAATACTGACCTTCTCCTTCACATCTAGCGAGTCAACCACTGATCCTCTTGGGTGCAGTAATGGAGAACATTTTACTGCAGCACAGTCATGAGCTTAAAGATATGCTGGAAGGTGATCATTAGAGATTTTTCCCTTTTTATCGTATACCAGTGGGAAACAGTTATTTCTAGCATTTATAAGTCCATTAAATAAAAGTTTCCCTTGGTCACATGTTGAATTGATTGAAATCCCCTAATGCAAGCAGTGTAGAAATTTTGTTCTTGAAAATCGCATAATTTAATCTGTAACCCAGTAAGGTACCAGTTAAGATGATTTGGGAGCAACTTTGCTTTTGGCATTAGGCATACATTTTACGGAAATGACCAAGCTGCTACTGATGCTAAGGGAAACAGGCTGAAAGGACACACAGTTTAAAAAAAAAAAAAAAAAAAATCAATCCAAGATCTTAGACCGAGTAAAGTTTGTTTCTAGTGGATTAGTTCCTTTTCATCGTAAGAGAAAACAGCTTGAAAGGTTTCTCTCACTTAGATGTGATGCCAAGTACAAGACTTAATCTCGGAGAAAGCCGAGGTCCACGATGTGTCGCTTTGATTCATACAATTCTGTTTTAATTGGGAATAATGATGTTGGAAAAACATGTGCGTAGCAGATTTATTACCAATATCCGATGTTTCTTGGTGATTTCATAAAGCTACCTCAAAAAATATAGTGTTAAATGAAAGAGGCAGCAGGATTAGTGCATACAAAGAGTTGTGAATGTGAGGAGAATGAATGAAGCTTTGGCTTTTTGAGGGTCCCTCTGTGGGGTCTTCGGGGAGTGCAGTTTTTTGTTATTGGTGTGAACTGGAAAGGGACAATGTGTCTAACCACAGAGAGCTCTCAGAGTTTCCCATCGGGAGTGACGCTGAATGAAATTGAAAGCAGTTGTGGATCAAAGCTAGTAAACGTATTTAAACGATCATGCAATGAATATAGATGTTGCTTTGCAGCTTTAGAATAATAAAGTAATGCGATTCTGATTCCGCACCTGATTTGAACTGGAACTAACATCTGGCCTTAGATGTACTACTTCACATGAATAGTACTAAAAGTAATAATGAACTTCAAGATATTGTCTCTGCAGACTTTATTTAGGTGGGACTACATAAAGAAGTGTCTTAGTAAGGGCTTGGGCCAACAAGAGCAACAGCTTCGATGTACCTTGGCATTGATTCTAAATGTCTCTGGAAATGTACTGGATGAAGAGATATTCCCTTAGTTGGTGTTTTGGTGCTGGAGGTAGAGAGTGCTGTCCAACACATCACTCTAAAATCTCCTACAGGTGCTCAGTTGGGTTGAAGTACACACTATTGTGACACAAAATCACAATATTGTTTCTCATGGGCTTTTTAAAATGCCTTCACCCCACATCCATGTGCAGGATTTGATCATTTAGGTGGGAAACATGTTTGTGCTCCTATGATGAAAAC
>CM040454.1:27739160-27760390 GCA_022758105.1 Pangasianodon gigas | reverse complement strand
AACTGCATAAGAAGGCTTTCTTCTAAGGTGTCTTTTGATCTGATTAAAGTACTTGATTGTCCCTTAAATTTGCATGAAATAGGATCTTGTCTTTGGCAGCTAGCATACAAAGCCTATTATTCACAATACATTATATTTCAGCAACACATCCTAAAGTGTTTAATTTCTCATATACCACAGCAGCTTTCCAATAACTGTTTTTTTTTTTTGTTCCATTTCTAGTTACACATGATATAGGGGAACATCCACACACGTCAGTTCCTGGTATCAGTGATGTTAAAGCAGCTATAAACAGTCTTTTCCTAAACAGCCTCTCTCTTCACTCTCTTGAAGTTCAAAAAAAAAATCGGACAAAAACTGCAGCTTGTCGTGTTACTGAGAAATTGTATATCATGGCAGCCTCCATGCTTAAATGTTCTGAATCGCTGACACTGGAGACTCCTTCCGTGAATGTTAAATGTGTCCTTACAGAAGGATTCACCATATAAACAATTGTTTTTCTAATGTACACCTTTTTTTATTTTTAATTTTAAAATTATGGTCTGTTTATTATTAGGTTTGGATGATGAGCATCTGCCCTGTGAATTAGCAGTTACTATAGAAACAATAACAGAATGAGCGAGTTAGTATAAAACTCTCCTTTGTGTCTTGCAGCTGGAAGTTCTTTCAGAGCTGCTGGTATAGACAATTAATCAACACCTTCGGGCCAATTCAGAGAAGTGAGAATTCAACAGCACTGTGGTATAAATCTCTTTTTAAAGAACAGGAAGTAAGGGGATATTGTGGAAAGATCGTTTGAAAAACATTAGATTCAATATTGTGACAGTGATAAAATCTCAGGAAAGGTGCAATATAACAAAAGTAACATGTTTCTGTCGCCATGTACAATAATAAATATGTAGGTCTGTATTTTAAGGATTGACATTTATGCTTTTTTTTTTTTTTTTTTTTTTTTTACCATGACACTGAACTAGCCAGTGCTTTTTAAACAGAGCGGTACAGGATATGAGCTCTAATATGAGGTGGTCGGTGGAACAGAGCAGCTGTGATGTGATACATGGGTTAAACACAAGGCTCTGAGCCAGACAGGATCACTGTGGAGGTCTGGCTGGCCTTGAGAATGAGATGGACATTTTTTTTTTTCCTTCTCTTCCTCTCCTGGAGACTCTGCTGTGACACTGCATCAAATCTTCATGGACTTTCTTTAATCTCTGCAAGTTTTCCATCTTCCTGTCAATGTTTGTGTCCACAGCTTTAAAGACCTTTTTTCACATTGCAAAAATATTATTTCAGCTGCCTCGTCGTCTCTCCTTTTCTCACCTGGGCATCATAAAATCCGTCTTTGTTCTTCAAACTGACGAGCTATTAAATTAAACGTCAGTGCATTTTTGCGGGCTCCAGAGGTCAGCGTATTGTAAGGTTGGCATTTGATCAGTTTGGATTTCTGAAATCCAACAGTTTGACTCATGATTCCATGTGCAGAAACTTCTTTTTTTTTTTTTTTTTTTTTAAATAAAAACGCAAATGTTCACTGATTCTCCAGCAGCAGCGTGTAATGAGCTTACTGACAGATCTGGTGATGTAAAACACACTCTGTCTTGTACTTTTTCAGGTGGCTTGCCTCACTCACATTGCTGCGAACTACCTCAACGCTGGACAAGAGGCCAGAAGATGGGGAACGGCTCACGAGAGTATCGTCCCATATCAGGTAAATGCATAGGGATTCATGATCATGATTATAATAATAATAATAATAATAATAATAATCAAAAAGTGCTTTGAATAAAAGATACAAATTGAATAAAATAAAAATAAGAATGTAATTTTTTTTTAATTATTTATTTATTTATTTACAAAATGTAGAATAAAGCATAAAAAATCAGGAAAAATGGTAAAAGATGTTAGTCCAACAATTAATAAATATTAATAAAGCAATCCATAATTAGTCAAACTGGTGTTTCAGTCACAAATAGTGTGTTTAATGACACAAACTATGAATATTTATAGGGCCTTCATTCCCAATATGCTCTGGGACACTATTCCAGCATTTAGGGGCAATATAAGAAACATTTGCTGATGGCTGAGAAGCAACTGATCCTAGGGATTGATGGTAGAATTGCCTAAGCTGAACAAAGTGCACGAGATGTATTGACACGTTGTAGTCAATATAAAACCTAATAGGCAGCCTGTGTAAATCGAATATATTTTTTTCTTTAGCTGCTTCAGTGTAAGGAAATGGTGTTGACATAAGTTACTGAGATTAATGGCCTACTATTACCATACACTTCAGATTCAAATAGTTCACTTCTTAGATGAAGGTGTGATTTCTCAGTGAGCCCTCATGCTGTCCTTCATCTACTCCTAAATAAACAGCTACGAGTATACTTGTAGCTCATTCCACACCCAGCACACACTCTCGTTGTTCTTAATATTCCATGTGGAATGGCAGTGCTCTCTTCAAGTTATGTGGTTGTGTGGCCCAGATGTTCGCCGTGTGACGTACAGAGTTGTTTGATTCCTTTGGTCTTTATTAAGAAAAAAAATCTAACAGCAGCATACCAAGGGAACAGTACGTCCTTAGCAGCTGCTGTGTAGCCTTTGGCCCTCGGGACACGGAGCAGGAATCCTTTTGTGTCCTTCACAACCGGTCCAAGCACTACCATTCAATAAAAGGTGGTAGAAAAGAATGTCCTAACTATTCCCCGGGTCAGCGGATGGCGTCTCTTTTGAATTGTGGAGGGGGATTAAAGTTCCCGGTGTCTGCAGAGTGGCCCAGTGAAGTAGACCAAACCGTTTCTTTCCTTCAAATCATCGCTGTTTTTGTCAGTCAGAGAGGCTGGGGGCGGAGGACGGTTATGAGTGATGGCATGTGGTGAAATACAAGATTTACAGCAAACTTAAGTCTGACTTGTTTTAATTTCCCCAATGGCTTTGAGGCAATTCAGAAAAGATGGTTCCCAATAGCTCCCATATTTGTGCGAAGTGTTGAGTTGTTGAGTTGGTTTTTCTTGATCAGACTGCAGCAGCTCTTTAAAACTATTAACATTGTGCCAATCCATGTTAACATCTTTCTTCCTTTTTTTTTTTTCCTGCAAGGCAGATGAAAGTCAGCTGAATGTTTCGACAGTTTATAAAAACTTCCCTGATGCATTGTGGGTTTTTTTTTTGGCTTGTCGAACATTTTTGGTAACCCTTGTCCTTGGTGGCTCTTGGTGAGTGTATTCACACAAAAAAGAAAAAAAAGAAGAAAAAAAAAATCTAAATCTTGCTGATTTAGGAAAAAGTTAAAGACTCTATTTAACTCTTAGACTCTAGTCCTAATTTTCATCCATCCTCTCACTGGTGATTATACACTTTCTAAACAGTGTGTGGAGGAGGCAGACATGATAATGAGGACTACATATAACTCCAAGACACCACATGTTGGCCTTCTAAAATTTAGAGGTATCAAAGTCACCGGCACCTCATCATACCACAAACTCGTTGAGATATCATTCAGACAGTGTCAGTCTACTATAATAGTTTCAAAATATGCACAAATGAAGAACAATCCAAAATAATTAATATTGTCAGTGCAGTCAAAAATAATTTTTAGGCCAAACCACTGTTCCTGAATTTAGTAAAAGTTGCAGACAGACTACATACATACATAAACTGTTTAGAAATGTAAGTGCATGTGCAAGTTTAGTTACAATCATAGAGAAATTTCGTTTTAGCAGGTTTCATAAAGTAAGATGGTATTTGAATATTTAATATTTCAGTTATTGTTAGATTTGTGCTTTATACATGCATTGTGTTTGTGCTTTTTAGGTAAAACTGAAATTTGGGATTCTAGGGTATAGTCTCGTAAAGGGGAAGGCTGTGTAAATAAATTCCTATGGTATAGTACAACTTAACACATCAGTTATGTTAAATGTATATTAAATTAAATTCTATACTCTAATTCAGGGGTCGTTGAGCTTGTTGGTTGGCATAAAAGCCAAGTCAGTTCTTATATTAATGCATACGAGTTCTCAGGAGCATTAATCTTTCTCAACACATTTACCACTATGAAATAAAACACAGGGTTCAGGTGAGGCCTAGCAGATGCTCTAGATATAACTCACGCTTGATTACTGAATAAATTCATATTCATCCTAATCTGCTGACATTTTTGACCGATTTGCTATGTATTTATTGGATTGTGACTTAATCATAATCCTAGAGCTCATGTTGATATAAAAGCCTGGCTTTATCTTGTGTGGAATAATTTCCTCATCCATAACTTCTGTTATAAAACTCCAGACAAACAGTTGCGACCGTGTTACCTTTCAGCAATAAAGCAGATGTTTTATGCATTTGACCGTCAGTGTCTTTTGTGCATCTTGTACACCCTGTTTGTGTGATGGATCAGCTCTGGAAAAACAAGCCATTCATATTTTCACTCATTTCTGGGCACGTTTCTCAGCTTTGACTCCTGATATCTTAGTACTTTGGACTTGTTATTTCATGCTGCTCAGTAAATCAGTAGCAGTTTGATACAGCGGGTCACTGTGTGCTCTTTAATATGCTCCATGAGTCTGTCCATCTGTCTCCCTGCTGACTGCTTTGGCTGTTCTTCTTTACCTGGACCACAGAGCTGCGCAGAGTTACAGCAGTGTGTGCGCGCGTGTTTCTCAACCTGCTCTGTTTAAACTGTCAAGGGCTTTAGATCAGTGGCTGCTCTTTTTCAGGCTCCTCTCCCTCTCTTTCTCCCTCCATGTCTTACTTTCTCTCTCTGTCTCTCTATCCATCTTTCCACTTCTCTCTCTCTCATGCACTGGCAGGCACTGCTCTTCACTGGCAGTTCCTGTGAAAGGAAGCTGTTAGCAGTTATTGGAGTGTGTGATCAGAACAAGAGTCCTTTGTGTAGTTCATTTTCCTTTCTTGTGAACTTAAACCAAACATTTTCAAAATTCCAAAAATCTTTTACACATGGCGCTTCATTTTACTGCCTTGTCCTTTCCTCATGATAGAATCACTGTAACACATGTCCTTGTTGCTTATTGCTTTTATAATGCAGCAACAAATACAATATGAGAAAATTCATTGTTCAAAAAAATTAATTTATTAACTAGTTCTTCCACCATGCAGTGTAGTCTAGTAGCAGTAAACTTTGGTTGCTACCCAACAAAATGGACAAAGATTAGGTTATTTTTAGTGGTTTTATTGATTTAAAGAATGTTATTGGTTTAAAGCCTGGCACATTAGTACAGAATTCAGTTATTGGGAATCTGCTGGTATGTATATTGATTTCTGAGTGGCTTCGAACATGGCTCAGCTGATCAGATTTTAGAAATAAAATGATCCATTTTATAATAAACATTTTAAATGAACAAAAATCATCAGCAAATCCAGACTTGCAGTACTTCCTCATAACTACACACATTACTATTAGTTTTGCTTTAGTTAATGAATAATTGATGTTATTGAATAATACGCTTTAAGCTGTATAGCTGAATAAGTAGTCAGGATTTTAAGGCATTAAGATAATCACTGGAGAAATTAGCAATTTGATCCATTGGTTCTCTTCAGTTTAAGGGAACATTGTTCCTCCAGGTTTAGGTGAGAATATTTTGCGCTTTATTACCTTCCCAGTGATTGGTGTTAGCCGACAGGCATGATTTGAAACCACTCTTCTGCTTTGAGGCCTTGCCATGTGTTCAGTGTGTTAGCCGTAACACTTTTGAATCCTTTTTTAGGCAACAGATTTCTCTGTAGTGTTTATATTTGTCAAAGAGACTCCTAGCCATCACTCATAAAAGCAGTTGTTGTGCTGACAGCCCATTTACATCCTCGCCCACTGTTCTTTCTCTGCAGACTCAGTCTGGGTGAAAGGGTGATGGCTGGGATTGCGTTTTTGTTCTCAAGGCTTAGCCTGGGTTTCCCTACTCCAGCGGAAGCATGCTGGCTAAACATGCCGTCTAGGGAGACTTGTGGGAATCTCGTATTGGAGCGTGGCAGTGGCTTTAAGGGGCAATTTTTACCACTGTGGAACTTTTAAGTGACTCTGTGTTTTGTCTTTGTCTGCATTTTGGGTCTGCTCTCAACACAAAGCACATGTACAAACAGAAGACAGAATGGTTTGTCAAAAATTTATTTTACCACGAGCAATAAGTTTTAACAACATTGTCAGTTTTACCAGATGGTAGCTGATGTTTTGGACATTAGAGTTTTTAAAGTCAGTATTTTGCAAAAAGTCTCAAGTGTAATTTTTTTTAAGCTTTTCAAAACACCATTTCAAGTACAGTGAGTTTGAAAAGTATTCAGACCCCTCCAGTTTTTTGCACACTCTGCTGTTATGAATTTAATTTAAAATGGATTAAATTGACTTTTTAACATTAATCCATAATGACAAAGTGAAAACATTTTTTTGGGAAATTGTTGCAAATTAATTAAAAATCAAAAACTGAATTCTCTTATTTAGATAAGTATACTGACCCTTTGGCAGCAATCACAGCTTTGAGTCTTCTTGGGAAAGTCTCTCTTCTTGGGCATTTTCACCCATTCGTCCTGGTAGATCCTCTCAAGCTCAGCTCGGATGGAGAGCATCGCTGATCTCCCATCTGCAGGTCTCTCCACAGATATTCTTTGGGTTTCACGTCTGGGCTTTTGCTTGGCCACTCGGGGACGTGCAGAGACTTGTCCTAAAGCCCTCTAGTGTTGTCTTGACTGTATGTTTCTGGCCATTGTCATGCTGAAAGATGAACCTTTGCCTAAATATGAAGCTGCGTGCAGTCTTGTGCAAGGACCACTCTGTATTTAGCTGCATTCATCATTCCCTCAATTCTGACTAGTCTCCCTGTCTCTGTTGCTGAGGAGCACCCTATGATGCCTCCATCACCATGCTTCACTGTATGGATGGTGTTAAGAGATGATGAGCAGTACCACATGCTCTAATGCTATCAATCCAAACAGCCAATCCTTTAAGTGCCTTCCATACGCATTTTACACAAGAGTGGCTTGCATCTAACCTTTCTACCATAAAATCCTGATTGATGGAGTATTTCTGATATCCTTGTCATCCTGAAGATTTCTGAAGCTCTGTTAGAGTGGTCACTGGGTTCTTGGTTACCTTCCTGGCCAAGGCCTTTCTAGCACTAGTTATTTGATCAGTCAACTAGCTCTACGAAGAGTCCTGGTGATTTCAAACGTCTTCCATTTCACAATGATGGAGCCCACTCTTCTCCAGGCACCATTCAAAGCTCAAAGTGGTTGTATATCCTCACCCAGCTTTGGCATGCCACACTTTGATCAGTGGTCTACGGCGGTCTACATACTGTGAATTGTGGGACCTTGTACACGAAGCCTTCCTAAATCAAGTCCAATCAATTGAACCTGTCACAGATACACTTGAGCTCAATTTGGAGTGCCTTTAACCAAGGGTCTGGAGGCTCCTCTAAATGAGATTCCTGTTTTTGATTTTTAATAATTTTGCAAAAAATTCTAATTTGTTATTATGGGTTATTGTGTGAAGATCATTGCCAAAAAAGTAAATATAATTAAGTTTTAAATATATGACATAGTAAATCTCAATTTAGGGTAAAAAGTAAAATGCCTATGCATTAAATAATGATTACACTGTTTCACGAAATTAATATTATGTATATAATAATGATAATAATGATGATGATGATGATAAATTGTATTTATTAATTTAATAAATTATTATTAATTGCTTATGTCCACTCCTCGTTTATGATCATATTAGGCACAGAAATTATTACGTATTCATGCTTTGAGTGTTGGCTCGGGTATTTCTCCAGACTTTACGTCTGTTAGTCTCACGCTGAGTTTTTAGTTATGTAAAACAGAAAACATTCCATTGTACGAATGGCAGAAAATCTCCACTGGTTATTTCCTCTCAGACTCCTCTGAGCTTTTTGGAAGAAAAAAAAAGAAAATAAAACTACAGAGGAAAAACATTGAGCTCAGGCAGATCTGCTTTTCTCAGCTTCACTCCAGACCTTTGAACTGACTGAACTGCATGTATAAGCATCAGGATGAGGCCAGTGGTTGATGATGCTCAGGCGTAATGCACCGTGGCAGTCTCAGACCTGGAGGACTCCGCAGTGTGGGAACAGTTTTGCGTCCATAACCTGAAGTAAGGGACAGAGAGGAAAGTGGAGGCATGCTAGATACATCACCATGATTAGGTGTGAAAAATGTTCTCTATTCCTTCCGTGCACGTAGTCAGCACTGTTTTACTCATAGAGTGCACATGCATAAAGCAGTGTTTTTAATGGTGGGAACACCAGTGAAACTTTTTTTTTTTTTTTTAATAAAAAAGGGGGTTATATATTGGATTAGTAATATCATGTGCTTCCACATCTCACAGTGATATCACGTTTAGAATAAGATGGATTAAAGATCTTTAAAAAAGGAAAATGCTTAGAAATATCCAGATAAATGTAGATTCATTAGGTTCATAATTCAATATTTGTACTCAGGAAATTAAATCATACAGTGTGTGGTGGTGGTCTTGGAAAACCCATCTGACGTAAATGAGGCTGAATTCTGGCAATCAATCAAAAATGCCAAAATAATAATAATCTGGGTTTAAAATATAATTTAGCTTTTAGCCAGTAGTACACTTTTTTGCACTGGTTTAAGAAACCATAAATATTTTTAACCAAAACGATTATTTACTTTGTAATCTTCCCTAGGTTTTCCTCAACTCATGTTGGGTAAGGGTTTGTTTTTTTTGTGGGTTTTTTGTTTGTTTTTAAAATGGGTACATGCCGTTGCAAAGTGGGTCCCTGGAGGACTAGTGGTTATGCCTTGGCGCTCTCACCGCAGCGGCCCGGGTTAGGGAACCAACCCCAGCCCTGGGGCTGCACAAGACGGTGCCCTCCCAGTGCTGGTCCCAAGCCCAGATAAAAACTGGGGAGGGTTGCATCAGGAAGGGCATCCGGCGTAAAAACTGTGCCAAATCAAATATCCGCTGCAATGATCCGCTGTGGCGACCCCTAAAGAGAGCAGCCGAAAGGAGATGCCGTTGCGAAGTATAAGCCTCATCAATTCAGCAGCTTGTTTCAGAAACTGATGAACTCCTGGGATTTCCACACACACATAACAGTCCCTAGAGTTTACACGGAATGGTGCGAAAAACAAAAAACATCCACTGAGTGGCAGGTCTGCAGACAGAAACACCTTGTTTCTGAGAAAGGTCAGAGGAGCATGGCTAGAATGGTTCAAGCTGATAGGAAGGCTATGGTGACTCAGATAACCTCTTTACAACTGTGATGAGCAGAAAAGTATCTCAGAACACACATCAACTTGATGTGGCTTGGCTACAATAGCAGAAGACTACTCTTGTTTGCCAAGAACAGGAATCTGATAGTAGAAAATGAATTCCAAGACCAGCACACAAATAGGTGTTGGATGTTGATTTATTCACTAAATCTTTTCAAATTTTAGTGCCTTGATCTTAGGCAGAGCTGAGGATTTATTTTAAAATTTTCTAATAATTGGTCATTCTTTATCCAGAAGACCGTGCACATTTTCTGTATCAGGCTGTACGCCAGCCTGTTCCCGTCCACCGGCATGTTCTGGATCTTCTCCTGGCTAGACGTTTGTTGGATAAGATGGAAATGAAAGGGCCACACAACCTCAAACCTTTGTCTAACGTGAGCCCATTATTGAGCTGTGTTTATCAGTCGGGGTCAGCCAAAGGCTGGAGCAACCTGCCAGTGTGAACAAAACTCCACATGACCTTTGACCATTTAGATTACATCGAGACAGGAATTCAGTTAGCGTGTGTTAATTGCTAGACCTTGTCCGAAACGTTCTATGTGAAAAGAATGTGACGGAAGTTTAGGCGGAAATTTCTTTCCCGAGTTCTGACTAGAAATAAAGCAGATGATTTCAAGCCTGTCTAGAGACTAATTTTAATATTTACTGTAGTAGAATATTTAAACTAGGTCCGGGATCCAAGTGGTTCCTTCCCTACAAATCCCATGGATTAAAGTTCTCCTTCATGACAGATTTGTCATGTTGATCTTATGGAAGACGTGGTTTAGATGTGGTTTAAGGGGCGGGAGTAAGTCGGTGGCTAAATAACCGCAAAGATTTTTCATAGTAAAGCGTCTTTCACATAATTTACTTCACCACTGCATTTCATGCACATTAGCTTCAGTGGGATTTGTGGCACAGAGGCAAACCGGAGTTCAAGACTTCATGCCGAGTCACTGAAAGTTCAAATGTCTTCAACTTTTGCGTGATCTCCCAGAAGCAAACCCCCGCGAGCAGCAGGCGACCCTGCGTGGTTTGGTTACTCTTGGGCTTTGTGTCACTTCAGCAAAGCTTAAAAAGCACAACAGGAGAGAGCAGTAAAGCGACACTGACCTTTCACATGGTGTTTAAGTTAAATAAAAGCAGCTGTGTTTTTATGCTTTCATGTAGTTGTATTATTTAGTAGTAGTGTTTTTCATGCCTGTAAGTGTGATATTGGAACAATTCAGTCAGCTTATTGGCACTGAAATTTTTAAAATGACCAACAATGAATGCATAAAAGTAATTACACAATTTGTAATATTTTGAGCTTAATCATATGGGACACTGTATGTGTTACATTACACAGTAATTTATATACATACACATATATATATATATATATATAACACTTGATTTATAAAATTATTGGCACAACTACCATTAATGTTTACTGAACCCTCCCCTGGAAACCTAGGTATTGCATCTAGACTGGCTGTGTAAATATCAAATGCATCAGCAGCATATCATACCACAGTCCCCCAATATATAACTGTAGAAATATTCATTTCCTGTAATGCAATTACCCAATATGCACTAATCAAAGCAAAAAATGATTTTAATGTTGTCAGGAATCAGAAATGATTTTAAATGGTAACCCACAATAGTCCTTGACTCGATAAGGTCAAACATTCATTCATTTTCAGTCCCTGAGTTATCCTGGTCAGATTTATAGTGGACCCACTGCACCACCATGCCACCCTCAAACATTATGTGTCTGGTCACCTTTTAAAAAATAAATGGAGAAAATGAACATTGGAAGGCTGATAGCTTGGAGTTTGGGTGTTCTCGAATTATGGTTTGAAACAGTGAATTGAATATATAGGGACAACATGAAGACATTTAAATAGTGAAATGTGAGGCAAGCAGGTTATTTACGTAATTTGACAGTGTATTAGCGATGGCTAGCTAGGTATATGTAATGTGCATAGTGCTCTCATGAGTTTAATTTCTTGAGAAATTAAACATTTTGCATGATGTTTATCTTGTATGCAAACTTATCCTTATCCCATGTATTTAATTCATTTACAGTGAAGTGAAGTGTGGCCAAGTATGGTGACCCATACTCGGAATTTGTGCTCTGCATTTAACCCATCCAAGTGCACACACACAGTAGTGAACACACACACACCGTGAGCACACACCCGGAACAGTGGGCAGCCTTTTTTGCTGCGGCACCCGGGGAGCAGTTGGGGGTTCGGTGCCTTGCTCAAGGGTCTCAAAATGAGTCATTTAAAAAAATGTATTCTGGTTGGCAAATATTAGTCATACAGTACATTGTCTATGACTGAGACCCATTTATTATGGGGAGGGGGAAAAAATTATCAGCAGTAGAGGGTGCAGATGTATGCACTGCATCCACTATAAAATCACCTGTGTTTGGAGAGAATAAGAGCACTGAGCCTCTGCTTGTAATGTAGTAAATTTCATGTTTCTTTATGTTTGTACACATGATGCAGTGCAGAGCGCCTGGATCACCAGCCACAAAACAGCTCCAAAAAAGTGTTAATGTTTCACCACTTTTGTTTATAGTGGGTTTTAGAGGCTTTTACTTGTAAATCGATGTAATGCATTTGTTTTTATGCCTTTCTTGCAAAACCTTTGGACAGTAAGTGTTACAATATTGTTTGAGGTGCGCTAGTGTTCTGCGGATCACTTGGGAGTGTGCACTGTATTCCTTATTCGCTTTTTACAGCCTGTGGTGGCAGCAAATATGTCTATCTGAATATGTTGAACAAAATCCACAAAAACATGATACAGCAGCTGAGAAAATGTGTAGAACGTAAGGGTGAACATGTGGAGCATATGTTGTAAATAAGAAATGCAAAATGAAGTATATGCAGTTTTACACTCTCCTTGGTTCCTGACTTTTCGGATCCTCTGTAGAACAAGAACATACTTGGTTTTTATCCATTTATAGTTACATTTAATGATGTGGAATGTCCATGAAACCAGATAATTCCTGTTATTACTTGCGTTACAGCAGCTATAAACAGTCGCTTCCTCACCAGCTGTTTGTTTTTTTTTTTTTTTTTTTTTTTTTTTTTTTTTTTTTTTTTTTTTTTTTTTTTTTTTTTTTTTTTTTTTTTTTTTTTTTTTTTTTTTTTTGTCTTTTGAAGGTCATCTTCAATAACTGCTTTATAATGTGTGTAAAATGATAAGGTTAAGGTAAGTAACTGAATAACACACTGGGCTTTTAAGGAGAAGATTTGCCATGACCTCTCAAAATTATTAGTAACATCTCGATTTAGGAACATTGCCCAGACAAATGAAGGTTGGTGTGTTGAGTCTAAAGAGGATGTGCTTAGTGAGGCTGTTTTATGTTCTCTTTAACAAAATCTGTCCCAAAATGGGAAAATCACTCGAGCCAATCTGATGACAGCAGGAGTAATTGTGTTTGATGGTGTTCCATGATAGTTCGGTCTCGCCCTCAGGCTAGTTCCCATGCAGCTTGCTCTGGCATCAGTGCATCAGTAGACCCCTCGTGGGCGTTCCTGTTTCGTTCACCTTGATTTTCGTTTGTTGTTTACACTGCCTCTGTGACTGCTCATCCCAGCCTGGAAATGGCTCCCAAGCTTGAGCGCATCTCCTCTAAACACCCAAGTTGTGTACCTACGTTCAGCCACATTCCCAAACGACATTGGGACCTTTCCGGGAGGCAGTTAAAGGAGCAGGTTTAATGAATGTGGAGTGGAAAATCAAACAATCTGCCATCTACATTTTGGATCACATTGTACTCGCCATTCCACGCTAAACTTAACTAATTTCCATCCCAGTAATCACCAGTGTGTCTTTGGAAGCAAGCGCACATTTTCAGATCCATCATTTGGCCTCAAAATATTTAGACACCGAGATGATCAAAAATAATTTGAACTAAGTCAGGCACAATTTCTTTTGGATACGTTTATTCATTTTTCAGTTTCAATTACCTGCCACAAAACCAGGTCCAGACCCCTAATGGGCCAATTTGAGGTTCAAAATGATAAGACGAGAAAAACCTCAAGGATACAAAGAAAAAAAATTGATACAAGCCAAGATTTAAAAGAGGAACTGGTTAATTTCTGCTTGGCAGGGCATAGTGAAGTTAAGTCATGGACAATTTTGCATTAGACGCTTGGCGGTACTGGACCCTTGGGGGGAAGAAAGGTCAAATCTAGAACCCTTTTAGGAAACTAAGGACTCTCAATGACTTCTTGAAGAACTCTTGTCTTAAAAAAAGATAAAAATATGAGAAGAAATGAAAAATGTGACAGCTTTAAGTGTGTTACTGTACATTTCATGTGAAATGTTTGATTGAATAAAGCTTTTCACTTTTCTTCATTTGTTGGTCCAGGGCTTCAAAACAAAAGATGGATACATTGTTGTGGCTGCTGGGAATGATCAGCAGTTTGTCAAAGTGTGCAAAGTAAGGAGGATCCTCTCCTCTTTCTAATTTCTTCATAGTAAGCATGATTCGCTTCATTTGTCTAATCTCCTAATCAAAGCACAGTCACTCAGTCTATGCTTAAAATACAAGTCCAGGTTATCACACCATTACATTGACTGACTTTTGGTTTTTCTCTCGGCTCTCCTTTCTGTCCGCATCCAGGTTCTGAACCTAAACAAGCTGGCAGAAAATCCGAAGTACAAGACCAACGCATTACGGGTTCAGCACCGCAAAGAGCTGCTGCAGCTTCTGGCTGAGAGGTAAGCAGGCCTTCTCACGCATCAATTCAACCTGCTAGCCAAGGAACACAAAAATGACATGCTCACCACAGGCATCCCTCCATCCAGATGTTACAGCTCTCTCTTTCCTCTCAGAGAGGTCACGGCCCTCATTAAAGCTGTATCTGTGTTTCCTCTTGGAGCTCAGAGTGTTAGAGCTGAGGAAGTAGGTTGATGTTCCAGACGCAGGCGTGTCATGGGTGTAAGCGTCAGCTCATTGTGTTGAATAAACTGCAGCCCGGCCACCTACAGAAGGAGCAGACCGCACACTCAGAAGAGCCCCACAAATATTTCACTGTGTACAAGATGCTTATTCCAACAGGCACAAATAAAGTTTGACACGCAACTGAAGGACGGATTGTGTGGGTTTCTCAAATTCTGTGATTTTTAGGATTCTTTGCTTTGGTATGTTCCGGTTAGATTGGTCAGATGATTGAACAGCAATTTACTAGTCGTTCCAGAAACCCAAATAAAGGGAAGTCAGATTTTGGCTTCTGAATGCTTGTTCACCACTGAACACCACTTCTGAAAAGATCTTTCAACCATGTCTGGTATTTAGGCTTTTTAGTCCATCATATTTTTTTCAGTTTAATTTATCGTTATGTTTAAATATGTAATGACTCTCTTGCTTTTGTTACATCATATTACATTTGACAGCAAAGAAAGTTCAGTCTGGTTTTTCTATCACTTGATTTATTTGGGCATAGAAGCAAGCGCTTATGTTTAAACGCAGCAGTCTAGACTAGGGCTGGCCGATATTTTTGTCATATCACGATACATGACATTTCTAAGGTACGAGATGTGTATCACAATATATACGAAGGTTTACTAACAAACTTCCAGCAAAACAGTAGTTTAAAAAAATGACACTACAAAACTAAATTTCTTAAAACTGAAAACTAAAATACACTAGTAAATTAAAATACAATTTTTATTAATAATTTACAATATTTAATAATTTTGCTTTACAATGATTTACTTTTTTTATGATTTTTTTTTTTTTTTTTTTTTTTTTTTTTTTTTTTTTTTTTTTTTTTTTTTTTTTTTTTTTTTTTTTTTTTTTTTTTTTTTTTTTTTTTTTTTTTTTTTTTTACAGTTTTAATGTTTCAGCACAAAATTTTAAATGTTAAATCAGAATCTCTAACTATTTAAAATAAGAGTTACAAAAAAGTTAAACATATCCGTATACCTGTGATATTGCCGGAAAGTGTATTGTGACAATTTATCACAAAATTTATCACAATATCAATATTATATCATATTCCTCAGCCCTAGTCCAGGACTACAGGTTCTCAACTTTGGGGTCGTGACCCCATGAGAGGCGCATGGAGTCGCAGAAGATTTTTACCACCCCTTATTTATAAAGTAGTTCAATGTACATTTGATGTACAATAGATTAATTTAATAATAAATAAAACTGTCAGATTATTATTGTTACAATTCTTTCATTCAGTCAAGTCAGTTATATACCAGACAGCAGCACTGCTGCATCCAACACACTGTTAATGTTAAAGTGGCCTTTACATAGGACACTAGCAGCACACACAGTGGCTATTTAAAATAAAAACAAGCTTATTTTAGCACGTCATGGTGTCTAGCTATAAACACTAAAGGATATAATATTTATGCTATATATTGTCGTATGTCATAATCTAAACAGCATGTGAGTGTAGAAGCGATTATTAGATTAATAACCTTTGATCATATATTGTGTATAATATTTTATAATATTTACAGAGATTTCCACTGACTGAACCAGTGCAAGAAATCATAGAAATGAATGTTTTTCAGTGTAAAATAGGCTTTGCACTCAGGAAAGTATCTCGTGAAATGCAATATGTGAACCCGACAAACCTAACAAACACAACCATTTGCTAGCACTTATTTGTGGGCCACAGGGTTCAGTGTCCTTGTGTGCATCAAATCAAAGTAACGGTCTAGGTTAGATGTAACCGCAGAGATGAGATGCGTGCTTTCGACTATGTCTCCTGACTTTGATAAGCTGCAGTGCGACAAACAAGCCCAGTCCCATTAGACCTGGTGAATGCAGAGTGCCTGCAGTCATGGACCCTGACACGCACTGATTCATAAAACACATTGTTAAATGGGTTAAAAAAAAAAAAAAAAAAAGTGTGATCTTTCCCTCTTTGACGTATAACAATTAAACGTGTAATTTGGTGTTTGTTTTTTGTGTTTTATGATCAATTTTAATCTTTAAATAAGAGAGTGACCCATTATTCTGTGGATTGTGACCGTATTTACAGTGATGTGCTGTGAATATTAAAGTAATAGGCTTATAATTTCTACTAATTTCCGCTTATTGTGAGAATTTTGAACCTTTAAAATAGACATTGACTGAAAAAAAAGCTTAAGATCCTAGGACGCCTCTACTCAAAAAGAATCGACATGCTTGTCATTTTAATCAACTGAATGAGCCGGCAAGCATGTGCAGAACCCGACTCTGAATACAAGGAACCTTCCCTGTGTAATTGTTGATGTAAGTTTTGAATTTAAATCCCCAGGTCATTGCAGACTCTTTGCTCAAAAAGGTTTGTACCTCTAAGGCCAGAAACAGAAGACGTAATGTTACATTTTAAGTATCCTCATTAGATTTTGGTGGATGTACTTTACCCAGATAAGTGCATGTGACACATTTTCCTCAACAAATGAACTAAATGCAGAGCTGTTTTAGTTTCACCGGGTAGGGTTTTATTATTCTTGAAAGTACAGTACAATGCATACAGTTGAGGACCAGTGGTTTCTGGAAGGGTCAGAAAAAGGAAATGTACCTCTGTATAACAAAAAAGTAGAAGTACAAAAGAGGGAAAATAATACTGCAATTAGACAACATCTCAAAATATAAAGCAAAATCAGTGACACTTAAGATAGGATGCAGAAGTTGTTGATGATACAAACGAGAACATTTTCTTCATGACTCGATGAAAATTAAATTTCTACGTCTACATTTTTGTCCTAAAGATGTGCAAACCTCATTTCAATTTTATGTATCGCTTTTAACAATGGGCATTGTCACAAAGCAGCTTTAATGAAATCTGGATATAAAATGTAATTTTTTATTTTTTATTTTTTTTATTTATCCCTAACGAGCGAGCAAGCAAGCAGCAATGGTGGCAAGGAAAAAACTGAGATGACATGAAGAAAGGGGAACCCATCCTTATCTGAGTGACACCAGTGTGATTTATCAATTTCTCTTCTGTGACTGTATACTAGAGTCAAATAGTGCGTTAGCAGAAAATTGAGTATGAGCCTCATTAGAGTTTTAACTTTAAGTCTATTGTATCCCACTGAAGTTATGAACTGTTCAGTGATGGAGACTTGAGTGTAAACTGTCCTTGGCAATTGTGATCTTGAAGCTATCCAAGGAAGAACATTCACAGCCATCTTTAGGGTGTCTGTGTGGTACCATCCACAGTAATCTCATGGTGATGTTTAGGCTATCCATGCGGGTCATCCTCAGCAGCAGCGAGTGATTTTCAGATGATGAAAGCTCCAAGCAGAAGTGAGGGATCAGGATGGATCAGGCAGGTCCAGAGGGTGGAGGAGTCAGGAGTCAAATCTGTAGTGTAATGGCAGTATACAAGAAGACACAGGTTTTTTTCTGAGCATTTCTTTTGTGCCTTTGCTTCACTTTTTCTCCTCTTCTGTGTCCTCTCTCCTTCAGGTTCTCTGAGGAGTCCACTGCTAAGTGGCTGAGATGCTTCGAAGGCACCGGAGTCCCTTGTGGCCCCATTAACACCATCCAGCAGGTGTTCTCCGACCCACAGGTCAGCTTCATCCCTTTTAAGCGAGTGTCACTCACAATCTATTCACGCAGTTATACAATCCTTTCCAAACACACAATGTAGTAATGTTTGCACTCATTGCAAGTTTTTTTTCATAAAATGTTAGAGTCTAGCATCACTTCGGCATTTCACTCTAATATCTATTATCTTAATATGTAAATTGGGACCAGACCTGCGCTTCAGCAGAAGATAGTATTTCCTGCCACTTATTATTATTCCAGCAGTCAGTGAAGCAGGATTAGAGGGAGTAAGAGGGAGTCACTTCCCTTCCTTTCATCCACGTTAGTTGCTAATAGAATCAAAACAATGAAACACCGTTAGACGTACTGGCCCCCAGTGGGTGTAATTGGGCACCACTGGAATGTGAACCTGTGCACATTAACTCACGCCTGGTAGTTTAATTCCAAACACATGGTACGGAAAGTGAATTTACTGATTTCTACGAAGCCTCATTGGCATATTGAGGCTTATGCCCAAGGCAGAGAGATAAAAATATTGGGGAAAAAAGAGGCAAGAACAAGGGAGGGGAGGGGGAGCGTATTCGTTTTATTTTATCTTTGTTCCTGATGGACTTGATGAGAAACACACTTCCTCTGGGAATTTTTGTGTAGCATTTTTGCATGTGGTTTCCTTCATTTAGATCCACCCTACCTCTGTGCAAGGACAAACATGATGCTAATTCTGTAACTGTAAAGGCATCTCATGAAACACGGCAGACTTGCAGTCCTGCGTTCCAGTTTATAAAGAGTAGAGGAACAACACCATATGGCAGAAACGTGGAATAAACAAAATAACAAAAGACATGCAATTATGCAGCAGGATACAAAGCTTTCTGTGCTTTTCACCCAGGCTTCTACAGCCAACGGCGAAGGATGCATGGATTAAACCTAGGATTAGGAAGATGAAAAGAGAAGAAAACATCAGTGAAATTAACCCATGGAGAAAAAATGGCTTAACTCTTGTTTTTGTGTAAAGTGTTCTAGTGTGTGGTAGTTACTGTTATGTGATGAAACAATAACCAAGATGAGTCCGTTAGTCGGGTTACTATTGAGGATAATAGTGTAACATGATTAAAGCTATTTATGACGTTAGGAATAAAATGTAACATGGCGTGCTGTTATAGGAAAGTAATCAATGACAAGTTAGATGACAATGACTTCTCATATCACAGCAGTTCCCAGTGATTGCAATTTGTAATTTAGTAACAAACAACATATCATACTTTTTTTTTTTAATCCACTTACTGTTACATTTAATGCTGTGGAATATCTTTGAGACAAGTTAGTTGATTTCTCACTTATGTTATTGTACTGTAGCTATTAACAATCAGCCTCTCAGCAGCCTCTCTCTTGTCTCTTGAGGTTAATAAGATGGAAAAAATGCAGTTTGCCAAGTTAGCTTTACCTTACATTGGCTTTACCTCGGTCTGTTGCAAAGCTGTGGTACTGGAGTCTCTGTACATCTTGATAATGTATTAGCATGCGTGCATTAATATAAAGCTGTGATATAAATGACACTGGTGCTACTGTCAGAGCTGAGTCAATGCCTTCTGACCAATCAAATTTGAGATTTCATCAGAGCTGTGATTTAAGAAGCTGAGGTCGGCACAGGTGAGAGAGAAAATGGAGGAGATCAAGCAGGGCAGGTACGGAAACTACTGGAAGCCAAGACAAGCGATATTCTGACAAACCTGCATTGACTTTGTATCACACATTACTGAACCGTTTAAGATTACGAGATAAAGAAACATTTTTTATTCAAACGCCGTATAACGCGGTCTGTGTCAATGCATGTGGATCTATCCCAAGAAACGCCCAGGAAAATTCTGTCAGCTGCCAATAATGACTGCATCTGGTGAAGGTCTGTTGGAGCCTTATTCAAACCTGCCCTGGAGGAAATTATCCAGCAAACGTGAAGATCAAGCTGAGACGATGGTTCAGAGTAGGGACAATACCAGTGGCAGAAAGAAAACCAGATGGAGAAGTGACTTAGAGAGGGAAGAGGAATCCAGGGCAGAAATAAAGGCTCGGTTGTCATTTTCCTAAAAAGTGGTGGACTTGATTCACTGATCTACTGGGTTATCATTATGATTCACTGTCTTTTGATATGCTCCGTCATGAAATGGAATCTCGGACAGTAACTCAGATAAAATGTTGCCATTATTCAGGAAACATGTTCTGAAGTAGCATGCTGGGTAACTTGACACTTTTGAAATCCCACTATAAGTCAGATCAGTTCCTCTGTAGGAGACAGCCTATAACTCAAGATGCTTCCTTCATAACTCATATGTGTCCTCTCTCTGAAGCCAGGAGTGATAAAGTGTTGTCCTTGAACTTAAGTATTATTCAAGATTTGTCTTCTCTCAGATCAGGACTTTTGGTTTTTGTTTACATCCTATGCCAGTTGGTGCTTCCATAGGCTGTGTGCAACATGAGTAGCTTCTCCATACCATAACGCACTGGTCCTCATCAGTCTTTCAGTAAAGTTGTGTGTAAATGATTTCCCGGGTCAAAGTGAACACAATTCTCACCAGATTTACAAAGTACCGGTAAAGCTGATTTTTTTTTTCATACTCATGTATGTGTATGCTGAGGAATACAAATCACCTATAAGTTACCAAGCATGTTCATGGCACACCCACAAAAAGCAAAAAAATGGCAGAACGACTACTAAATGGTGAAAGAGTACCTCTTAAAACTTCCAGTAATGCAGCTCAGCCACTGCAGAGCATCAGCTGTCATTAATGCACACTAACTATTCGTTCTTTTATAGGGTGCCATTTCTTTTGTTCTAATTAAAATAATTAAGACTAGCTATTCAATTTATGGGTTCAATTGCTCTGTTTCAAGTCATTAATATGAAACAACAGAGTTTCACAATTTTAATCAAAATTGTTGCAAATAAATTTGTTCATTCTCGGCTTGATAAATGAGGCCTCCTTTTGTTTTGTTTTTTTTTTGGTTGCAGGTATGAGCTATTTAACAATTCCTCCTTGCATACTTTTTCACCCAGGACCACAAGAGTTTGTTGGGTGTTTTTTGAAATACAAACGACCTTATAAAATGGGCAGATGTCCTTGGTAGGCCACCGTTTTTAATTTTTCATATAAGCCTACTTCCCCTCCAGGGGTTGCTGACGAGGAATCCTCCAGGCATCCCTCGTCTGGGCTTTTCTTTCCAGCTGTGTCCAGGGGCAGCCCAGTCACTGTGTATTGCATGGTCATCCTCTCTTCTATTTGCCTTGGGTGATATTTTTGGTAGGCTTGATCCATTCCCAGCATCTAATTATGGTTACTTCCTCCATCGGCTGCTGTTCTGTCCTGTTTCACAGATCTTTATTTCTGTTGATGTAGGTCTATTGGATTTGTAGGACAGGTGTTGAAGGCCACCATACCATGATAATACTTTGGCACCAGTGTTGAATTCAAAATAC
>CM040454.1:27707027-27739060 GCA_022758105.1 Pangasianodon gigas | reverse complement strand
CCACAGCTTTGTGGTCGCTCAGGAGAGATGTTAACTCTCGAGTTTTGATACAGACATTTCCTGGAACAAAGAAAGCTCACTTTTTTCCCAAGCCTTTGTTTTTCCTTTCTTCATCACATTAAAGCCTGTTTGAATTCAGCAAAATCCATTCATCTTGACTTTGTATCCCATTTCAACCTTTCAATCTCATCAATTCCACGTTGCGTTTGATGAAACCCAGTGTTCTTTCGTCTTCTTACAGACCGACGAACGGCTTCGAATGTGTAAACATTAATGTTCCTTTGTGAAACGTATTCACATCCAACAATAACTTCCCTAATGTTGCTTATTTTTGTAATTATATTTTTTTTGTCTAGCTAGAAAGAATCATGTCTCCTAAGTTTGTGTTCAGCATACACAGAGTATCACTTTGCTCATGTTCATATCCCATAAATTACAGCAGCGAGGCTCTGTCTTGGTCTGCATGTACGGTGGATGTTTTCAGGCAGGCTTTTTTTTTTTTTTTTTTTTTTTTTTTTTTTTTTTTTTTTTTTTTTTTTTTTTTTTTTTTTTTTTTTTTTTTTTTTTTTTTTTTTTTTTTTTTTTTTTTTTTTTTTTTTTGTGTGAGATCATCTTGTCTTTTCAAAGCTAGTGGTTGTTTACAAATGGAGCCGGTTATTGATTATCTTTGCTGCAAGCTGCATACCAGAATCCGGTCCACACAGCTATAAATATTAATATTATTATTGAATGTTTCCAATGCACTGTTGCATCAGGTGCCAGCCACAGATGCTGGACTTGATTATAATAGCTAGAAGATGTGAAAATATTGTGTATTCTCATAAATAAAGAGAAGAAACTGCATGTCAATAGTTGATAGAAAGATGTTTTTGCTATTGTGTGTGCGTAAGGGACTTTCATTTATTTACTTAGATTTTGTTCATTTCACTTTCTATTAGAGTAATTATTTCAACCTTTTCCTTTTCTTGAATCTTGTATCAACTCCTCGGCCTTCCCAAAGCTAATATTTTTACCTTTAATTCTGACATATAAATTACTTGATCCATCTCTCTTCAATTTTCAACATTTGGAAAGAATTTTCAGATTTTTTTTTTCCCCCGATAACTAATAGCTTCATATTTAAAGCAATTTAGCATAAATCTTGCTTGTTTTTACACTAGCCTAAAAGCAGCGTGCAGCCATCAGACACGTGAGGCATCTAATATCTATAGTCTAAATGAAAATGGAGTACAATTAGCCAACAAGTAACACTTTGAAGAGCTCCCAAAGATCTTAAAGCTTCACGTTTGCTGCCTAACTCTTTGGCTTTGTCTCTGGCTGATGGGAAAGGAAGCTTTATCCAGCTGCTCACAATAATGGATAATTACTGACCTTGGTGTCTCACAGCAGATTTTTCTTACAACAGTTAGCAAGCAGCAGGATTTGCCTGGGCCCCTGTCAACTTTCTAATGCACCCGGATGATCCAACAACCAAGCAGTCATTTAAACATGCTACAAGCACTACCAGCTTTCAATAGTAGCAATACGTTTATAGGTTATTTTCCCTTTCAGGGATGCAGTGGAGGCTTCAGTCATGTGTATTAATGCATGGTTGGATATATTATAAACTTATTAGCTAACCCATCAGGAAAGTGGAAGCTCCAGTGTCCTACCAGTCCCATGTTTTGTTTGGATGGATACCTAATTAACCTAATACCTAATTGAAGGCTAAAAGGTGACGGGGAACATAACATAAAGTATTGTAAGCTAGTTAAGTAAATTCATACAGAATAAGGAAAACAAATGAGTACATAATTGTTATCCTCTTCCAACAAAATTTCCAATAGCATTAGTGAGATCAGGCACCGATGAGGCCTGGCCCACAGTCAGCATTCCAGTTCATCTCAAAGGTGTTCAGTGGTTTCACTCCAAACTCAAAGGTGTTCAATCTTAGCACGAGTGGGGGAAACAAATTTCTTAGAACAACACTGCAATGGTGCACTTCCTCAATGGATTTCTGGTACACATTATTCCTGAATGTACTTTATATGATGAAGCAATCATGTCAGTTCATCTATGTTCCATATTTTCTCCTCTACTGTTCTAAAAATCAACTGTTATTGAACCGTGCTTGCTTTTTCATGTAAACTTAATCTCTGTAAAGTTGGAGTATGGAATGATATTCCACAAACCTGCCTGATTCATTCTGATGTGCTTAGCTTGTACCTGAAAACTTCTGCTGTAATCATAAAGCCCCTGAGCCTTATTCTGAACATCCCTTTAACACACTCAGTACTGTGTGACTTTACTCTTCTACAGCTGTATAATATAACGATTCATAGTTTTGTTTTGTTTTTTTTGTTTTTTTTTTTTTTTTTTAACTTTTGTTGTTTTTTTCCTTGCCACTGTCGCCTCTGGCTTGCTCATTAGTAAATCTACATCCTGATTTCTATAAAGCTGCTTCCTGAGGCATGTTCACACTCAGTCATATTTAAGTGAATATGACTGAGTGTGAACATGCGTACCTCATGGAGAAATACTATGAGAGCTCTCTACAGTAGTAATTTGTTGGCCACTAATCCAGGCCCAGATCCATTTTTGGTGAACTTGAGCTCCTGTAAAAACAATGATTTTATGTTTTGTTACTTAATCAGTTTGAGTCCCTTATGAAGCTTTGTTATCCCAGCATTCAGGACTACAGCCTCCCCTTTCATTCCCCTACTCCCCAGATTATCAAGACCCGATCAGAAAACAAGTGGGGGGGTCTTCAAAGAGTGCCTATGCTGCTGGAAGTTCAGAGACTTTAATGGGTCGCTGAGCTCCGGATTTTCAGTCAGTGTCTATCAGTAGTAGAGAATTATGGGTCAGGTTGCAGATGAGAGATTCACGAGAGATGAGAGATTCACAAGAGAAAAGACAGACAAATCGATCAGACTGTGATTTATGGTTTCTCGTGTACGGAAGGTTTTCCTCATCAATCCCACATAAATACCTGTTCAGTGTCCAAATGTCAGTTGTAACCCAGATCATATTTCTCTCTCCACAGCCAAAATAAGCTATAGCTAATCTGCTTCAAGGGCTTTATATAATGGATACATTTCTTTGGGGGTTAGTTTTTTGTAGTCATGGGTCTTGAAGTGGACCCTTTGAGAACGCATTACAGACGTAAAAAGGTGGGTGGTTTTGAAGGGCTGCAAATTCCTGGTGCAAATTAACAGAATCCATAAGCAACTGATTATGATACTATAGTATTGGTTACTTTCTGTGAAGTCCCTTGGTAAAATTTGCAAATACTTCCAAATTTTTCTGTCTTGGGCCAGACCTCCTTTGGCTTTTTTCTTTCTTCTTTTTTTGCTTTTTTTTTTTTTTTTTTAAAAATATGATTTTTCATCTATTTCTCCTAATTTGGTCTTGGCCAATTCCCACCCACAAGCGAGCTCTCCCCTATCATTTGACAGCCACCAACTGGGGCAGGTGAAATCTAACACGTGCTTCCTCCAAGACACGTGAAGCCAACTGCTGTTCGTGCTGCATCACAGGGCTGCATTACACACTGAAAGGAAATGCTATCCACAGTGTTTTTCCATACAGTACATGAGCTCACAGGCACCAATGCTTGGATAGAAAGATTATGCCCCACCCATCCACGCAGCATAGCCAGTTTTCCTCTCTTGGATTTCTGGCCACAGATGGCTGTGGCATCATTGGGATTCGAAGTCACGATCTCTGGATGATAGGGCAAACACTTTTTTGTATCCCCACTTAGAAGCCCATTAAATACAGTTTTATGTGTTAAATTCCAGGCAATAGTGAGATTGTATACCCCTATAAACACCCTTCCCCATCCAGATCTAACACTGAACAAATTAAAGGAGAAAACTTACTTATAAGAAAGAAAGGGGGTAGGGGGTGGAAGGAAAGAAAAGGGGCCAGAAAATAACATGTCCTTACATGTATTTACAAGGTTTGTGTGGGTTGTTTTTTTTTTGTTTTTTTTTTGAAAGCATGACTTTGTTTGTGTCGTCCGTGAGAAATGGTCCTTTTTAGTATTGTTAACCAGATGCTTAAATTTGGATTAGGGCTGAGTAATGCATAATATTGTGTATAAATGACACCGTTAATGTGTTTTCTTCAAAAGTATTTGATGAAACACTATAGTTTTCCTTTTTTTCCATGCTTGACTGCCTTTTAGATATGCTGTGACTGAGCCATCTTATGTTGTCATAATGTTTCTTTTATGAGATTTAAATTTGCACATGTTGGGGACAGAGTTCCATTGTTTGAAATATTGTTATATAATTAAACACGCTCTGAGATGATAAATCACTTTTAATTGGATCTGACAGGGACTTTTTGAATGAGGTGTCTAGGGAAGAACTCTCAACACTTCCTCAAGAGTAAAATAGAGGATGAGGGAATGAAAGGATCAGAATGGAAAATTGTCTCTTGTAAACAGTTCAATCCGACCCACCCGCCAGTCAGATTCAATTAGCCTGAGAAGCCACTAAATGAAATCAGCTGGTGTTAAAGCGATATGTAAGACTGGGGTTGTGTGAAATCCACAAGATTGATGCTTGATGACGTGAAGTCTTCATTATACATCCCATTAAACTCTTCAGTTAGTCAGCTTGATAGAATGTAATTAAAAATTAATAGTTGACCAGTGAACTGATGCTTTATAATTCAGGTTGTAAGGAACATTTGTAAGGAATAAAAGACATCAGGGTTTGCTGTTGGAAAATAATCAATGCCAGGGTGGAGTGATGCACCCCGACATGAAGCCGTGTTACTGTTACCACTTCAAAGTCGATTATTTTCCAATAACAGCATGTCTCAAATTTTCTTCCTCCTACACCACTTGTATTTGACAACAGAAATTTTTATTTATGTATTTAATAATGACAAGTCACTTAATGTTGTGGATCGTCAGCGAAACAAGTCTGTTCCTGTTATCACTTAGGTTATGACAGCTATTAACGGTTATTCCTTCACCTCAGGTTTTCTCTCTCTTGAAGTTAATAAGACAAAGAATGCAAAGAATGTTACTGAGAAATCACAAAGCGCTCTGTCCTGAAGACTTGTCTGAAATCTTATAAAGCACTGATGCTGGAGACTCCATCCATCCATTCTAAATAAACATCTCCTCATATACCACTTCACCATATCAGCACTCTCCATTTATGTCAAAAGTGTATATTATCAGTTATAATTCCACAGATCCCATAATTCTGTGTGTCAGCAGCCAGGCAAGATAGTAAAGGTGGCAAAAAAAGCAGAGGAGAGAGCAGATTGTAGACAAATGTTATTTATGATTTATGACACATTTCTGACAAGGAACAGCTGGTGTAGTCCCAGATCCTTCTGCTTTCAGGGAACTCCACTCATGCTCCTGGTTCTTTCAGTTTGAACTTCTATAATGTTTGCCCAGCCTATACTCCATCACTTTGTTAAATCCTCTGTCCTTAACTCTGATAGTGTAAAGTCACTAATGTGTAATGGGGTGGGGGGATTTTCCTTTTTTTTTTCACCTCAAAATTGTCATTTGCCAATTCTATCCCACTAACTGCTGCTCGTGTTTTCAGGAAGCACTGGATTGGAAACCCTAGTGGTGTAATTGATAAGGCATCATCCTGGGTTCCAGTCCCATCAAGTTACTGGGCAACGGTGGCTTAATGGTTAAGGCTCTGGGTTACTGATCAGAAGGTCAAGGTGCCACCAAGCTGCCACTTTTGAGCCCTTGAGCAAGGCCCTGAATCCTGTCTGCTCCAGGGGCACTGTATCAAGGCTGACCCTGTGTTTTGACCCCAGCTTCCTAACAATATATGAAAAAAGAATTTCACTGTAATGTATGGTATGTGTCAAAAGGCTTCTTCTCTTCTGTCTGCCTTCTTCCACATACATGATCTTACAGACTCTCATGATTGGCCAGTGTTGCTCTTATTGACAGGGTATAGAGTAATGTCATCCCTCCCACCCTCAGAGCACAGCCAATTACACTCTCTTGGACTTTCGTCCAGTAAGGTGAACTGGTCTGTTGTCTGTTATTTCCTTGCAAGTAGCTTTGTTGCTATCAAAATGCTGGCTTCGCACTTGGTCTGATTACTCAGGTCCACACTCAGGGCCAATTCTGGATACTTCAGGGCAGAGCTCATATTCACAGGTTTGCATTTGCTTAGAAGAATTCCTTCCAAACCATGGATTGGTTGCACAGTTCCATATATGCACATGTTTGCAAAGTGGTAGGCACTAGGTTCATCCATTTGTTGTGTTTTTATATATATATATATATATATATATATATAAAAATATTTTTTTTTGGACCAACGCTCAAGCCAAGAAAAACAACATTCTTTCTTCTGGATGCTTTTTGGATGTTGTCGTGCAGGAATAGCTGCAAGCAAGGAGCCCTTCTCATACAAGATTTTAGCCTTGAAGGCTGGCATGAGATGTATTTGTTTGCGCTGTTCTCTGGGCAGACCCGTGCCACCACATGAGCTAATTAGTATACTTCAGTCCTATATGTCAGTGATGTATATTTATATATCGGTGCGTTCCATCTCCTCCACTGACCATAACAAACTATTCCCTGCCATCATGAAACTTGAAAGTAGTCATGACAAGTTGAATCGATCAAAGCGTGCAGCGCTGAGAGCAGATACCATCCACATGTGATGCAGGCCAAATTACAGTTCAGTGGAAGTGAGTCCCAGACCAGTGTTTTCAAGAGTACCAGGGATCAGACCTTTGGGCTGCTCCTGGGCTCAAAAATCGCATTTACACGTCACCAAATGTACCAAACTCTCAGGCGAATGGCCCAGAGAAAGTTAATGTAACATTTAAGATCACTTTTGCTACGTATGCTTCCATCAGCAATGAGGGAAAAATATAACTTGAAAATAGGTCCTACTGACTCTACTAATGTTTAAACTTCATATTTTATTCAGTGTAAAAGTGTTTATTCATGTTAGTGCATTGGTCTGCAGCTATATATTTCACTTATTTCTAGCAAGGCTAACTGATGTTATGAATCGAGGGGGAAAGTCGCAGTAATGCTAACTAACACAACAGATTGGTTTGGGATTTTTAATTAATGGCTAAAAGAAATTGCTAAAATTTGTATCATCAATGAAACTCATAAACATACTGACAATTGGAAGTTTTGTTTTTTTTAACTTGAGTCCGTTATATCAGAACAGGAAAAAGTGAAACTTGCCAATAGATTTGGACTACGAGGAAACTGAGGTCATGTCAGTCGGGCATACTAAAAGCCATTTTGACTCTTGAATGTTTATAAAGCTAGAATAAATATGAGTAAGATTACAGCATGACCCCAAAGCATCAGTGGATACCACAAATGCCACTACAGCTGTATAAGGGTGATTGAAAACTGGCACATTCCAGCACTATTGACTTTTAATGACCCTTCTTTCCAGAGCTGTGTGTTCCTTTCTTCTCCAAAGGAAACACCTGATTGTGTGAGAAGAGTTGAAAGCAGAGGCTGATGTATAACATAGAGCTCTGCGATATGGAATTATTTATTCCCACCTCCTTGTGTGAGGACATTTATACATCCGAATGGCCCCCAGACTTTCCCAGTGCCCCATGAAGGGGAAATAGAGTGGAGGAAATGGTGAAACCGTGCTATGTAAGTAGACTTTGTATGTCTTCATGGTGCCATAAATGTCAGCTCATGTCCAGCACGTGCTAACCCCACAGTTCACTCCTTGCCTCCAGGGTTTTTAGATGTGCCCTTTTGCTTGCTAACAGTTTGTGGGTTTCTTGTCTAGTCTCTTATGCATCCTTTGTTTCACCTTCCAACTCCACCCTCACTGGATAGTTGAGGACACTGTTTTAATGATCCTGGGTGCTGGTGCTGACTAGCACAACTGTGCACGGCTGTTTCATGATGAGGTACAGGTGGAGACCTTCGGCAGCCGGTCCTCCTCCTTTATTTTTTTCTTCTTCCTCTCTAACTGTCTCTAATGACTTCTGGCACCTTCTCACCCTGAAAGTCCTCCCAGCTCTCCTGTTCCTCTTCCAGAAGTGTTCACAATAAATCAGCGGTGTGTGAACAGAATCTTAGGAATGGAAAAGCGGGAAGAGAGGCGTCTTCTGATCTTCTGAAGTGGGGATTTGATTTATTAAGCATCCTGCCTTATACCCATTCCATGTGGCAGCAAGGCCTCATTGGATGCACAGTGGAATGTAAACACATTTAGGTTTATATTTACATTTATTAATCTGAGAGACTCTTTTATCCAAAATGGCTTACCAGTGAGGCGAAATACAATCCAAATCCCAAGCTGTTAAAGGACTGAGCTTCAAAATTAAACTTCCAACTGGCCAGAAACAAGCGTAAGAATTTTTGGAAGCTAGGGTAAACAAATCATAAATTTACTAGCTAGACCACCAGGAAAGTGAAAGCTCTAGTGTGTTTGCCTAGTCTCATGATTTGGTGGCCCAGAAACTTACCTGTCTAGGCTAAAAAATGGTAGCTAACATAATGTAATAAATTAGAGCAAGCTAGTTTGCTAGTTAAGTGCATTAACACAGATACAAATGAGTATATAAAATTCCTACATGGTGGATGACTCTGTGATAGTCATTATCCTTTAAGAAAGTGCCTGAGCTAGCACTTCATGTTTGTGGCTTCGACCAAGTTAGCAAGCTGTTGGCCTGTATTTCGGCTATGAGCCACAGTGTTTATTATCATTTTTATTTATACACACACACAACACACATATATAGATAGAGAGAGAGAGAGAACATCACACACAAAATCTATTTTTCAAGTCTGGCATCTATATTTTTCTCGTCATGTGTAACAGGAGAGTTATTCAGAACATGTAGTTTGTGCTATAGTTACAGCATTGAGGTGTGACACACCACTGTTTTGTGCATTCTGTTTAAATATACTTACCGGAATACTGTACATTTGTGCCTAATTACTGCTGCTGTAATCATAAAAACATATCCCAGGAGTCTTATTCACAATCTGCTCACACTAAGCATCCTTTCAACAAGCTTAGTACTGTTTGACTTCACTCTTCTAACCCTGTATTCTGTAATAACGTATCTTACTGTCCAGTGTCACCCAGAAGGGGACGGGTCTACAGGTTTCTTCCTCAGGTCTTCTCAGGACGTTTTTCCTTGCCATTGTAGCATCTGGCTTGTTCATTATGGATCTAAATCTACATCCAGACTTCTGTAAAGCTGCTTTGTATCACTGTCTATCGTTAAAATAAAAAAAAAAAAAAAAAAAAAAGCTAGTGTAGTCACTATATTTGCTCTGCTATATTCAGGAGTTCTTTTTTCTATTTAGCCTAACAGACTTTTTGTGACTAGTGAATACCAAAATACCTAAATACTCTAACAATGTCGTGACATAGTACTGCCTTTAAAGTGATTCTCAAACCATTTACATATTTTTAGGAATGCTAATAGTTAGAAAAGCACTGCCTTCTAAGACAATGACTCATAACTCAGCATAAGCAAGGTCTTCTGTTTCAGGGGGGAAAAAACAAAATGAATTCAAATCTCTCTACAGTCTCGTTGCTTGCACAGGCATGAGATGCTGTGATGTAACCAGAGATGGAACATCTCAATTCCTCTGAACAGTTTCAGACACAAACGCATCTGTAGTCAATAAAATGCCACTAAAGCAATGCTGGCCTGTGAGTGATTACAATATTTATTCTCAGGTTTAAATATAGCATAAGGACATGGTTGTGCAAGCTTAATTACCCCCATGTGGAATCTCATAAACCTTAAAAAATACCAGCCTCCTCCACCAGCAAGGAATAAGGGTCCTCATGCTGACAGAATATAATTATTATTATTATTTTTTTCTCCAATGAAAAACATGTCCAAGCCGTGTGACACTTTCATAAGTATTGGGATTTGTGGTCCTGTCCACTAACTGCTAACTGCTCAGATTCAAATCTTTTCTTTTTCACTTTTTTTCTTTTTTTTTTTTTTGAAAGTTTGACCTTTCCAGCTTTAAGACTTGTGATTTAAATGTTTGTGTGTGAATAAACATTGCAGCCAATGATGGAATTGCGCTCACTATCATCTGATCTGCGGAATCCAGATCTTATACTCGTCTCAGTGCATCACGCTAATTGAAATTGATTTGGACATCTCTATTGTTCTCTTACGATTCATGAACATCAGTACTGTTCGTTCATGAGAGTTGACTTTGAAGGCGCTTCAGTTTGATGATGCCCCATCAGTTTTATTTCTCATGACCAGTTCACAGGGCGCCTGGGAAACATTTGTATCCTTTGACAAACATCTGTTCAAGCCTCTCTTTTCATCCCCTTTTCTCTATTTTGTTCTAATTTAGAGTCACTATTTAGACATCAAGAACAGTTTGAGAATGTTTAAAAAAAAAAAAATGATGTGTTACTGTGTCCCTCCTGTTCTCACGTTATTAAGACTCAGTGTTGTGCGCATATGTCAGATTACCAATGTGCATGAGAGCTCAGTGTTATTCTTAAGAGTTGAGGGGGGAAAAAAAGGTTTCATCTGCATCTACTACGTATTCGATCATTGAATTGGTGACAGTTGTGTGTGAAGTAGTCTACACTTCTAATACACTTTTTCATTCAGTTATTACAATTGGGAAGTCTTGTACAACATGGGTATTTTGACAAAAATTTTTTTTTCTTCTGAAAATCATGATGGCAGATGGTAGGAGATGATACTATTCTGGCTCATAACACATTTATAAGCAAGCCAGTTGTACTGGCTCAATCCTAACATGTGTTTTCCACATTTCTGTCACAAGGGGCCATTAGATGTATCAGACATGGGTACCCCATTTTATTTATTTAATTTTTTTTCAGTGTTCAGTAATACACAAATCAGATTTTGAACTATGTAAAATGGTCCCAGTTGCAACTTTTGAGGATTTTGGTCTAATGTTAGAATTGTTGTGTGAGATGCTCTCAGAAATAAAGTACTTTTCTTTGTCGCTGGGGTGGTACCATCAAAGCTACATCTTTTGTACCTTTACAATGTATCTTTCACCAGGGATGGGACATGTGGTGTGTTTTAGAGTAAAGCTTCAAAGGTAGGGATTCCCCCCCCCCGATACCAAAACTGGTAACGAAACCTCAAGTTTCAGCCTGTATCAATACCCACTGGATATTTTTTTTTTCTAAAAAAAGCACTTTTTAAAAAATACAGCAAAAAATACATATAGTACATAAATACATATATATAGTATATAGATAAAATACGACTTGCACAAAACATCAGCTTTCACACAAAACCACAGTTCCAATCTTTTTCATTTGTTACAGGATCAGATAAAATTAATTATTTTTTTTCTCTGATTCATTTCACCATTTTTTGCAGGTATCACCCCAATACCAATCCTGGGTATCTGAACTGTACCATCTCTATTTAAAGGTATCAGTGGTCCTCAAAATAGTCCTTAAATTGTTTGTAAAGTTATACTTTCTTGCACTTGGAAATGTGAATAAACATATTAAAGGTACAAAAGATGCGTCCTTTGTCGCATCACTCAAGTGCCAATGAAAAGAACAGTTTGGTACCTTTTATTTCTGAGAGTGTAAGAACTATTTGGCCAGTCCAGAACATTAGAAGTAAGTAAAATAAAAATCTGTATCAGTGGAATTGTTCCCTCTTTAATGCTCCTCATGGGAGCCACTGCATCATAACTGGGTCGTTTTGTCCTTTGCGAAATGATATTCTGATATATTTCTGAAAATGTATCTCTACTGGAGAGATACTCATGTAATTAAAATTAATGTGTGGAAGATGACAGGTTGCTGAAAAGGATTCTCACTAATTGATATGTATCTCTTGGTAGAATGGATTGTGGCATTGGCATTGATTTGACATGTGGGGGATTGTAATCTTTAATTCTGTCCATAGAGGTCTCCTTTGCTCTGGAATCCAACCTTGTTTGAATGATCTTGTGGTGTCTTTGCAGCTTTTCCTCTATCCTGTCTTCTCTCCAGCCAAGTTCCGATCCTGTAATGATTTACAGAGGTAAGCTGACAAGTTTAGGGATATGTGTTTCTTCTCTAGAATCAGACATGATGGGGTTTTTATTATTTTTTTTCTCCCCCACAAGGATTTCCTTGTGATGAAATTTGAAGCCTAATTAGATCTGGCTCTATGGTGCCATTGATGCTGGATTAAACCAAGCATTGACAAAACCTTTGAACAAAAGCGTCAACACATTATTGATTGTAAATTGTGAAGGCAGGTCCCAAATCTCTTTGAGGCCAGGCAGTGGGTTGAAGCATAGCTCGGCTTGCCACTTGGCAATAGCCTGTTGGTCAAATCTCCAGCCTAGTTCTGGACATGGTCCTCTGAAAGATCGTTGTTAGCCAATTATGTGCAATCAAACTCCGTGAGCTTGGACTCTTGCAGCTTGAACTGCAACTTGGAGATTTTGGGATTCCAGAGAGATGATCCAAGAGCTCTAGATGATAGTGGAACATATAATGGTGGTCTTGTTTTCGGTGGCAGCAATTGCCTTAATAACACAGGTTTTATAAGACTCTGAAGATTTGAGTGTGTTTGTATAGCTGTGGCAACTCGAGAGGGATTCTTTAAAGATGTTCACGTATGTCATGGACATATGCTTGAAGTCTACATAGTGCCTAATTACAGTATTTGTAGTGATCATGAATATAATGGATAATAATAATCAAGCTAGACATATAAATGTCTAAAGGCAACATGGGGAATAAGTTAAGTGAAGAATACCCAGTATTAAAATCTTTAGTAATATGGCTTCAGTCAATTTAATACATTTTTTGTTTTCATTTTGATGTTTATGAAACCGATCCCCCTTGGTCAATAGGGAGGGTAGTGTGCAGAGGGAGGAACGAAACGAGTCATTCAGATGTATTTCCTTTTTTAACACTTGTATCTGATATCAAATGATCCACAGATATGCCTCAGTACGTGCTAAACAGCGAAAACACCATAAAATCACTTCAACATTTTCCAGTGCCATGCAGCGTGATGGCAAATGTTAGACTCCAAAGTCCCAAAATGCATTGCAGCTGTACACCACTCAACTTGGCTAGTTAGTGATCTATGAGATGATGAGGGCAATGGCTTTAACTGTGGTATTAGCATGGACGTTGATACTTTGGAAGCTGGTCCATTTGAGGTGAATGTACAAATGAAGTGGTGTTGTGACTGCTGGACAGAGTAAAAGACTAAAGCACTGCTGCATTGCTCACGTTATGTAGATAAAACAAGGGCTAAATCCCACTGCGCCACTATCAGCAGTTCTTCTTGGCATTGTGGGTAATATAGGAAACTATTAACCAAAGTGAAAACAGGCCACCATGCTGATGAAAGAGGTTAAAACTAAAAAGCTCACCTCAAATATAGTTATGATTTAATTATCATTTAAGTATTAATATGCAATTCGTTCAATCATTTTAAACATTTCTTAATGCACTAGTAATCCAATTCAGATTTGTAAAGTGTGTTGTAAAAAGCACAAACTGAGACTGATAAAACCTCACTACTAATTGTTTTTCAATTTCAGATTAAACCAGCTGTGAATCAGAAAGTGCAGAAATTCATGAAGATACAATTACAAAACTTACACCTACAGTTAGTAATTTTTAGGATGAAAGTGAAGTTTTATACAGTAACACTATATAATAGGTTATCAAATTTAAATTTAAAACTTTTAAAAGGAGAGAGTTCAGATTTCAGAGTTCTCCTGCTACATCCATGCTCCACTGCTTCCTCCATGTCCTCAGCTCTAGACTGCCACTCTCCCACCCCATATGTCTGTGGTCTGATGGATGAATCTTACACGAGCTCCGGACACTTAAAAGCTGCTTGTGTGTATGGCAGCCTCCCATGGGAAGAGCAGAATCTCTTATGAGAGCTTTAGCCCTCTCTCTCTCGAACAGATCCTGTCAATATCGATGTCTTGTTGGGCAGAACATCTGGAATGACATTGACTTTACAATTCTGGACCTTCCTTTATTGCTTAGCGTTCCATATCAGAGCATATGAATTTAATAAAAATAAAACAGTTGCTGTTGCCATTTTTTCAACTTCAAAGCAGTCTAAAGTTACGGCTAACCTTAAAGTATGTGGAAGCTGAATCAAGTTGACAACTTTCTAATGCTGATGCCACATCTGAAACCATCAGTGTGTTGAAACCTGGAAAAATGCCTTTAACTCTGGGGTTTGTATTATAGATTACCTGTGCATAGTTTAGAGCGTTTCGGGGTGAAATGCAATACCACTCTCTGGGTCTGTAACCTGAAATTGGCGTGGCTTACACTGAAAAGTTTTTTTTTTTTTTTTTTTTTTTTTTTTTTTTTTTTTTTAAATATAAATACTAAACATCAAATATGAGCCCTGCCGCTGTGACCCGGAAAACATGGCAAAACATAGGGGGGACATGTACAAATTAAACCCAGCATATTAACTCCATGTGTTATGATGTAAATGCACATTTTCTTTGGCAAGCTGAATGCACAAGCTGATTTGGTCCACCAGAGGAAGCTTCAGATGGCTGTTTACTTAAAACCAAATCCCACTAAGCCCCAGCATATTCATGCTTTAATTATCAAATTGAGCTTTTGCTTCATGCTTTGATGGACATATGGTATTTGTAAGAGCGAAATTTGTAGTTAATAGTTACTTGATCAGCATCAACTCTGCCAGCTCCCAGCTCCAATCAACCCCCCTACACTCAGTGGGATGAGTCATTCAAACTTCAACCCACTCTGGGATTTATTGATCCACGTGTGGCACCCATTATTACTCATTTGAGCTTTAGCAGAGATCAGGATCAGGAATAGAAGTGTTGATTACTTAAATATTTGGTTTAGGTGTTCTAGAACTTGTCTTTTTTGAGGATGATCTGCTGTCCTTTTTTGGAATGGTATTATTTATAGCTCTTATGTAATTTACTATGCGGCACAGAGGGACAGTGGGCAGCAGTGCTGCCTCCCAACGCCAGGGTCCCTGATTGAATCCTGAGCTCGGTCTGTCTGCCCTTCCTCAAGTCCGGGTTCTCCCAAAAATATGCTGTTAGGTGGATTGGCTACTCTAAATTACCCCTAGGTATGAATATGTGTACTTGATGCCCTGTGATGGACTGAGATCCCAGCCAGCATGTATTCCTGCATCATGCCAAGTGTTCCCAGGAAAGTCTCCAGATCCACCGCAACCCTGACTAAAATAAAACAGTTGCAGAAGATGATGGAATGCATTAGAAGCACATTCATTAATAAATACTAAAATGGAGATTTTTTTGTTCCTTTTTTATTATTTGTTCAGTAAAATAATCATATTTTATCCAACAAAGCAAAAAAATGAGCAAAAAAATGATTAAACTACATGTATATGGAATTTCAAAGCATTAGTCTAAGTTCACACTGGGGGCATTAGCTGTCACTGTTGCCGTTGTGCTGTGCTGCAGATGTGGGTCATGGTTGCCAAATACTGAGCTCACAAGTCTGTTGCCTTGGCTCATGGGTCACACACTGACTGATCTCAAAGATTAGTGAGACCCCAGTCGTTATCCAATCTTCACCAATTGGAACTAATCTATAAACCTTAACGTATCACCACACGGTTTCATTTAAAACCTTTCTCGCTATGGGTAATTAGTCATTTCCGATCTGGGCCTCTGTCAAACATCAGTCTCCACTATGCATATCAGAGTGAATCCAGGCAAGTTTTAAAAAGTGACCTATTAGAGCTGTTACTTTGGATTATTAGGTGGTGTGTGATGACTGTCAGAGGGTGCATGAGACATTTTCACAGATCATTTGAGGTTAAAAAAAAATAATAATAATAATAATTTTCATTTCACTTTCTAAGGTTAAAGATGGCCAGTGAATTGTTCACTTTTGTACTTGTTCTAAGCAGTTGAACTTTTATACCTTAACCCTTTGCTTATGCAGTAATGCAATGTGACACTTGAGTTAAAATAATCTTTAATTTGGAATTATTTTTGATTACAGTTTAAATCGTACTTCAACAAAATTATTATTTAAAAACTTGAAAAATAAAAATGTTGCTCAGTTTTTCAGGCATAGCATTTGTGAAACATAGAAAGTTATAGAAAATACTATAAATATTTATCATCCTAATGGATATGGCTATACATTTGTTAGACCGTCTGGTAATTCATTCATCCCAGAGAAGTGCTGTTGTATTGAACAGAGGCCAATGAATGAAAACTCCCAGTGAGAAGTGGCCTCAAAGTGAGCATTAATCTGTATCTGGGTTAGTCACCTGTCCTCAGCTCACCCCGGTCTTTAATCGTACAGGAAATCTTATAGGCAAGAAAATGAAGTCATGGTGTGGCGCAGTCCAACCTGTTAACAGCACGAAGATATTTAATCTGACCTCTTAATCAAAATATAATACCTCACTTGTGTTGCCTTATGGGTGTCATGACATAAAGGTATCTGTTACAGAAGTCGAGAGAAGACGCCTGTTAAAACAAATCATAAAGGTTTAACATTAATTTTAATTGACACTGTTTTCAGGTGGTTTAAATATCTTTTGCTAGAAGCAACATGCGGTTAACTGTTGATTTACACATTATAATTCCTAAATGAGGTTCCTACAGTTCTGTCAAATGGGAATTACATTACAAGGAGAAGAAAAAGCCTTGGGCAAGTTTAAAGCAATTCATACTCCCATTTTTAGAAATATATACCCTCGTGTTTGTTGAGGCGTTCAGACAATAGTCGGTTTGAATGAATTATTAATGTAGTTGACGTTTTGTCTTCATGCACAGAAGAGTTCTGTAGTCAGTATGATCTCTTTAATTGAGTACAAATCTTGCCAATTCTCACCAGATAAAAACACAACACAATTTTCTCACACTTTGAATGCAGCAAAGGAGGGAATTAACAATAGAGAGAGGAGAATGGTGGATTGTAATTGACCATGTGAACGGAACCCTACCCTGAGTAATTAGAGACCGGACTGGCCATCTGACAACTGAAGATCTTCTCCTGTGGTCAGTCTCATGCATACACAAACGCATGATTGGGTTTTGGAGATTTGTGACCTTGGCCTCTAAACACTCACAGACACAAAATGCTCACACACACTAAAGCCTGGGGTGGGAGTGTGGTCACAGAGGGGACAATGAAGAGAAAGACATGCGTGTCTGGCATGTTTTCTTGTCAGATTGAAGCCTCCAGTCCCTTTATGGTCGGATTTTTACTGAAGATCAGAAGATGACAAAACCATATATGTACAACACCTAAAGCCGCCATTCCAAAGACCAAATTATCCATTCCCCTGGAACTGTCAATCAAAAAATTGTTGATATTATGAAGATGTTCATTTTTGGAAGGAGTCTCCAGTGTCAGAGGTAAAGCTGACAGGAAAGTCTTCAGGAAGGAGGGCTTTGTGGTTTCTTTGTCTTTATTAACTTCAAGAGTGAAAAAGAGGCTTTGAGAGAACAGCTGTTTGTACCATTAATACTTTAATAGAAAACAGGAACTAAATTGTTTTGTGAACAAAACGAATAATGCTCCACTATAAACAAATAAATTTTAAAAAATGTAATCATTGGTGATTTGCTTCAGTATAAGAGGAATAAAACACACTTTAGAGCATGCTATTCCTGGAAAATAATGAAAACTTCAGGATCAGAGGAAGATGCATACATTTTGTCTTTAGAGACGACGCCTAAAGACACTTGTGTGGATCATTCCACAGGGACTGGGACAATGAATAAACTCCCTCCACCCACCATCGCAGCCCCTCTGTATTCTGCTGCCAGTTACATTCCACTTTTGTTCCACAACTGTCTGGCTCGGCGTTTCTCTCCTTCCCATTGCACTCTCACTCTTTTCCAGACTCCCTATCTTCTCCCTGCCAACCATATGGCTGAATAGAAGCCCACCTGTGTAAACACCAGGTAGATCCTGTCTCTGCTATGGCCTTTTGGACGGAGTTACTCATTTTTATTTTCTTGGGCACGTTTAGTTGAGGAAGTTCAGCTTGACTAAGGGGTTTCCCTCCCCTTCCTTTAAGCGATGTGTTTGTTTTATTTCCTCTTCCTTTCTTCTAATTCATTTACTCTAAGCACTGTTGTTGCTCATTACTCTTATGACTCTTATGGAATATCCATCATTTATGTGGAGTTATTCATTAGACATTGAATAAATATGCTTGAGGATTCCTGATCCTCTTTTTTTTTTTTTTTTTTTTTTTTTTTTTGGTTCAAGGAAGATCTGCTGTAGATCATTATTTTTCGTTTGTCCTCAACTTAGACTATGCAGCTCTCGAGTCAGGTATCCAGACCAAACAAAATATTAAAATGAGAATTAGGACTCCAGCACTGGGATAAAGAGATCAGTGGTCTAAAGTGAGCTCCCTTTTCTATAGTCTGTCTAATTTCACTCAGTATTTTAGTGAGTAAGCTCAATACTGAATTGCTCCGAGCCCCCTGAGGGGTGCATATGTTAAGCCTTTCATCATGAATGATGTTAATAAATTATGTCCTCCTCTTCTACTTCTGCCAGCATTGACTGGCAGTTGATACTAGATCTTGACTAGCTTTAATAACTCCTGCTGCACAGTGGGGATACTTTTTTAAAGTCAATTTGTCTTGCTCTGTGTAGAAGGGACTCCATGCATCATTGACTCGAGTGTCAAACTTCATTCTGCATATAATGGCCTTGGTCCATCTAACCACCTGTTTGCTCAATGTATCAAATAGGAGATGATGGATTTTGCACAGCCTCATATAACCTGCAATGAAAGATCCTGGCTGTTCCACCTTTCTTATAGATGGAGTTTAGAAGATTTCCTTACATCATGGATCTTTACAAGTCTGCAAAGCAGTAACAGTGACAGACAATGTTTTGACAGTCATTAGTCAACGAAAACTTTTGCATTTCCTTCCCATTACCTGTTCATCTAGTAAACCATATGGACCAAAAATCCCAGAAGTTGTTAATCAGATCTCCCTTTTTAAAATCTCAGTCCTTTCTTGCTAGCCGAAGCAAGGAAAACCATTCTGACCACAGGAGCAAGGTCAGAATTATACACCCACATGGGTTTTCTGAGGTCACGTCACAAGTCCCTAAGTGAGTAACACCACAGCTGCCTTTGAAATGGAAACCACCAGGAATCTAACTAGCGAATAGAAAGTTTAAACCGCAAGTTCAACCACAGGTCGGGGAATTAATATACATCAGAACAGCACAAACCTGCAGGCCATCATGGTGACCTAATGGGAAGTATCACTTGCTGTCGTGGATACAACAAAAACAGATATGTTAACCTGCAACTCTAAATTGTCCCTCAAAATATGCAATGGATCTTGTATATTTTTCAATCAACAGTGATTTGATGCCCTAACTGAATACTGCTTTTGGATCTCATGTCTGTATAGACAAATCTTTATAAATAATAACCTCAATCATGCATTCCTGTTGAAAGACCTTTTATTAAACTGTTTTAATAGATCTGTGAAGAGTCATAAAGGAAACCCTGTATGTTCATACAGACCTTTATACTGTGCCTGAAGGTAAAGCATTGCTGTTTATAACTACTTAAACCAGTGTACGCCTTCACCACTTTAGTGCACTGGAAATCCTTTTTGATATTGTGTTATGGCAGGTACAACTTGTGTTTATGTCCCCACCTCAAATTTAGACATTGACCATATGTGGAAATTCATGAATGCAAAGCATGTTGTATCGATATCCCATTGCTTATATGAGATCTGGAGATTGACCTGTCTTAATCCTATGGAGCTATTACATAACCTCGCTCATAGATGTGGGAGTGGGAACAGTGCATCTGGCCCTTTTGGTGTATGGAACCAAGTCACGTAATGACCTGAGGGTAGTTAAAGTGGTCCTTCCCTTAAAGCCCCATTGGACAAATAAGTGGAAATCATGAGAGTTGATGAGTTGACGTTTGCCACACAGCAAAATATTAATTTGCTTTTTATTTTCAAAAGAAGTTATCCTTTTGGAAAGATATAAAGTGAAACTACCTGCTCTCCTTTAGTGATTCAGTTCAGTTCAACTTTATTGCCATTATATGTATATGGTGTACAGTAGAAGGAAAAACTTAGTTTAGCTAGCCTCAGGTGTAAAGGTATAACATAGTAAATTCAAATAACACGATATGCAAGATGTTTAAATAAGTAACAATTCAGTTTAATTTAATTTATATTTGTATTATTTATATAGCGCTTTTAACAATGGACATTGCCACAAAGCAGCTTTACAGAAATCCAGATATAGGTTTAGATTTATATTATAACAGCATTAGACAGGGCATTGTATAAAAAGTACACAGTTGAGAAACAGTTTTAAGCCAGTGTGCATGTTTAGTCAAGGTTACTGAAATCAGGTGAAGAGCTCTAGTGATGAGCTCTGATGAAAAACCAAAGAGTACAGGATAGATAAAATTATTAGAAGAGCTTTATGCATTGCATCTATGTGGTATCAGTTGTTTTATGACCTATAATTCATGCATTTCTCCACCTGTTTAAGGGGAGTGTCAGAAAAGATCAGTAGTTGATATATTTCTGTCTCTCACCAGAACCCTGAGATGCTCTCAGGACTATTTCAGTAAAACATTTCCTGTATAAATATCTAAAGGAAGAGGTATTTCCATTTCAGTACCTACTAAAGTCTGATCCAAAAAAACACATCGTTTGTATCACTTTATACCACTGCACTGTTGAACGGTTGATTCTGATTGGTCAGAAGGTGTTGATTAATTTTCTATAACAGCATGGCTTGGACATTACTTCCAGCGCTGAAGTTTATATTAATACACTTGTTTATAATATGTTAGCTGAGTAACAGCACTGACTACTTTGTTTGGTGGACACTCCACATAAACGATGACAAAACATGTAGTCTTTGAGGAGATGTTTATCAATTTTTGGAAGGAGTCTCCAATGTCACAGTCAGTGGTAAAGGTGTTGAAATCTTTCCCACCACAGGAAAGTCGTCAGGACAGAGGGCACAAGGTGCTTTTTTTTGTTTTATTAATAAATAAAGAAAATAAACTACAGACTGATGGTAATAGCTGCTAAAATGCTAGTGATAACAGGAACTATTCTCTCTTGCTGACATTTTACAACATTAAATGTAACTATAAATGGATAAAAAGTATGATGTGTTGCTCATGAATTAATTAAAAAAAAAAGGTTAGCAGTGGCTATCAAGGATATGGTGCTGTTGCGAAAAGGGTAGTATAATTCTTTACTTTTTTCCCCCCTCCCCCTTATCCAATTAGAAGTCCAGTTTCCTATGAATGTGTTTTAGGGCCACTGTTTAAAAAAAAAATAAAAATACAAGATTTTGAAACTAAAGCTATAATATTTTGGGAGGGAAAATGTCATATGATATTACAACAAGGAAAGATTGTATTATTTTGAGAATAAAGTCATAATATTTAGAAAAACAAATATTATGAGAAAAAAAGTCACAATATTTCGAGAATAAAGGAGCACACAATGGAGCAATGAAAAGATTTAAAGATTATTTTTGGAATTAGAACAACTGGGCATGAAACTCCATTTATTTAGAGAAAAAAATGGAGTTTACAACATTAAATGTAACTATAAATGGATAAAAAGTATGATGTGTTGCTCATGAATTAATTATAAACTCACGAACCACAGTTTTTCCTGTAATATTGTGACTTAATTCTTGAAATATTACAATTTTCTTCTCAAAATATTGTGACTTTTTTCTCGAAATATCAGATATTATGACTTTATTCTCAAAATCATGTGTATTTTTATTTTTTTTAACCAGTGGCACTACAACTCTGTCATACATTCACTCTTCGTCCCAATCAACAAACCTATGGATGACGTATCATGCAGTGATAGGAATAAAATGTACAATATGCATGATGATATAGTAAGAAACACCTGGCGCAGTAAGAGCTAGTAGACTGTGAACAGATGCATTCATGACATTGTATTCATACGGTTGCAATTAGGTGCAACAGGAGCTTAAGTGGGCCATCTGCAAGAAATATAATAAGCCTGTTTTCGACAAGCATTTGGTTCAAATTCCAGCTTGGATTACAGTGTAATCACAGTTGTAAACTATTGTAAGTGTGATTCATTTGTGTTCATTAGGGTGACATTTTGGAGAGAAAAAAAAATCAGGTGGAGTCTTGTGATTTATTAAATAAACAGCATTTTCATTCCTAACCTGATTTGACTATTCTTACAGAACGTGCATTTGTTATCTCATAGCTTCAAGTAACGAATTCCTGAAGTGTTGCATCCGTTTTATTGTGTACATTTGACACTCCTATGGTTCAGTGTAGAAATAAATTCATAACAAGACCAATTTAAAAGTTCACAAGGTTTCAGGAAATTTTTTTTCATCTAATTACTTGCTTATTCTGCTTGTCTGCATTTTATGTTTAGCTCGCAATAATTATCCCACACTTTGAACAGAGATCTGGAAACACTGCTCCCCTTTGCTACTTTGACTGAATGAATAAAAGCTGTGTGTAATATGTGTGATCTGGACCATGAGCAAGCGCATCTGTGTTGCATTAGACTTTCGTTACTATAACTCATAGTTTTAGATCTGCTCTTAAATATGCTCAAGCGTGACACTGAAATCAGTGCTTGACCCTTAATATTTTCTTCACATAAATGCTATGTTTCATGGGTTATTGTGTAATTATTTATGACTAGGAGCTACTGATATGTCTGCTCACGGTGAGAATTTTATGCTATACACTACAGCACCTTTTTTTTTTTTTTTTTTTTTTTTTTTTTTTTTTTTTTTTTTTTTTTTTTTTTTTTTTTTTTTTTTTTTTTTTTTTTTTTTTTTTTTTTTTTTTTTTTTTTTTTTTTTTTTTTTTTTTTTTTTTTTTTTTCAGTGGGAAAATATTTTTCAGTTGCATATGTCAAATTTGTGGCTGCTTTTATGTTAAAATGTCTTCAATAGACACACCATCTGTTCATATTGGGCACAATGCTGGATGATGAATGTTAATGATTAAAAAAGAAAAAAAAACACAGAATATCACATTTCATTGTATTCCCGCTAAACATTCCTTTTATTCCTCCTGTAGAGGAGTTGACTTTTCTTGCAAAAAAAAAAAAAAAGTGTTAGCTCAACTTTCAAAAGGTGTAGTCATGTGTGAGGTTAGAGCAGTTAAATATTGACTGTATTTGGTTGGAAATTAATCATTTCTGATTAATCATGAGTTATTAGCCATTGTTTGGTTAGGTGTGTGTGGAAAAACCTGCTGGATTTAAAAAAAAAAGAAAGAAAGAAGAAAAGAAAATACACCCATAGGATTTGAACTGCTGTGTGTTAGCGCTGAACTGTGTCTGATGTATATATTTTTTTTTTCCCTGCATTTTTTTTTTTTTCCTGCATTTTTATTTGCGTTCACTTGCTTTCAACAAAACAAGAGTGTTGCTCATTTAGGACTCATTTCCATTTTCATAGCGCTGTATATTTACATGTCGAGTGAGCCCGGTACGGTGAACGGTCCGAGCAGTGTTGTGCTCTGATGTCTTTTTGCTTACCGCTCCAGACTTTCCACACCACTTCCTTCACATTAAAACTCATACTTTTGATCTGAAGTTTGTTTTCTAGGCCCCGTTCACTTATGAGTCACACGGTCGTCTGGCTTTCATTATCCTGTCACACTTACAGTATTTTCCGACTTTGGATGCACATGTACCTCTGAGTTGCCACTGCACATGTTGATACTCATGGCAAGTGTTGGCTTACTGTCTGACAGCTGCCTCATAAACATGCCGTACTGCCATCTTGAATAAAGAGTTATTTTTGGGTCTTAACGCATAGATCCTGATGTGCTCCATGCCTAATTATTTGATAAACTGCCAGACAGAGCCGTCATGATTATCACTGCTTAATCCGTGGATGCGTGCTGACATCATGCAACCTAATGGCTCCTTGTAATAGATCCTGCCTACGCAATATATGCGAGTGTTTTAATGGCATTAACGTGGCATGGTGCCTCATGCACTGAATTAACTGTCATAAAAATTAAAACAAAAAAAAGAATCGTAATAAATTTGCATGCACCAGAAATACCACATGTATGAAGTTTAAATTAAAGCCATCGATCAATGTGTAGGGCTTATTAATTTCCCCCACCCTCCTGCCTCCACCTACGCAGCCGCAGAGCTTGCCAGCTACTGTGAATTGGTACAGGGAGGGGAACAGGCATGAGGAAGGTTCTCAATGGAAGGATGGAAGAAGGCCTCGGAGGAAGCTATTAAAAAGTGCAAGAAACACAAATAAACATGGATTTTACTGCACGCAGACGCTGAGGCCCAGAGTCTGGTTTTTCAAGCTGTACAGCAAGACACATGTGGCCGTGCTGTTGATGTGCCAGTCGCTCGCTGGCACTTGAGTTTTATTGCTCTCCAGAACAAGAGGTTAACACACACAGGCTCCAGGCTGCAATTTTGCTATCCACATTCTGTTTACAAGAAAGTCAGACACTGCTGTTAAGTTTGTTCACTGGGATCATTTCCTCATTCGTTTTCATTATAGTGTACTTTTATCAAGGTTTGTTAGGTTATTTAAGCAATATAGCACAAGTAAGAGTCCCGTTATACTGCTGTTCTGATAGTCAATATAACCACATGATTACGAGTGCAATGTTGCTTTTATACAACAGAGATATGTGTATATGTGTATATGTGTGTATATATATATATATATAATTACTCAAGTAACTATCATTTCAGATGCAGTATGGCCAAATAATTTATTTATTTTAGCTCCGTAAACAGAAATAGATCCAGAAGAAGCCACACTCACTGATAGCCCATCAGCTAGCTCACAATGATTTGTACATTCCCGTTAAAGATGCATCCGGTGATTAGCTTCCCTTTCATATGTTAGGTGAGAAGTTATATTCATGAAAAATATATTGTTTGCCATGTTTGATGATGATGCTAACTCTACTGTAGTAACCATTTCATTGGGACTGTTGCTAGAATTGGAATTTTACGTGGTGAACACAGATGAGCGGAGTGATACAAAGTGCAGTTATACTAAATATAAGCCGTCTTGGAACACCGCTTTACCAGTCAGATCAGTGGACTGGAACTAACTGTTGTATAAAGACATATTAAGACATATTCTTCTTCAGTGAGCACTTTATCCTTTTCAGTGTCACCATGGGTCTGAAGCTTATACCAGGAACCCTGGGCGTATGCCTGGAATACATCCTCGATTTGACACCAGTCTATTGTAGCTTTATTTGTCTTCCTCAATCATTCTTCTTCTTTCATGAGTATACTTTTCCCTTAAATAACAGGTGAGATTTCATAAATACAGCATCTTAGGCACTGTCCTTTGACCTAATGCATATGAGCACACTTCCATCTATAGACAGGCTGACCGAATAATTTATAAACATAGACACATCACTTCCCCAGCCAACTCTTAATAGATTCTCCAGCATCTGTGATGAGAGAGCGAACGAGGGACACGTCAAAGCCGTGCATAACCATTCCATATTGGCGCGTGTACGGACATGGCCTTTGGATGTGCTTTTCACCATTTATCTTCAATGCACTTGTGGCAGTTGCATGAATGATTCCTGTCTTTAATCAATGTCCAGTGATGATTTTGTATGATTTTCTCTCTGCCATTTTTTGTCATCTTTTCTAATAATGAGTGATTTCATCAGGTCACTAATTAAAAACATGAAATAGATTTATTACCGGATTTCAGTTCAGTCATCACAACATATCATTGCTAATAAATGCACAGTTCTGGGACACGGTGAACTTGTCTAACTTCTCAAACATCACCTCGATGTTGTTTTATGAGCAGACATTCTCAGAAGTGTTTAAGTGTTGTAGCATATGCTTGATAAAGTCTTGCTGAAAGCCTGAGAGGTTTGGCATGTCTGTCAGACGTTCTCTCAGAGTGAATTTGTGGCTCGCTACCTCCCCACCCAGGAGCTTTGGAAGCCTCTCTGTTTTTCTTTCCTGAAGGACACAAACATCCAGTAGATCTTTCATGAACGTGTCTCCTGTTGCAAAAACAAATTGTTACATCAAACCTTCGCTCTTGTTTACTGTCTGGGTTGGTCCACTCTCATTCTTTAATCCTCTGTCAATCTTTTTCTAAGTTGGGGGAAAACCAGCCATATATGTTGAATGGGGGGAAAAACCCAAGTTCATGATTCACACTGTTTACTGGAGAAAGAAAAAAAATTGCAGTGGGCAATTCTTCAGGAAAGTCTGGCCTGAAGTCCAATGAACTGGTCAAGCTTAATTATTCTGTTAGACCAATGCGTTATGTGGCGGCCTTGGAAATTAGTTCTGTACAGGTGGTTTTAGACAGTTTTACTTTTTTTATATTTAAAACATTATTTTTTAAAACATTTTCATTTTACATTCCGCTTATGTCATCAATCAAACATTCTTCAAAGTGATCTTTGTATTTGTAGCTGTCATGTAACTTTCGCATAATCCTATATACTGTTCTCATATTTGTGACTTTTAAACGACTGTTGTAGCAGCACTCACACTGAGATTTTAATAAAACAATTTCAGACCCTGCCAGAACTTTGTCGTCAGCCATCTTTGGTCGCAATAGCATTAAATTAGTCATATTATGTATTCCGCCAATAGCAACTCACAACAATAGGATTATTTTGTGACGTGTGATTTTTGGCAGAAAATCCTGCATCATAGACCTGGCTTAACTCTTGTTTACCTGGGGTCTTGGTGGTGACAGACTTGATATGTTACTTTGAGCAAGATAAAGCAAAAGAAAAGATACTTGTTGACTGGTTTAAAAAAAAAAAAAAAAAAAAGTACCTCATTCCTCACCTATGTGTATAACAATTACACGTCTAGACATCCAATGGGTTACTTCAGTCTAGATACTTTGTGTGCGTAACACTAGTATATGTTTCTCTTCAGCATTTCTTTTTGCTCATGTAGAACTATAAGAAAAGGGGTGGATCAGTAAGAAAGGGAGTGAAAGAGGGTGTCCCCTACATCTACATGTCTTCTTACATAACTGTCTGGCTTTAGCTCGCTGATGTGCACATATAGCTCTGACAGCTCTAATGATTTGTGACAGACTAAATAGGGTGATGGAAGCAGAAGGGCAGGAAAGGGAAACCATCATCCTCTTAAACAAAATGTTCCAAAATTAGGTGTACTTTCATCGTTTTTCTAATGATTCTCAGCTAAGAGTTTTTGACCTTTTTGAAAGGAGATTATACTGTCGTTTGGTTTTATTTCTCAGTTTTGAAAGGCTTGTTACTGCATAGGTTAGTGCTTTCCATGCTTTAATCCATGGAGGATTTGATAATCAATTGTATTAGACTAGAACAAATCATAAATTGGTTACCTAGTGAAATCTCATTACCCAGTGTTCTGCCCAAGTGTGTTAACTAGTGCATTAATACAGACTAAGGGAAACAACTAAGTATTTGAATTCCCAAGAGACGGCGACTGCGTAGCCATAGTCCTTATCCTCTCCTGATAAAGTTTCTAATGTAGCATGCTGTATTTGCAACCTTGGGAAAAGTCAGCAAGTCATTGCTGAACATGTTGGCTATGAAACTTGCATGACGCACAGAGATTCAAGTCTGGCTAGCGTCTTTATTTTCTCTCTCGGCATGTTTAATCCCAAGGTGACTGCATGTAGTGAACAGGAGAGTTAGCCTATGATGGCTACACTTGTCTCAGCTTTGTCAATGTTTCCAAAAACGTGTGTGAAAAGATCGTCTGCCATGCACGCACATTAATCCGGCTAGTAACCCCCCCCCCCAATCCCCCTTCACCCTTTTGGCTCTGGTTGTTGAACCTGCTGGGAATGGGCAAGTATGAATAAAAAGCTAATAGACTGGATACACAAGCTGCTTGTCCCAGGTGACCCAGATTTTCACCTCTGGTAAGGATACCCCTGAGCTCTAAAAAGCTATGGTTCTTGAGGCTTAAGAACTGGAAAAAAAGAGAAAAAAACTCTGGCTAATGGCAGAATGACTCAGAAGAAGGTATCTATTTAAATACTGAAACTGACTGTAGTTAGCAGTTTCTTGTTCTTCCATTTCAAAGTGACGTGTAATGTATTTCTCACCTTGAAGAAATGTTTCTATAAGAAGCCAATTTCACAAGGTCAGGGTAACTTGTACAGACGTGAGAGCTTTTTAAGGACTTGAAAGTGGTACAGAATGTCACCCCTCACAAGCCCTGATGTTGGAAAAAGCTGTCATCATTTGTGTCATTCTGACCCTGTATTCTTCGGTTAGAATCACAGTAAGACCTGATTATTTTTAAGAGGTGCGTTCGATCTGCTGTATAGTGCAGAATCATTGGTGTTTCCTGAAAAAAACAAGTTATATTCATATTGAATTGTATGGTTATATATATATATTTTTTGGTATGTGTTCTCAGGTTGTTCATAATGGCCTAATTTTGGAGATGGACCACCCAACTTCAGGAAGGATTGCAGTGCCAGGTTTGTCAAATCTTTAACCTAAACTTACACATGTATAAGTGCATTATGAGTATTCTGTACCTAATTAAAAAAAATGGAAGATTCTGTGGCAGGTCTTGCACTGTATTTTTACTCATTGTTAACAGTTTTATCATGTTTTAGTAGTAATTGTGAAAATGTTGATGATTAAGGGTTCAATGTTGTATCAGTGAAGAAACTATGAACCTATAAAAGGCTGTTCCTCCTCCTGGAAAGTGACTCTTTCAGCCCTTTCTCTGATTACAACCTGCACCCCCCAATTGCAGCTAAGGGCTGTGATTGGGCAATGCAAATGGATTTGCATTTTGTTGTGGCACTACTACAACACACTGATGAAAGTGAAATCAGTGCAGGCAATAACATTCACTTCTGACACAAAGTCTTTAAAAGTCTTGAGCAATACCCTGCTGCAGTGCAGTGAAGGTTTTATTTTTCAGTGCGGTACATTGTCTTCACGTCACAAATGAAAAGCATTACCATCTGTGTATTGTATTTCATGTTTTTCCCATGGTGTGATTGCTTTTCTTTCTAGCATGGAATCTTCTCCATTATATATTAGCAGTGCACTGTGTAATGTCATGGTGCTTAGACATTCTTCACTATGTTTTCAGGCCTGGCCGCAAAATGCCAGAACTTACAAAATAGTGAACTTGTTTTTGTTTGCTCAAATAAGATATTAAAATGACCATGTATGCAAAAGACTAGTTCATGCTTCAGATCTGCTCTTGCCTTTTTCCCCTGAGTTAAACCACTAGAAGATTTCTGACTTGTGACGAGAAAGCATCATGGAAACATTTTGCTTTCCTGCTATGTTGCTCTGTCTCTGAAACAAGCCTTAGTAATTATAGTCTTAAAAAAAAAACAGGGTTATTAAATGGAGGTTGCATTTGACTAAGCAGTGGCATAACTAGTTCCTGGTCTATGGAAAAGTACCTACTCTAAAACATGAACTAAAAAGGTTCCTATAACTAAGACTCAGGAACTAAAACCAGCCTTGGTTCATCCAGTGGAAAGTTCTTAAAAATATCACTGTGTTCCTAAAAGATTCCTGGAATGGAAATTGGGGTTATTATTAAAGACATTCAGTTTGACCTTATTTGGTTGGTCAGTAACTGTTCATAAATGGGAATCCTGTTGTATGTTCGTGTTTGGGATGCTGAAATATTTCAACCCTCTTAAGAAGCTTTTCTGTCACTTGGTATCATCTTCTAGTCAGCCATGTCCCAGACAACTTCTCACTTCAAACGCTGTTTTGTCACCATCAAATGTGTTACGTCTTTCATGTCTTGAACAATAGAATATTATTTTATTTTTCTTGAAAGTGAACTGGTTTCTTGTGTAGCACGGAAGTCAACCCCAGGATCTTGGATTTGACAGTCCCAGTGAGACAGTTATGTGAGCTTACCCTTTTCATTTCCAATCACTCACATATGCAAAACAGGCTTTTATTGGTCTCCTGATAGACTGTATGGTTTTCCTACCATGTATGTATCTGACAGCTGTCCTTACACGAATCCTGACCATAAAAGCAACATTTGGTAAGGATAGAGACAAATCTCAGCCACAGGCACAAAGTTCATATTGTATGATCATTCGATGACAGAAGTTGGTAATAGTAGATTTATGGAGGACACAGAAGAGAAAGGAGAGGAGGTGCTCCTCGGAAGTAGAACACAAGCCGTAACTGCAGAGCACTTCTCCTGCAATCCTTCTTTGGGCTCAGAGATCTTCATCGTGATACCACCATGGACTGTGGACAGGTTTCATCAAAAGCAGATTAGCAAATTAGTGGATGTTTTGTGCCTCCTAAACATACAAACAAGGTCTGCTTACGTAGATGCTATGGGTCAAACCGTGCTAATGGTCTGTGCTTAATGTCTTCAGTGAATATACAGAAAACACTCTATGCTCGAGTTTATCATGGCTAGTTGCTTTAGTCCATACTCTACCCACTGACCTTTTTGGTTCAAGTAAATGCCCATGGAAGCATTTAATTCCTGAATAGTTTTAATTCCGTTCCTGTGCCTTTTCACGGTCTTCAGAATAGAAAAGTTTCTGGTTGTTTAGTGAAGAGTGGTCCAACAATTTCCAAATGCTCAGAGAACTGCTGTGTGTCATCAAGTCCCCGGAGTGATATCTTGGACAATCAGTCAGGCTCTTTGATGTCTCTGATTCTGCTGTTTGCCATTCCGTCTGTGTGCACTTTGTTGACGCTAACCAAACTGAATCGAGAGTGATTATGAAGAATGGCTCACGAAACACAAGGCAAAAACCACAACAAGCACCTTTTTCCATCCCAGAGGCCCTGACCCATCAACTCGACAACATATACATCACACTCCAGTACACACCCCGAGCCTCTAATCTTCTACCGCTATTTGCATTGGACCAAACAGTCAATCAGGCTGCTTTTTTCTCTTCATCAATCTGAAAATCCAAAAGACGTTCATGCTTGTTGCAATGGTAAACAGTGTCTTTGTTGTTTTTTTTACAAACTTGTAACAGAAAGAACTCTAAGATGATGTCTCTATTTACTTGTAAGCTTATGCAAAGTAATTGCTTTGCCACTCTGTCAGTTTCTTTCATGAGGACCACCATCTGAATGGTGTCTATTCTTTCTTAGTGGAAGCATACAGCCCCAAAGAACACCTTCATTGTATTTCCAAAAAGAGGCAAAAGAAACAAAAGCACAATTATGAACATTATGTAATGAGTGTCAGAGCAAAGGCACCAGGGATTAAAAAGATCAAAACATTTTCATCCAGGACTGTGAGACAGCAAACTATCAGATTACATAAACACTTGGACTGGTTTCCCCACCTACCCATTCATTTTCAAAAGCAGGATTAGTATTTATATTAGGTAAGGAATAAAACACTTGGGTGTGCTGTTATAGAACAATCAAGGACTCTGTGGTGTGATGCAGCCTGCCGTGAAGCAGAGTTACTGTTACCACCCTGAAGTTGATTATTTTCCTATAACACCATGTCCCAAAGTGTTTTATTCCTCTTGTACCACAGAAATTTGCCAACAAATTTTAATTGTTTAAAAGTTGTAATGTATTAAAGAATGATGCATCATACTTTTTAACTATTTATTGTAAAACAAGGCAAATTAGTTCCTGTTATCACATACATTATAGCATAATATACAGCTTGTCGTGTTAACGAGAAACTAAAAAATGAAGACGTTCTTGTTGTAACTGACTGTTACAAAGAACTAACACTGGAGACTCCTTCCATAAATGTTAAATAAAATCTCCTTACAGAAAGCTTCACCACATCAACAATTATAGGTTTTTTTCTGTTTTTTTTTTTCTTTTGTTTCTTTTTTCTTTAAAAAAAATATCTGTTTATTAGGATTAGGTATTATGTGAAGGGTTACTTAGCCTTTACTATAGAATTGTATTCAAACGAGTGCATTAATATAAACCTGTGATTTTAAATTTACATCCTGAGCTGCTTTTGTGTGCATATATATATATATATATATATATATATATATATATATATATACATACATAAGCAGCTCAGGATGTAAATTTAAAATCAC
>CM040454.1:27636596-27706927 GCA_022758105.1 Pangasianodon gigas | reverse complement strand
CATATATATATATATATATATATATATATATATATATACATACATAAGCAGCTCAGGATGTAAATTTAAAATCACAGGGTTATATTAATGCATATATAAATAAAGAATCAACACCTTCAAACAATGTTTGAGAATTCAACAGTGCTATGATATAAAATAGAAATAATAACCAAGCCAGCAAAAGTATATCGAGAACATTCTGATGTTGCCTGTTAAACACACTGCATGCACTTTTAGAGGCGTTTGTGTGCCATTGATTGTGGAATGCTGCCTCTTTAGTGAGCGTGCAAAACAGTACATTGTGAGGCATTTCCCAAAATAAACCCCTTTATTTACACAAAAGAGCCTTGGCAGAAGCACCTTGTTAGCTGGGTTTCTGAGCACTGTGAAGCCTGCCCATTAACTTGAGCTCCTAAGGCTGAAGTGCTATGGCTAGAGTGATGGTAATGTTTGTGTGCCATGATATTTTTACAGTTGCATAAAATAGAGACGAGCGGTAGCTCACTTTCTTTACCCTCTCAATCTTTTTAATTACTTTCCTTCTAATTGGTCCCAAAGTAATGCTACTACTCCTCTGAGAGCGTTGTCATTGAACCTGAATCTGTGCTTCTGCTTTGAGGAGTAAAGAAAACTGAAGTGTCTTTCACACACAGCACAAGCCAGGTTTGTGAAATTGTGCATTTTATTACAGAATGTGATTCCGCTCCTTAAAGTTCATGGTGAATACCATGTCATTTATAATTTGTGTCTTCTTTTTTTTTTTGTTTTTTTTGATGCATTCATACCGCTGACCTGTTGAGCCCAAATTTGCTCATTGCTTTGAGAGATTTCTCTGCTTTCACCATCAGGATTGATGTGTTCTATAATAGAGTTTTTCCCATTTAGCTAGGACATCCTGTACTGGGCCATGAGTGCTTCAGGAACACTGAAACACTCATGCATGTTGTATGCTTATCCCCTGTCAGGATAAATGCCATATTAGTGATTTGTAAGCCCAGGGTTTAGATGCTGCTGTTTTGCTGGCTGGTTACAGTGTTTTTTCTGAAACTGTTAGTCACTACTTTAATATGAGGATGAACTTAGAAACAGGAAAGCAGTTAAATCCACCCTGAAATTATTATTATTATTATTATTATTATTATATTTCAAAGGTGGATAAATCAGTAGCCCAAGCCACTGCAATGCTGTGAATATATTTTGTGCTACTTGTTCCAAATCCCACCACCTTCTGCATTACAAACCTCTTCCAAGGAATCGACCTGGCTGATGATAGCATGATTTTTTTTTTTACTAGCTAGATTAATTAGCATACATGAATGGCAAATGATCTTTTCTAAATCAGGAACTCACGGATATGTGGAAATGCTGACGAAGCTGAGGAAAATAAAGTGCTATCATAAAACTCTTCTGGTAGTGTACACAGTCACCTTACAGTTAAACATGCAGAGGGAAAATAAGCCGCTAGCCAGACTGAGGAGAGCCCTCCGCTCCTAGGCCAAAAGTTCACCACTCATGTGTCGTGGTCGCAAATTCAAAAACTTTGAGGAGACTTCATATACGCCGTCATTTCCTTTAGTCTGTATTTTATGCACTGAACTCGTTCACCATACATCATTACATGGTGTTAGATACATTAGGTTTCCAGGCAACCTAACCATGATCCTTTGCATTATGCTGGAGCTTTCACTTGCCTGATAATGAATGAACTAATGCTAATGAACTTATCATTTGTCTGCTGCTGTAGATTGTTGGGTTTTCCACTCTCTAGTATTTGGTCTTCATAAGGCTATAAATTCATAAGGTTTATGCCGACCACATTTATCTTCATTTCCTTAATTCCCAACATATTTAGACACGCTGCTCAACACTAGAGTTGTCAAACCAGGTGTTCGCTGTGATTTAGAGAAAGTGTCGTCATCCTTAACCCAAATACAGCACACACAATGCATGTCCACTCAGAACGAGTTCTCATTTCAGCACTGGGGATAAATTAGAGGGGGAAAATTTCCCAGTGGGAAATTTCATTAGATAGAGGGAAAAGATGTGAGACGACAGGACCCTGGGTGGAGGATGACCCCACATGCTCTGATGCTGTTAGTGCTGTCCCATGATGTGTGCCAGGATATCACATGAACTGACAAGTGATTTTTTTTTTTTCCCCACATCCAACCCAGAAAAGCAAGGAAATGGAGCTTGTCAGTGTGGCTCATATTCTCATCACTCATTCAGGATCAAGTGTGTCACTGCAGTGCTTTTTTTTTTTTTCCTCTCTCTTTTTGGGTCACATGGGTCTGTTATGGAATAAGTGGGTTGTTGAAAATGGAGTTGGATGGAAGAGATGCTTAGACAACACAGACTGCCATTGTTTTAAGTGATTTCCTTTTACACATATATATATATATATATATATATATATATATATATATATATATATATATATATATATATATATATATATATATATATATATATATATATATATATATATATATATATATATATATATATATATATATATATATAATGTGTGTGTATGTATGTAATACTGTTTTTTCAAGCAAATTATTTTTAAAATCTGTCTTATGGCATAGTTAGTTTTTATGTTTCTTGTCATTGAGCGGAGCATGCTTCTGTCTGAGATTGGAGATTCTCATTAGCATGATCTCAAGAACAAGTGGTTGAATGTTTGTAGGATTTATATGGAATTATCATTGTAACAGTTCAGTGGTCACACGAATGATGAAACGGATGGTAATGGTAATACAATTGCATGTATTAATGTTGATGCGCTGATGGTTTTGCTTAAAATCCCATGTATGGCAGCCAAAATCTTAGTCATCAGACAGAGGCTAATACACTTAATGATATGGTATTATACAGGGTTTAAGTAAGGAGTAAAACATGATCGGGCATGGTGTTGTAGGAAAAAAAAATTATAATAATGCAAAACGTTTCTGTTACCACCCCAAAGAATAATTTTTTTCAATAACTGCGCATCCTAAAGTGGACACAATTACACTTGTTTATTTATTAATGAAGGAGAATTCATGCTTTTTGTCCATTTATAATTGCATCCGCGAAACAAATTTCGCCGCACACATACGTTATGTAAGTGATAACAGGAACTAACTTGTTTCACGGATTATATAAACTTGTTTTGCGAAGCTATAAACAGTTGCTTCCTCACCAGCCTGTCTATTTTTTTTTTTTTGTCTCTTTTGAATAAGACAGAATAATGCATCTTCTCATGTTGCCAAGAAACCACAAAGCGCAAAGTCCTCTGTCCTGAAGACTTTCTCATGAAAACTTAAAGCTTTACTTCTGAATGTTATTATGATCACTCAAAACAAGGAAGTATGAGCAAACTGGAGACAAGCGCATAAAGGTTTTAATGAAAGTCCCTAAGTGTAATACAGAACTAGGAATACAAAGGAAATGTGTGAGCTAACGAGACTGGCAAAAAGCACGAAACACGTCAGAAGCAAGAAATATGAAATGTGAAACAGGAACACGCCCTGCCCAAGAAAGAAACCGGAAATATATATGTACATAGTGGGATTACATGATGAAAGACGCAGGTGGCGCAGACTAAACTAACAAAAACTGATGGAGAAAGCAAAAACAAAACAGTAACAACAAAAGCACATGGAAAACTAACTAACAAGGGGTAATTTACGACAGCACTGACACTGGAAAATCTTTCAAAAATGCTAAATTAAACTTCACCTTATCAACAATTACACGTTTTTTAAAATCTGTATCTGGAATGTCTGCCACACAAGCTCCTACAGAAGTTGCTGAAATAGAAATAGAAATTGTGACGTATTAGAACTGAAACATCATCTACTGACCAATCAGATTCAAGTATTCAACGGAGTAGTGGTGTAAATATATACATCATATCGCTGAGTATTTTAAGGTTTAAATGATTGCTTTAACCTGAACAGTATGGTTCATAAAGCTTCTATTGTACCAGCACTGATAACTACATTATAGAATTTCAGCTTTAGTTGAGAGAGCGGAGTTGAGCATCTTTCTTCACGAAAAATTTTCCATGTCAAAGGAATGTTAACATTACTTTGAACTTTGCTCTTTTGGAAATCTTTGATTTCCCCTATTCTTAATTTGGCATACACTCCTGCAGTCATTATGCACAACACACAAGCTCGAATGAATGGAGTTTTGTTTTAACCTTTGTGAAAGAACAGCAGAACTGACTCACCCTTTCCCAGATACCATGAATGAATTCATCTGGTTGCAATTTTTTTAAATCCTCACCACCTACACATATACTTTACCTTGGAAGCTGGTACAAAAAAAATAACACGCCACAGCTTTGATCGTGTAATACTACATTATACCAATGTCCCGAACAGTACTGTTTGGTTGACTTTTTGAAAGCCTCCATTCTTTTGCTCTCTCTCCCTCATCTTCCCATTATGTCTGTCACCTTTGATCCATTTCCTCTCTTGCACGCCCATTAAAGGTGAAATAAGCAGTTAAAATGAATCGGGGTGGCTGATTACAGAGATTCAGAAGGTCAACTTTTGCGTGGATGCAAAACGCCTCTGGTGAAGATGTTGGGTCTGAGCTGATGGACTTCGTTGTCACTGAGGATGTGGGGAGGGATAATGAATAACGCTCTGCTCTTTTCCTTCTGCAGTTTGACTCTGGGAAAAGAGCCAGTGCAGAGAGAAAAAGCAGACTGTCTTAAAACTGTAGAAGTGGAGAAACTGGTGTATATGTAGGTCATTCACCTAAATATTACTTTAATCGACTCCTGATGTACTGTACATGGAAGCGTTTAGATCTATTAAAAAAAAAAAAAGACAAATTGCAGTGCTTTCCAGAATTACTGGTACCAATAGCTATTCGCTCATATAATAAAGTTTAACTGTCTGGTAAAAGAGTAAGTAAGGAATAAAACACAACGGCCACGCTGTTATCGGGAAATAATCAACAACAGCGTGGTGTAATGTGAAGCGGAGTGCCGTTTCCACTTCAAAGTTGATTATTTTCCTATAACCTCACGTCCTGAAGTTTTATTCCTCCTATGTGACAGCCAATAATTAGTCATTTATTAATGAAAGTCTTTTAACCATTTATAATTAGATTTAAGCCTTTCATGCATAGTGTCCACAATTTAAGTCAATTTAAGGGTCTTTTTTTATATTTTAGTAAAATATAAGAACCTCCAAGTCGCTTGAGCATTGCTGTAGACTATTTATCATTCTCAAAAATAACAAGTGTAAATAATTTTTTTGTTTTTGTTTTAAACTAGTGTTTTGGGGAAGATTTTGTTTTTACCTCTTTGCCATGCAACAGTCCTAAACTATGTAAACTGTTCAGAAATTATAAAAAAATTCAGACCTGAAATTTGCTTAAATTTTTATATTATTATTATTATTATTATTATTATTATTATTATTATTATTATTATTATTATTATTATTATTTTTCCCCAGCCATAATGTTTTAGCCTTTTTTTCACTCGTGGACTTTTTTAATATAAGTAATATTTAGACAATCAAAATTCATATATCATCCAATCAGGAACCATGATTCTGTTTAAATTTTTTATTTTTTTTAAAATAAAGATTCTGGATATGCGTATAAAGATAAGACAACATTTTATGTTACTGAGAAACAAAAGCACAAAGCCCTTTTACACAGCACTGACACTGGAGACTTTCTTCCATACATGTTAAATAAACTTCTCCTTACAGAAAGACAAATCAACAATTATAGTTTTTCTCTCTTCATAAACGGATTAAAATGTGTTGTTTATTAGGCTTAGATTATGTGTTATATTGCTCTGTACTATAGAAACGAGCACATTGATATTAGCCTGTGATCTGCCTTGCAGTTGAAACTATTGTCAGAGCTGCTGTTATAGAAAAATTAACCGACCTTCTGACTAATCAGAATATAGAATTCAACTGTGCTGTGGGATAAATATATTAATAATGTCATATTTATTGGCACCTCTTTATTTTTAGATTTTATTTTTCTGTAAAAGTATACAAAAAGTATTCATTATAACGTATTATCTGGCAATTTTATGATTTTAAGACATTAAACCATATAAAAAGAAACAATAATATCAAAACAAATACAATTTTCAACTTTGTATTCTCTTCTACTTTTTACTTTTTCAATATTTTGTTGTAATATGTATCCAGCAGTGTGTGAATAACACACTTCTAATTTAACTATTTTTTTTTTTAGATAGAACATTACAAGGTTTTAAAATTAATTTCAGCTTGAGCATGAGAATGGCCCACTTTTGGAAAATGTTTGCACATTAGCTGGATCTTAGAGTCCTCAATTCTCCAGTTTATCCACAATAACAACATAGTAGTAAGACTTGGCAGAGGAAAGCCTATCTCTTGTTAAACTGCACACTTGATGTGTCTTTGGCTACAATGTTGAGTATAAATGTAATTTCAGGCCAGAGACTGTCAAAACCATAAGTATGATGAGGTTTTATGCTGATGTTGACTTATTTCTACAAGCTGTGTGGTTTTCTTTTTTTTTTCTTTTTTTTTTTAAGGATAAGGATAAGTAGCACTATGGAGTCTCTCATGTATTGAGGTAATGTAGAGGGGAAAATCTAGCTGGTGTTGTGTAGGATCTTCCAGTTGGTCAGTGCTCCAATTTATAGCTGTGCAAAATAGCTCTGCAGTTACACAGCCTAGGTTTGGCAGTGTTCATCCAGATTCTCAGCTTAAAATTTGTGGAGTGAGTATGAGAATACACAGTCCAGAACCTGGAGATATTCTACCTGAAAAATCAACATGTGATCCCTCTGTGTTCTACACTCTCAAATAACATCTGTGAAGACTTATTTCTGATCTTTTAGCTTCTTATGTCACATTAAGAATATTTATGCCACAGTGCTAACGAATTCTTGAATGTGATTGGTCAAAAGTTGTTGATTGATTATCTATAACAGCATAGTGTGCTGATTCTATTACGTTATCCTTTCTACTGTAAAATATATACACAGGGACCTGTATAGCAAAATACTTTTTTTTTTTTTAAAGGGTGTACTTGTTGAAATGAAGTTTTCTGAGAGATTTATTTAAATTTAAAATTTATGGAAGGAGTCTTCAGTGTCAGTGCTTTGTAACAGTCAGAGGTAAAGCTGTAGCTTTTCAAAAACAGCAAGGTGTTCAGGACAGAGGTCTTTGAGCATTGCATGCTCATTTTTTTGTCTTAAGTTAACACGAGAGAAAAAAAATATGGCTGGTGTCTGTTTATAGCTGCTGTAACATAAGTAATAACAGGAATTAACTCTTAACAGAGGTTCCAAAACATTAAATGTAACTATAAATGGATGAAACGTTGGATGTGTCATTCTGTAATTAATGAAAAGCGTTACCATTGGCTAATTGTTGTGGTATAAGAAGAATGAAACGCCTTGGAATGTGCCAACAATTACTCCAGTTTGCATCATTGATTATTTTCCTATAAGAGCAAACAGTGTTTCATTTTGTACATAATTTCCTCATAGGAAGTTGATAAACTTGTTGAGAATACTGTAAAAGTTTCACCCATACAGTGTATTAATTACACATGCTTTTTACCCTAATTCCTGAGCCTTTATCCAGTTTTATTCAGATGAAAAGAACTCGTTCGCCATCAATTCACTATTCCACTGCATGCAAGAGGTTCTTCCTCTTACCCCTCCAGCCAATGGCATAACACTCTGACTGGAAATTCTTTCTCTCGCTCTTCTTTTATGCCACCGATGCAGAACTGGAGATGATTCCTTACAGATAGCTGTATATTTACTCACTCCAGACAACAAACAGTACAGTGGGGGGTTAATCGTTTCCTAACATACATTGCCCTAGACCCGCTCTTGATAATGAATCAGCGAAGCTAAAACCTCCAACATTTCTACTTCTCCCTTGCTTTGTCAGCGCCAGTGAGAAAAGATGCAACTAATATTTTTATCCCAAGGCAGAGAAATAGAGCCTCATGATCCTGGGAGTAATTTAGTGATTTAGTGACTGTCTTTGTTTTTTCTTTTCCTCCTCTCATCTTTTCTGTCTCTCTCGCACTCTCGTAGCCTTTAATAAATAGGGTTTCTAAAAGATATGCCTAGTCCTGAATTGGATTCCAGTTGGCTTTTTTTTTTCTTTTTTTTGTTTTTAAAAAAAAAAACTGTTCATGTTGTCCATGTTGTTAGCTGAGCCAAGTACCATTCCAGGTTCAGCGTGCGAGGAACATTGCAGCGCCATCAGGACTCTCTCAGGACTTGGATGGCATTGAAAGAGTTGGAATGTGTGCAAATAAGCCTCCATATTTCAGGCAATGGAAACGGCAGCAGCCTTAAGATCAAATCATGACCCGTACAAGCTTTTAGTGCAGGAATGATAGCCAAGTGCTGGTGTACCTAACGCCACAGGAGATCTCTATGGAAACTACGGAAAACTACGCTCCCAGCGTATACTTAGGAAGAAAAGCGAATGTGCTTCATGCTCGGATGCTGATATTTACATGCAATCAGAGGCTCACAGGCTTCCAGCATTCATATCATTCCTAAACCATTTAGCTCAGCTAAAGTCTATTACAGAACTTCATGATGGAGTATTTGAATATCTGAAAATATCTTCACATTTACTCCTTTGCCAAACACTTTTATCCAAATGCAGTAACACACTTTATAGAAAGTTCATTCATCAATATAATTGTTGGTTATGATATAAAGTATCTTGTGGGCATTTTTATAAACTCCTCTTTTTAGAAAAATGCCTCATAAAACATTCACATGCTATAAATAATTCCTTCATAACTTTATCATACCACATGGTACACTGCACAAACTTTATAGCTAATAATGACCTGTGATTAATTATACACGCAACTGTAATATACAGAATATTAACAATTATTAAAATATTATAAATGTTTAAAATGTCATTACTGAGTGCTTCTTGAAATAGCAAGGACATATGGAGCCTCTGAGAGAGCTTCCTGTCCCTGGGAAAGTGTGCCCTTCTTATGTTTTGATGTTTTGGAACAAAACACCCAGCATTTTTTTTTTTTTTGGCAATATGCCTTTATTATTTTTAATGTTAAAGTTTTCCAACTGCAATAATGTACGTTTTTTGTTATTGTTTTCTTTTCTTTTATTAAATGACTTCTGGAATTTACTTACAAATAATTTATCATATTCCTAATGTTACTCAGTGATGACATTTGACATATAAATGTTTATAATGTGTATACTATCGTTAATACATGTTAATACATTAATTATGGTTAATTATAGTTGCTTAAAATTTCATAGACACTGTTGGAAAATGTCTTTTTGTCCCACTGGAAGGAACTCTTAAATGTTCTTTGTAGAATCCTGAAATAGTGTTTCCCTGTCAGAAAGTAGAATAATAATAATAATAATAATAATAATAATAATAATTATTATTGTTATTATTATTGTTATTATTATTATTATTATTGTTATTATTATTATTATTATTGTTATTATTATTATTATTATTATATGGTTGCTTTATAATTATGTACAGGTCATTATAAATGTTGCACAGTACATTATGGCATTATAAAGAATACTTGTAACTTATGATTATTATTATTATAAAGTGTTATTTATAGAACATTGTTAGAGCTTTCATGAGGCATTATTATTATATTTTATAAAAATCCTACATGGACTCATTATTAACCTACAAAGTATTAGAAGCACAGTTATAGTGGTTTGTGAATATTTGCTTCATATAAAGTGTTACACAAACATGTAGCGTATATGTTATAATGGAAAAGGGGAAAAAATGACCCTTTGTCCTTGCATACTTGTCGTACTGTCATATTTGCATACATTGCTGTAGATCTGCTGCAAAAAAAAATAGCAAATAGAGAAAAAAAAAGCAGTGAACGAATCCAGCATGGAACAGGAGGAGAGGACAGAGAGGGCTTTGTTGCGGAAGAGGGAGAGGAAGCCCTTGAACCATGCCTGCGGAGGAGAGAGGAGCGTGTCCCTCCCTCGCCAGGGTACAGGGCTGAGGAGAAGCAGATGTTGGCGCTGAAGATGACGACAGGCTCGTGGTCTTGTGAGCAGGAGCAGAGGAACGAGGAGCAGGGGAGGAGAGAGGGAGGGAGAAGACGGAGGATGGTGGTTAGGGCATCGCTTCTAACTGCTGAGGCTGCGAAACCGCACACACGCACACAATCATGTTCGAGTTTTGCTGTTCCCTCCTTTTTCTGCCTTTTATTTTAACGGCCGTCTCGCCCTCCTCTCTGTGCCGCCTGGCTGCCTCTGCTTTTGTTTTAGGCCATGTTTGCCATCCTCATCTTTTTTTTTTTTTTTTTGTGGGCATTTGTCTTTTTTCATTTATTTTATAAAATTTGGTATGAACATTTTGAGATGAGTTGAAGCTTTTGCAATACACTATTAGAATAAAGAGTTCTTTTTTTAGAGGTCGTCTTTAAGGGTTCATTGGATAAGTGAGGGTTTTTGGCTTCCAAAAAAAAGAAAACATTTCCAACTTCAATCTTTTTTCTGATGGGGAAACACTCTGTTTCACAGTTCTAGATAAAACCGTTAAGGGTTCCCCCATAGAGACAACCAAAGAATTAAGGCTAAAGGCAGGGGTTCCCAAACTTTTTGGCCAAACGACCCCACATTGCAGTTATGAATTTTCTGCGACCCCAAGCCTTGACCACCCTACATTTTTTCACCCTACAAAGTAAAGGTTCATTGGATACTTAAGGGTTCTTAGCTTGCAGAAAAGGGTTCCACTTGCTTTCTACTTGCTTTCATCTGTATGAAAAATTGATGGTGCTTGTACAAACGTATTATGTGCATGACCAAGCATCAATTTAGAGCCTAAAATATGATCAGACTCTCTTATATAACCCACTTTAGAACACATCACTGTCATGAAATGTTATTCATGATTTAGTGCTATTAATATATTATGATTCAGTGACATTTAAAGATCTCCTGAAGTTCTGAAGATCCCAATGAGACTGGATTTCCCTGCATGAGGATTCAGACTGCCTCTACCCCAACATGAGTTTGGATTTCAAATCTATAGAGCATGTCTCCTTTTTAGTAAACATACTAAACTTACTAAACATCACAACTTATGTGGACAATCATTTCCTGATTGTCTGAGCATCTTGAAATCAAAGGTACAAGTAATTTTATCTTCATGGCATCCAGGCCTTTTTACATATGTTATCCTATATCATTCGTTTATGAAAATGAACATCAGGAACCAGTTATAAATAGCACACAGAGGCAAGAGAAAGGGATGTGACTCCTTCATCTGAAATGGCTCCTTTAATGAAGGTTTTTCTTTTCCTTGTCTCACTTACTCTTAGTAACTGTTTCTTGTGCCACTGCTGAGAACTAACAGAAGTTCTACTTCATATGACTCATCCATGTGTTGAGACTCTTTCTGTCCTGGAGTACAGAAGGAGTAAACGCTGGAGGTTAAAGCATCAAAGCATGTTTCTGGAATGCCGGTAAAGTCTGCGGTGGGTTTGACCTATTGGTGTGTTGGAGAAAACACAAAGCACAGGGGAAGGAAGCGCTAAAGGCCTCTTCTGCATATTAAAGCAGTCTGTGGGGGGGTCACAACCTTTCATTGCGTGAAATGATTTATGAATTCGAGTCTTTCACTTTTGGTTTGTTCACTGAACAAGCATCTGCCTCGGATATTTTGTCAGAAGAAGACTGGTAATTAGTTTCAGCAAAATTAATGAGGCTTCGGCAAGTAAAGATGGAATAGGGTATATGCTAATGCCGCCTAATGATTGCAATAGCATGACTACAAGGAAATGAGTCACACGCTATGATTGCTTAGTGTCATCCATTTTTAACATCCATTTTTATCATTATTATTTCTTGAAATTTTCTTTAATGAGTGTTTTAACCTTTTTCCAAGCACCTTGCACCAGGTCATACCAAGTGTAAGGAATAAAACCTTTACATTTATTCATTTGGAAAACACTTGGGGTTGTGCTGTTTATAGGAAAATAATCAACAATGTGGCCCGATGTGAAGCGATGTTACTGTTACTACTCTGAAGTTGGGTGTTTTCCAATAACAGCATGTCCCAAAGTGTTTTTTTTTTCTTGTATAATAGCAATTTGCAGATGCTATTTTTTTAATTAAATGTCATTTATCCATCTATGGTTATGTTTGATGCAAAACAGCCACAAAACAGGTTTGTTACATTATAAGAACTATAAACAGTTGTTTCCTTCCCAGCCTCGCTTTTTTTCTCTCTTGAAATAAAAATCTTCATCTGTTCTAAAGATGTTCCCTTAGCGGAGAACTTAGTTACCACTTTACCTTACACCAGAGACTCCTTCCAAAATTGTTGAATAAATGTCTCCTCACTGAAAACTTCCACATATCAACAATTACATTTTTTTAATCGGTTTCTGTGATGTGTCTGCTGTACAAGTCCCTGTATTAGTTGTTACTATAGAAATGATAACATATTAGAAAGTGCATTAATATAAACCTGTGATTTGAATTAAATCTGGCACTTATGGTCAGAGCTGCTGTTTTGGAGAATTAAACACCTTCTGACCACTCAGTACTGAGGTATGAGCAACTTTTAGTGTGCCTATGAATATTCACAGCCTGGACAGAATAGCAATACCAATAATCTGAGAAACACCAAGCATAAGGAGAACATTTTTTGTTCAATTTAAAATAAAAATATATATATATTTGGTACAGATTCATTGCAGTGTTGGGATTTAATGATCCTTTTTTTTTGTAAATCAGGGAAAAAAAAGAAGTCAATGCTGATATGGTGTCATGGCACTGCTAGTTTCAGCCACAAAATGGCCTTCAAGAACTAAATTACCCACCAGCCCTAGCACATCACATGACAATGTCACATGCCTCACTGATCACTCACACCTGTATCTTGTTGCACTAAGTACTAACCCTATTCAAGTTCCAGTTTCTTTTTGTTTCAATGGCTGCGTCTCAATCAGCTCCCTAGTTCAGTAGTTAGGGCACTGATGAGGGAGTCGGCCATTTTAAAGGGCTGTCCCAGTCGCAAAATCCTTCCAGTGCACTTTCACTCCCTGGAACTTTCACTCCCTAAAAAATCCCACAATACACTGCAAAAACCAGGGAGCATCGATGCTCACTATGCTCCCTTACTGGAAATGATGTAATGTTTTCTGAAGCCTCTCAGCTTGAAAAAAAAATGGCGGACCAACTCTCAGCCAAATTCATCTACAAATGTAAATGTAGCTTGTTGTAGCTCTCAAATGATTACTTACGTTAGCGATTTTTAAACTTTATTTGACATTCTATACAAGGTTTGTTTGAGTCTAATGACTTTTAAGTGTTTAATAATTAAAAAATAATAATCCAGTAGCTAGCCTACGAGAGTACCATGATAGAAACACGTGTAATTAAGCTAACAAATTTGTATGACGTATAATGTCAGAAAGATATCGGTCCGGCCTGTTGTTGATAAATGCCAGTGGTAACGTTTTACAACGCGAGTACATAGTCGTCATGTCTGAAATTGAGTCACCAGTGTCCCAATGTGTAGTGAGCCAGGGTCCTTACCAGTGCCTGAACTCGGGTACATGATATACTGATTCACAACCTAGGCAGCTAGGGAGCTGATTGACACACCCATTGTCAAGCTTTTGTTGTGTTTCACCTTGGTTATCCATAATCTCATGTATCTATTACACCACATTGTTCTTGCTCTCATTCTTGTTATTTTTTTGTTTTTTTGTTAATGATCTGTGTTTTTTTTTCTTTTGTTTGTTTTCTTTAATAAATACCTGCACTTGCATCTGCAGCTGACACATGGATTTGGATTTGTGACAAGCAGACTTATAATCTAGACATAGCGTGTTATAAATGTTGTATATTGGTACGGTATAGTTGTCCTAGTGGTCTTCCTTGAGCACTGTCCATTTTAGACTTCTTCTGTTTGGATTTCTGACCACTGATGACGTTAAAACGGATGCTTCAGAAATGGGAACACAGTAAAATGTCAAGTGCAGGGGGAATCCAGGGTGGAAAATCATGATTCATGATATTTAGCACATTGTTTATACAGGGATTTGCATCATTTTGTCCAGCCCAATAAACCAGTATGTTGTATGTGACATTTTTAGTCCTGGATATTTGTTTCTGTAAAATTCCTTTTGGTTGTCATAACAATATACATTTTATTTTAAGCAAACAAATAAATGTCTATTATTTAAAGCTGTTTTTAACTAAATGGATGTGATGAGAGAATTTATAAAATTGCGCCGTTCGTTTCTAATGTTTATTGAATGTCTAAAGGTTTTCACTAAGCTCGCAGCCATAGGTTCAAGAGGAAGATGAACATTCATTCATTCATCTTCTGTAACTGCTTTATCCTGATCAAGATTTTGGTGGATCTGGAGCCAATTCCAGTAACACTGTGCACAAAGTGGGAGAATTCCTCCCGGCCGGGACACCAGTCCATCACAGGGCAAAGATAAATATATAAAGATATATTCTAATTATGAACAAAAACTATTATTACTGAATTATTTTACAAGTTCAACCGTTTGTTTCTCGCAGGTCCTGCTGTCCGATTCAACAGTTTTGAGTTTGACAAGCCAGCTCCACCCCCTGTGATTGGTCAGCACACAGTCGAGGTCCTGAAAGGTATCCTGGGCTACAGCGATGATGTCATCAACCAGCTGCTGACCTCACGGACCGTCACTCAAAATACAGTTTACTAACGGCAGCGAACAAGGCATGGCCTAGTCCGCTCCCAAAATATGATCATACAGCCTCCTCTTACCAAATAAACACACTCGCTCCTTAATGCACACGCACACACATATGCACACCGACATGACAGTGTGGGAGAAATATTGTTTCACCTCCCAAACTCAGTGGTTATGTTTTAGAAATTACTCGGCTAAAAAGGCCAACTGAAAGCAAGCCGCAAATGTAACATTAACAACAGAATGACGCATGAGAATGCCTGCCAGTTGGCGTGTCCAGTGGAATGTGGTCTGGCTCCGTGACCTGCGCTCACATTCACATCACCTCACACTCTTCTTCCTGTTTTATTGATCAATAACGTATGCAGACTCCCTGCTGGATAAGCTTTCAAATCAAACCTTCAGTAATGGAAAGAAAGAAAATCTATTTCTCAGCTCTTTGGGCTGCCTCTTAAACTTCTAAGCTCAGTTTGCATCACCATTTTGGCTAAATTTACAATCTTTGACTAAACACTGAGTCTAGAGTGGAAATACCCTACAGCACATGTGGAAATACCCAACGGTAAATGATACACGGCACACCTCATAATGTTTGCCTAGTCTGAATTAAAGTGAAATTGAAATTGATCCAGTTTAGCACTCCACAAATTTAAGTGGACAAAAAAAAACAAGCAGAGGACCATCTGTGACTGGAAACATACTTTAAAAAGCCTTTTATCTATTGATCACTTCTTGTAATTGGGTAAATCTCACTATAATAGAACTACACTATGGTTCTCTTAGAAGCAGACAAAGATCACCTCTCATAGGAAGTGTTGGATTATGTCCAAGTGTGATTGCTGTTTTTATATCTCATTTAATTCAAGGTTTAATTCAAACAAAAGAGTCATCTTAGTCATATGCTTTTGTTTTCATTCAGAATTATTCCATGATTTAATCCACAAAACATTATTTTAAAGCCCCTCTTAACTTTTTTATAATTAGTTTCTTATTGTTAGCTACAGCTTCTGTTGTGAATATACCACAACCTTTTTTTTTTAATTTCTGTTAAATATTTGGAGTTATATGCAGGACTATGTTTAGTAGAGGCGACGTCAGATCTAGGAAAGTACCAAATAAAATTTGGCCAAACGCTTATGTCAGCTACCCTTTTACCCCACCTGCTGAAATCGAACTGACTGCTTTCCTGCCTACACAGCCTCTTTGTTCCTGAGTGTGAGCAAAACTGCATCTAGTTCAAATTGTTTACCATTTTATATGCACTATTTTGTGTCATTAGCTTATGTGTGGCAATCGTTTTTTTTTTCTTTTTGTTAAACAGTGAAAGAAGTGAGAATTAGCACAATGACTACACTACAACTGAGATTCGTTATATTGTTAAATCTAAATTAATTGTCTCTCTATTTAAAACATTTTTATAATACTCATTACATTTGGGCACATTGAAAACCCAAGAGTATAGTTTCTGGCAATGTTTTTTTGTGATTGTATGATAAAATCTCACAATGTTATAAATAGATATTTGTTGATTTGGGTTAATTTGGTTAATCTGCTACCAAAACTTATAACAGTCAATTATGAATAAGCCACTCGCCACTGCGTAATACTAGATGGTTCAATCAAATACACACCCCGACCAACTAAACACAAGTTTAATAATTAGAGCTGAGTGCACACTACACGATTTAACCTTGACTTCCCTGGTTTCCCAGTTTCCCAGTGTCCCCTAGCCAAGCAGCATGTAGTGTGAGCAGTTGACCAACACAATTTTCTCAGCCTAAGACGCCGATATTTTCAAGCATGTTTAATATTCTCAGCAAAGCATCACTTAGTGTAAATCCATCTGTGACTTGTTGCAAGTACAGCAATGAAAAACAGCTAACGAGAGTCCAAGAGGAAATCAAATTCATCTGCTCCCATATACAGCAGATCAAATCCAGTTTATCAGTCAATTTCTGTAGGTGAGGACAAAATGTAAGCACAGTAATATAGCTTCTATAAGAACGTATTTGCCATGTCCTACTCAAATGGTTGTTAGGAACAGCAAAAAAAATGGCGTAATTCCTGCTGGTCCACAGCATAAAAATAGCTACTTTTTTTGCACTGTATCTCCAGTTCTCTTTGCAGAACAGACAATCCTCACTGCCTGCATCTTCCCAACCAATATTTTCTCCACATTTTCTCTTATTTCTCTTTTGTCTTGTTTCCACACAAAATATTGACAAAGTCACAGTCACATGTTGGACAGTTCTCATGTTTATTTTCCATGAGAAAGCAGGATTTGAGGATCCGGCATGCTTCAGAATGGATCTTTTCAGCTAAAAGATTTTGTACTGTGTGCGTGCCTCATCAGACACCGATCATGTAGTTTGCATACCACAAAACTATTTCTGAGATTCTGAGATATTGAAAGTCGGAAAGTCGTGTAGTGTGCACTCAGCTTTAGACTGACAATTTTGGCAGTTCTGGCCCGGGGGGGGAAGCATTTATCTGAGCTCATTGCACATCCCGGAGACTGAAGAATGCAGCATTTATGTAAGAAGTGTCAATGCAATAAAATGATATCGTGTCTTAACTTTTGCACTCTCACTACATCCAGATGTTTATGAACTGAATGAGCGTTGTTTGACTACACTTCACAATGATGAACTCAACAGGTGCAAGGTCCGAAAACACAACTCTATTTGTTCAAAGGTTCAGTGGCTATAGTACCTCAGAGTAGAATGATTCAGTCCCTCAGGGGAATTAGGGTTGTTTCGGATGTCAGTAATTGCCAGATATTTTTCACGTCTGATTTCTTCCCGTCTGTTCTGCACAAATGACTTGATGTCAAACACAGACTGGGTCACGGCAGGACAGCATTATGAGTGTGACCACTATAAAGGACACACCACAGAAAAGTTTATTTAAATCCAGCCAGGAACTGTCATGTGATTTTATTACATATGCAGCATGATTAGTCTTAACATGTGGTTTTGACAGAATTTTGTTTAGGCTCCACGTTGAAAGCTTTGAGTGGCTGAGTCTTACTTTTAGACACCGTGAGAAGCAATTCTGCTCTGTCGAGAGCTAAAAAGGGAGTTTTCCTGAATGAGTCATCTGTTTGAATGGTTCCAGATCATTTCACTGGAATCACGTTTTAATAAGTACCCCGGATGAAGTACGGGTCAAATCATTATACGTCTACAGCCATGTTTTTGCACTTTAAGATTCTTTAATGTAATTTTATTGGGCAATTATAAGAGATAGGTCCCAGACACTGGCTGTAAGATATTGTGTTTAAAATTAAAAATAGCAGAGTCTGTGGCAAAAAGTTATGAAAATATAACTTTGCATATTCTTAATAATAATAGTATAGAGATAATAATAGTACGTACTCTACTTTTGAGACTCGGACCCTACATTCACACTAGTAAGCAACAAGTTGCATGTAGCTTGTCTACTGTTATTGCTTGTGGGCGTGGCCTGTCCAGAGATTTCCTTTAGTTCCGATGAGAAATGGTAGTAGCTATATACAATATAATGTAGCTACTAAAGTATACTAGTGTAACACAAATTATATAATACACTAATCAGTGTGTAAATTGGTTATTGGAATCATTCAAAATAGTTGTTTTGATTTGTCACTTTGGTGCATTATACTTAATTTGCTTGGAATTGAGAATCTCATTTCAAATGTTTGTTGCGCTGTCACTGAAATCACAAGTCTTTCATGTACATAGCAAATGAATGGTGCACTATTGCTTTGTCACTTGTTAGTGTGGACATTGGGTGAGAGAGTCACTATGAGTGATGGTTAACTTACCAAGACATGCCAAAAGAAACCAAAAGAAACCTGGTTATATGTCTACACTTGTGTAAGCAGAGCCAGTGATGCAGAGGACTTCTTGTTTCTGCTTTTGCCTTCAGCTGCTCTCTTTTGAGATCCAGCCAAAGTGGTGGAATGAGAAAGAAATGCAAGCATCAGATCTGAGACTCAAATATGTACCAGTTTATGAGCAAACTTGTTACTCCCATGGAAATAGTTTGGAAGGTGTGAGTGACTTTGATAACTGCTTCTAATCAGCTGCCCGGGAGACGTTTGTTTATGTTTACAAGTCCTTGCTTGCATGTTTTCAGCGCGTGATCTCGGGATCACATGGATATGAAGTCCTGGGAGAGCACTGGGAAGCGCTTTCCTGTTTTCAGTTTGGGTTCCGCTGACACATTCGGAGAAGGAAACGGGTTATCCAGCCCAGCCAGCTGTGCTTGACATTAGCCTCTTCCCGGCGTCCCACACTGCATCTCTCCGACTCCAGCCAATGGGAGTTGACCCATGCCGCCGTCACTTCCATTCGAGTGTGTGTACACTGTTGCTGTGACGATGGAGGGGTTCCGGAGTGATGGGCTGCCCAAGAGATGAAATAAGCAGAGCTGGAGCAGGCCCAAGGTTTCAGAGAAAGAGACGGAAAGAGTGAAAAAGGACGAGGAGAGAGAAAGGTGGGATGGGAAAGCCATCTGTGTGACTGCCTGGAGAAACTCTGTTAATCTTTCTACTTCTTCCATGCTCAGAGAGACATAAATCTTCAGTTAAAGTGACCAGGAACTTTTGGTGAAGGGTCGGAAATTTTGAAGAGGATCTTCCACAGGCTAAAGGTGGCAGCTTTCATCGACATGATGTTCCAGGCAGGTTTTAAGCTCTTAGAATCCTGGTTTTCCCAATTGCTGCTTTAACCTACAGCTGCCTACTGCAGCATGTTAGTTTGTTGCACAAGCACACCAAACCTTTGGCATTCACTGGCAACTGTATGCTGCTTACATAAATTAGGTTATGTAAAAGCTCTCTGTCACTGTTCCTCAGTTCTTCGAAGTTGTGCCATATGGACAAGCTTGTACTATAAACCATATGGCTGAACAGTGAAAAGTCACAGTTCTGCCTCCACTTTCTCAAATCAAGACCATCAACTCTTTCAACAGTTGGGTTAATCAGCAAAAGTGCATCAAGCCCATAAATCATGTAAATAATGATGTTGGAGTCTAGAGTGACCACTGCTACAGTGGAAAGCAGTGCCTTGAAGCCTGATCTTTTAGCCCAGTAAATGCAGTCATTTTGTCTAATGGATCATTCACGAGGGTGATGATGTAAAGCCTCACTTGCTTGCACCACGGAGGTTATAACACCAGTATCCAGAGGGAGGATCAGCTGTGAGTGTGTGTAATTTCAGAAGGAAAGTGTGGGAGTGCTGAGAGGAAATGGCTGTGGCCTGATGACAATCTCACGCTCGGCAAAAGCCACCCCAAACCTGCTGGAGTGTGTTATTTAGTGAGATGAGACCTGTATACCCAGAGATCAGCTGAAAAAGTACTTTGGCCTCCAGCCACATTGGCATTGATGTGTTTGATGTTTGAGCAGTAAATACAGGCCAGCTTATGGCTTCTGTGCTGTGAAACAGACTCCACTAGCTGATGTAACTGCCTGTGTCCAAGAAAGCAAGAGAGTCCCTGTGAGATCATTTGTATTGAAGACTGCAGTTGGTACTTTCTTACAAGTGTGGAAGTTTGATAGATTGCAGTGACGTGTTAGCTGGGTATCTGTCATGTAATTGCGGAGAAATAGCTAATGTGATAAATTGGGAATAACTACATTGGAAGAAAATTCACCCTGAATATTACTCTTTATAATTAAAATGGGATCTTCAATAGTGTCCAAGATTTACTTTGTAATGAAATTCCAAGTTGACCTTTTTAGTTAAAGCTTTTACATCAACGTGTTGGTGTGTTTTCACTTTGGTTAATGGTTTCCAACATACACACAGTGCTGTTGGACTACCTGCTGATAGTGGTGCCAGTGGGATTTAGCCCTTGCTTCATCTTTACCTAAAGTAACTGATGCAACAGCACCTTAGTCTGTACAGCTCTGTCTCACCTTCTCATCTATATATTCTAATCAAACAGATCAACTTCTAAAGGAACTTTCATGCTAATACTGCAATCAACACCATCACATTCATCTGGTAGAATGCTATCTAGCCGAGCCGAGTCTGTGCCCTAACTCAGTGCAGCCGCGTCATATACAGTAGCTGCATCACATTCTGGCACTTTGAGTCCAGCATTTGCACCAATGTCTCAACTTCCACACTGGATTTCTCATTAATATGACGTTGAATGTTGATGAAAAATGGTGCGGGAGAAAAGAAGCTCTTGCTCTTTTTGTTTTTAGGAACTAACAACAAAACCTATTGAGTGATGTGTTATCATTTATATTTCAGATTGTTGATTTTTTTTTAAATCTTATTAAACACCAGTATAACTGTGCTAGCAATAACAATAATAACACTAACTTCTAACACACTGAGCAACAAATTAGCACCAGAATCTCTAAACATGTCACAAATATATTTCAATATAAACATATGTAATGTGCTTTAAAAGTGAAAGAGGCACTAATATAACATCAGTAACTAAAATCAGTATGTCCTTTTTTATAGAGTTTATACTTTCCTACTTTAACTTGAGTGAAAAATCTGAACGTTATACTTTTCTACTTTAACTTGAGTGAAGAATTTGAACTTTATACTTTTCTACTTTAACTTGAGTGAAGAATTTGAACTTTTATCATAGTATTTATTTAAATGAGTAATCGCACTTTTACATGATTAAAGAATTTGGGTACTTTCCCCACCTCTGCTTCTAGAAATCATGAGTGTGTTGGTAGTTATAAAATATGTAGACTGATTTGCTAATGGACAATATGAATTAATAGAACAAAGAAAGCTGAATAAAGTATTACAATTGAGTAAGACTCTTCCAGTGCATTTTTTTTCTTTCATTTCTTTAGAATTGTTTATTGCAAGAAATAAAATAAATAAAAAAAACATTTCTCAAGTAAAAGATATGCCTTTTCTGAATTTGGTGACGCTTTGTAATGAGTTTACATTTCTCTTTGAGAGAACCTGACACTATCCTGACACTATTACTATCCCATCTTAGAGTATTTTTACAGAGATTTCAGTGCTGACAGTTTTCTATTTCAGACAGTCACAGAGCTGCCAGGGTTTGCTTGTGAAGGCATCGCGTATGACAAACTTAAGTACTGTTGGGATTAGTCAGTCCCTCTCTTCACTTGGCAGCCGCAAGCATTGTGGGACAGGTCCAGCTAGTCACGTGATGTTCAAAGCACCGTAGTAAGGATGTAACTGAATACAAATACATTATTCAGAATGAGCAGATAAAGTGTTCTAAATGGATGCCAGTACAGAAATGAATAGGAGATGCACTATTCTCCTTTTTTTTGCAGAGCATCTGGTTGAGGCTAGAGGTATGCATCAGGACTGAGATCTCATGGGATGCATCTAAAAATTTTGGCTGGAGGTTTATACTTTCATGCCGGTACAGGCAAGAGATCAGGTATGAAGTTTGCAGACCACGTTTATTAACAAGCAAGGCATTTATAGCATCCATTCATTCATCCTTAGTAACTGCCTGGTCAGGGTTGCAGTGGTTTAAATTAGGCTACTACTTTGTTTATATTGTGGAAAATGGAACCAACTAAACTTGTTAGAAAGTATCACAGGCAGGTACAAACAAAAATAATAACTACTTTGGGTTTCAATCTGAATACAGATACATCCTTACAATGAACTTTATGATGTGTTTGGAAAAAAAAAAAAATCTCTCTGTATTGGCATGCAGCATCACCCACTTGTCATCTTTACTACACTGGCACTTCTCTGATCTGTGCATTTTAGTGATGTTCACAGAAAATTCCAGTGTGTCACACCCTGCAAGTCTGGACTTTTTCACTCCATCCATCCATGCTTGCCAAGTGTATTGTATTTTTCTTTCATTCCTTTAAACTTGTTGCATCCTTAATGTAGCATTTCCCCCTCTAGCCATGTAATGAAACATGTCTGTTGTTTTGCGGTTGATTTATTTTCGTGGTGACCTGGAATTTGTCTACACATACTTCCACGCACTGTTCATTTGAAACTAAAAGAAATGCCACAAATGTCCCACCTATTAAAAGGTCAACCATGTCCCTTGGCTCTGTGTGGTTGAGCTTTATTCCTTCGCCTGGAGAGAAGGGTCATCATTTGGTTAAGCAGGAAAAAGAAGTTGACTTTTGAGCTCTGGGTGCTCCCACTGGTGCAGAATGTCTGGGGTAAGAGGGACTCAGCTCAGCAGACAGGGGACAGAAGCCAAAAGAGAGAGAGAGAGAGAGAGAGAGAACAAATGACTGAGAAAAAATAGAGAGAGAGGTGTTCAGAAGTTGGAGATGATTTTATCTTTGTTGGAGATGAATTGTTTATTCCAAACAATTTACTAAGTATAACTCTGTATATGAGCATGAGGGGGGGAAATGTGAAAGAAAATGCATTTGTCAATGTTAATGAGATTTCATCCAGAGTAAAAACATAGAAACAATGGCCACTAGTATACACAATACACAAGCTGTCAAACTTACTATGGACTAAGAAATGACATATTTAAGGGCTCTTTTTCTCCTATTAGTCAGTTTCCTGAGTCCAAATCAGACCGAATTTGATACTTTTGGTTTGCCTATACTTATAAGAAACAAAAAAAAAAAGTTCTCCTAGATTCTTTCATTCATTGGTCAGAAATATAGTGATAGAAAAGGGTAAACAAACATTTGCCAAGGGAACACAGAAATTACAAAATTCACCAGAGCACAGAGAACACGGAGCCATGTTCCTCTTCAAACTGTGCTTCTTGATTTGGTTGTCTGGTTTTTTTTCCCTCTGATTACAGTGTTTATGAACACTATTCCTGTTTTTTTTTTCTCCATACTGGGTTTCAGCATGGTGCAGTTGCTTTGATGAGTAAATCTCATCCTGTCTTCTGTAAGGGTGTGCTTGAAAACAACATGGATTTGAAGACTTTGATAACAAGTCATTCTATGCACTTTTAACAGTAGACATCATCATCAAAGCAGCTTTACCGACATCTGGATGTAGATTTCAGATTTAGATCCCTAATGAGCAAGCCAGAGGCGACAATAACGAGGAAAAACTCCCTGAGATGACTTGAAGAAATCTTGAGAGGAACCTGATTCAAAGGAGAACCCATCCTCTTGAAGGTAACACCAGATAGTGGAATTATAAATCATTACATTATACACATGTAGAAGAGTACGATGCAGGTCCTTTGAGGCATCCACTGCAGTACCAACCTGGTCAGAGCTTCACCAAGGACAACAATCACAATTCTACTTCCAGAGTCTTTCAACTCCTCAAAGCCTCAAAGGTTATATGATATGCATATGATGATTTGGAAAGATTTTAACCGGTCAGAGATGTCCTCACTAGCGTGTGAGATTGTCAAGGTGACCTCTTGACTTCTTATTGTAAAAGAGTGTAACCAGCTGCTTAAGAACAGACTTATTGAGCTGAGAAACACAATGCTTGAGAACAATAACTCAATACATTCATTTTTCTTCCACAGTCACAGTGGCACCTAGCTGAATTCAACCCAGACTTCTCCATCCCCAGCTTCAGATTCCAGCTCCTTCTGGAGGATCCTCAGGCGTTCCCAAGTCAACTATGAGATATAATCTCGCCAGCGGGTCCCTGATCTGCCCCGAGGTCTCTGATCAGTGGTACAAGCCTGATACAGCAGGAAACGTTCAGGGGGTGTTCTTGTAACTTACCCAAACCTTTACTCCAAGGATCTCTCGGATTGTCAAGCTCCTCACCCTATCACAGAGAGTAATCCCAGCAACCCTCTGGAGGAAGAAGAATATAAAAATACTGAACCCTATATAAACCCTAACAGCAGTTATGCTACAAATGTGGGGAAACGTCTAACCCCAAAACCTGCAATGTCCAGAAAAGTGAATAACACCACACTGATGGGCAAGAAAAGACGATTACAGAAAAGTAACTCTGTCAAAGCAGAGCATGGTTAATAAAACGGACAGTGTTTGCAAAGCATCCCTATTTTTTTTTTCAGAGAAGACTCTGTTTTTTAAAATTGTTAATCAGATGCTAAATGTAATATTGGAAATTCATAAGCAATACCTCACTAAATCCCCTCAGCTCATACCTCAAGTTTAACTGCTAGCTGGGATGCCATGAAGCAGGGCAGTAACCCCAGAAAATGAATTTATGAGTAAGGAAACAATGTACTGGTGCTAAACGTGTAGGTTATTTCCGTTAACACCTGTGAAAATATTCTCTGTTGTGAAAATACATTTCTTCCATATTTTAGCAGTAGCCTATCCAAACTGTTAGAAAAAAATGTCTCAATCATACACTCTGCTTCTAAAGAAATGAAGCTGTGGAATGATGGCTTCTTATTTATAAAACGTTGCATGAATTCCAGAGTATGCATGTGCGCAAAATAATCTGACACACAAAAATGTGTTTATGCACAACACGCTGTTTCCTCTTCATAAATCACACTCATTTAAAAAGTGTGCACATCTGAATGAGCCCCACAATTCTTTATGCAATGTTTTCCGCATCCTCTCCCTGATGGATGGTCAGTGTACTACCTGACCTCGAACTGCTATAGTCTTATATACATTCTATGGTCAAATGTTTGTGGATGCCTGACCATCACACTCATATGTGGTTCTTCCCCAAACTGTTCCCTAGGTAAGCAGCGCACACGCACCCGGCCATCCACATGATGTAAAAGAAAATGTGATTCCTCAGACCAGGCCACCTTCTTCCATTGCTCCATGGTCCAGTTCTGATGCTCACTTGCCCATTGTAGGCACTTTTGCCAGTGTACAGGGGTCAGCATGGGCACTCTGACTTGTCTGAGGCTACACAGCCCCATACACAGCAAGCTGCGATGCACTGTGTGTTCTGACGCCTTTCTATCATAGCCAGCTTTAACTTTTCAGTTACAATAGCTCTTCTGTGGGATCAGACCAGACGGACTAGCCTTCGCTCCCCACATGCATCAGTGAGCCTTGGGCGCCCATGACCCTGTCGCCGGTTCACCGGTTGTCCTTCCTTGGACCACTTTTGGTAGGTACTAACCACTGTATACCGGGAACACCCCACAAGACCTGCCGTTTTGGAGATGCTTGTCTAGCCATCACAATTTGGCCCTTGTCAAAGTTGCTCAGATCCTTACGCTTGCCCATTTTTTCTGCTTCCAACACATCAACTTCGAGAACTGACTGTTTACTTGCTGCCTAATAAATCCCACCCTTTGACAGGTGCCATTGTAATGACATAAGCAATGTTATTCACTTCACCTGTCAGTGGTTTTAATGTTATGGCTGATGGGTGTATACTGTTCATATAAGTGTGATGGTCAGATGTCCATATACTTTTGTATAGTATATAAGAGTCTGAGGTCATGTAGCTGCTCCAGCAGTTAAAATGAAGCAAATTTACTTGTTTTTGCATTTTAGTTTTTGGTTACTCTTGTGTGCCTTTTTTTATTCTCTCTCCTATGTAACCCTGCAATACAATCAACAGCTACAATTAGAAAACTAGTATACTATGAAATTTGATCAAAATTGATTTGAGAGAAGTTTATTTTAGGGTCAGATAGTGTTATACTATCTTGTATGAACTGAAGTGTACTCTTGTCCTGTATGTAAAAATAAGTTTTTAAAAATTTGCACATCGTGTTTTCTCAATAAAAAAAATGCCTGCTGTCCTGTCATGGAAGTCCAATGGAATGTATTCCCATGGGCTGCATTGCACCCATCATTCCTGAGGTTTACTTTAGATCCACCACAACTCCAGGATAAAGTGGTTACTGAAGATAAATCAATGTAGCATGACATTGTACAGTCATTTATTCATCATGGGCCTTTTGTACTTTAAATCTGTGATTTTTAACTTTGACCATTTTTAGTATAGCCCTCTATATTAAGAGCATTTTGTTAAATACATTTTTATTCATGTCTTTACTTTCATCACACTTCTGGGACACCCACAGAGAGGTGCCTGGGGCAAACATCTCCCTACACACCCCCCTGCTGGCTGTATAAAAGGGTTTGACACAGCAGTTTTACATCACATAGTCTGACATCCTGTATGAAGAGCTAGTGAGCATTTCTACTGACTGGATGTTTTCTCTCTCAGTGTTTAGTGATGACCTGGGTTTATGTTTCAGGAGAACATGAGTACAAAGGACAGTGCCAGTACCAGGTGTCATTTGGTATTGTTACAATTTACCACCTTTTGAAACAAGGAATTAAAGAGCCGATGCATTTGGGTAGAGGGTGGCTCAGTGAGTAGCAGTACCGTATCTACAGATCTACTACAGATTGACCAGGATACAGCACTTGCTGAAGATGGATGAATGAATGAATGTGGGTACTAGGGATATACCCAAACACATTATACAGAATGAATAGATTTTTTTTTTCTAAATCGGAGGTGGACATTTTTGTTTTGGTTTGTTTTTTTTTTAGAAAGTTTGACAGAAAGTAACAGGCATCTGGTTAAGACTAGAGGTGCGAGTTCACCAGACATTCGTGAGCACCAGTGCGCAGTCAGATATGAAGCCTGCTAGACAAAGAATGACCACGTACATGTTAGTTGTGGTGCTTTTACAGAGATCATTCATCCTAGGTTTAAATTAGGCTACTAGTTTGTTTATATTTGGGGAAACAGAACCTAATAATCTTAATTCATTCGAAAATATTGCAGACAGGTACAAACAAAAATAATAACTATGTAAGCAAGATTTTAAAATAGTTCCTTGCAAAAAAAAAATCTCTAGTTGAAACCAATTATGATTAAAAAAGAAGGAAAAAAAACTTTTCTAGTTACAAATACAGATATGGATATTTGGAGGGCTAAATAGATATACATATAGTGGCATTGTGTTTCATTCCTAGTAAGTACATAATCAGCAGCATTTACTGTTATTCCTAAATTCATTGCAGGACAGAGACAGGAATACATTTTTGAAATTCCACAGATCTGAGGTTTGTACATGACAATGGGAAAAGCATGCCCTTGGTTTTGAAGACTAAGTCAAAAGGCATGCATTTCACATTGTCACATCCAAACATAAAATCTGTGGAATCTACAGGACATTCCTCTCAGTTTTTGCATCCCAGTACAATAAAAATGTGTTCACCCAGGCTATCTGGTATGTACCGACTCTCCTTGTGATATCATAAACATCTGGTCATCAGTCCCAAATATATTTACATGAAAGAGCTCATTTCTCCAAAACAGGTTTATTTTGGTCTTTTTCCCAGCTGTCCTTGATCATCCAATGCCACAACTCTGTCACAGGCACAGAAACGGGATCTGAATGTGATCTGATGTTATGTTACAATAGAATTGTATACAGGTGTTCCCTCGGGCCCTTACTTGGCTGTTAAATCGCTCCTTTTCTTTAAACAAGGAGGTGCTTTTCGAGACCTGAGTGTAGTTTGCTTATGATTGACCTTAGCACCTCCTGGGTCTCCTTGTGGTCTGGGGAAATGTAAAGGATACAGACTTGTTTCAAAGCATGTGTACAGAGCCTGAGGCTTCCTGCTCTCTCCTTTAGTGGATGAGCGGATCCTGTTACATAATTGTGATATAGGCGGTTTGTACAGAAGCCTTTTATGATACGCAGGGACGCATGCATGGCAGGCTGGGTTGGCTGAGGTGGAGCTGTAAAACCGAGGCCAGATGTGCTTCATTGGTAGCTGCTTGTCTTGGTAGTCGACTTCTCTCTCTCTCTCTTCCACTCTCACCCCTTTTTGCCATGCTTGTAGGTTACTGCTCTTTCATTCTGTGCTTTGCTACTGTATGATGCATCTCTACACATCTACTCCATCACTAGCTGCTCCAGTGTTTCACACACTCACACACTTACTCTCACAGCAGGTTGCCTATTTTAGATGTTTTATGAGTCTCTGGGCACAGCAGGACTGGTGCCCACCTAATGCTTAAGCTTCAGGCCTCGCCATGCTGCTGAATACGTTTAATCCATTAAATGCTCATTACGCTGCTCTCAATCATTTTCCTCTCTCAACCTTACTTTCTTTCTTTCTCCCTTCCTCTCTCAGAGCTTGCTGGGCCTTCCGCATTTTTTTTGCATTTCATCCAAAACTATTTAGTCCCACTCATGTTCCACGAGTGCTTTATTTAACAGCTCTTTGCTGAACATGGCAATCCAATTATTTACAGCTATCAACTTGACATTATTGGCACGTTAAAATCTTAAACTGACTCAAGGCATGTAGTGTGGTCTGAGTGCAAAGCTCAAGTGGAAGATATTGGCCAATGAACCCTGCATTTCCAGCTCATCTCCCCATGGAGAACATCTCGGAAGGTGGTTCCATAAAAATTCCTCCAGCATGTTCTGTAAACATTGTAAATTCCCTAATGTCTCTACTAATGGAGAAGATATCCCCTGCTTACATTAGCGTAAAAGTGTCCCAGCTTTGGAGGATGATGATGAACTACAGTGCGAATGATAAAAGTTTTAAAAACAGGGCTGGGGAAAAAATATAAAGTATAGTGGATACAGTGTGGGCTTGATCAGACCTCACACTAGAGCGATGATGATTCTTCTCACTTCTGCACGTGTTTGTGTATGTATGTGTGCGTGTGTTAGACTGACTGTTTGCTCCCTCTGAAGTCCCGCCAAGGGTGTGTTCTGTTTATTAGTAGATGAGGGAAATGAGGGGTGGGTCAGCAGTGGGAGCGGTGTTTTCGGAGAGGACCAGAGAAGAACACTACAGTCTAAACACCCATTCCAGCTGCTGCAGGACACTGTGCTGGCCAGAAAAAGCGTCGCTCCTTCCGTTATATCATATCCAATGGCCCACATGCCTGCCTTCCCATATTCAGACACTCCTCACATAGCAGCCAGCTACACATTTGTCTGGTGAACCTGTCCTAGGGTCCTGTAATGTCACGTCTTTTCGTGCTTACTGAACTTACTATCGCAGGACTCGATCAGTCCCCAGCTGGATAATGATGAATAAGCTCATTTATCATCAGCCTTCTTCATAGAACTCAAGGGAGATATGGTAGTAGCGTCACTGAAACTAATGAGAGGTTCGACTTTTCTGCGCCAAAGCCTCAAAACACATGCAAGTGTGCGTATGTGTCATGTGCATTTCCAATCAGAGGCAGAAGCCAGAAACGTGATTGAGACCGGACGCCCCCTGAGTGCTGTAACAGGAGGAAGAGCAGTGAGGGGCGATGGCCTAAGCGCTTCTGTCAGCCGATGACACTTCCTATGAGCGCTTTTATTACTTCTGCTTCTATGAGAGGAACTCAGGCTCTGGGCCCTTGAGTGATTTTTACGCCTGCATTCCTGGTGTATCGCGGCTACAGCATAGCCACAATACAAACTGTTCCATTTCCAGCTGCAGCAGCGGCTTCCTGTAATTCCCCATGCTTCATAAGTCTGCTCTGAGTGTTTACATAGTATACACACAGACAGCTTTCACAAGCAGCCGGTGAAACTGAGAAGAATGTTTATTGATGAACGTGACACCACAAGTCAAGGCGACTGTGAGGCTGTAGACTCCTCTATAAAGTATTGAACGCAGACACGCACTGCAGCCCGTTAAGGTGAACTCAGATGTCTGTTACTAAATATTTATTATTTGGCGATGTTTCATTGACCGCCTCTGCACACGTCTGGTAATTCCTTTAAGGCCGATTCCACCATCTTGAACATAGCAATGATCTACTGAAGTGACCACCTTCTTCTTTTTCTTCCAAAATCCTTGTCCTTCCTTGTTACTGTGATTCTCTGAATGGCACTGTTTCCACAGAGAAGATGGATAGAGTTCCCTCTTGTGTGGTCTCTTCACACAGCCTGGGCGGATGATGCTCGACTTCAATGGGCCACCCGCCTCTTAGTCTATGAACTGAGCACAGTCAGTCCAAGCCAAGCTGCTTTGCTTGTCAAGCTGGAGGATGCATCTCCTGATGTATTGGGTACAAAGTGAAAATTCATTTTGATTTGTTTTTTTTTGTTTTTTTTGGGATAAAGTGTCTTTAGTGTACACTCAGTATTCATATGTTCAGTGTTTTGAGAAAATGTTATAAGATGGCATTTGCCATGCTGTCATTTGAACATCTGGAGCTCTCCAGTTAAATTCCCATACTGCTTATAGTGTGCAGCCAATAACATGATAAGTTTTGATGTGCCACTTCGCTGTTGAATCCCTAAATCTGATTGTTCAGAACGTGTTGATTTAATTTGCTATAAAAAAAGCAGCTCTGGCAATAGGTTTATATTGATGCCATTGTTCGAATATGTTGTCATTTCTATAGTAACAGTTCACCCACAAGAACTTGCATGGCAGACAGTCTAAATAATCTATGCCTAATAAATGGATTCAAACCTGTTGTAAATTAACAAAGAGAAATATGTAATTGGTGATATGTTTAAGTTTTCTGTGAGGAGATGTTTAACATTTGTGTAAGGAGTTTCCACTGTTAACTCTTTGGAGCAGTACATTTTCTGCTGCAGGTCTTCAGGATAGAGGACAACCTCAGGGCAACTGTTTATAGCCACTATAATGTAAGTGATAACAGGAACTAACTTGCCTCACAGATGTTTTACAACATTAAATGTAACTATATACAGTTAAAAAGCATGCTATGTCATTCATTAATAAATTAAAAAATTCTATATGAGGAATAAAACATTTTGGAAAATAATCCACTTTGGAGTGTTAACAGTAATTATGCTTTGCATGAGTCTGCAGATTACATCCATCATTGATTATTTTCTTATAATAGCATGGCCCCAAGTGTTTTTTTCCTCACTTACTGCATTGGATATAAGAAAAAAGTGCCCAACAAAGTGTCCCAATATCACGATGATGCAAAGATGAAGACTTTTTCCTCCAAATTTAATATTTTCTGATATTGGAACACGTTGGTTGGTATTATCTTAACTTACAGCATAGCCACTTATTGTACCAGCATTTAAAAAACAGGCAGCGTGAGACACATGGACTGTGTCAGAGGCAGCAGGGTTATAGTAACTGTATTGTTCTGTGGTGAAGAAGGAGCTCAGTTTGGGGACGAAGCTCTCTGTTTATTGGTCAATCTATGTCCTTATCCTCACGTATGCTCACCAGCTATGAATAATGATTGAAAGAATAAGGTCATGAGTTCAGATGGCAGAAGAGTGGTTTCTCCACAGGATTGCTGGGCTTACTATCTCTGATAGGGTGAGGTGCTTGGCAATCCAGGAGAACCTTGGAGTAGAGCCACTGCTCCTTGGAATTTAGGAGGAGGAGCCAGTTGAGATGGTTAGGGCACCTTACAATTATGCCCAATGGTCTGCTCTCAGTAGAGCTGTATCAGGCATATCCCAGTGGGCCCAGGGCAGACACGGGACCCACTGGAGAGATTATATCTCACAGTTGGCTTGGGAACATCTGGGGGATTGCTGATGAGGAGGATAGAGAAGTCTGGACTGACCTCCTCAGCCTGTGGCTACTGCTACTCCCAGTGGGAAAAGTGGAAGGAAAATGAACAAATGAAGGTTTTATCTAACTGAACAACATTAAAATAGCAAACTCATTGTTATTTTATTTAGCTGGCTTTCTTGTCTCAATTTTTTCTGTCTTTGCATGCAAATCACTGATGAAAATTACACTGAGGTTGAAAATTGATATTTTTGTTTATGTTTGCCAGGAGTTGAGTCTTGTCAGCATCTGAACAGAGAGAGAAGACTTTTTCTGGGGATGTGGTGTGGATGGAGCCTCTAGCAAGATTCTCTGACATTAATCCTGAGTTTTGGCCAAAGTTGGGTTTTTCTGGCTATAACATATTTTTACACATCAACTTTAAGAAATTATTAATATATTTCAGCAAAATGACATGGAAACATTTTAATGTTTAATTTTTCATCTTCTTCCAAAGATCCTGCAAAGTTGGGTACAGATCCAGTTTAACAAAAAAACAGTCTGCTTAAAGATATCTAAAACCTTGATAGGTAAGTGTGATCTCACACAGTGAATGTCGTGCTTTTGATCACGATGTTGTATAGTTATGTGCCATAGAGAAATGGACATAAGCATAATCAATTAAGTTTGTGATTAGGTACCAGCTGTCAAAATGCCTGCGATGCTCCTGTGCCGCAGTCAGAATTAGATCTTTAAATGTAATTTTCTCCCTTTTCACTTTTTGGGGAAAAAGACAGAAATTTACCTGTGGTTGAGATACGTGCGAAAGAGAAACAGATTTCAGTTCAGGAACGTCTGTTTTGAGAACTCCACTATATGGCCGAAGGTATGTGGACACTCTACCATCACATCTATATGCGCTTGTTGGACATCCCGTTCGAAAACTATGGACAAAACTATATGTAGTTGGCCCTCCTTTGCAGCTATAACAGCCTCAACTCTTCTGGGAAGGTTGGCCTGGCTCATAATCCCAGAGGTGTTCGGTGTGGTTGAGGTCGGGGCTGTGTTCAAGCCAGTGAAGTTCCTCACACCAAACTCGTCAAAGCATGTCTTAATGGACCTGCACAAGGGCATAGTCATGCTGGAACAGGAAAGGGCCTTCCCCTAACTGTTGCCACAAAGTTGGATGCATATAATTGTCTAAAATGTGTTTGTATGGAATAGCATTAACAAACTCTGAAAAACAGCACCAAACCATTATCCCTCTTCCACCAAACTTTACTGTTGGCACTATGCATTCTGGTAGGCTACAGCGTTCTCCTGGCATCCTCCAAACTCCGATTCATACTTCAGACTGCCAGATAATGCTTCACTATCATCACTCCAGAGAACACGTTTCCAATGCTCAAGAGTCTAGTGGCGGCATGATTTACACCACCCCAGCCGACGCTTGGCATTGTGCATGCTGATCTTAGGCTTGTGTGCAGCTGCTCGGCCATGGAAATTCATTTCATGAAGCTCATGATGCACAGTTCTTGTGCTGTTTGTCAATTTGGAACTGTCCAGTGAGTGATGCAACAGAGCATAGCAAATTGTACCTCCTCTGCGCTTCAGCACTCGGCAGCCTAAGCTCTGTGAGTCAGTGTGGTATACCACTTCGTGTAGATGCTTACACTTCACAATTATAACACTTACACTGGATCTAACACTTTGACCATGGCAGAAATTTCACAAACTGACCTATGACATTGCCACGTTTACATCACTGAGCTCTTCAGTGTGACCCATTCTACTGCCAGTGTATGTCTATGGAGATTGCATGACTATGTGCTTGATTTAATGCACCTGTTAGCAATGGGGGTGGCTGAAACACCTGTACTCAATCATTACGCAGGGTGTCCACATACTTTTGCCCATATAGTGTGTGTACATGGTGGAAAATTTCACCATGTGAAAGGTTTTCCCAGGCTGCCATATGTTGTATAGGTCTAGCCTATACCATTGTTTACGCTTCTTGTCATTTGAACATAATTTAATAGTATCTGGAGCATCTTGAATTAAAACTCTTATCAGATTTTAACTGAATCTACTTCAGAGATCTATAGATATAAGGAATTGATGCACACCTGCCAGGAAACAGAAGAGGTATAAGCTGTGATAATAGATTAGGTGTTTTATCTTGTAAATAATGAATTCATAGGTTTAGTCATGCATGCAGAAGTAATAAGGACAAATTCAACCAAAGTGACATAAAGAGTGACATTTGTAACTCTTTCCAAATGGGAAGAAAAAACGTTTTCTTTGTATGCGTCATTTTTGTGGCGCATTCATGTGGTGGTGTTCACGCATGCTGTGATCGATGGCAGTACTTTCCAGGAATGAAACTCCACTTTGCCCCTGAGCAGAAACACAAGCTGACTGAAGCAGGAAGGGCTATTTTCAGATGTGATTCACATTCATTTCAAATGAACTCCATTGATGAGCCTGGGTTTTCGTGGAAAATGGCAAAGACACCTTATATGGTATTCACGGTCGCTTGTTGCCATTAAGTGGATGGCTTAATTAAAGCACTGCCTAATTTGCATGCATGAGTTTGAGGAGAGCGCATACATATATAGGCGGCATTAAGAATGAAAAGCATTTAGCCGAGAACTTGATGCCCCCTCCAAGCTCAGCTCATTACGCTCTACCTCGAAGTGACCTTTCAGCCCATCTACAACTTGCTATTGAGTGCATCCCACACACACACACACACACACACACACATACAGTCACACACATTCATATTTTATCCCTGGTGTCAGGAGGTAATTTGTGGCTGCCTGATTCCTCTTTTGTAGCGAGAGCGGCAGGCCTATCGCGGTGAGTCACAGCGCTACGGCCAGCTGAGCGGGCCTGCTAATTAGGTAATTAACTGGAGAGCGGTGTTCGTGGAGGAGCTGTCACCCCTGGGCACGCTGGTGACGGAGGAGAGGGAGGAGAAAGCATTGCACTGTTCATCAGCGTGCAGATATAGTGAGGGAGAGATAAAGCAGGGTCACCGAGTGCAGCCGCTGCCTGGTGTACGTTCACAGAGGCACATACACAAATACGTGCTCACAGCAGAGGTATATGGACAGATAGGGACACATACACACACACGGGAGCAGCTAAAAGGCACATTATCAGAATTACAAAGAGAGATGCTGAGGAGAAAGTGAAAGACCAAAGAGAGAAAAGAGATAGAGATGAAAAGAACCTTGATGTGAGTGAAGGGGAATTTAATATCACAAAGGAGCAGAGATGAAAACATCAAGCTTGTCATTGATTTGTGTCATTCTGTATGACTCAGGGGGGCTGTGAGTCATAACGTACTGGCTTTCACACACCCCTAACCTCTTATACCGAGGCAGTCTGCCCATTAGAACAGGTGCAAGAGGATAAACATGTTAAAACATGTCACATCAAGTCATTTATTTTTAAACCTCTGGTTCTTTTTTAATGTATTATTGTAACTGAACAGTGATGCAGCCTCATACTCGGAATAAGTATTATATTGGCAAGAAATTTGACCTCCTGAGTGTACATTCAATGTACTAAACAGCAGACAAGACACTAGTATTTTTAGATATAATGAGCATTGCAAAAATTAAATAAAATAAGATAAATAATATAGAGGAATGGGTGGCACGTGCCAGCAGGTGGAATATTAATTCTAAATAGCTTGCGTGTGTGTGTGTGTGTGCGCGCGCTCGGGTGTGCACACGCATTGTGCCCTGTGAGGTCTGATTCAGGGTATATTCACACCTCGAACCCAGGGTTCCTGGGATAGGCTTTGGATCCACAGAGACCCTGACCTCTTACTGAAGATGAATGAATGGTTATAAAGGTATGGTATAGAGGATGTACAATTGAACAGAGACGCAATTGCCTTTTTATGAAAATAATTATAACTAATGAGATCTCAAAGGCAAATGACAGTTAGAAATAGGCTTAATTTGAATAGAACAACCTCTGTGGCATCAATCCTCCCTCTTGATGGCTGTTAGCCGTCACTTAATGATGAATAAATGATCGAAAAATGAAATGAAGTGATGATACGAACTGGGAATTAGTTTATATTTGGTGAACGGCTCCCAAATGCATGGTTTGTTTGTAACATGATAAGAGAGCACAAAAAGGATGCCTTTAAAACTTTAAGTCACAGGTTTCTTTTTTTAGAAGATTTGATTTATTCTCTAATTAATCTGCTTTGATATCCAACATAGTGAGAATATGCAGAATGGACACCTATGCTTTATTGTGCTTACTACATGCTTAGCTAGCTAGTAACCTTTGCAACAAGTTAAATGGGACTTTCTGCCAACATATGAGTGACGGGATGCACTATGACCAACCAGATACAGCTACGTTCATTTCATATTCATTATTTTTGAGCCTGGTTTGTTAGACCCAGTGGTCATTTAACACAAAGATGAGGAACTGTGAGCTTTTTGTGCTATTTGGCAGTTAAGTCATATATCCCTGCTAACAGTAAATAACAGCTTGCCTTGTTAATCCTATTAGCATTAATTAATTAAACTTGCATTCCTTTAATGTGATTGTTATCCTTCAATTCTCAGATGTTCCACTTGACAAGTAAGGAATAAAACACAAAAGGGCATGGTGTTATAGGATAATAATAGGATAATAAATAATGGATAATATTCAGGGTAATAATCAGCCCAAAGTTGAGAGTTTCTTTATTATACCACACCAATTTTCCAGCGATGACAGTTTATCATTAATTAAAGAATGACACATCACACTTTTATCCATTTATAGTTACATTTAATGTTGTGGAACGTCCTTGACAGAAGTTCATTCATTCATCTTCAGTAACTGTTTTATCCTGCTCAGGGTTGCAGTGGATCTGGAGCCTCTCCCAGGAACACTGAATACTAGGTGGGAAATTCACCATGAATAGGATGGCAGTCCACAGTCACAGGGTACCATTCATACCTAGGGGCAATTTAGCATAGCTAATCCATGCATGTGTCCATGTGGCAGTGTGTTTTCAGACAGTGGGAGGAAACTGAAGAACTCAGAAGAAAACCCATGAGAACACCAGAAGAACATGCGAAACTCTGCATAGACAGTAAACTGAGCTCAGGATCAAACCAGGAAACCTGAGGCTGTGAGGTGACTGTGCCAGCCTCGAAACATGTTATTTCCTGTTATCACTTACATTATAGCAGCTAGAAACAATCTTTCCCTCACCAGTTTACTCTCTCTTGACGAAAAGAAACCATAAAGCCAGAAGTATTCTGTCCTGAAGACTTTCCCATGGTGGAAAACTTACTGACCTTTACAAAACGCTCGCATTAGAGTCTCCTTCCATAAATGTTAAATAAATGCCTCATTACAGAACGCTTGGTCATATCAATGATTATAAATTTGTACTTTGTCTTAGCTAGGCAACAGCACTTTTCTAATCCATTTATTATTATGTTTAGGTTATGCGGTGCATCAGACATACAAGTCAATGTGCTAGTTGTTGCTATAGAAACAATAATGTATTAAAACAAGCACATTAATATAAACCTGCGATTTGAATTACAGTCAGAACTACTGTGAGAGAAAATAAATCAATACCTTCTGACCAATCAGATTCAAGAATTCAGCATTGCCGTGGTATAATGTGAATTATTATTATTATTATTATTATTATTATTATTATTGTTGTTATTATTATTATTTAATTAATCTCTGTCCATGTCTGATAATACAGCCTGCTTAACCATAACTTTTATATTTCATGGTAAATCCAGTGTATTGAACCATTAGGTTGCACCTTTTTCATTTCTCCCTTCAGGACCTGGACATGCACAATATCACATGTGTATAAAGGGTCTAAGATGAATGCTGAAGTGCAGTATGGAGTTGTATAGTAGATGATGCATTTCAGTCTAAAATAAAAGCCCAGAAGGGCATTTCATAAAAGCTTCTTCCTGCTTCTTTATCATTTTAATAGAAGGCTTTTGTACTTAAAACAATTATCTTCCAAATTTGCAAGTAAATGCTTCCCTTTCCATTAAGCAGAGATCACAGGTCAAACGATGACACAGAGATGAATAACGCAAAGAACACTGATGAGAACCCCCAACTTTTACAGGATCACAAGGTGAAGGTGTGACTTTCTGTTTTTTTCTGTTTTTTTTTTTTTTTTTTTGCAGCTTTTCTGCGTCATCAGAAGATGTGCGTTTCCCAGTCATCCCTCCTGAATGCTTAAACAGAAGCAGTCATTATGGTACGTATCTTAATTTCATTGTCCATTTCCTCTTGGATTCTTTTGTCTTTTTTATGTTCCTGTGCGTCACAGCCAGTGGGCTTTTATCCTTGACATGCGTCTTCTGAAGGTTATGTGGGTTTTTTTTCCGTTTTTTTTTTCTTCTCTCTGGCTGCATGGGAGAAAGATGATGAGGTTGACATCACCTCGTCATTCCTGTCAGATCTCATTTGGGCTTGGTCTGCCATTCTGATCGGACATAAAAGACTAAGGTCTTATGTGTGTGTGTGTGTGTGTGTGTGTAGGCATAGCATAATTAATTGTGCCAAACAGGAAATAATTATATGAAATCTGAATATATATTTATGAATATATATATATTCCAATTATAAATGATTCAGTAAATCATAAAATTTACAATGTGTTTTGACAGATTCTACTTTTTAGGCTTCTAAAAGTAGAACATTGGACCTTAAAATGTATAATGGAGATTTCTTTTGCCTCAAATATTATGGCAATTGGAATAGCATTCACACAGGGTAATTTAATTTGACCACTCTAGTGCATGTAGATTTTAAAAATGAAAGTGTGTCAATCAAGAGAGAAGAGAAGATTTGGAAACCCTACAGACTGAGTGCAGGGCATAACCAGAATCAACGAGGTCCACAGTGCAGTAATATGACCCACTGTCCTGAAATGTCCTCCAACCGCTAATTTCTAATCTGTTATATTTCCATTCTCCCATGAATTGCTCTGACTCAAATAAGACTGTTTAATTTTACTGAGTTAAATATTTGTGTTTACAGTTCTCTCTCTGTGCGTGTATTCGTCCTCTTTTTCTCTCTTGCTTCTCACCGATTACTGAAAAGGCATACTATAAAAATGCCATGTACCCCACAGATAATGTGGGGGGACATCAGCTAACATTACTGCTATCAGCTAACCTTACTGTTATCACCTAATGTTATTGCACCTAGCAAGTTGATTTCACTAACAACATTATGAGTAATTTGCATTTTACAGTCTGCCAAATGTCCTCATAAACTCTTACATTTCTATTCTTGCATAAACTCTGGTAGCATGGCATGTTGTGAAAGTTAAAGATAATAGTGAGTTTGTGGGCATAACGTTTAATTCCGTGGACATAAAATGTCCTCCTCTGCTGTTCTGAGGTCTGTTCAGAACATGTCATCACAGCTGACTGGGTGTTGGAATGCTTATTATTTAGCATAGTAGCCTACATTTTCACTATATTATCAGGGCAACGTTGTAGGGCTGGACGATATGGACAAAATCTTATATCATGATATGGATAATTTCATATCTTGAAATGATATGGTATATACATTTTCTCTAAAATTGATTAAAAAAATTAACTATACAAAACAACTGCGTGCATTCATGACTTTTCTGCTGCACACCTTACAAATGACCATTTTCTTGTCTGTGTCTGATATCTTATACCCATACCACGTCCAAACGACAGAAGTACTTCCCTTTTTAGGTACAAGCTCCTCATCTTTTAGTTGGGCTCAGGCCTGTTCTATGTCGGAGAGGTGTGGATTTCTGCTCTGTGTCATGCTCCTCCATGATTGTTTTTGTTACAGCACACAGCTAGTAGCTCCTAACTCCAACCTGAGTGATGTAAATTGGCTGCCGAAAAGTGGCTTTTGCAACACTGGCGATATAGATGATATAGGAAAATATCTATCAATAGACAACATGTATTGCCAGATCATACAGCCCTACATCACTGTTTCCATATTGGATTTGAAAACTGGAGATGATACATTAGAGGTAAAAAACAAAACCTTCCAAAACTACTGCAATCTATACCTCTGTGTCTTCATAGCTAGTCAACAGTCAAGTGCACTAGATTCATGTCGCTTGCATTCAATGTTGTATGCGGTCCATGTGTGATTTACGTGTTCCACTATACCCTCTCTATCTTTAGCTCACTATACTATATTATTTGCGGCCACTAAGATTTCTGTTTTGTGTTTTCCCTTCTTGTCTTTAAACAGGAAATGTAAGCGCTTCATGCTTTTCCTCCCCTCACATGTCTTCTAGGTTTGGCATTAGTAATCATAATATCCAGGCATAAATCTCTGGGAAGCAGCAACATTGTGAAATTCCAAGTGTTTCCACATAAGCAGTGCTGGGAATCAATAAAATATGATATGTTATGATGATAGTGCCACACTCTTGGAGCGCTCCATGTTTGTCATATTTCTCACAAGTGGTTACGCGAGCCAGCACTTCTTCTCTGACAGAGGTACCTCTCAATAGTGCCTGACTTCCACCTACAAAACCCCCCCCCCCCCCCCCCCCCCCCCCCCCCCCCCCCCCCCCCCCCCCCCCCCCCCCCCCCCCCCCCCCCCCCCCCCCCCCCCCACACACACCAGTGTTAAATGGTTCATGTTGTACTTCAAAAGAATAATATTCTTTGGTTTACAGATTCAGTTGAATGCGTGTGTGTCCTTGCATACTCAAAGCACTAAACTGTAAAGTGCTTTGGTCTGATAATTGGAGGTTCAGCAGCAAACATGTCCTACCGGATATAGCTGAGCTGTAAGAGATGGTTTTCTTGTGCGTTTATGACATCCTATTCATTTATACAATAAACTGAGCCTTCATTACTTAAATAAAACCATGACACATTTTATTTAATGTAGTCTTAAAGCCATCTTGACCATTTTTCCTGTTTGAAGACAGAAAATAGAAAAAGCCATAACTTCATATGTGAATAATCACATACATTATTTTTCACATGTAGTGCATTTATATTTGACGTGATTTTTACTGGATGATTTATTTTTACATGTTAAGTTTTCAAAAGTAAGGCGGGTTAATTTTTTTACATTATGTTATTACATGATTGATTTTCACACACACACACACACACACATATATATATATATATACAGAATACATTATTTTTCACGTTATTTTATTATATGATTTATTTATTCTTCACATATTAATATTTTCCTTAGGTATATGATTTCATTGATTTTATTATGTTATTTATTTATTTTTGCATGTTCATTTTTCACATGTAAGGCATGTGATTTTATTGCATGACTCATTTATTTTTTCATATATAGAGTGTAAACATTTTATTTTTCATGTTATTTTTCCACATGATTTATTTATTTTTTAACATATAAATATTTTACATGTAGAGCATGTGATTTTATTTTTTACATTATTTTATTACATGATTTATTTGTACTCATATTACTTTTTCACATGTAGTACATTTGCTTTTTCACATAATTTTATTACATGATTTATTTATTTTTTTCACATTACGTTTTCACATGTAAGGCACGTGATTTTAATTTTCACATGTGATTTTATCTTGTTTCTTTTTGTTTTGTTTTGTTTTTTCCTGTAAGGGAAGTCCAAGCATGCTTCCCTGGAAAGTGTTTCTGAAAGTCTTCATGACTTAGCATTGTGTGAGGGCCTGTGCTGCTTTCTAACGTAAGTGAGCCAAATGTGAGCCTGTGTTTAAGTGCTTTTATGTGTTAGTATTAGGTTCAAATCTTAAGTGAGTGAGCCCAGAGCTGTGGAAAGCGAGGTCAAAGTAGAAGGAGACTGTTTGAATGTTTCGGAGTTGATGATCCTGAAATAGAATCATTACTCAAAGTGTTTACAGTCGTCGACTGCCATCTTCTTCCTGTCTCTCTCTGTGTCTCTGTTTCCAAAGAAGTGGGCTTAACACACAATGGGTGTGCTCATCAACATAAGTGATTGTTTAACACTCTGGTATCCAGGTGAGAGCAAAAACAGAGCTAGTGAGCAGGAGGCAGTTATTGGGAGAAGTCGTATCAAATGACTTATAGTTATTTATCTGCATTCCAGGCAGACATTATTGTTTTTGCTTGATGGAAACTGAATGAAAGACAGTTATGGCTCTTGGACAGTTTGCTTTTACTTCTAAGGATATAGTGATTCCAAAACAGTGGTAATTAGGGCCTGCTTTGGAAACTTCTATTTCTAAGAAAATCACAGCACAATATAAACTTATTTCAAGTCAGATTGAATAAATGAATGTGGTTATAAAAATGTTTTTTACTTGGTGTTTTGCAACAGTCCAGGTTTTCTTGCCAACAGCTTGTCTGTGTCTTCTTTTCCAACTGTCAATATTTCAACCAATTTCTTCCATATTTTTCTTCACATTGGCCAGGATATTGTTCAATCCTTAAGTGAGAGTGATGCTTCACAGAATGAGGTTACCCTACGGAAACTGATGAGCAGCTGACACCAAACTCCATGCCAAGATGATTTCCCTTCTCTAAATCTGCTCCACAGATGACATCATATGATTGATTTTTTTCTCCTGAAAGATATTAGAAATCCATCCATGTTGATGTTAGTCAGTTGTTTTTGGCAAAGCCTCATTTCGGGAAGTTATTTAGTGCTAACAGACCATTCCCTTAGTCTCTGCAAATTCACCCTTTATCACTGCAGTTTGGTCAGTCACAAGTGGGCCAATGCATCCCGTGTCAGAAGTCTAGATATTTTAAAGGCTGGGAATTACAAATATAAAAATGATCATTAGAAGGAATCCATCCTGAACTTATCATGTGATTCACAAGCACCTCTGATCTTTTATTAAATGCCGCAGAAGAGCAAGGGTGTATTATTGACCACAGTGGCACGTTTGCCTTGCACGGGATTGGGGGTTCAAATTCCGCCTCCATCCTGTGTGCGTGGAGTTTGCATGCTCTTCCCGTGCTTTAGGGGTTTCCTCCAGGTACTCTGGCTTCCTCCCCCAGTATAAAGACATGAGTTGTTGGCTGATTGGCATTTCCAAATTGTCTGGAGTGTGTATGCGGTTGTGCCCTGTGATGGGTTGGCACCCTGTCCAGGGTGTTCCCCGCCTTGTGCCCCGAGTTCCCTGGGATAGGCTCCAGGCTCCTCCGTGACCCTGTGTAGGATAAGCAGTATAGAAAATGGATGGATGGACATTCATGATCAAACATTTTGCAGCATAAAAAGACCTTACAGCTCTGTTAAAGAAACCTTATTTAATGTTGGACATGATGATTGTTAAAAAAAAAAAAAAAAAAAAATTTCAAACTCTTCACAAGGCAGACAGTTGACCTTGATAAAATAGCTTCCACTGAAGTATCATTCTCTGAATGTTTGTTTCTAAAGCGAGGTAGCAGAAGTGAGGCATTAGAGGGCTGGGCGTCTGTTTTTGGCCAGACCTTTTTGTCTCAATGTGGCCCTTATTAAGTGGAGATCTGTAAACAACAGGCGCATTGTTCACTCTTGGAGCGGTGTAATATCGTAAACAGCAAACTCCTACAGCTGAACTCTCCAAGCTGGAAGCAGTTGCCTGAAGATGTTAAAGCCTTTATCACATAACTTGAGCCAGAGGAGGTGCCAGGCCTTGCATTGGCTAACACACACACACACACAGTAAGGGACAGAAAGAGAGAGATGGATATTGAGAAACTAAAACTATATTGTTTTAAGTTTGGAGCCATGTATACACCTACCTGTCAGTATGGATACATGATTAGTTTTTCACTGCCATGTTTTAAATTATCTGCCCCATCATTTGCACTGTTGTTTTTAATTACAAATGTGTTTTGTTATCAGTAAGTAAGGTATAAAACCCTTGGGGATGTGCTTTTATGGGAAAATAATCAACAAGAATGTGGTGTGATGTGGCCTAACACAAAGCAGAGTGACTTTTATCACCTTGTAGTCGATTATTCTTCAATAAAAACATGACAAAAAAGCAGCTTGTCATGTTACAGAGAAACCATAAAGCCCTCTGTTCTGAAGACTTTCCTGCATTGGAAAACTTAGTAACAACTCTGACTTTTACAAAGTAATGACCCTGGAGACTAATTCTATAAATGCTCAATAAACTCTTCAGGGAAAATTTAACCAGATCAATGATTATGCACATTTTTTGTATCAAGTTACTATAGAAACAAGTGCATTAATATAAACCCATGATTTGCCTTGCTACTGGAACTACTGTCAAAGCTGCTGTTACAGACAATTATGCTGAATTTGACTAAAAGTCGTAACTCAGAATTCCCGACTTTGAAAAACCAAAGATGACGGCCCCCAATTCGGAATTCCTCCTCAGAAACGCAAGACTGTCAACTCAAACCTTCAGCAAGTGATGTCAAATCAACATGGCTGCTTACAGCATCGACAGTAAACAAAGTAGCACCTTTTACCTTTGAATGAGTTATACTGTACAGTATATACAAGTATTAGTTTTAGATCAATCAACATACAGATACATTCGCTTGTAAAGCTTTAACACTGACTACAGTTTGGAGGAGGAAAATATACAACACTCATCACAGTTAACTGGCTAGCTTGTTGCAAACAAAAATGAACATGGAGGCATCCATGGTTTTTTCCCCACTTTGTACACACTTGAACACACAGAGTTTGAAAATGACATATTTCCCATTTCCGAGGTAAGTGGAATGTCACATTCAGCTACACCTTCTGACCAATCAGAATTTAAAATTCAACAGCATTGTGGTATAATTTTCAATTAAAGTATATAAGTGTACTGTATAACAAAAGGCTAGGGCAGTAGTCTCATAAGGAGTACATGTAACAAAATGTACTGACATTGGACAGCACAATCGCATGCAATAATGCAGTATGTGACTGGATAACAATAAATACAGAATACAAATTTTAAATGTAGACAGAGCACCCAGGACAATTGACTTGTTTGTGCAATGAGTGGAGTGGTTTAGGTGATGTACAGTGTGATGGAACTGATTTATCAGTACAAAGTGTATGGTCTCAGATAGAAATAGGAATGAGGTCAGAGTTTGTGGGTCCAAGAGTAGGAACTGTTCCTGAGTCTGGAAACAGGCCCAGATACTCCAATACCACCTGCTAGATGTGGAAGAAGCCCTGCTCTGATTGCGTATACAGTGTCTCTGATGATGATATGAGTTTTTCTCTTATTCTTAATGAAATCTTTTGAAGCTCCATTGATAGTGAGCTGTTTTTACCCCTACAATGTTAGTGGCTAGGAATGGTGAGGATACCATAGCAGGAAGGTCAGTTCACTATCTAAGTATTTAAGTGGACAGAATGCCTTCAGGAAGTGCAGACTTCCTTTCGTGCTTTATTGATGAGATAGGTAGCTTCAGGAAAGGAGTCAGTGATGTGCAATTCAAGGAATTTGAAGTCACCTACTTTTTCCACTCCTATCCTACCCTTTATAAGGTTAGGACACTTCTGTCCTACCCTTATAAATACTTACAGCAGTTTAGTATAGCTTTTCTATTGTACAATGTTGTTTTACTTTGACACGTTATAGTCCAGAATCCTGGAATCCTTTTTGTTTCTCACCACACAGTGTGGAACATGTATGCTAGCAAATCCATGATCACTATTTTGAAATTATTTTAATTGGTAAGTGAGTCATACTATAAATATGTATGTACCAGTTACTTTTTCTGCTGTACTGATTTATATCTATCAATTTCTTTTCCTCATACTTTAGAATTTTGCTCACTACATTTTTAAACACTACAGCAGCTGCATTTCTCTAGAATATATTTGTAAACTCATAAGGGGAGTCAGACAGCTTGAAAAAGTCAATCTAAATTCCTAATTAATCTAAACCTTAATATACTGTATGCGACTGTGAGAATGAGATCTAATACCCACCGACCTGCTGCTATGTGCACATTTTTTTTAATCATTCACCTAGTTTGTCAGCGAGTTATCATGCTAGCTAAAACTGAAATTAGGAATAAAGCTGTTGTTAGCTAACAGGGTCATATAGGTGAAGACTGAAGCCATTGGAAATTATTCATCAGAGTATTTTTCTACCAAACAGTCCAGCACAGAAATCTTCAGTTGTGTAGTAATCACAGATGTTTCTCTATATTTTCTGATATTTTTTTTTCCTGGTGGATTTATAAGGCATCATTTAAACATATCATGTAATGTTTAGGATTTAGTTTTAGCGCATAAATATAAAGCTACTCATAGAAAATTAATTCACACATTCTGTCTAATCAGTATCGAGAATCCAGCAGCACTGTGGTACAAGCTACTATAAACAGAAATGCAATAAAACAATGATTAAGGGCATTGATGACCAGAGGAGCAGAAATAGTTATGAATTTAGATTCATGTGTTCATACAGAAAGTAGCTTTCTAAGCTTTGACCAGTCAGTCTAAGACTCCACGGTCACCATAGTGACAAATAGAGCATCACAGGATCCCTCTGACCAGGTGTAAGAATCATCAACTCATGCTTACACACCTCTAAAGGTCCCTGTCTGAAGAATACCTTGAGTGAAACAGGTAGAGGCTTGCCACAAAGGTAGGCGCATGCCAGTGAGTGATCCGGCTGTCATTCCTGACTCCATGTTTCACGTTTGTTTTGGAGATTCCACCATGACGACACAAAGTGAGTGAAGCGGTGTGGAGATAAATCCAGCTGGTTCCATGGGTGATCCTCTGTGGGGCTTCCCCAGGGAGTGAATACACATGGGCTTGCCATGTTACCATATTAGGTGGCTCCCTTTAAATTCCTGGTTTCCTCATCATAATAAACAGTAGGTGTGTGGGTGGAAACTGAGTCAAAGCAAAACAGGTTGATCTGTTGGTGTTGGGCAATATGGGTATGAGTGGGGTCCTCGTTCAGACACAAGGTGGCGTTATGTTAGAGTCTTTAAGCCTGGATCGTTCAAAGCAGTGAAATAACTGTGTTTGAGTTGGTTTTACCCAATGTTTATAATGTTCCAGCTGTGTGAGAACAAAATTATTTGACACACTGTATATCATAGTTTTATGTACTTTGTTATTTATTGGAGGTGGTAAAGATCAACTTTGACAAAATGTACTCTGTCCAAATAATCCCTTTCTTCTTTTTGTTGTACTTATGTTTTCTTTCTTTTTTTTTTCAAATTGCAAACCACACTGTAAGAAGTGTGACAAAACACTTTGGTATCCTAGCAGTAGTGCCATATTGCAGGCGAGGACTGTTGATTTAATTTTAGGTGTTTGTTTATATCAGTGAAGTCTGTATTTATCTGTCACTGTGTGATTTCAGTCAAAGCAAACAGCATCTGTTTTGACTCGTTTTTTTAAAGTATATTGCCAGTCATCTCTTTTTCTCATACTACAGTATATCGCATACACCAGCTGACCTCTACATGATGATAGATGTTAAATGAAGCATAGTACTGAACATACTTGTTTCTCCTTTTTTGGGACAATTTTTTTCCCTCAGACAGTAGGAGGGTGGAGTAAAAACAACTCCAGTAATAACCCGTGGGCGAGTATGTTGCACACATTAATACACAATGTCGTGGCATGTTGTATTCACTGTGTGCTCATCCTCAGTGATGCCCCAGGTCATGACTGGGTCGTGGCGTCTGTACACCCACACGCTCTTAATGCTGACACACACCTCTCGTAAACACACACCCATCTACCATGCCAAATATAGCAATGATCATCATGACACACACACTGTTCAGACAGACAAGTGATTTAACATGATTCGTTCAGAATATGTGTCCCTAGGGGAGCACTTTCAGATCCACTAGACTCAAGGAACTCTCACTGTCTGTCGATAACATCATCTGGCTTGTTAATCGTAATACACACTTAACACCCACTGAGCTCACCAACGGGGAGACGAGATGAGGTCTGCCAGTTTGATTCATCCAGGTTAAGTGTGTAATTATTTCATGGAGTAGAGTATGAGCATGTGTGCTTGTTCTTTTGAAGGAGTTAAGCAGTTTGCCCAAACTCAAACTGAGCATAACTTTGTTAATCTTAAGCCCTATATTGAATTTCAAAACGTGTGTAAGTTGCAGACAAACTATAGCATCACTGAATCAATTCCTCATATATCAGAAGATGTTTTGAGTCAGTGTGTTGCCCTGACCTGATAAAATAAGAACTGATAAAAGTTGCCGGTGGTTTTTACACTTCTAAATAAAGGTTCTAACAGTTCACATTGACAAACTGGAGCTCATTAGCCTAATATACCTAGTTTCACAGAAATCAGTCTCTCTCTCAAAGAATTAAAAAGCACTGATGTGCTGAAGACAGTAGGGAAAAGGCATGTGATGTGGTTGAGTCAAAAATTTTAAAATGAAATTCTAGCCATTTTTAAGTTAATAACTGTGGTTGGACCTCATTAAAATCTCTAATGTAGTCTAATAGTGAATGATGTTCCAGGCCTGTGGTTATTGATTTCCTAAAGCAACATACATTCACTTAAAAACAGTTATCCCCTTACAGTCACAGTATTAAGGCCAACACAGGCATGCCAGGTAAACTAATGGCCATGTACACAAATAATACACGTTCATTTTTCAATATAGTTTCTGGCTCAGCTAATAATGTCACTGAGGTCAGCTGAAATTTAGGGTGATTTCACACACATTTCTGTTTGCCGAGTCTGAATTAGAGAAAAATTTATACTTTTCGGTCTTGGGTTGGTTTCACAGTGCACATAGTGATATGAACCAAAGAGAAAAAAACATTGGCTGAGAAGAGCGTTGGCATGAAAACATGCTTGTAAAATTCTTTTGAGTAAACATATCTTTGGCAAACAATCTCGGGTAGTGACCACAATCACCCGAGCACAGAAAACCCGGAGTCAGTTCTAAATAAATGATTAGATAATTATATAAATAACTAGTTTAATTTTTTTATGTGTCATATCCAATGTTTATTTTCTCTTTTTATTCTTCAGTCCAACACACCTCACATTTCTGCAGTATTACAGCTCTGTCCTTTGGCCCAGTTTGAGCCTGATGGTCCCAGTTTAGGGGTTCACATCTGCAAAAAAAATTTCATGTTCATGGGGACCAGACAAATGTCAAAAATGTGTGTATTCTTATTAAAAATGAGACATTTGGTAAACTACATACTTGCCTCCAAACATGAGTACTCATGCCCACATGAACACATCCCAAGAGACATACAAATATGATTTACATTTAGGTCGAAATACAAAGGAAGATAAATAAAAACCACCAGAACAGGCACTTGGTCGAAACTCAATTCAACTTCCAATTCAAACTTAAAAATGGACAAAGTCCTATAGTTGGGTGTATTCAGGGTCATGTCACTTTCTCATTACAATCAAACCACACTAGAGTTCTCTTAGAACTAAACAGAGAACAGCTCACTTAGATACTCTCAGATAGGTTATTTTGGTCAGTACCTGATTGCTGAACTCTTCCCTCCCAAACGAACTGTTCCGAGGACGAAATCACACCAGGATTCCATTTAAAGGGACTAAACACTGCATATAGGTAAGCAACCTCAGACTCAAGACGTGATTTGATCAAATGACTTTCGCTTAGCTCAAATTTAGAGACACACAGAGAGAAAAAGTACAGAGACATTTCACTCATTGCTAGCACATTGGACCATATGTGAAGTCTACTTTCCTACACAGGAAGATCTGGGCTCAAAGCTGAACTAGCTGAACTTAAGAGTAAGAATGTTTCAGGAGTTGCTGAAAGTGCACGTTGCGTGATGGCCGAAACATGCACCCACATTACATTCATCCATCAACTTGTGTTCAGTCGCCTGCATTGCACAATTCAAACTCTTTTCAAGAAAACCTTTGATGAGATCAAGTCTGTCTGCAGCTCATGGCTTTATATAAAGTAAAAAGGATTCATCTTGGTAGGAGATCATAGTGGTCTTTTTAGTACACAACTGTAAATGTCTGACTGATACTATGTGCTGTAAAGGCCTTGAGCAGTTCAAGTGGTTTTGACCGATTGGTTGTTTTGGTGGTTTTTATTCATCTTACTCCGTACTTCTGCAACACAACCTAAATATGAACCTTGTGTGTGTATGTTTCTATGATATATGCATGCATCTAGCTCCTTGCCACATGTCTCATGATAATATGAATGCACAACAGTTTTGACTGTGTTTGGTCCCCATGAACAAAAGAGAATTTTTTTTTACCAATTTTACTTAAATAACTAAAAGAACCAAATGGTTTCCTTTTAGGTACTTGTTTTAGGGTTATAGTTAGAATGAGATATAGGCTTAGCAATAATTATCTAAAGTAAGGGTACAGAGTAAAGGCCTTTGCACACCAATTAAATTTGTAGTGTAAGAAATAATACACACTGAACACACTGTCATGAAAAAATAATCAACAATGGGAAGGTGTGATGCAACCTGACACAAAGTGGAGATACTGTTACCACTCCGAAGTTGATTATTTTCCAATAACAGCACACCGTCAAGTGTTTTATTCCTCTTATATCACAGCAATTTTCACGTTACCAATCTTTTTATTTATTAAAGAATGGCACATCATGCTTTTTATCCATTTATCATTACACTTAATGCTTTGGAACATCCACAAAAAAAAAATAATTCCTATTATTACTTTTTATACTTTATTGCAGCTATAAACTGCCGTTCCCTCAGCAGCCTCTCTTTTTCTCCTATTTCTTGAAGTTAATAAGACAAGAAAATGCAGCTTGTCATGGTACTGAGAAACTAGAAAGTGCAAAGTCCTCTTTCCGGAAGATTCTCCAATATGGGAAAACTTAATGTTACAGTTTTACCTCGGACTTTTACAAAGCGTAGACACTGGGGACTCCTTTCATGCTAAATAAACATGTCCTCACAGAAAACTTCAGAATATCAACAATACTAACAATTACACAACTTTATGTTTTAATCCGTTTATGTAGATTAGTAGTCTATGTGAATTATGTGTTGAAAATTTATCAACACCTCTGACCAATCAGAATTGAGCATTCAACAGTGCTGTGGAATTAATATATTATATAATATTACAGATGGATAAGAATAAAGAAGATTAAGAGTACAAAGTGCAAGGGTGAAAAGAAACCACAAGACATTAAGTCATTTAATGCCACATAGTAGGAGTTCCAAAAATGATTTTGCAGTTTTAAAATTAGAAACTCAGAGGAAGAAAATATTTGATTAACTTTTTTAAAATGACATATCAATGCAGAACGATGGTTTCAGACTGGGTGTGCAATTTGGCTTGTGCTTGTTTAAAATTTTATCATGCGTCATAAATTTTTGCCTGTTTTGCAACTGATTTTTTAAAAAATTATTTTAAGTATTTCAAAGACTATTTGTTATTTGTCTGTGTGGTTGAGTTTTATTGTGACAAAACCTCTCTGCAATTTTGCCAAATTCATCCTCCTTTTTGTATGAAGCAGCTTTTTAGTGATGGACAATATTTGCCCAAAGTAATGCCCAGTTTAATATTTAACATAAGTGGTGTGTGCGTGTGCATGTATGTGTGTGTGTGTGTGTGTGTGTGTTTGGGGGGGGGGGTCTTTTCACTCTGTGGCATTGGGAAATAAATACACTTGTCATGGCCTGAGACATTTTTAACATTCCAGAGATTTGTCCACTTATGCTTAAAAGCCTACACGTCCCAGCATGTGAAGGGAACGCTCTACACAGCTGCCTTGAGCATCTCTTATGTGTACCATGTCTTATGTGTTCTTGTGTGTGTGTGTGTGTGTGTGTGTATAAAAAGAGAAAGGGAGAGGGAATAAACAAGAATCTGATGCATCATCTCCATTGCATTATTTATTCTGTGTGTATTTTCTATGACGTTTATCACTTTTATCTTAAGAGCTCTGAGGTCAATTCTCCATTTTAACATTGTTGTAGAAAGTGGTTTTGTTTAAATGATACAACAGACACTGCACTTGAGAGAGGCGTCATTCAGAATTTGCTTACTCACTCTTTCTCTCTGTCTCTCTCTATCTCCTTCTCACCCTTCATTCAGACACTCTTACAGTCATTGTCTGAGCCTGAAAAATCCTCTTGCTGTCTATCTCTGATTTAGAGATCTTGTAGCACAGCCACAGTTTGTCATCAGTTTTACTGTTTCTGTGAACTTCTATTCCTCTTGCATTGTCCCACCAGCAACCAGTCTGCCTACGTCATTCCGTCTTAAGCCGTACTGCCGCTGATGCAGTTGATTTATTGGAAGGCGTATTTGTGTCCAAAGCCCTTTGCCAACTACATCTGGTCTGCAGAATCTTTTCTACAGGGCTATTGTGAGTTTAATCAGAAACAGATAATGACCCACAAACTTGAATTAGGAAATCGCCTAGTTAATGAACCAGCAGTGCCTGAGTTATCAGTAAGGATGGTTAATGTCTATTAATGCATGATGGCTGATGCAGTTTCACAGATAGGGTAAGATATAAATCTTTAATGTCAGACTTCTCCAACATAAACACATGGAGGGAGAAAACTACATTTGATGTTACATGTGTAATTATAGTTGCACTTATCTAAATAGCACAAAGTTGATTGAGAAATAAGAATTCCTATACCTGTTAAAGATAATGTGAAATGGAAATTTGAATGTATTTTTCTTTCATAGCATGACATATTTCCAAGTGAAATTGCAGAACTTTGATTTTATCCATCCGAATTTCATAGGCTTGAGAAAGACTGGTGTTCCAAAAAAACATGGATTCAACTCTAGACTTTATTTTGCAAAAGAAATAAATGTGTTCCATGATATTGTTGGTCTATGTATACACCAAGGTATTTGTAGAATGTAAGATGTGGGTGTGAATCAGGAGTGATTCATGCAAATTATTTCAATTCAGTTCAATTTTATTTCTATAGCACTTTTAAACATAGACTTTGTCACAAAGCAGCTTTACAGAAATTTGGATGCAGATCCCCCAGTGAACAAGCCAGAGGTGAAAGTGGTGAGGAAAAACTCCCTTAGATGACATGAGGAAGAAACCAAGAGAGACTCAAAAGCTAACCACGTCTTCATCTTGTTAACACCAGATAGTGGGGTTATAAATTATTACAGTTTACAGGTGTAAAAGAGTAAAGACAAACAGTAAATTGTGTTTCCTGATCATGAATACGAGTCCTGGGATGAATACAAGAGAGTCTTTATGATTACAGCAGCAGTTCTTAGGTACAAATCTACTGTAGATTTGTGAGATTATAATAATATCATGAAAGATAATACTGTGAGATTATCTAATAAAGCAAGGGTGAGACTTGGACAGTTACTGTATTTGTAAGTGCAAGTCTTTAGGATGTCCATGTGGAACAGTCCACAACAACTGATGGTGAGTTACAAGTGCAGAAAGCTACAAGCACCAGACAGAATCAAAACATCCTAGTTTACCAGAACTCTCTGTGCCCATGAACCTATTTAACTATTAAACTATTTAACACGATGCCTGACCAAACAAATATGTTTTCAACCTTGATGTAATTGAGACTGTGTCCGAGTCCTGGAAATTAATTAGAAAGCTGTTCCATAGCTGGGGGCTTTGAAGGAAAAGCTCCATCCTTTGCTGTAGTCTTTATTATTCTAGGTACTGATAAAGAGCCTGCACCTTTTGTTTGAAGCATTCAGTTCTTTATAGCTTATTAGTTATATTTTATAATCAATATGAAATTTTACTGGCAGCCAGTGTAGTTTGGATAAGATATGGGTGATATAATCAAACTTTCTCATTCTAGGAAGGAGGCTGGCTGCTGCATTTTCGACTAACTGGAGATTTTTTTGCTTCTACAGGACTGTCCAGACAGAAAGGTGTTACAATAATCTGATCAAGAGGTAACTAAAGCACAAACTTCCTCAATCTTCCTTCTATTATTAATAAGAGCATTTTGGTTACACCAATCTACTGTCTTATTAACTTGTTGTTGGAATAAATTGTTATCTTAATCTCAGCAGAGCTAAGAAAGTAGAATTGTCTGAAAATTAAAAAATGAAATGGCTTGGCTCATGACCTTTGTGATCATCAGTATACAATGTAAACAAGTGAATGAGATAGGGATTAGTGTCTGATCCATGTTTGACAGTAGGATGTCAGGTCGAATGGTCTTGAAAGCAGATGAATGATGTTTGTGCAGGTCACAGTGTGACTACAGCTCCTTCAGTGTTACAGCCAAGTTTATATGAAAACTGATATGGATCTAGTTTACTGTTTATTGTTTTAATAAGATGATAAATTAGAAACCGTTTCAAAGACTTCATTACAACTGATGTAACTGCAACTGGAGGAAGGTAATTATAATCTTTAGATCACAGACAAACAAAGCTTAGTAGCTGACACTAAAATTTTTTTTAGGCTTATCTGTTGCAATTTGCATTTTATAGTGGAACACACACACACACACAAACAATGACAGTGCCTCTATTGTGAAAAGGAGACTATAAGGAGTTTCAGGAACACTGCAAAAATGTGTATTCTGTACCTAGTGCAATTTGCAGCAACTTCAGCAGTGACAAAAGTGTGCTCAAATGGGCTCCTTGCACTCAGGGCTATGACATATTTCCATTTTGAAATAATCTCACATCTCTGGTAGCACTGTTTACATTCAGCAGTACAGCAAAACAGCAATGTCTAATTTGAGGATTTGGTTTTTTTTTCAGTCTTACAATAACATCATAGTGTTGGGCCAACGTTAACTTGGCTGTTTGTTTCTATTAATTTTTTTAATAGTTGTTCATATATGATGAATCATACAGTCTGACACCTTGTCCAGCTTACTAAAAGGAGATTTGCAAGTGTTCTTACATACCTGATGAATGCCATTGACAGACATGGGCTGTAAAATAGCACCATAGCCATTATAGTGGACGAGCTGGAAGAAGAAGCGCCATTTTGGTTATAATGCGGAAGTGTTTGTGCAGGTAGCACAGCTTACACACTGTTCAAAATCATCAACTTTATTTACTTCACATGAGAATAACACTGTCATTGGCTCGTGGCCCATGAAATCAACATACAGCACAAATGAGTGTGTCATATGAGATAATTTTAATCACTTACTGTGATTGACCCATGACAGCCAATCAGCTTGAAGCACAACTATCAGGTTGCCTCCCAAACTGCATACTACTATTCTATTAACCCTCTTGATGCATTTACAAATATGTAAGTAAATAAATGTAAAAAAAAAAGGAAAAAAATGGTAGTGTACTTCACAACACCCTCTTCGCATGTTTCAGATACAGCACATGGAATCTCTACAACAGAATTTTACCTTTCTCAGTCCATTATACCTACACTTTACTTTAAAATATATTCATTAAAATACTTCGTATTATTTTTTCATTCATGTATGAATCTGTTTAACGTCTCATGACTGAAACATCCTTTATGAGTCATCCACTATAGGGTATGAAAAATGTTATGTGTTAGTCCCACAAAATTAACTCGAGCCTGTCACATGAACACAATCCTATTTGGAATATTCCACAAGTCACATGTTCAACAGTAGGTTGCATCAGCTGAATTCCCTGAAATTCATGGGATAAAAACAGCAAGTTCTCTCTTTCAATTTTCTTTTATTTTCAATGATATTGATATTGACTGAGGAGGTCCCCGTTACTCAAATATTAGGCTGAATCACCCCCAAAAACTGATGTGGTCCTGAAACCCTCCAACATTTAAAACTCGATTCCTCTTCCAGACATTTCTGATGTGACTACTTCTGCTTTTGTTCATAGAGGCAGTTATTTGATGTGCAGTGGCTTTGACTGATGATGCACTGCGCTAGTTATGCAAATTTAGGGACATTTACAATTCAATTTACGATTTTTAAGTGCTTATCAGTGCAGATATATAATGCACCTGCTCAACACCCACACACACACACCTGCGTTTGACGTTCTGCAGAGCTCATTGCTATGACTCATGGCCCTTATCGGATATAGAACAGCTGTTTTCACAGATCTGTAGCTGTTGACTGTTTCTTTGCAGTCCACTCAAGACAAATCCAAGCAATTTCACTGCTTCCCAAACCAGCTGTTTTAGGAAATCTACTTAAATAAAGTCTTCTTCTTGTTGATCTAATTTTATTAGGTAATATATTATAGGTTATATATTATTATATTATAGGTAATATAGTATTATGGGGTAATAAGTATCCTCAAAAACCACATGCATCCCTGCACATTGTAATTTACTTAAGCAAGCCCTTTAATGATTAAGCAGGGTTTCCTTTAGTAAAGCACAAAAAAGAAAAACCAAGGTCACCAAGCTGATAACAGCAGAGCCATTGAGATTAGCATTCCTTATGCAACTTTTTGTTGTTCATGTTAAAATCATTTATGTTGAGATTTTAAATCATCTTGTTGACTTGGAAAGATCTCCTACAATGTTGCAAGGTTGACTGTGTTGTGCAGCATCATATTTTTCTCCAGTCAATATTGAATCAACCATGTGAGGCATGCTTTGTTATAACGAAGGCCTATAATGGCTTTTCTGTCTAACAATATGGATGTTTTATGAATGAATTTACTGTGTAAAAGGGCCACATAGTGGTGCAGCAGGTAGAGTTGCAACCTGACAGCTCCACCTCTCTGGTTTCCTCCAACTTCCAAAAAAAAAAAAATACTTGGAGGTGAACTGGTGACTCTAAATTGCCCTTAGGTGTGAACGAGTGTGTGAATGTTTGTGTGTCCATGGTGTACTCCAAAGGACTGGTGTCTCATCCTGGGTGTATTCCTGCCTCATGCCCAGTGTTCCCGCTATAGGTTCTGAATCTACTACAACCCTGACTTACTGGCTTACTGAAGGCTTACTGAAGATGAATGAATAAATTTATTTTATTAAATTGTGCATGTCTTTGCTGTTATGCTTCTCATCACTGACAGATGTGATGTTATAAACAAAATATGAGTTCATTCAGAATCATGACTTATACAATCATAAAATAGTGATGGTGACAAAGATGTAAACTGTGTAAATAGAAGCAGTATGAACAAATAAAGTGAGTCTCTTGTAAAGTGCCTGAGTGCAGTAGGTATTATTTAATTCAATTCAATTTAATTTTGTGTATTTTATGTTTACTTTTAACAATAAACATTGTCACATAGCAGCTTTCGAGAAATCTGGATGTAGATTTATATCAATCATTAACAAATCAATAGGCAAGGAAACACTCCCTGAGGAAGAAACCTTGAGAGGAACCAGACTCAAAAGGGAACCCATTCCCTTCTGGGTAACACTGAATAGTGGCATTATAAAAAGTTACTCTTCCACAATTGTATATTATGAAGGCAAACAATGCTAAATATGCTCAAAAGATGTTAAGCATGAGCACTCTTCACTTCCCAATTTAACAATAACCCCAAGCTTGGAGGGGGAAGGTCACCAAATGTTGCACCAAGCTTCATTTGATGTACCTGCATGCAAGACTGTACTGTGAACCTTGAAGTAAGTTGTTGCCCTATTTTAATGCATCTATCACATTGAAATTACTCTTTTTTTCTTGAGTCATAGTTGATATTGAGACTACTAACAGAAAGAGACCCTATACATGCATTAATCTTAAGTGCTTTATCCTGGTCAGGGTCATGGTCATGGTGAATCCAGAGCCTATCCCAGGAACACAAGACATGAGGCAGGAATACACCTTGGATGGCACACCAGTCTATTACAGGGCAACATGGATGCACACATTCACACACTTATTCACACCTAGGGGCTTGTTAGAGTCATCAGCCACTATAGCCTCGGTGGTGTTGTGAATGCTGAAGCCCATCCGCCTTAAGTTTGTACATTCTGAGATGCTTTTCTGCTCACCACAGTTGTAAAGAGTGGTTATTTGAGTTACTTCCTGCCAGGTCATTGTCCTCTGACCTGTCTCATCAACAGGGCGTTTTCACCCGCAGAACTGCCGCTCACTGGATGTTTATTTGTTTTGTTTTGTTTTTCGCACCATTCTGTTTAAACACTGTTAAGTAGTTAAATTGAAAATTAATTTCGTGAAAATTCCGAGATATCTACAGTTTCTGATCCTGTGATTTATGCTAAAGCCTAAAGTCCAAAACCTCACATCTGAGTCATTAAACAGTGATTTAAGAGGATATAAGCTCTTCCCATCCTCCGCCATTTCTCTCTGATCCATAACTTCTCCAAAATATGATACAGCACCAGATCACTCATGCTCTCCTCCCTCCTTCCTTCTGAGCTGTCTGAACTCTTTAGCATGCCTCTACTAATCGCACACATGCTGCAGCCGTTGCCATTCTGGCATCCACAGCCTGAGTGTGTAAGCGTGATAGGTGTGTGTGGATGCTGCAACCGTGGGCTGTATAGAGGAACAGTGGGGCAAACGGAAGCCAAGGGGAAGTACAGGGAAATCAGAGAATCCTGAGAGCAATGAAGCAGCAACTGAGAGGAAGATCTCCTTCATTTATCACTCATGGACAATGATTAGAGTATCTCTGTCTCCTCTCTAACTTTATTTCACATTCTACTTTTTTATGAAGCTCTTTGATCTTTCTCTCTCTTGCCAATCCTTTGTCTCTGATGCTCTCAATGCCATCTCCTTTGTATATTCAATTCATTTCAGTTCAGCTCATTTAATTAGCATGACCATACTTATCTGCAGGGTTGCTGCAGCAATGGTGATTCATCACTTCTATCCTTTAATGTCTTTCTCAAATGCTTTGCAGCAGTCGGCCTTTCGTGCAGTGGTCTGCCGTGAGCACCACTTCATCCTGTTGGGAGTAATAACAGGAAGAAAAAGCATCTGAAGCATGTGGCAGCATTAATTACCAAAAAAACAAAGTCTGTTGTTCAGTGACGGCTTGTTCTTACGAACATTGTTATGTGACAAAACACTCTCCGCTGTGCTCCATGAATGCTGCGATCAGTTATTATCATCTGACAAACCCAAACAACAGCATGCGAAAAAAGGACACCAGTTGAAGACAATGCTGTGTTTTCCTTCACTGTTTTCTTCTTGTTTTGGACTGACTTAATGGGTGGGAACAGACTTGGAGATTAACAGTGGGGTTTCCCTCCTTAAAAAAAAGAGTGAGGGAGTGGGAGGGGTGCAGATCAGTTTGCTGAGCCACTAATTTGTGATTCCCATCAGGTCACGACAGGTTGCACAGGAAGCTAAAATGTGTGACTTCAAGAGGAAACTGGTCGGCTCTCATTACCGAGCTGAACTGCCAAGGAGAGCGCTCATCTCCTGCTGACCTTTTGATAGCATTCCCAGAACCATCAAAAAACATTTAAAAAACATTAATACAGGTCTCTTATGAGTTGTCTCCTTTCTGCACACTTTTTTGGCTCAGGTGTGTCTCCATTTTCCAATGTCATTATGTTAAGTGTTCCAAAGGGCTTACGAATATTCCCCCATCTTTTTTTCCTCTTTGGACAAAAATGAAAAATGATGGAGAAACCAGTCTCCTCAGCACTCATCTTCCTGTTACGAACGAATGCATTCATTTTTTTAATGTTAAAGATCAAGCTGTTCCTTTGCTGAACACCCAATAGATTTCTTCAACCTCTGACATACCAGCACATGCATACACAAACACACACACACACACACGCACGCACCCCTCCCAAAATCTTTTTTTCAGGCTTCCCATAGACTTTGCTGCAAATGGTTTCCATTAATAGCCTTTTTTTGAGGGGTGGAGGGCGGTTGTGAGCTAATCTCTCCTCCCACCTGCGGTCTTCTACAGGAACTCTGCTGCAGTTCTATGGCCGCTCCTGTGGATCTGACACTTAATTACAGCGTGGAACGCTCGCACTGAGTCAGGTGTTGTCAGGAGGCGCGATTAATACTGCTGACAACGACCAAGCTGGAAGCCAAGTCTACAACATGAGTACACCGAAGTCCAACTGTGATTCAATACGTGGCAGCGTATTAATATAAACCACCACCATTCATTAGGCTTCGCTGCTGACAACTGGCTCGAAGTGTTCCTGGAAACAAGTGTGAAGAGTGGTTCCTTTTTAGGAAGTAATATTATACTCCTTATAAGTCCTTGAGAAAACAAGGGCTTTTATTTCACACCGCATAACACAAGGGCCATGACCTTAAGAAGGAGTAACTGTTTAAACAGGATGGAAGTGAGGTGATTTATTGATTTTTTTTTTCTTTGGCATATTGAGCTGAGATATGACTTATTAATGATTACAAAACCCCTTCAACAGATGGCTGATTTTGGAGTGAGGTAAAAGAAATTTTTTTTGGTTTTTTTTGTCACTGTACCTTGATACTATTTGCACAAGAATAGTCTAAAACTAAGTGACATCCTTTACAATTCAGTTGGGTGTTCTATATAAACTGAACAAATAAATGCTTAGACAGGACATCTATTTAAAGTAGCAGATGATGTACATTCTTAGAAAAAAAAAAACATGTCTGGACATAAAAAATAAACCATCTGTTGCAAATCAGGCTAGAAGAGCTCACATTTGACCTGGTAAGTAATATATGACTATGTGGTGCTCTGATTGTCAAGGTCTTGCTCATTTTTTTAGTCGTGTCCAGGACCATTCAGCAATTCCAAAGAAATTTATGGTCCAGACTGAATCCTAGCACTTTGCCATATGGTGAAGGATGTTGGGAAAGGAAGAAGGGATGGAGCAGAATTTGGGCTTCCACCCTTCGCCTACTATTCTGCCATCGTCACTAAAATGAAGATGTTTGCTTTTATGTGTGAGCGATGGTCCAAATAGCAAATTCTGTGAGATACTGCCAAACAAGAGCACTTAAAGGAGCTCTCCAAGGAGATAACTGTGCGTAACTGGAGGAAAAGAAAGAGAGGAAGCCAATTTTATGGGGTAGCAGGAAATTTTGACAAAAACTGATCCCTAAGGGTTATTGTTTAATCTTACCATGTGTCTTACCTTTTTCTGTTCCTGGAAATATATGGCATCTGCTTCCAGAATAACATCCTGTATAAAACGATCATCTCTGAGGAGAAAAGTGGATAGGGAATGGTGTAGATTAAACCACCCAGAATGGTTTAAACTACACCATTCACTGTCTCCTTGGAGAGTTCCTTTAAGTGCTCTTGTCTGGCAGCATACAAATACAAGGGTTCAGCTTTCATTGTATGGAATTATTCTTGTCTATACCGCAGTACTGTTGAATTCTTGAATCTCACTTGTCAGAAGGTGTTGATTAATTTTCTATAACAGCAGCTCTAGTGCCATAAAAGTGTCGTAATTCAAATCTCAGGTTTATATTAATGTGCTTGTTCTAATATATTACCTTTTCTAATAACTGTTTCACTAGCACATGTATATACCAGGACATTCTACATAATCTAAAGCTAATAAACCGATTAATAAATGTGTTGTCATTTAAGCAAGAAAAATGTATAGTCATTCATAGGATGAAGTTTTCTGTAAGGAAATGTATTTAATAATTGTGGAAGGAGTCTCCAATGTCAGTGCTTTGTAACAGTCAGAGGTAAAACAGTTCATTTAAGGTGTCAGACAATGGAAAGTCTGAGGATGGAGGGCTTTGCAGCTTCATGATAACAGGAACTTGTTTCATGGAAGTTCCACAACAAATACAAATAGATAAAAAGTACATTGTCATTCTTTAATAAATAAAAAATATCATTTTCAGCAAATTGCTGGAATATATGAGGAATAAAATGCTTTGGACAGTAACTCTGCTTTGTATCAGGCCGCACCATACTACCCTAGCATTGATTATTTCTTATAACAGCATGTCCCCAAGTGTTTTAGCCCTTATTACTGCACTCTATTTCTTTTACACTTTTCCCTATAAGGAAAAGGGAAGCATTTTGAAGAGGGTGTTTGATTCATCTCATTTTCATTTGACATTTTAATCATAAAGGTGAGGGTTGCACAACGGAGTGCATAGCTACCATACAGAAACTGCAGAGAAAGTCATGTCACAGTGGGCACTAAATGTCATGCCTAAGCCTGCTCAGATTAAGAAGAAGAATTTAAATATTTTCATTAAAATAGTTATTGTTGGAGTTAATGATGGCAGGTGCCCCAGCTGACATACCTTGAAATTCAAATCGAGCCAAGCTTCATTCCTAGCATTTGACGTCATTTGAGGTTTCAATTCCATTTCAGTCACATGCGAACACTCAAATCTGGCCTGCAGAGTATGCCAGCTATGCTCAGAGAGAAGATGAAAAAAAAACTCAGTGCTCTTTCTACACTGATGAATAATGGAAAGAGCTCTGCTCATCAGTATGCTAATGATCTGGTTCTGGTCCACTAATCCCCCCTTCCTTTCCTTGCCTATGAAAATCCCATTAGCCAATCAGTCTGCTTTGCGTAAGGCCCTTATAGTGACTCACAAACTCAAGAATAGCTGGAATATTAGTGTCTATGAAATGGAAGAGAACATTGTGCCTAGTATGGCAAAAAAAAATACACATTCTCAAAGAGGTCACCATGGTTTTGTGTTTAAAAACTTGGGGCAATTATCCAAAGCAAGTGCTTCATTTAATTGACATTTCTCACGACACTCCTATCCCATCATTATTTCCTTTATACATCATTTCCTCCCAGTTTTATTTTTCACTTTGGCTTTAAAAGACATTCCAAACCATAATCATGTAAGAGGAGGAAGTACTGATTCATTTGAAAAAGATGACTCAAATGAATAATAGGCTTTTTTGTTGTGGTGTTAATACATTTGTAGATAAGTAACAATAGTAGTTGGCCTGGGTAATACATGAATTTTTTTATTGCTTTTAAATAGACATGCTTTTATCCCATTTTGTGGCCATTTGAGAGCATGCATCAGGCTGTAAATGTGATTTGTTGTATGATTCATTATAATTACTTGGTGATCATCCTGTCCTTTTTATCTTTGTGTTTCAGTCACATAATTTTAACTGATGTAACTAGAGGTGAAAGATTAAAGATTGAAAGATTAAAATTTCTCAGTTTACTTCAGAAGACATTAAACTGCAATTCTTATTGAACTGCTGGCTCCACTTAAACTGGCAGAAAACTTACTAAATTTGTGTTTTCCTAATATATATTTATCTTATACACAGCCCCACTTCCTGTTCTGGAGAGAAAACTTCATTTTCTGGTGAAAATAAAACTCTTCATTTTAGGAGGGGGAAGTCACTAACTAACAAACTTTTGCCAATATCAGCAATACTTGCTGCCGGGATAAAATTCCAGTTTTCCCATAACATAGCTAGCTAGCTAACGTAGCTACAAGGCAACATTACAGCAAGGATCCGCCGCACTGCTGCTTGTTGATTGTATAGTATTGTATAGTATGAAAATTGAATGCAAATTTACTGATAATCTTCTTAATGAAGCGCAGACTCAATAATGTTGATGCACTTGGTCCTATATTTGGTATTGGACCAAATATTTGGTATATGACATAGCTAGCTAGCTAACGTAGCTACAAGGCAACATTACACCAAGGATCCGCTGCACTGCTGGTTGTTGATTGTATAGTACTGTATTGTATGAAAATTGAATGCAAATTTACTGATAATCTTCTTAATGAAGCGCAGACTCAATAATGTTGATGCACTTGGTCCTATATTTGGTCCTCAAATTGGTAGCGATTATACAGTATGACAGTATTTGCGTGGAGGAAGCTCCATCAAAATGTACACTTGAATCAGTGTTCAATTTTTTTGCACCCATAGCTAAGCTACTTTCCAGATCTTTGTCACAAGCAGCCAAAGCTGTTCCCCTGATTTCCAATAACTCATAGAAGAACTGTCACACCAAACCAACCAGTGAACTTTGAAGGATATATGACCCATGACCACTGAATGCCACATCTGTCAGCACATCTTTGACTTAGAGCCATGGTTCTCTCGCTCTTCTTCCTCTCCACAGTGGTCAGTGTTGAGTCCTCAGTCCTGAAGAGTCCATAAAGGGTTCTCCACCACTTTAAATCTGCTTTGGTCTTGACATCAGAGTATGAGAAGATTTTTTAACAGTTACCCTGGGACCTGTAGATTGGGGAAAAGGTAGATGGTGATCATCATAACTCTTTCCTGGCATTTTCTCATATTTGTACACCTACACCCACTGAGATACGACAACCTAGGCGATAGGAGCCACATCTCAATGATGGACACTTTATCTGAGAAATGTGAGGGGCTTTTTCAAGTGTCCTAGTTTTACCATGTGTCAGTGAAGCACTAACATTTGCAAGCACCAAATTTGTCTTCCCCGGAGTGTTTTCTTTCCCTCTCCCATGTCCTGCCCTGCCTCCACAGCCTCTCTATCTCTTGGTCATGCTGTCTATCTTTTCACACAGTCACTCATCCATTTTTTCCCAGCTTCATGTTTTGAGGCCAACTCATTCAAACCCAAACAAAGCCTGGCAGTGCCACTCAGGGTTATGTTTATCATATCGTACCAGTAATTCTAGCTCACATGTCAGTGCTGCAACATTTCTCAATCTTGCTCATGTAACCAGGATATCTGTGTTCATGCAAGAGCTAGCATGAGAGAGCTGAGCTAAGTAAGCATTATGCAGCTTTGGATTTGAAAGCCAGTTCTTTTAATTGTTTTTTTTATGGGAGTGTAACACAATGATACTGTCTGTGTCAGGTTAATGCTTTAAATATCCAAATAGCCTGAACCTGAAGGTTTTTTTAATTAAAAATAATAGCTACCAATATGCCCCCTGGAAACACTGGAAAACCCTGGAAAAAACCCTAGAGTTAGAATTGCCAGCACTATCAGCATGGTGTGTGAATTCTGGCTCTGCCAGTTCCTCAACTTCAGCTACATCACTCCATTTCATAATTGGTCTCAATTAGAGATGTGCGTGGGATTATTTGTTTTTGTTTGTACCTGCCTATAGAATTTTCTAACAAATTCAGTTGGTCCTATTTCCCAAAATATAAACAAACTGGTACCCTAATGTAAACCTCTGTGACCCTGACCAGGCAAGTACTAAGCATTAATGAATAAATAAATGAATAATGAATGCTGTAACTGTATTGTGCAGCGGTGCCTATACATGTTAATAAACATGGTCTTTCTTTGTCCTATTTGATTACTTGTTCGCTAGATTTGCAAACTCTGATTAACCATAGCTTTGAAGACAATGATAATGGCAGTGGAAATTCTCATTTTTAGGCCAAATTATTAACATAGCACTGGTGCAACATCCTGATACACTACTTCTGCTGTGGTACCTCCTTCATTTTAGCCATTTGCACATTCAATTCTCTTTTCTGCTGCAATGAATAATTCCACCTGGATGCTACACAGTTAGACATCCCAGCAACTCTTATTGTGGTTATAAGTCATTGTTTGTCACCTATATCCTAATGCAAATGATTCTTCTATTCTCATATGTAACATTCTGTATATTTTCAACACCATCAGACTTTCTTCCTTGTGCCATCTGAGGGAAGGATTTTACTGCCACTGTTGCACTTGGCTTGTTCACTGGGGTCTAGTTTTGTATTTCTGAAAATGTCCGTGTGACAATATAAAGTATTATACAAATAAAACTATTCAAGTAAACCAGTAGCACTTTTTTACATTTTGGACTGTACTATGTTGAATATTATATCGCATCATGGTACAGTGGATAGCCTTGCCGCCAGGTTTCCTGGTTTGATCCTGAGCTCATTTTACAGTCTGTTGGGAATTCTGCATGTTCTCCCTGTGTCTGCATGGTTTCCTCTGGGGTTTGGGTTACCTCCCACCTCCCAAAAATGTGCTGCTAGGTGAATTAGCTACTCTAAATTGCCCCTAGATATGGATGAGTGTGTTCATGTGGTAGACTGGCATCTCATTCAAGGTGTATTCCTGCCTCACACCCAGTGTTCCCAGGACAGACTCCAGATCTACCATGACCCTGACCAGGATAGAGCGATTACTGAAGTTGAATGAGTGAATGAATGTTTCACTAACGATTTTAGCGTATGAGTTTCAGGAGTTGTGTGCAAAACAATGCAACTGTGCAGATTGTACATATTTTCTGTGTTGATTAATTCTAGACAGGCACAGCAAGCTAAGAACTATGGGTTCACTCAAAGCAGGTGAAGGCAAGCCTCCATTTGGCTTTAGATGAATAAATACCATTACCTTCTTCTGAGGTAAAACCAAAATGAAAAACATTTTGTAACCTTATAAGAGCTGTTGCAGTGCACAGATGATGGAGGATCATGTTTTAAAGCAGTGCTGTCTTTCAGACGTTCTTTTGGCTGCGGACTGGCGTTTATTTCATAGAGCCTATGGAAGGGATTATAACCTGGGTCTCAGACGGTGAAGTAATGTGCTAAATGAATCCTGGGTCATGAGATCCTCCTTGTGCCTTATTGAGATCCTAATCTTATATTGATGTACTTCGAATTGAATAGTGAGAGCCAACCAGGAAATGAAAAGGACTGCAAATAGCTCATGGGGTGACAGTATTGCAACACCTGCAATTGACAGCGTCTGACTGCTAGAAAATAAAATATGATGGCCACTAATACCACTATAAAATCACACAGAATTATTTTAAAGGTTTTTGTTGGCATGCCTATAAGACTTCAAGCTGGACTGAAGCAGGGATTTTGTTCTTCTTCATTTTACAGTGTCTGTTTCTTCCATATATTACAGTAATAGCAGGAACCACCTGCAGAATTGTCTGTAAGTAGAATGAATGGATTTTAGATTGAATTTTTCTCACAGACCTTGCCATATGTGGGAAGCAAAAGGGTTACAGGTGTGCTGGGTTTGTATTTGAGAAGGCTGAAGGATGACAGCCGAGTTATGAGGTCTGTGGTGTGTGTGTGTGTGTGTGCTTCTCCACTTTATTATTCAAAGAGCAGAAATAAGTATAGAGTTTCATAACTCCTGCCCCCGGTCTCTTTCTGTCTCTCTTGTAGAATTGCACATCACAAAAAACATCAATACATGAATTGTTTTGGCAAGAGTCATTCAGCAACCTTGACACAGCTCTGGTTTTTTGTTTTTTTTTTGCATTTCTCTCTTTCTCCCACCTCTATCCTCACATTAGCATTTTTCCAGAGTAGATTTTAACAGGGTCAGGGTCAGGTGTTGACGTCCCATCATTGTTGAGTCTCTCTGTCTCTCAAGACCTGCCTGCTGCCAACTATATCGGGTCCACCTGATAGCAGTGCGTCCGGCTTAGAGGTAGAGGCCAAGAGTGTGTTTGCGTGATTGTGTGTGTGTGTGTGTGTGCGTGTGCATGTGTGTGTTTCACAACCCCAGCTTTTCACATGCTGTTTTGTATTCTGTCAAGGGTCAGACCCATATGGAAAAATCACATACATTTAGGTTTTTCACATGTGATTATGTGATTAATATGTGGGGGAAAAAAACATATTAAAGTGCACATATTATGCCCACGGATTGCACATGTGAAAAACACATCACCTTGTGAATAATATATGATGAATAAAATCACAGGTCCTACATGTGGAAAATGTATCATGTAGAAATAAATGAGTCATAAATAATATGTAAAAATTAAATGTGAAATATAATGAAATATATATATATATATATATATATATATATATATATATATATATATATATATATATATATATATATATATATATATATATATAAAAAAAAAAAAAAAAAAAAAAAAAAAAAAAAAAAAAAAAAAAAAAAAAAAAAAAAAAAAAAAAAAAAAAAAAAAAAAAAAAAAAAAAAAAAAAAAAAAAAAAAAAAAAAAAAAAAAAAAAAAAAAAAAAAAAAAAACATGAAAAATAAATGTATCACAAATTATTTTAAAAAAAAAACATGAAAAAAATCACATGAAAATACTGGAATAATAAGAACACATGAACTATGTTCACATGAAAATGTGTAAAACTTATAAAATAAAATAATAAAATAAAAAAAAGGGTCTAAAAACCACGTTTAAATTGCATGTGATCCACGTGAGAGGTAGAACAGAACAGACAGAAAAGCAATAAAGATGGAGGGAGGAAGAGAAAGTCTTAATAATAGAAACAGTTGAATAAAGTTTTATCACTGGTTATGGACAACTTCAGTTATGGAACCTTTGAGTTGTTTCAATGAATCAAATCTAATGACTTTGTGCATAGCAGTTCAGGCTGCAGTGACGCAGTAATAGCAGATATACCTTGCAAGAGCCAGCACTCCCAAATTTGTCAACTCCCCTTTCAGTGGTAAACTAGATCAATTTTTGGAGCATAGATTAATGTTATGTCAGACGTTATTTATGAGGTGAGGTGTGTTACTGTATTGCAACACTAGATGCTTTTTTCCATAGTGACAGTATGAAACAGAGTCAAAATATCGATTGGTCCAGATTCCAAAATATGTATATAAGGTGTTGTCATTTATATATACAGTCAGGTCCGGAAGTATTTGGACCATGACGGAGTTTTTGTGGTTTTGCCTTTATACACCACCACAATGGATTTGAAATAAAACAATCAAGATGTAATCGAAGTGTAGACTTTCAGCTTTGTTTTAAGAGGTTCCACAAAAATATGGCATTTACCATTTAGGAATTACAGCCATTTTAAGCAAAGTTAAGTATTAAAAACATTGGAGTAAAATAAAAGGCCTAAAACACTTACATTAGTATTGTTTTATTAATTTGTACAAAATGTATTATATGAAATCAAACATCTCAAAGAAAAAAAATCACAGGAACGGTGGGTACCGTTCCCGCCTCACAGTTCTAGAGCCCCCGGTTCAATCCTGAGCTTGGGCTACTGTCTGTGTGGAGTTTCACTTATTCTCCGGTTTCCTACCTTGACCAAGATAAAGTGAATGAATGAATAAAAATAATAAATACAAATAAATATCTATAAGAGATACAAACAGCGAAAATTTCTGTCTTTGACATCATTCAACAACAAAGTTGCAGGCCATGTTCAGCTTGTTGTTCAGTTTGTCGATAAGGCCATGGTTACTTTGTATTGGATGAACATTTTTCCTGTAAGCTCTTCTAGGAAGTAGCATCCAATGACCAAAGAATTTATGTATGCATACCAGTTTTATCACAGTTATCTGCAGTCTGATATTTTAGGGTTTCTGAATGTCTTGCATCAAAGAACTTCATGTAAAAGAATGTAAATGTTTTCCTGGAACCTCTCCCATACCCAATTGTGCTTATACCAGAATTATACATATGGATATTGACAGTGTCATGTCTCTGGGAGCTGGGAATGATTAGCATGATTCTCTGTAATTTTAATTGTTTTTGTGGAACTCTTCATTGTCAGCACGTGCTGCCTGTAGCTATTTTGGCTTCTCTGGATCATTCATGTAGTTAGGACCTGAACAAAGCAAAGCCATTAATCCCACAAGCCTCCCTTCCTCCCTCCATTCTTCCTGACACTGTGGTTCTATCTCTCTCTCTCTCTCTCTCTCTCTCTATATATATATATATATATATGAACAGTCAGGTCCGGAAGTATTTGGACAATGACGGAGTTTTTGTGATTTTGCCTTTATACACCACCACAAAGGATTTGAAATAAAACAATCAAGATGTGATCGAAGTGTAGACTTTCAGATTTATTTTAAGATGTTCCACAAAAATATGGCATTTACCATTTAGGAATTACAGCCATTTTCAACAAAGTACCTCCATTTTCAGGGGCTCACGGGTATTTGGACAAAGTGACATAATTGTAAATATAACCATAATTTTAATACTTGGATGAAAATCATTTGCAGTCAATGACTGCCTGAAGTCTGGAGCCCACGTTCTCAAAACTCAAATTCTGAGTTTCCTCCTTGGAGATGCTTTGCCAGGCCTTCACTGCAGCCACCTTCAGTTGCTGCTTGTTTGTGGGTCTTTCTGCCTTCAGTCTTGTCTTCAGTAAGTGAAAAGCATGCTCTATTGGGTTGAGATCAGGCAACTGACTTGGCCAATGAAGAATATTCCATTTCTTTGCCTTCAAAAAGTCTTGAGTTGCTTTCGCAGTATGTTTAGGGTCATTATCCACCTGCGCTGTGAAGCGGCGCCCTATCAGTTTTGTAGCATTTGGCTGAATGTGAGCAGAGAGTTTAGCCCTATACACCTCAGAATTCATCTTGCTACTTCTGTCAGCAGTCACATCATCAATAAACACCAGTGAGCCCGTTCCATTGGCAGCCATACATGCCCATGCCATAACACTGCCTCCACCATGTTTGACACATGATGTGGTATACCTTGGATCATAAGCTGTTCCTTTCTTTCGCCATACTTTTCTCTTCCCATCATTCTGGTACAAGTTAATCTTGGTTTCTTCAGTCCAAAGAATCTTATTCCAGAACATGGGAGGCTTTTTTAGATGTTTTT
>CM040454.1:27585775-27636496 GCA_022758105.1 Pangasianodon gigas | reverse complement strand
GCTTTCCTGTTCTTGAATGTTACCAGTGGTTTGCACCTTGTTGTAAACCCTCTGTATTTACATTCATGAAGGCGTCTCTTGATTGTAGATTTTGACAATGATACGCCTACCTTCTCCAGAGTATTCTTGACTTCTGTTGATGTTGTGAAGGGGTTTTTCTTCACCAAGGAAAGGATTCTGCGATCATCCACTTTAGTTGCCTTCCATGGTCTTCCAGGCCTTTCGATGTTGTTGAGCTCACTAGTGCTTTCTTTCTTTTTAAGAATGTACCCAACTGTTGATTTGGCCACACCTAAGGTTTTTGCTATCTCTCATAGATTTATTATGTTTTTTCAGCCTAATGATGGCCTCCTTCACTTGCATTGAGATCTCCTTGGACTTCATATTGGTAGCTCCAGTCGAACAGCTGCCAAATGCCAATTCAATACCTGATATCAACTCCAGACCTTTTATCTGCTTCATATGTCTTGAAGTAACGAGGGAATGGACCGCACCTGGTCAATTAACTTCTTGTCAGTCAATTGTCCAAATACCTTTGAGCCCCTGAAAATGGAAGTATTACTTGTAGTATTAATAAAGATTATTTACATGTTAAAACACACAACAACAAATTCTTAGTAGCTTATGCTATAGTCTTTACTGTGTGCTCAAATGGATTACCGTCCCCTAAAGTTATCACTACACCTATTAGAACATCACACCAATAAAGTGGGTTTATTTTCTTTTATTGTGTTTCCTTAAAGTAACTTGTTAGTGGTGTTGGCTACAGATTGCAAATTGTTCTAAGCTACTTAAATAGCTTCACATTTGGGTTAACATACACTGTGTACAAAAAGAACATTAATATGTACATGATCTTTATTAATACTGCAAGTCACACTTTTAATTAATAGAATGAGGAAGCAATATGTTATAAACCATTATTAATGACTATTCATGTATTCAATTCAATTCAATTTATTTGTATAGCACTTTTAACAATGGACATTGTTACAAAGCAGCTTTACAGAAATATATAAATTCAGGATATAAATTTTAAATTTTTAAAATTTGAAATTTATCGCTAATGAGCAAGCCAGAGGCAACAGTGGCAAGGAAAAACTCCCTGAGACAATATGAGGACGAAACCTTGAGAGGAACCAGACTCAAAGGGGAACTCATCCTCATCTGGGTGACAACGGATAGTGCGATTATAAATAATTCCTTTCTATAACTGTGTACTACATGGTCAAAAAAAGTGCAATCCTGTTACCAGGAAATTCATTATAGTTATACAATGAACTGTTCACTGATGATAACGGTTCACTGATGAGTGCACACCTGTTCATTGCAATTGCAGTCCTAAGTCATCGTAGCAAAACTGTTTGTATCAATTGCAGTCCAAAGCCATCTTTGTGGTTTTCAAGTAGTACCATCCACGGTAATCTCATGTATCTTTAGGCTGTCCATGTTTGGCTATCAGCAGCAGCAGCAGCGAGTGATTTCCAAATGATGAGAATTCCAACCGGTAGTGCATAAGGCTGGATCAGGAAGGTCCGGAGAGCAGAAGGGGTCAGGATCACTGGTATCTCAAGTAGCATGTGTAGCTCGACAGAGAGAGAGAGAGGGAATTAGGTATGCTGCTTGTCACATATTGGTTAAGGACAGTGTACATTGTGTGCAGAGTGCAAGCAGGGACTCTGATGAGACTAGCTATGACAGCATAAGTAAAATGGAGAGCCAGAAGGTAATACAGACATGAGGGCGCACTGGGATATAAAGCGGCCAGCCACTCCACTGTCAACAAACCTGAGTGAACACGTGCGCGTTGGGGGACGACAGCATCCAAACATCCCAATTCACCACAGCACTCTATGTGTGTGAACACTCTAGATCTGCTCCTTTACCTAAAAAAACTATTCACTAAAGGCTTGACTAAACAAATATGTTTTCAGGCTACATTTAACACTGAGACTGTGTCTGAGTCCTGAACACTAATTGGAAGGCTGTTCCATATATGACTTCAGGTGATTGGATAAGTATTAATATATGCTTATTTGTGGAAGTTATAGTTAAGTGTTACCACATAAACTGCATGCAGTTTTCTTGCTCTCTTCTTCCATAGCAGAATTGGTGGTACTTAGTTCTCTCCTCTCCTGTGGCAGAGGAATATACAGTAGAAAATGTGTGGCTTTATAGAGTTGTTGACTTTGACCATCGTCCAGTCCAGTAGTGGGTGGTTGACATCAAAGTGTCAGAGCAGTGACGATGAATTAAGGGCTTTGTTAAATGTGAGGTCTCACTGAATGTTTGCTTTGAGAAATTGTCCTGGATGTGAACCTCACGCTAGCTTTATCTTTGTTGTGATCAATTTCAAACTCCTTTTCTTTGTTCACTGCTGGATAAGGGGTTTGAAAAATGAGGCCCTAATTTGCACCAATTCCTTAAAAGTCTCACTGTATGATTTGTGTTTGATATGTATGAGGTTTCGGAAAGCTTTTGCAGCTTAGTCGCAGACCACAACCTATCCACATCCATAACTGTGTTAGATGTGTTGCTGAAACAAGTGTCCAAGTCATATTTAAAGTCTTATGGCTGTTGAAATGCATCAGCCAAAATTGATTGATGATTGCCTGTCATTGCCTGTACTGAAACACACTACAAACACCACATCTAAAAATTGGCATACATTCTGTGTCTGCGAAAAGACATTAAGTCACCATACCAGGAGAGGGCAGTAGTCTGTATTTATAATTTAAAAAAAAGGAAAGGAAAACCAGAAGAATACTATTGTGCAACATAGTATAACAAATTAGTATGTCCCCTTGCAGAATCATTACTTATACCGGCATACTATTTTCACATGCTAGTTATTGGTACAAAGTAAAATTTGTAATGCCAAAAGAAATGCTTTTTTCATTCAGTTCACTCAACTGAATAAACCATGGTGGTGCTGGGATCTATATTCAACCTTCCGACCAGTATCCCAAAGCTTTAACCACTGAGCCACAATGGCCCCAGTAGACTACTTTACTTAGTATGTTTGCCCCTGTTAAATCTTGCACAGGGATGGTCTAATGGCATGAAATACTGGGAAACAAGAAGAGAGAATTTGCATTTGTACCTTGTACAAAGAGAGAGGAGAAAGTTTGTTGCCAGTAGACTGTTCCTGGGTATTTTTTTCTGGAACTTTCCTTCTTGTTTTAAACAAAGTATATTCCAGAGTACATATAGCCAAACAGCTTGAAGCCTACCCTACCGTACACTACATTAAAAAAATTAGAGTAAACTTACAAGGTAATTGGTTTGTTCAGGCATGTCTAATAGTGCAACACTGTTTACTGGCAATGGTTCAATGAAATATAGCCTTAAAACTCCGATAACAATTCTTCCACTAATCATATAAATCAGGGTTATGTGAGTAGAGCTCTGGGGCACAACTCAGACCGTGCCAAACTCATTTGTGTAAAATATTTCTTTGAGTGTGAATCTCAAATATGCAGGGCTATCTCTGATTCCCAAGCACAACTGTTTGGGCCAACCTTGCATCTAGCTGTCGACATTGGCTTACCCACGTGCTAGGATACCAAAGGTCTGAAAGGTCAAGAATCTTGTTCCTGCCATGTGTCAAATTAAATAATATAATCTCTTATGGTTTCAGAAAGACCCCTGAACTACCATCTGCATCACATCTCCTGATACTCACTTGAAACTGCATTGTCCAGGTTGTTGAAATCCCTAAATTCAAAGTCCTAGGTAGGAACAATGTTCATTTTTTTTCTTCAAGGAAAGACCATAGCATTTTGTGCATAGTATGGTTATCTTGCATGCAGTGGCCTTGTCTTGTGGGTAATGGAGGATTGTGCAAATCTTAACAATCCCATAGATTCTGTACAGCTTTTAATGGCACCCACATCAAAATTCCAACTTTGATTAGCATGAAGGCAGGAGAATGGCAATAACACAAGAACCAGTGCTAGATGTGTGCCATGGGCATAGTCTGCATCATCTTATCCTTTGTTGGTACTGCTTTTGTAAACCCACTGAACAGGTCTGTAAGGACCAGAATATTTTGTTCCTTCTAGCCACTGGTTCTGCAAGTGTATAGTCCAAGGACCTCGAAGATGCTCTGCCATTAATGCAAGACATTGGGGCTTGTGTCTTCAGGAACACTCACTAAGGCACACTACAAAAAACATTGGTGGTCTCACTGAAATGCCCACATTTATTATGTGTTAAGTTTGCTGCTGACACCGGACCAAAAGCTTCCCTTACCCGGGTCCACAAACATTTCTTTTTATAGTAGGTTGTTCAACATTATGTGTGTTTTAATTTCTCAGCCTGAGCTTGTGGCCAGGCCACAGAGATGCTCATACTTCATCCTTCTTTACCACCATTAAGTCCATCCCACTGTTCCCAGCATCTAGTTCTGAAGCCAGATGCCAGAAGCCAGTGGAATTTGGGGTAAAATGCCTGTATTCTGGTTCATTTTTTTCCGGCTTATAGTGCTCCTCACAGTTGAAATCTACAAGTTGTGCCACCCTTTTGTTCAACTGTCCCAAGGTTTCCAAGGACAGTGAATACAGTAGCAGGTCTACTATTTTTAGTCACAGCTCAATTACAATTCTGTGCTTCCAGTTTTGTGGCAATAGTTTGGTGAAGGCTCACATATGGGCCCACATATGGGCCAAATTATGTATGTCCATTATGATTGTGAGCTGAAATCCCGGTTGCATGAGTATAAGCACTGTCATAACCTTCTCAGTGCCTGACCTCACTAATGCTCTTGTGGCTGAATGGACAAATCCCCACAGCCATGCTCCAAAATCTAGTGGAAAGCCTTCCCAGAAGAGTGGAGCTTATTATAACAGCAAAGGGGGACTAAATCTGAAATGGGATGTCCAAAAAGCAAATATGAATGTGATGGTCAGGTGACCGCAAACTTTTGGCCATATAGTGTATTTACCCACCTGTATCCCAGCTGCTGATACAATGTGGCCTAAAAACTTGACCTGTGTCTTAAGCAGGAAACACTGACTGGGTTTAACATTCAGAGTTCTTGAAGGTGCCCAGACACCTGTATCAAACTCTTGCAGTGGCTTTTAAATCAGACTAACAGGATGTCAAATGCCATACTCCCAGTGACTGGCTACATTAGCCATTGTAATGCCAGGGCACAACAGAGACCAAAAGGCACAGGAATACAAGCAAGATACAGCCATGAACAGCGGTCTTCTCCTAGTCTTTGTCATAAACCATCACAAGGGACTTGAGTGCTTTGCAGTGAGGTTGAAGAACTACAAGAGCAACAAGGCCTGGCATAATGTCAAATGACTCCTCTACCTAAGGACTTGGGTAGAAGCCTTCAAGTTCCTTAGAACCACTGTCTTTCAGGACTGGAATTGGGAAGTCATTGGGAATGTTCTTCCTGTGACAGCTGATGAAGTTCAGCCTACCACAAGAGCTTTTGGCCCGTGTCTACACAGCCATCCTCACTAACCCTGTAACAGCCTGGTTTGGCTCTACAACAAGTAATGAGCTGACCAGACAACATATTGACAGATCGGCTGAACGGCTCAAGGACCTGTTCTCTTCCACACCAGGAAATGAGTGGGAAAAAAATTATCACTGGCCCATCACACTCTGGCCAATACATATTTGAACTGCTTCCTTCCAGCAAGCACTTCAAATTAATGTGTGTCAAAACCACCAGCCACCAGAAAAGGTTCTTTCCACATGCAATCAGACTTATGAAAATTTCCTCAATAGACATGATGATGATGGTGTCAGTGTTATCATTGTCTTTTGGGTTCATGATGCAATAGAGTTTTGGTGCAATATTCTTCTCTGTGCAATATTCCTTTTTTTTCACTTGAAGTGCAATAACTATATATAATATCCACTTCTATACATAGCAAATGTATGTTATATTACCCCTGTTGTTTGTGTCTTTTTTTTTTATTTTTTTATCTTATTTATCTAATGTCTATAAGCACAATTAGAGTTGAACAAACAACTTGTATGAACTAGTGTACTTGGCCAGTAAAACAAGATTCTAATTCTATTAGAATTAGATACTATTGTCTGGCTGAATTTCAAATGCCATTCTCTCAGGCATATACACTTAGTACATTTGGCTTCAAAGCAGCACACTCCACAAAAATCTGTCCTTGTGGCTGTTACTGACAATCTTCACACAGCTAGATCAGTCAAACTGTCGTCAGTCCTAAAACTTCTTGATCTCTCAGCAGTTTCATGAGCTTTGAAATTAGTGGTCCAGCATGATGGTAGTTTGCTTCCTACCTGGAGGGACAGTCATATCAGGTGACTTGGAAGGGATTCATGTCTTAGCAGTGAGGTTATACCTTCATGTGACTTTTCATACCACTCCTATGTTGATGACACTCATTCTCTTCTGTGCTCCATCAGATACACAAATTTCTCAGGTCTGGTGGACATCTCCTCATGGATGGAAGCTCATCACCTGTAACTCTATCCCAGCAAGACTGAGTTGATATATATTCCTGGAGATGTGTTGAAACATCAGGATGTTGTCATCTCCCTAGCTTTCATGCTCATGTTTCATGTTTCTAAAGTGATTCTGTCATGTAGGCTCCTCCTTTAGAACATCAGGAGGATCTGGTCCTTTATCTCCATGGAGGCTACTCAGGTGCTTGTTCAGTCCTTTGCCATTTCAAGATAGGAGTACTGCAAGCGAGTTGCTGTGCCTCTGGGAAATACATTTTAGTCTTTTACCTTCCTGAATAGGTTGCTCTTAGAGAAACAGGAATCACTAACTTGGGAGAAAATGGGGTAAAAATCTTATGCAACTAGATCTTGCACACATCATGTCTGAATAAGAGAAATTGTTATTAGTTATATATTGGTTTGGTGCTAATAGAGGCTTTGTCTTCATATGCTTATTCCCGGACTTTAGAGAAATTTATACATTTTCAAAGATATTCTTTTCCAGAATTGTCATTTACAATTTGTGACCTTTTTATTTGCCATCCATTTGTAATACAGATAGAATTTTATAATACTAAGGTCACAAGTTATTTTTTGTGCTCCTAATAAGTTGTATTTGATTTGGGTCCTGACCGTCAGCTAATCGCTCAGACCTTGGTTGGTTCTTTTCTTTCAAAGTAAATTTGATTAGGGTCACCTTACCTTTATTTAATTTATGTGATGGTACATATTTTATTGAAATTTAGTTCTCATCATCTTTCAACCATTAACCTTTAACCTTAATAGATAATCAGAGAGGACAATGAGGAAAGGATCTGCTTCCTCATTTTTAATGCTCATTGAATTTCAAAGCCATTTCAATCTCAAAGTCTAATGGAAGTTCAAAGCCATTTTAGCAACTTTTTCTATTTCAGAATAAATCAGAAAAAAACTGTATATACACTGTTATATATAGCAAATCTACTGCAAATGCTGAAATAAAAATATTCATAGAAATTTGAAAATTGTCATTTAAAAACATTTTCTTCCACTGTTAGGGAAAGCTCCCACTAGCCACTCCCATTGCCAGCTGCCAAATGAAACATATCCCAAATGATTTTTTTCTAATACTGTACAAACTGGATCCACTTAGCTTATGCTTGTAAAAGTTTCCAAAATCCTGGCTGCTGTTAGCAACCATGTCATGTAATTACAGTGTGTGTCTTCAAGCACTGGGTAGATCATTCATCTTTGCTTTGCTTGGGATGTTGAAGCAACACCTTGCACAACACCCCTGCTCCCCCTCCTCAAACACACATACACACAAACTGCCATTGTTTCCTTTACTTTCCCAATTTAGACTTATATTCAGATTCTCATCGTCAACCGATGTTCACAGGTATTGTTGACCTGCAGTTTCAGCCAGTATGAATGATGCCAAACCAATGTATTCCACTGCTTTATTTTTGTTGAGACTGAGGTCAAGACACTGAAACTGTTTAACAAATACAATCAACTCTAATTAGGTTGATGAACAAAGTCTACAGCATAACACCATATAATGTCTCTGAGAGAAAACCTCCAGAACCAGAGCCGTCAAAACTAATGAACTGAGGCTTTTTCTTTTTCACAAAAAGCAGCACTATACTGATTGTTGCTGTAACTCTTAGCATGCTGAGGAGAATTAAATTGTGTGGGAACGAGTGTGTACTCTAAATGAATGACCATCCTGTGGTCTCCTGCCTGCACAGTCCTTTCCTCAAAGGGAACTCCTGCACATTTGGTTTGTCGTGCCCTTTGATCGGCTCCTGAAGGAGTATTATCATCTGTCAGCCATTTCGGTGTCCCCCTCTGTCATTAGCTTAAGGCAGCTCTATTTTTAAGCAGTCGCTATGAAACATTGCCTTATACCATCTTAAGCTGGTTGCACTAACTGCCTATGTGTCAGTTTTATAAATGTTATGTTTTGCATGTGTGCATGTGTGTGTGTGTTTGGGTGTTTATCTTCCTCAAGAGGATGTTTTGCAGTGTGTCAGCGCTGTTTGATCAGTGGCTAGAAGACTGGCATGGCTAGTCCACTTCCTACGAACCACCACGACTTCGCTCAACTTTTGCATGCAAAACTCTTAATATAGTAGCCATCTGGTTTTGTGTGCAGATAATCATGCCAATTTAACATGTAAACTGTCATCCTCCTCGTATGTGGTTTGGGACCGTTTCCTTAGTGGCCACTGGAGATTTTTTTATAATTGAGGAGCTCCTTTGAAGTTGCAGTGTGCTACTATTAAAGCCATGTTGCCTAAACTAGTACAACACATTTATTCTAGACAAGTATATAGGTGCCTACAGCACTCAGAGCACATGGTTATTGTTTCCAGTGCTAATATATGGAGGCCTATTTTCAATCATTATTTAAATGCACTAATGGCTAAATAGAACACAGTGTTTTTCTTCTTTTGTTTTCACACGTCACTGACTTTTGACTGTTATCATTTTCAAAGAGGAAAATGTATTATGAACCCCTTCCCTTTGTTTCCATAGCTTTGTTAACCAAAGATTGATGTAAAAAAAAAAAAAGTATAAATTAAGAATCTAATAAATCTAATATTTTGGGGCTTAAACTAAGTTTATGTGGCCTTATCATATTTTGCTTGTACCATTAGTATCATTAGTACCATTAGTATGAGTCTTTCCCTAGTAAACATAAATAGAAAAATTTCATTTAAGGCTACAAAAGATCCAGAGTCTTTCTGGGGTTCCTATCCTAAGTTCATTGCTTTTTAAAAGGGGTCTACATGGAAAGCTTTTTGATATTCAGTTGTAAGGTACGGTATAAGGTATAATACCTCTAAGGATTCCCAAGAAAGACAACCTTAAGGGTTTCTAAAGACAATTGCTTAAGGGTTCTAAATTCAATAATTTTTCTAAATGTGTAGCTCTCTTAATAGGATTTTTTCAGGGTTTTTTTTGTGAAGTGATTGTATACTCTAATTGGTTAATCAGTTTGTCCCACTGGGAGAACCTTTAAAGGTTTTATGCAAAACCTAATAACAGAGGGTATACTTTTAGAAAAATATACCAAGTAGAACCCTTTCATAGAGTTATGAGCGGCAATGATCCAAGCAGCCCTTAAGCAACTTTCTACGAATGTACTAGTCATTGGGTAGCTGGATAGTTAATGGATTTTAGCTTTCTAAAGTGGTTCTATTTGGAACCTTTTTTGATATGGAAGCATTCAGGCCTTTAGGGATTTCCCTGAAGGACAACCATAAGCCCTTAAGTTTTCTAAATTCGAGTTAGTAGGAGGATTCTTGGGTTGAATAACAAGAACTATTAAAGGTTTCCCTTTTACCAAGTAGAACCCATCTATATAAATCTAAAACAGGTAACAATCCAAAGAGACCTTGAGGAAACTTTTTTCTACTAGTCATTTTAATCATTTTAATTATCGTGTACCATACATTTTAAGTGCCCTTCAATGGTTCTTTGGATAGTTAAGTGTCCTTAGCTAAAATGATTTTAGCTTTGTGACAATGTCCACTGTTAAAAGCGCTTTTTAAAATGAAACTGAACTGAATTGAATTAAAATGCTTCTACAAAAGATACAGTTTTAAGGTTCTATACAGGAATTTTAAGGATTCCCCACAAGGACCCCCGAAGACCTTTTTTAGATTCACTTATTTTTCTAAAAGTATACAGGATTTCTTGTGTTGAAGTGATACTCTAAACGTTTCCTCAGTTTCCCTCTGGGAGAACCCAGATAACCTTATAACAGATCATTTCTCTTTTAGAAAAAAAATTACCAAGTAGAGCCCTTTAATGAAGATAAAAGCAGTAACAATCCAAAGAGCCCTTAAGGAACTTTTTTTTTCCTAAGAGTATAGTACTGTTTAATTACCCTGGAAGATTGAAGGAATCAGGAGTAAATAGTTTCCACAAGGCTTCATTAGATTTAGCTGGACAGTTTAAAAAAAAGAGGTAGTGTGATATTTGGTGTGGACCATTTTGTGGGTTGGGTATGTGGTCCAGTTAAGTGTAGATGGAGCTGAAGTGGATTGAGCATGCAGAGCATCTCTTTACTTTGGCCACTTCTTCAGCTTCATGCTAAGACTTTTTCCACCAAATTGCTCCCAACCAAAAATAACAACAAACAACACATCTGTTTTAGTGTACAACCTTGTAACTTTAATGGTGAAGCAAAAAATAGGGAAAATACTGTAAAATAAATTAGGTTAAAAAAACACAAGCACATTTTTGTACAACAAAGCAATGCAACATATTGGTATTTTAACTTCCATATATACAGAATAAAAATATATATCTACTTTTAGTCTTAATCCACTTCTTTCAGTGTCATTTTTTTTGTCTGCATGAAGAAAAACAAAAACATATACCACATATTTTATTTTTTATTTTTTCTAGATTTGACATTTTTCTCTTTTTTGATTTATTTATTTTCTTACTATTGTTTTTTGTATGCATTCACACACATCCTGACAATAAGCTTTTCTCATGTATTAAGCATTTTTATGCTAAATAGTTGCTTCATTTTTTTTAAAACATTGCAGTTAACTGTTTTTAGGAGAAAAAAAAATTAACATCTGTAAAATAAAATGGTGATATTGTTTGGGTCATACAGGGTCTTTCCAATATTTGGTGAATTATTTTATAAATACCTAACAGATAATTCAGCAAGTCATCTCCCAATTTCTTTAAATATCAGCGCTGCACATTCATTTTCATTACAAAAAAAAGCAAGAAGAAAACTCAAAAATGTTGGTTTAAGTGCTGTGTTTAACATTTAGATGGCTAAACACACATGGAGAGTGCAGCAGTGCAAAAAAAGCACAAAAGATTGAGAATTATTATGGGATGGATCAGTCATTCAGGGCATTTGCTTGGGTTTGACCTGGATGTCTTTGTGAAAGATTGCTCTCTGAAAAAAAATAAAGAAAAAAACCATATGTATATAGTTAAAAAAAAAAAAAAAAAACTTAAAGTCTTTGGTGTTTAAAATTAAAAACAACACAATGCAGGTGTGTACAGGGTTTTGTCTCATCCTCACTCCTCATCATTCCTAACCCATCATTCTCACTTTTCCTCACCTGGTCAAACGTACGCTAATGAAATTTTGTCCGTTTTGAAGTGCTTCTTGTCTTTCGCTAAATACCATTTGTATATGTGGCTATGATGATGGTATAGTGCAAACTGTAAACGTTCGGAACGTCTCATTTTTAAAATAATAAAAAGGAAAGAAAAATAATAATATTATTAACATAAAGTTATAATAATTAGAATAATAATAATAATAATAATAAACAGAAATGTTTGGTTCCAGCAGCCCGTCAAACTTCTTTCAAGTATCTCTCAACAGCACACGCACGCGCACACACACACACACACACACACACACACACACACACATACATGTACACATACAAACACACATAAGACACAAATATACTTTCAGAAAAGTATAAAAAGTCAACTTCCTTTTTTTTTAGTTTGTAAAAGTAAATAGTTAACCAAAACAACACATCAATGAAAAATAATTCTTAATACTTGACAAGTTGCATAGTTTTGAGATTTGTTTTTTCAGGCACCTCATCATCATGGTCACTCCTTATGCGGGGCATGTTTGGAGTGACCGCACTGCACTCTCGCTCGCATAAATATCATCTCACCCCTTTCCCTCAGCTTTGTAGCAAAAATATATTATATATTCATTTTTTTCTTTTGAAAGTGCCACAGAAACTGCTCCAAGCTATAGATACCCCCTGGATTTTCAGACGGCCAAGTTCAAGCAGCCACCGTGTCGAGAGAGAGGCCCGTCGTTGTATGGGAGTCTGAGTGTGATAGAGAGATGAAGAGAGCTCTTTCAAGCTCTTTCCCTCATCCCTTCACCTCACTCCTTTTTCTTTTTGCCCAAGTTCTTGCCATTAGGGCACTGGTCCCTGTTCCCTCCCCACCCTGGCCTACAAGCCAAACTCGGCACTCTATACTGTCCTTCCCTGCTCTTATGCTTGTCTTTGTATGTCTTTAGTAATTTTTTGTCTTATGAGCAGCCACACTCCTCCACAATCATGTTTTGGATGTCCTTCTTGACAATCTTCTGCTCCTCATTGTAGTAGAGCATAGACATGGCACGGAGGCGCGTGGGGACACAACACGACCTGATGCTAGTGAAGGGGCTGTAACCGCGCATGCGGTAGTGGTTGATGACAGTGGAGTGGAAGGAAAGTGCTGAGCCTGTGATGCTGGCCACATGGCTCGGGCACTCACCCTCACAGTAGTTGGCGTGGTAGCCAGTTGGTGCAATGATCCAGTCGTTCCAGCCAATGTCTTTGAAATTGACGTAGAACTGACGCTTGCAGCACACACGTACCTTGCCATCGCATTCCAGGCCACGCTTGCGGCGCCGTCTTGGCCCATTCTCCTCCATTTGACGCACCACAGCCATCAGAAAGGGCCGGTGAGACTGTTCTCGCTCTCCTCCTCCACCAGGAGTCACCAGGACTGGTGTAGCACGGGCATCGGCACATGATGGGCACGAGACACGCAGGTTCAGTGCACTTATGCCCTGTTCCAGCAGAGACTGCATACTAGATGCCATGGAGAAAGTGTGCCAGCCGCTGCGTCTAGTGTCAACTGCTTTCTCAGCCACCAGCTTCTCCCCAGAGCCCGGCTGCTGCAGGAGCAGTCGAATGGTGACATTTGCGCGGGTGCGGTTGCCCTTTGGAAGCCGCAGGAAGATCCAGACATTGGCCTGCTCCACCACAGACATCTCGTAACCTTCTTTAGAGATGAGGAAGTTTATCAGACCTGGGGTTTCACCTGAGGAAGGAAACAAGAGGAGGAGCAAAAAACCAGGTCATTAGTTAAATTAGCTATTTTCAAATGAATGGGAGGTTGTTTAATTCTGCAGACTTGGAACCAACCACATCAAAGATGGCACTGTCTGGGAGTGGTAGCATCAGTAGAGTGTTTGAGCTTTGTAGTTATGGCAGTGACGCCACAGTTCAGGACTGACCAGCTCACCAGGATTAGAGCAACAACCAGCTTTTTAAATGACACCCCTTTTCAATATATCAAAGGCAGAAATTTGAATCAGTTCTGAACACATCACAAACACGCACACACGCGCACACACACACACATACAAAACGTCCCTCCCATTTAACTCTGCCTTGTCTATCCCACCTTGAAATGGAAATAACAGAGTACACTAACACATAATAGCCGAGTACAGTAACACATGATGGCCATGACAACATGCAGTACATGGTGTCCAGCTGCGGGCTTCAATGTGGCATGTTTTCAATAACTTGCTCTCTCTGTGGATCAGAGAAAGAGTCTCACACTGGCTTTGATCCACTGCATTTTACAGACATAGCCGAGGCCTCTGGAACATCTCACATTGTGGATCAGTGGCCAACTTTTAAATGAATTCCCTCCACTTACTGAGACAAATCTTAAGAAAAAAGGACTTTTGTCAGGAGCTTTAAGCTGTCGCTGGATGATGTGTCTGGCTGTAAATTATGAGGTCTGTTACAGAGTCTTCCACAATCGCTTGTAAACTGACACTTCAGTAAATCTTATAGTAAAACACAGTGGTTACAAAGGGTGAGTTATGGTTTGGTTTTTAACTTAGAGTTAAATATAACCTAAGTTGATGGGAAAGTTGTACATCTATGAAGTGTGGATGAACATTATTTAATCCAATCTCTATTGTACACTGCTGCATATTTATAGGATTACAACATGATAACAATGATGTCAGTTTGTGTGTGCGTGTGTGTGGGTATGTGTATGTGTTTACACATCCCAAGTCCCATCTGTCCAAACACAGAATCGCTTCATGAACGGAATCTAAAAATAATGGGCTTTTCCAGCATCGGCTAGCTCATTGTTTCCTTTTTAATCTGTGGTCTATGAAAGAATGGCGCAGTGTTAGCTTTCAGTAAGATGAGTAAACCCAGCTCTAGCTCTTCCTCAGCAAGGGCTTGGGCCTACACAGAGAACTACCCCCCACCTGGCTGAGTAGGAGAGCGTATGGAAGCAGCCTCGCTCCACATGATTCTCAATACGTTTGTGAGAGAGAGGGAGAAAGAAAGAAAAAAACCCTCTGAGCTGAAAGACGTACAATAATCCCTCAACAATAAACACCGGTGTAACCACGAGAGCGTAGTTTGCACAGCTGTCCCCCACACAAAGATGGAAAATAACATTTACACATTCTTCTCCTTCTCCCCCCCATCCATGTCTTCAAACAGGGAGGAGGGAGCAATATAGGATCACCTGGGAACTTAAAGAGGTGTGTAGGGGGGACAACTCTTCTTTAAACACGGCTTTGGATAATGCGTTCTCTAATCCTCATCTCTATCTAGTTTACCTTTGGGAGGTGGTGTTGGGGTGGGGTGGGGGCGGGGGGATCATACTCTTTGATCTCCTTGTTGGCCTCCTGTCATATTGTATAGCTTCTTATGACCCAATGCACCAAACCCGAAAGACAAATTTTGCAGAGCTAAAACAAAAACCTCAGAGTCAGAGAGGTTGTAAGAGGCTGTAAGGAGATGCCTATCTTGTGGATGGTCTTTGTGTATGTTCTCCTCCTGGGGATGATTGTAATGAGGAGATGTGATTCGTCTTGAGCTAATTTGTTGACAGTACTGATTAAAGGAAACAGTTTTAGTCTGCGAGCAAAGACTGGCTTGATTGTTGCAAAGAGATTGCGGCTTACAGGGAGGGCTTGGAGAACTCGCTGGATCACTAGTGACAGATGCTTTGACATGAATGTTTCCGGTTAAGGTCTGGGCTAGTGAACAGCTCGACCACACATCTGAGATTTTGCAAAGGATAACCCAAAAATAACCAAGGCTGGTCAGCCTTGACACAAAAACCCGTGAGCAGATATCATCATACAAGGACTGTACTTCTTTCCAGTACCTCTTTATAAATTCGATGCGTGACCTATTTTCTGCTTTCACCAGCCATGAACTAAACTGAGCTATAAAATGCTATAACGATGTGTTGGTGTGTGTAAGTTGGCTTCCTTGACTGCAATACCAGACAGCATATTTCAAAATTTAATGTGGTCGTGCCAACTATGAGGACAAATTTTAGAGACTAAACAACTCTGGTATGAGTGTATTAAGATGCCAAATTCAAGTAACCAGTGAACAAAAGTAACACTGTCCATAAACTCACATTCTCCTTTTATGTCTGCTACATATTTCTAGGCCTTATATATTTTTAATTTGCTGTGAATGAAACTTTCCACAAGCTTTTTTTAGAGCAAATTTTTAGTCAAGCTTCAAACTGAAGTAAGCAGTGGTATGAAATGTTTAAACAAAAACAAACAGATTCCTTTTTTAACCATCCTAAACATACAGTGTGGTTATAGTGCTGTCTCTTAAGTGTTTGTGGACGCTATTCCATTAGCATTAGAGCTCAGAAGTAAATCCCAGTTTCCCAAAGGTATTGTAAACATAATTTTCACAAGTAGAAGAAGTGTTCACTTTATTATTAATTATATTTTTTATGCTGTGGCATCCAAATTCATCTCCTACATTATAACCGATTGACACCATTGAGGAACTAATGATGACCAGAATCAAGTCTTTACCCTTGGTCCCTAATGCGCACCCTATCAACCCCAATTTCCTGCACTTTTTTTTTTTTTTTAACCTTTTGACCCCTCAGCCTGGTGCCCCTCACTCGATGCCATCGTGGCCGATCTATTCTCTTACCCTTGATTCAAAAGTCAAATGTCCCCTTCACTAACTCTATAAGAGTTTATAAGAGGGAGACACTCTCACAAAGCAGTAACGTCATATTATTATTATTAACGACATCCTTTTTGGAAGATGCAAAATAATCGGATCTTAATGTGACAGAGCGATATAAATTACTTGCAATTGCCTGGATTTGCGCACAGGCTAAAAAACACATAAGGTTGCTGTATGCAAAGCCACGATGTAGCCATGACTCAATCGCTATCGCTTCGATCTTAATGATTATATCCGTTTCAGGATTAGCCTGCGACCATGCGTGCCCCCTTCCTGGATCTGAGAGACAAACTGAACTGTTCATCTGTTAAAGCTGGCATCTGCAAGCCATCGACCAATCACACAAACAACTGTGGATCATCTGCTGTCAGTTACCAATGAGTGCAACAGCTTCAACTTCAACTTATGTTTGTTTGATGCAGAAAAAATAGAGGACCTGTGTCTAAGCTTTAGTCTTTGGGTCCAAACAAACAACGAATTGTGTATATCTGCAAACATATGTTGGATGAAGATATGCTAATACTCCTTGAGGTATAAGGAGGGAAGTAACAAAGTACAATTTTGTACAAGGATCTGTACTTGAGTTTTCTTTCACCTAGTGCATTTCACTTTTACTATATTTCAAAAGAAAAATCACAGAATTTATCTAACTTCTAAACTAGAATGAGACCTAATACCCATCACTGTAATCTGTCTGTTGCTACACACAGGCAGTTTGGATTGTAAACGCTAGTTATTAGCTATCTTTAAAAAAAAATTTAAAAAATAAAAAAACCTCTAATTTCCCCTTGTGATCAATAAAGTCTTGTCTCATCTTATCTTTTTTAGCATTCAGCTTATTTGTATTGTCAGTTTTTTCATGCTAGCAAACACTGAAAGATTAGCAATAAAGCTGTAGTTAGTTAGCCTTAGCTAATGTTTTCCAGTGTTTCTTGCTTCAGTGAAAGAGGCACTAATTTACCATCACAGACTCAAATCAATGTTTGATTTGAGATATACGTCTTTCTTTTGTGTTTTTCTTTTAAATACCGCAAATTAAAGAGTTAATACTTTTTGCCTTGACTTTTTGTTTTCTCATGGATGCTCTGAATTCTTTAGCTGAATATGTCTAACACATCAGTCGCAGTCATACATACTGTATTCCTGCTAATAATCATATCTAATGAGTTTATTCAAATTGGTCTGAACTATTAATAGCGAAATATGCACTAAGAAAACACTCATAAGAAAACACACTACTTCATGATTTATGCACCAATGCAAGATGATCTTGTTGGCTTAAGGGACTGAAGTCTAAAGCTTGAATAGTGATCTAAAACAAAGTTAGGTTCTTCTCTTTAACTAACTTCTTATAGCTTTTTTTCATACAAAAAGTTGCAAAATATTCCACTAGCGTATGTTTATTAGAGGCAAATAAACTTCCTAGCTTTCTTGGTGACTAATAGGGATTCTTTGGTAATAATTATAGTCATGGACAAGAATGCCTGGAATGCCGGATATTGAGGTATCATGAGAGCTCTTAAATGACAAAACGGGCACAGAAAAAGAGGAACAGCAGAAAAGACATTAGTGTCGAGTCATCGTTTTGTGACACGTCAGGTCTCACAAATGTAGCAAGCACGCTTGAGTAACACATGCAGAGCCCAAACAGTGCACACACACTGGTTATGTACGAAATATATTCTTCGATGTTCTGGGTACGCAGATGGTTTTTGTACAGTCTCTGTGCATTAGTAAGGAATGTTATGAATGTTCCTCATCCTACCAGAGCTACAGCTCTAAACCCAAGTTCCCAAGTCCCAAGCTAACCGTTGTTTTATTTTTAATCTTGCCATCCCTAAAGATATGGGAAAATATTTATAGAGGTCTGACTTTGTCACATCTTCAGCGGACAGGCTCTTGGAACAAGCGGCTGGGTTACAGATTGTTTGCTCCCTGGCATGAGTTTCACACAGGACCAGAATAGCTTCTGTAAACCAAAGTCTTCTCTTTCTCTCGCTATTGTTGCATGTGTATGGCATTAAACATAAAAGCTTGTTGTGTTGGAGACTCGGAGGAAGATAACTACCCAACTGCTGTATTTTTCTTTCTCTGACGTCTTGTGCTGAGATGAGATTGATTGGCCCTCAACTATGACAAAGTCAAGGAGAAGCAACACATTCCTAAGATATATATGTTGGCAAAGCTCTGGCGTACTTCGCTCTTGTCAGTGGTGTTTACAAATTGGTGAATTCCTACAATGTCTTAAAAGGCACAAGCCTGTAACTGAGCTGCTGGAGTCACGTTTGTAGTTGTGTTCTTACACAAACACACTAACACAACTTCGAGGACATGAATTCAAACTAATGACAAACCAGCCCTTGAGATGTGTTTCAACAAATATATGAAATATTACATGAAAGCTTTAGTACTATAAACAGCACTGTGCTTTAAAAGGCAATAATTCACCATAGTGTAAGCATGCTGAAGTCTCTGCTGTCCTTACATACTGTATAAAGTCCTTGTCTCTGGATACTGATAGCCACATCAAGGTCCTGTTTGACCTCGAATTACCTAGAAACTGAGCAGATAACATATGGCGAATATGTGTATATTTGTATGTGAAAGTAATTATGATTTTGAGATAAGCAGTTATCTGATCACGAGAAGGCTGAATTTCCAAGTGTTTAATCACTAGTTAGCACGATGCCAGTGAGGAATCGGTTACAATCATAACGTTAGTCACTGCAGTCATCAGGGGTGACCATGTGCATGTGGGATTGTGTGTGTGTGTGTGTGTGTGTGTGTAGGAGAGGAGGATAATATGACTAAAAATCAAAATAGATAAAGCATGCCATGGTGTATCGTTAAAGTTAACACCAGTGTGTGTGTGTGTGTGTGTGTGTGAGAGAGAGAGAGAGAGAGAGAGAGAGAGAGAGAATGAGAGAGAGGAGGATGGTATATGACTGATAAAGAAGTCTTACAATCTTTAAAGGTAAAACATTACAAAAAGTGTGGATTTTCTCTCTCTCTCTCTCTCTCTCTCTCTCTCTCTCTCTCTCTCTCTCTCTCGCTCTCGCTCTCTCTGTGTGTCTGTGTGTGTGCACGAGAGAGAGTAAGTGTAAGCATCTATGTGAAGAAATGCACATATGCACTGGCATCTGTGTGACCAGTAATTTATCCTTCTAAACCTTAAGGAACTATTAAGTGCTTCACACTAGTTTAACACAATATTATATTTATACAATATTAATTTTGTACTTTACTGGAAAATTAGCCTTTGGGTTTGAACATGTAAAAGAGCATAAGAGCTGAATGTAAACTACACTAAACAGAGACTGTACAATGTTTTGCACGGGGTGTCCATGGCAACAAGAAATTTGAGTTTCATTTCCTTGATATTCCTTTTCCTTGTTTTTCCTCACACTCCAGGTATTGTCTGGCTGTAAAGGATAAATTGCTCATTCACTCCGTGCTCCTGCTTTCTGTGAATGGTGAGGGTCTTTCACATGATTTCTCAATAGCATCCCCCCTTGTGGTCGCTTCTGAGAACAGCTCGTCTAAACCGGTATGTGTGCAAAATGCTGGAATTCAGACACCTCGTAACGCAAATTCGATTATACAGGTAAGGTAAAAGAATGTAAGGTTTATTAAGGTGAGAGAAAGGGTAAGGAAATATGACTTCTATTTCAGGTTTGTATATGCACGGTGTAATAAGTGTAATAAGTGTCAGGTGCTATGAGGGATATTGATTATCTGATTGAAATTTTAAAGTCTATTTTAGGCTGGTTTGCTGGCGTGCAGATGCTGGCGGATGTCTGATCATCTGGGTCCAATTTCACATCGCAATGTGAAGTAAAGCAGGCAGTGCAGCGCTGAATGGAAACGATTTGTGTTGAGTGGAAGGGAATCGTCGAGACAAGCGATCATGCTGTGCGTTTCAGTTTGACTCTTGTCATGGATTATGGTATTATAGGTTCGCTTTTTATCCATTAGTACAACTTAAAATAAGATCTCTGACTTGTTCAGAGTGTTTTGCAGCTGACTGTTTGCACAACAGTGACACTCTTAAAAGAGAAAATGCACTTGAGAGAATGATGAGAGGCTTCCCGACAACCTGGCTGTTTAACCCTTACACACACACACGCACTCACACATTCCTTCCTGTGCTGTAAACACAGACTGTGTGTCACCTGTCTGTCTATAAAGACTACAGTGTCTAGTAAAAACAACGTGCATTATTTGTGCATATTTCTGCAGTTTCAAGTTTCAGTTTCAAGAGCAAATCTGTATTAGCCTTCAGTTAAAAAGGATGCCTTAAAGGGATGTGTCTTTTAAATCACACTATTGTTCCAGCTTTGGTGTGGTACTTAAGTACTTCAAGGATCCCTGCAGAGTCTCCACTCATTTAAAGCTTCATGTAAACCCTAGGCTAAGATGTAGAAATTTCAGGTCTGTTTTGAAGTGACTGCTATTTGCACTGCTCTTATGTTTGCTCCTGTGTCTCATTAACTTTTCCATTGCTTCTTTGTGTTCCAATTTAATTCTAAACCGCATGTCAAGCTTAATTATAACCAAACAGTCGTTCGCTTCACCAGGGAGCTCACATAGTAGCTCTGCTCTCTGCTGTTCAGGAATGAAAAATCCACTAAGCACTACAGCACATCATGTCTGTCATGTCGCTCTGTGAGGATCTATCTCTTCTGCTATGTGACTCAGAAAGGAACCCTGTGTTTCTGTGCATCACGGATTGCAAGGCACTATTAAACAGCACTCTGAGTCTGACAATGCTCTATCAGCTCCTTTTGAAAACCCAGATGCAAAAACTGCCAACTTTTTTTTCCTCTCCCAGCTGCAGACGGCTCCTCGGGAAGCCTGTCAGTCTGCAGGTAAGTGGCGTTTATGGCTGGGAAGCTCAGTGGGGTTTCCCTGATAATCAGCAATTCTATAAAGCAGCAGGACATTTCTATGAAGGAGGAGGAGGAAGGCTGCACCACATTTCTAGCTATTCTCTCTTGCTTTGAGGCAACAGGTTTTTTTCACATAAAGTTAAAAGTCCTGTCCTCAGCTGTCCTTAGGTACAAGTTTGCTCATTCTAAGTACTCACACACACACAGAGAGAGAGAGAGAGAGAGAGAGAGAGAGATTAGGACTCACCAGCTTCGGCGAAGGTGATAATTTCAGTCTGTTCACTGTTCTCGGCCTCGAGGCGTCCGTGAGGCTCGTCGTCGATCAGCACGCTGCCGTCCTTGGCCACGCGGCCCACATGGACCTTGCGGATGGCATTGAGCAGGGCAGCGCGGGGCACTGGGTGTGTGATGTTGGGCCGATCCTGCAGGTGCAGCATGCTGAGGATGTGCCTCTTCACCGCTTCCACCACATCCTGCTGCGCCTCCTCCTCCTCTATTAGTGCCTCTGTGCCACTCCTCCGCAGCCGTGCCATGGCACAAGAGGGGCAGTCCGATGGTGAAGAGGGCGAGGATGCCAAGGTGCCCGAGGTGGCCATGGCATTAAGTGAATAGCAGTGAGCCAGGAGCAGCAGTGCTACACTCATGGCAGGCAGGAGCGTCATCCTTGGAGCAGGAGGCTGAAGAAATGATGCAAACTGACCACAGCAGCCTAACTAACTAGAATAAAAAAAAGAAAAACTTTTTCCTCTTGATCAAATGTCTCTCCAGGAACTACCTGTCTTGTAGCTGTGGATGTGTTCAGTCTGACAGGTTTGAAAAAAAAAGAAAAAAAAAAAGTTTTGACCTAAAAGTTTTAAAAAGTTTGACCTACTAAAATCAAGTAAAGGATTAAAAAAGGGTAATCCTTGTTGCTAAGAGGAGAGCTGCTGTGACGAGAGGTGATGACTGAAGAGAAGGAATAGTTCTGCCGGTTGCTTCACTTGTAGGTGTTCTTTCTCCTTTTCTCTCTCTTGCTTCTGGGTCTCTGAGAAGTTTGGATGGGAAAGGCAGGCGTCTTGTGGATGAGCCCTGGGGAAGCAGTGTAGAGCTCTGGGACTGCTCACTATGCACGAGGTGAATGGTTTTGTACAAGTGGGCTGGGCTCTCTCTCTCTCTCTCTCTCTCTCTCTCTCTCTCACACACACACACACACTCTGTCTTTCTTCCTCTTCTCCACTCTGACTCCACTTTCTGTCTTACTGTAATTATACTTCTTTCCCTCCCTCCCCTCACCTCTCCTCCCTCCCCCTTTCTCTCCCGCCCTCTCCCCCTCTCTCTCTCTCTTTCTTTCTCTCACATTTTTCTTTTTTGGTGTGTTCTATTTGTAGGGAACTTCCCCCCCCCCTGCAGTGCTTGAACTCCATGTACAGGGATTTTGCTAGGCAGACATGACACATGATTTGTTAATGAGCGCTTACCTACACTTACGAGTCATCATGTCGTCAGATCAGACAGCCCGCGGCTTGCGCACTCTCATATCCACCAGTTTAGTCACACACTTCTGTAGCAGTGAGGTGGATTTTATTCATTTATTTATAATAATACCTGCAGAAAAAAAACTACAAGTGAGTCTTTCTAGTTGCGGATAATACAGATAATTCAGTGTTGTCTTATCTAAGAGTTTGTACCACAGTGCTTCAGGATGTCACGTGTCAAAAATACTGTAACACACACTATTTATTACTCAATTCTGCTGAGTGGTAGTCTGCCTATTCAAAAAAAAAAAAAAAAAAAAACACATCACTTCCTAAATCATAATTTCTCTTACCCACCACGCACACACACACAATTTGTGCAAAATTACTAGGACGTGCCCGGAAGGCTCACTTCCTGTTTAATTAGCCAAACTTGGACATCTGGGATCCTCGGTGTTACAAGCCGCTGGCTGTGACATCATCAAAGTCTGAGAGAAGGGGGGTTTGTGTGAGTGTGTGTCTGAAAATTAGTCAATTTATACATGTGAAGTCACTTATAGGAGTCACCATGTGTAGCACGTCACGTAGACACGCTCTCAGTCGTGCGTCTAATAACGGATTACTGACTTCACACGTCTGATTCAAATGATCCTATAGTTAATAATGGTTATTTCAGTGACTGTCTGATAGCAGATTATATAAAATCTACTATTTGATCATTTAATTAAAAAAATATATCACAGATGTGCATTTGTTGTTGGTCCATGTGTATCTCTTTTGGATCATTGGGCATTTAGATCCAAGATTGATTTTTATATTAGTATTATTGGTAATACTGATAATACTGATTTTTTTTTTTTTTTACATGCTCAATTCAAGAATACCATTAATAAGTTGAAATATGACTATGGTGATTCTCTTAGGAAATCATATTACATGTAGAAGATTGCTCCCTCTTGTGGGACATGCTGCTCATTGCAGTGAAATATAATCAAAGTCTGTTTGATTAACCTTTAGAGGTCTATGCCTGTTTTTGGCCATTTTGAATACCTACGTTTAACAGTTAATAAAATGCCACCATTTCAAATCAATATATGGTGTTTTATAAAATTTTTTCAGCACAGCTAAGGTTATGTTGTGTTTCAAGTATGCAGGTGACTGTATAAAAAAGCTAAATCAATAAAAAATGCAATAGATCTGGATAGCTATTTAATACTAGAGAAGTCTGACCCAGTTGTGAGGTAATGCACACAAACCTGATTGGTGTAGAGACTGAATAACCAAACATATGAAGAGTCAAACAGCCTTGTTTGCAAGCTGTTCGCCTGCTGTTTATAGTACAACTAACTTCTGCCTTGAAAATTAAACAGTGAATAAATTAAGACACAAAACCTTTGTGGAGTACCAGTTTATAATCACAAAACAACAACAACAAAAAAGTTTCACTGCTAAAGGTACGATGGAATGGGAAAACCATGGATCTCTGTGACATTACAGCAAATAATTCCTAAATTATTAATCAATGTGTACTGTATGTCATGATTTTTCATGTCATGCCTCTATGTATCTATCATCACTATATGGCCAAAGTATGTGCACACCTGATCATCACACTCATATGTGGTTCTTCCCCAAACTGATGCCCCTGTGCACAAAGCGAGGTCCATGAAGACATGGTGTGTTAAGGTTGGAGTGGAAGAACTCGAGTGTCCTGCACAGAGCCCTGACCTCAACCCCACTGAACACCTTTGGGATGAACTGGAACACCGACTGCACCCCAGACCTCCTCACCTAACATCAGTGCCTGACCTCACTAATGCTCTTGTAGCTGAATGAACACAAATCCCCACAACCATGCTCCAAAATCTAATGGAAAGCCTTCCCAGAAGAATGGAGGTTATTTATTATAACAGCAAATGGAGACTAAATCTGGAGTGGAATGATGGTCAGGTGTCCACATACTTTTGGCCATATAGTGTATTCATTTATTAGGGGTGTAGCATAATGACACTATCTTCATTTGTTTAGTGCTCCAAATATCTGTATTTGTATAAATCAAAAGTGGCCTAAAGTTTAAATCCCTGGCCTAAATCCTACTTCTATGCCAGGGGCAACACCGGAAAACACTGGAAAAATCCCAGAGGTAGAAATGCCAGCACTGTCATCATGATGTGTGAATTCTGACTCTAACAGATCCTCATCACTGGATTTCATAATTGGTCTCAAGTAGAGATGTGTGTGGGACTGTTTTTTGTAATGTCGCTTACACAATGATTATTTTTGTCTGTACCTGCCTGCAATATTTTCTAATGAATTTGGTTGGCTTTATTTCCCAACGTATAAACAAGTTGGTAACCACAACAACTCTGACCAAGCAGTTACTAAGGAAATGCATCATCTTGCACCAGACGTTGTGTCAATGTCAATGAACATGGTCTTTCTTTGTGCCGCGAGCTTCATATCTCTCCTCTTGCTCATGCCCAGTTAGGATCTCAGTCCCGATACACAGGCTGAGGTTTGTGGTTTTTTCCTGTTCATTTACCATGGTAACTCTAGTCACCATAGCATTCCTTCCTTCCTTATTTCTCACTTGTATTTCTTCACTTGTTTGGTCTTTCCAGTTTCCTCAAGTAAATGTGGAGCTGTAAAAAATTGCAGTCTTGTGGCAAGTTTATGCAGTATGTGTGTACATCGATTGTACTGTGGATTTACAGTGCACTATGGGTAATAATGTAGTAATATGCATATATATCACATGTTATTCCTTTCACTTTCTTTTGGCTGCCTCTTTAGTTTTAGATCACCTCCTCTTCCATCCCCGTCGCTATAATCCCTGCCTCGGCTGTGTATATTACAAACACAGGTGAAAGCGACACTTTGATCAGTTCACACAAACAATTTCTGTGGGGTCCTGGCAGAGGATGTAATGAGTTTGAGCCAAATCAGACCAACGGATTAGAGAATGTGAGTGGAGTGCCAGTACTCTGTGGTGTGGATGCATGAGCCATGATATGTTTAAGGACAGAGATTTAGATAGAGATTTAGATCTACGTTTTATTTGTGCATTGAGAGTGATAATGCTGAAGAGCCAGGTTATGAATAATGAAGTCCCTATTTAGCTAGCAGCTATAAGAATAGCTCTGTTGTTCCCTAATATAGTTCAAAAACTTAAATAGAAACTAGCTGTGAGTTTAGTTGTGGCTAGTGGCTGTAGTTTTTGTGGAGCATCTTTCGTAACCCATCACTGGCATGAGTAGTACATGAAAAAATCCTAAGCAAGTGTTGCGTAATGACATAAGTGTGTGTATTTTGATTTTGCTGTTTAATGTCACATTATAAATTTTGCATTATCAATTCTTAACATGGTACATTATAAGTAGTGTTCATGACACATTATATCACCAACACCAATGAAACCGAGCTCACTTTTCTATAGTGCATTATGATTTTTTTTTAACAAATGAATGATACGAGACAGATTATCAGAAAATCAAACTTCAAAACTGTACAACCTCTGAAAGTCGACTGAACTGAATGCTGAATTTCTTTGGTGTTATAATGTGTTGTAAACACTACCTATAATGCATTCTGTTAGCAATTTCTAAATGCATTATTAACATTGACATAAACTGTAATGGCTTTTCATAAATAATTACAACAATGTGTACACTGCTGTATGAATGCATTATAGCATATTATGAATGTATTTGTAGGTCATTATATATATATATATATATATATGGCCTTCATAGAAAGTGTTACCACAGTGTCTATGACAGCTGATACCTAAGTGAGTTTATTAAGGGCTTATGTAGGTGAAATGTGGCCTTATGAACACTGACATTAATTAAAGTTAGAATTTACCAAAAATTGCACATATGCCCATCAAATATTGCACTTTGAATAGAAAGAATTCACGAATGCACATTGTAGATCGACTCAGGCATTAAACACACAAGAAATGCTGTATATGCATAAGGACATGTATGCTAGCGCAAAAAGGATATGATGGTTACGTCCATGCTTCCTTTTTTCTAACCACACATGTGCAATATCCTTTGTGTCATTTGTATTCCTATATATTGTACACTTCCTCCCACCTAAGAGCCTTCTTAGTAAACCCTACATTCTGCCATTGTTTATCCCACGTGCACACTTTGTTCTTTGTTTTAAACTCTCCTCTTCTTCATTTAACCCAGTTTGTAATTTGATATTCAAGTGATCATGGCCAATCAATGATTATGAAAATTAGTTGATGATATAGATCATCTAGTGACTTTTTGAACGTGTTAGCTACTTTCCTCTGAAAAGAGTTGACAGCACTTCACAAGACTTCCAATCAGTCTATCCATGATCAAGGTCACTAGACTTCTGTTCACACTCACCTATAACCAAAGGCTTACCTATATAAATCATGAACTCACTCCAGCATTAGTGTATATGATGCTACTGCGCGTTATTTCTTATATCAGTATTTTCTGTTTTTTTTTTTACTTTGATTTGGGTTTGTACTGGATTTAGATCTGATTAACTCTGTTTGCACATCGCCCAACCTTTTGCCTGTTTCTGGGTGTTGATTGTGCCTTGCTCTTTGATTTTAATCTCTGCATATTTTTTTACCTTAATAACCTCTATCCTGCATTTGTATCCATCAAACCTGTGCAATATCATGACTGCATAATGTCTGTGTCATTGTCCGTGGCATTTGCATTTTATTTTCTTTGACTTAAATTTTGGTGAGTGTGATTTCACCATTTGTAATATCATCACTATTATGGGACTTTGACTTCGAAGAAGTGCCCTGATCTACTAAGTTAGTCGGCATGAAGTTATAACTCAGTCTGGAATGTGTAATAAAACAATCTTATCTCACATGACAAGTTTTATGGCAAAATTGACTATAACAGCCTTTTTGGCAGCTGATGCTTGTTGTAATAAGCTTTCATAAATGTTTGTGTAGGTTTGTGTTAGTTGTCATGATGGGCTGTCACTTTGAAAGATAATAGATAATAATAGGTACACTTTATACACAGACTTAGACAATAAATATACAAGTATATGCATGCTATTGCACATGGTATGATGGGAGGTGAGTGGGGATTTTTGCAGGTTTTAAAAGCCTAAATACTTTTTTTAGCCATTGACTATATAACCAGCAACTATGCTTCTCATGTATTAGACAGCATCATCCATCATCCACAATAGTGCACTCACAATTAGACTAAATAAACTCCCACACAATCAAATCCCATCAGTAATGTAATTTAGTTTATGAATTAGTGGTTAATGAACAATTTCCTCCCATCTTCATCCTCACGTCAAGAGACACATTACAGAGAATGAGACGGACATTTGATGACACTCTGCTTCCTCTCCATCATGACATGGAAAATAGTCGACCACATTACAAACTGAGCATGAAAAAAGATGGGAAGAAGTATTCTTCATCTACTTGAGGAAGAGAGAGAGACATAGAATGAATGAGTCAATCTTTCTCTACATGTGGGCTCTCTCTAGGAAGCAAACCCTTCCCCGTCTTTCACACAGCCTCCCTGTTTTCTTCTCACAGAGAGCCGAGTGTGATCTGAAACAGAAATCAACTGTTCACTTCCTCCATGTGTGAGGCAGCACAGCTGCACAGAGGAAACCCCGGGGAATGGTCAAGGTCATAAGTTCAGATAGGGTCACATCACCAGGTCACATCACCTGTGCTGAATGGAGAGCTTTTCCCTCTGTATAGAATAAATAACAGTGCTAACTGACCAGGGCTGTCACTAGTGGAGTAAAAGGAATTCCTCTATACTGTCTGAATATACACAGATCAGCCATAACATTAAAACCACCTGCCTAATATTGTGTAGGTCCCCATTGTGCTGCCAAAACAGTTCTGACCCATCGAGGCATGGACTCCACAAGACCGCTGAGAGTGGCATCTGGCACCAAGACGTTAGCAGCAGATCCTTTAAGCCCTGTAAGTTGTGAAGTGAGGCCTCCAAGGATCAGACTTGTTTGTCCAGCACTTCCCACAGATGCCTGTTCGGATTGAAATCCGGGGAATTTAGAGGCTAAATCAACGCCTTGAACTCATTGTCATGTTCCTCAAACCATTCCTGAACAATTTTTGCAGTGTGGCAGGGTGCATTATTCTGCTATTATACTGCCATTAGGGAATACCATTGCAATGAAGGGGTGTACTTGGTCTTCAGCAATGTCTAGGTAGGTGGAACATGTCAAAGTAACATCCACATGAATGCCAGGACCCAAGGTTTCCCAGCAGAACATTGCCCAAAGCATCACACTGCTTCCATTGGCTTGCCTTCTTCCCGTAGTGCAGCCTGGTGCCATCTCTTCCCCACTCAAGGGACGCACATGCACCCGGCCATCCACATGATGTAAAAGAAAACATTGTTCATCAGACCAGGCCACCTTCTTCCATTGCTCCACGGCCATGGGCTAGCCTTCTCTCCCCATGCGCATCAGTGAGCCTTGGTCGCCCATGACCCTGTCACCGGTTCACTGGTTGTCCTTCCTTGGACCGCTCTTGGTAGGTACTAACCACTGCATACGGGAACTCCCCACAAGACCTGCCGTTTTGGAGATACTCTGACCCAGTCGTCTAGACGCAAAGTTGCTCAGATCCATACGCTTGCCCATTTTTCCTGCTTCCAACACATCAACTTCGAAAACTGACTGTTCACTTGCTGCCTAATATATACACCCATTGACAGGTGCCATTGTGACGAGATGATCAATGTTATTCACTTCACCTGTCAGTGGTTTTAATGTTATGGCTAATTGGTGTATTTTATGTATATAATTGAATACAAAGAAGATTTGCAGCCCAGAGACATTCTTCCAGGGGACCCAGAATTCTTAACAACACGGACAATAAAGGTTAAATACAGCATTAAAAAACATGAGAACATTAAAAAAAGGTGAACATAATGTAAACATGGCACCAGTGTGGGCAGTGTAGAAACAGTAGTCATAATGCATATAGCCAGTAGGTATACTAAACTATGCCACAGTGTGGTTGAATTCTCAAATCTGATTGGTCAGAAGGTGTGGATTAATTTCATACACAGAGACATGTATAGCAGACAGTCCACATAATATAAGCCTAATAATAATCAGATTTTAAAAAAAATTGGTGATTTAGCAAAGACCTTTATTTGTGGAAGGAGTTTTGCATGTCATCGCTTTGTAACAGTCAGTATGTTTCCCAACAAAAGAGAGTCTTCAGGACAGAGGAAGTTTGTGCTTTCTGGTTTCTCTGTAACATGACAAGCTGCATTTTTGCTTTTTGTCTCATTAACATCAAGAGGTGGAAAAAAGGCTGGTGATGGAGGAACTGTTTGTAGCTGCTATAACATAAGCGATAATGGGAACTAACTTTTCTCATGGATGTTCCATAACGCCATAGCGCAATGTGTTGTTCATCCGCTTCACATCAGGCCATATCACACCACCCTGGAATAGATTATTATTACTGCTTGTCATGTGTTATTCTTTCCATAACGGGAACTACTTTAGTGAACTACTTTAGTGAATGGCAATGCTCATTGGGATATATAACACCTACATAAGCCTACATAATTCATGACAATTGATAGAAACCTACATAAATATTTATAAAGACTTGCTCCAACAGGTGTCAGGTGCCGTAAAGACTGCTTACAGCAATTTTGATGTCAAGCCACAGATTTTACTTGACATAAAGTTGTGTTATGATGCTTTCTGGCCTGACCTATGCTAGAAGGTCATGGCAATTGACAGAATGACAGAGCAGAGTCTTCTGAGCATGGTAATTGGTGGAAATATTGACATGAAACTTACTCCATAATGCTGGAATAGTGAAGGTTTTGATTACGACACGTTCAGTACACTGTATATTTCTGCGTGTTAAATGGAATAAGCAAATTGGAATGAAATTTGTTTCTTTAAGTTTTCAGACACGGAGACATCTTCAAGACAGAGGATTTTGTGCTTTGTGGTTTCTATGTAACACAACAAGCTAAATTTTTTTGTTGTTTTTTTGGGAGCGACTGTTTACAGATGCAATAATGTAAGTGATAATAGGAACTAATTTGTTTCATGGACATTCCACAGCATTAAATGTAACTATAAATGAATTTTAAAAAAGTATGACATTATTTAATAAACTAAAAAAATTGTAATTGGTTATTTACTGTCGCTTACGAGAATTAAAATGCTTCAGGACATGCTGAATTAGGGGAAAATCCTGCAATGGACTGCCATCCCATCTTGGGTCAATCCCGTATCATGAATCCCCCCAAACCTGGCCTGAAGTGGTTAATGAAGACGAATGAATGAATGAATGAATGAGCGGACGAATGAATGAATGAATGAACGAATGAATGAATGAATGAATGAATGAAAAATAGCACATGGGTTTAGTTTTGGTAAGATCTCTCTGGTTCAGTTCAATGCAATAAGCATGACGTGGAAAAGTAAGCAGCAATAATTATGGTGAATTGGATGCACTTGCTATTTCTCAAAGAGTTAATTGTCGGTTCTTTCATTTCTCAAGCATGTCTTGACCCACTTGACCTAAAGAGGCACTGGATTCACACCGCCACACTACAATTCAAATGTAGTACCATTTCTAACGTGTCTGGTTTCCCTCACACTCACTGGCTTTACATGTTGGATCGAACTGTGCCAGGTGAAAAACATCATTATTAATAATGTTTCCTGGCTGTTTATGTATTAAGAAGTGTTTTGTATATGACTTGGACCTGAACAGGATGTAGTACCTCAGGACGGAAACCTCTCACCAGCACGTCTGCGGTGTGAATTGTGATCAGTAAATATGCAACTGTTTAAACTGCTTCTCGTCAACCTATTAGGCATGTGAATTACCCCTGAGTGTTGAAGCATCCAACAAACAGATATGACCACTAAATTTTGGAATAATAATATTATTTAGTGGTGTAGGACATAGCGTAGTTAAATGATTCCAACAGAAAATAAATAGTGTGACTGTGTATTGAGGTGTAGGCATTCACAGGGGAGGGATCTGGCTTTACTTTAAATGTTTAATCACATTGGCTATGTTTATAGTGATAAAACAAGGCTCATTGCTAATTCTTCTTCTGAATTGCCCCAGCTATCTGGCTAGTCAGACATCTTTCATGCACAGCCAGGACGGGGAAAATGTAATAGTCCAGATGGATTAAAACAGTTTCTGAAACATGAGTGCTCCATGACAGGCTTCTCCCTAGCACATTTACGCGTATGTAGGGACTCATGCACACCCGGACACGCTTCTGATGTCTTTTCCTTACAAAATATGCCTCATTTATCAAATCTCTTTTGGCTTTCTTCTCTGCATGTACATGTGGTGATGCATGCGGGACGGTTTGTTAGTTGTAAATGCCTACATCATGTAAGAATTCTCGAATCCGATTAGTCAGAAGGTAAAAATTCTACTTTAAGTTTTCAGACACAGGAAAGTCTTCAGAATGGACGGCTTTGCTTTTTCTCAGTAACATTAACTGCATTTTGTCATTAATTTTAAGGGAGAAAAACTAGGCTGGTTAGTTGTAAATGTGTACATTATGCATGTACTTTCCGTTTGGATTGGTCATTTGTCATAGAGCATGCCGTTCCCTCATCAGGTAGCTGTAGCTCAGCTGGAGTAACTTTCTCCATCATCTCACATGCTGCCAACTTCAAAGTCAGTCCATGGCTCCAGCATCTCAGTGGTTTGATTCAAACGCTTCCAAACTTCATCCAACAGATTAGTCGTTTTGGACATGTGGCAGTTCAGTGACGTTAGACTCCCACTCTTTATTCCCCACAATACTAGTCACAGCCCTGAGACAGCATCAAAAAACTCACTAAGCGTCCATGTTCTCATGAGCAGTGTGGGGAGTCAGCCTTATAGAGCATCACACAGGGGCCACGGCATTCATTATAATCTTCCTTTCACCATCCATGAAAGACTACAGCTGCTCTCATGCACTCTCTTTATCGCTTCCGGCAGGCCAGACACACCACAGACCGAGACATGTAACAGTGCAGCAGGCCGAACTGAATCACTGATTCAGTGAATGATGAGGCTGTGGCTTCAGTCTTGGTGGGGGTGTGTGAATCAGGAACCTTTCAGTTACTGCCTCCTAGATTCTGTGGCTTTGTGAGTCAGGCACGGATACACTGAAATAAAGAAATTGTAGACAGAATGGGAGTGTAGAGCAGGGCTGACTCTGCTTCACCCGACTCTTCTAAACCTTATAAAGCCAAGCTTGTGGTTTTGGAATCTTTTTTGTTTTCTTCTGGTGTATTTTTAATTGGAGCAGTGTGTGAGCATGATGGCTGCCATGCTGAGTGTTTGCAGAAATTCCCCTTGCCTTGTTTTGGCAGGAGTAGATGTGTGAGGTGAACACAGTGTTTGTCTGTGATGCTGGCAGAAACTAGAGTCTCTTCTTCTTCTTCTTCTTCTTCTATTGCTAATTCTTTTTCTCATTTTCTTGTTCTTCTTCTACTTCTGCTACATGGTATTTTCTTCTCTCTTTTCTTCTCATTTCGTGCAGCTGAGTGTAACTGAGATATATTCGTCTTCTCCTCCTCCTCCTTCTTCTACTTCTACTTCTTCTACTTTTTCTTCTTCTTCTTCTTCTTCTCTCTTTTTCTATTTTGCTGAAGCTGAGTGTAGCTGAGAAGGACATCTACATACATTGCCATTTATTGTCATCATCTTCATCTTCTGCTTCTTCTTTATCTCTGTATCTCTTTTTCTCATTTGGTGAAGCTGATTGTAGCTGGGAAAGGCATCTAAGTCCATCCCTATTCTTCATCATCATCATCATCATCATCATCTTTTTCTTCTTCTTGTACTTCTTCTTTTTCTCTCTTTTTTCTCAATTGGTGAAGCTGAGAAAGATGTTGAAGTCCATCACCATTCCTTTTCTGTAGTAACTGTAAGTTCAGCTCAGGTGTTATAATCTGATTGAAATGTTATTTCTAATACAATTTTTGAAACCCATTTAACAGTGCAGTGACATACAACCTGTACGCAGCTGCACTACCACTCCCCACACAACCTGTTCTGGCATTCTGTTCTGATTGTTCCATGATTTAGGCACTTCATGATTATATCTTATTAGTTCATGAGGCAATGTAAAATGATGTAAACTCATTCTGTGAAATACGTAGCTGTCTATCACTACTGAGCTTGATAACTAAATCAAACATGTTTTTATTGAGAAGCTATTTTTCTAATGAATAGACTCTAGTACATTTGAGGTAATTTGTGGATTTATGATTGTTACTATTTTGCCAGCCTCTGGGTTCTCTTGTTTCTTTCCAGCTCCTAAAAAATGCCATAGGTGGATTGACCCAAGGTGTATATGTGTGTGTGTGTGTGTGTGTGTGTGTGTGTGTGTGTGTGTGTGGTGCCCTGCAATGGACTGGAATCCCATCTGCATCAAGTCCAGTGTTTCCAGGATAGACTCCGGATCCACCGTGCCCCTGACCAGGATAAATCGTTTACTGAAGGTGAACATTCGACTCACAGGCTATTACTAAAAGCACCCCAAAGGTATACTTGCACACCAGCTAGCTAGCTGTGTAAATTAAACTTGCTAATTAGATTATTAGTTACACAGAGTTAAGGACTCTTGATATGGATGGCCAGAAAAAAATTACTGTTAACTAATTATTTTCAAAAGAGGTAAAAAGATGCTAGAGTTTATTTTGCTAGGTTAAAGCCTTTACTGTATCCTTGATTGAATCAAATCATTATTTTAATATCATTTTTATGACAAAACTGACAAACAGTGAAAACTGTAGTAACTTTAGTAACTGTAAATTTAGGCCTTAAAGACAAAAGCAGATAAATAAAAAATTTGGCAATGTTAAGAACTCCACATAATAACATAATAAACTGAACAATGTTCTTCCCTCATTGTTACCCCATGATATCCATCAAACTCCCCCACCTACTAAATCCTCATTTAACCCGTGCTGCTGTCCAAAACATCTTCATAGCATGAAATTAGGACTCTTTTTTAGTCAAAAAAGAGGTTTTTCTCATGCAAATCTTATGCTTACATCATATCTTCCAGACAGGAGTCTCCAGGTTTCTTACAGTAAGCTGCATTTTGTATACTCTGGCTCTGTCCCATGTTTACTTCTTTGTATATTTGCCTTTTCCTGGCTGTACAGTTGTTGTCACGATGTCACATCTGTGGCTGGAATTTTTAGAAATAGTACTGACACCACGATGATGACATGACTTCCTCTGGAACTGCTTTGTCACTGTATTTCTGTGTGACTTACTTAAACCAGTTATAGGAGTATATTCCCGTAGGCTGAGCACACTTTAGGGCTGTATTGCAATGCTTTTCCTAAGCACTTTACGTATCTGTGGTTCTTTTCATTGTGAAACACTGTGTTTTTGATATGACTAGACTATGAAAGACGCTTTCAGAAATGGTCATGTTTATTATACGTCCATTTCCTTTGGGGAAAAAAAATGTCTTGCTCACATTTTCCCTAAAGCAGGTCATGTAAAGATCATATTTATAAGTGTAGGTGTTTTGCAAATGATAAATGCTTCATCGTCTTCTTTGGAAAGACGTAATAATTCAAATATAACATGTTCCTGGATTTATTTTTCCAATTTGAACCATTTGGAGCTCCTAGACATGTCTGAATGTATTTCCTATTTATTATCAGCGGCGGAAAGAGTACAAAATACACTGACTTGAGTAAATCTACTGTTATTGCAGTAATAATTAACTTAGTGATCAAGAAAAATGACTGAAGCAAGAGCAATTAATTTACAAATTACTTTTTCGTGTCTACAGTTGACACAACTAATCTGAAAATGTTCTCGTTTCTATGCTTTTATCATGTTAACGAACCAAGATAGCTAAGCTCAAGTCAACACTTATCTTAGCCAAAAGCTTGGCTAGGTTGGTGCGGTTTGGGGTTTCACAGCTTGCAAGGTTTCTATAGCTACCTAGCTAGTGGCTCATGTTAATTTTACATGTTTCTAGCTACGTAGTTAGCTATCTAGCAAAATGCCCCTTATACATTGTCCTGAGCATTACTGAACATCGAAGTGACATCTTAGCTTTAATACAGAGATTTCATTCTGTAAAACATCAAAAGATCTGACTAGCTAGACTAGCTCACTCAGCTAGCTATTAGCTACCTGTACATGTTCCAGCAGGTTGGATGTTGATCTGTGAAATGCCGATATCTTCACGAGGTTTGGCTCGCATAATTTGTAGATGGTTATCATGCTCTTTCATTTAGAGCATTTAAAACTATAGATAGCTGATAGGATACTCATCTGTCTCCACTGTCTCAGACATTGCTGCTGCTGACTAAGCATTTGACATCTGTGTAGACTTTTGGCAGGAAACTGATTTTGATTGTGTCTTGAAATTGAATTGTTTAAAAAAAATTTTTTTTTTTTTAATTAGCTTACAGTCTTCAGGAGTTAAATGCATTTTTTTTTTTTTACTTTGAAATGGTGGTAAAAAAAAAAGTGTAGCAAAGTTGCTTACTTTATTTTTTATTATTTTATACTTTTTTTTTTAAACTCAAGTAAATGAGTTTGTTCAGTCTGTTAACATCGCCTGCCTTCAGGACACTGGCCTAGCACACAGCCACATCATTTTTTATGGATCCCATTGTCTCTATTGCGTTCTCCATTCTCATATAAACTGTCTGTTTTTGAACTGTTTAGCAGTCTCCTTTAAATTCTGAAAAACACAGCCAAATAAAATACACACTGAGTTCATGAGTCCATTTATTACAATGTGCTTACGAATTCACACATAAATAACTCTCGCACAGAATATAGACAAGTGAGCATGTTTAGATATTTCCCCTGAGCTTCTGTTTAATCTGATGCATTGTGCTTCATGAGTGATGTATGATGGGTCGTAACAGGAGCTGCAGAGCAGCTGGGAGACGGGTTTGTACAACGGGAACAGAATAACATTACAAATTAAACAAGGGAGACACTAAAACTTTCCTCTGTCTGGCATTCTCTGTGGTTTTTGTCTTCTGAGAAAAATCCACATTGAAAAACAACGCACACTCTTCTGCCATCGCCTTGTCTGGTCTGCTTCGCCCTTCATTGTGTGTGTTTTTCAGGGCTTGCAGCAGGGGAAATACACACAGGGCGTTTCGGGTTCAGAGCTATGTTAACGTCAGTGGATTGGACGTCTGTGATCTCAGAAAGAGTGTGGGATGAAAGAGATGAGAGGAAGAGAGAGATGAGGGAGAATGACGCAGTGACGGGTTCCCTCACTGTTCTTTCACCTCTATGACTCACGTCACCTCTTGGTAGTCTATAACTTACACATGGTTGCATCGCAGTCACACCTGAAACACCCACTATGTGATGAAATGCGGCTCTGCCCATCAACATGATGCCAATTTCTTCTGCTCAGCTCATCTTTGTTCCTCCATGCTTCCTTTCATCTCCCATTCCTGTCATTCAGATGCTGTGGTCAGAGGTAAGCAGGAGTGAAACAGTGTTGCAATGTCTCAGTCTTTCAGTTTTGGGAAAATACTGGCTGCCACCTTCATCACAGTTTATTCTTTCAGTGTTGGGTAGAAATCCCTGATTTTTCCAAGTCTCTAAAAATGGACTTTGTGATAAATTTTCAATGTCATACTCTATTACTGTAAGATTATGTAAGGAATAATACAAAATGAGGCATGTTGTTATAGGAAAATAATCAATGATGGGGTGGCCTGATGTGGCCTGATGTGAAGCAGAGTTACTGTTACCACACCAATGGTGGAAAGGTTGACTGTTTTCCTATAACAGCACATCTTGAAGTGTTTTATTCTTCTTATTCCATAGCAATTTGAAAAATTCTATTTTTTAAATATTTTTATCCATTTGTAGCCACAATTAATGTTGTGGAACATTCACCAAACAAGTTACTACCTGTTGTCACTTACTTTACAGCAGCTATAAACAGTCGCTCCCACATTTTCTCTTGAAGTTAATGACACAAAAAAATGCAACCACAAAAAGCACAATGTCCCCCATCCTTAGATTTTCCCACAGCGAAACACTTTACCTCTGACTGTTACGAAGCACTGACACCAGAGACTCCTTCCAAAAATGTTTAAACAAACGTTGCCTTACAGAAAGCTTCACCACATCAACGACTATACTTTGTAAAGTAACAACACTTTTTAAAATTTGCTTATTATTAGGCTTAGATTATGTAGAGCCCCATTGTACAAGTCCCAGTGAATTAGCTGTTACTATAGAAACAATAACATATTAAAACAAGCACATTAATATAACCTTGCAGCCTGAGCTCTTGTCAGAGCTGCTGTTATAGAAAAATGATCAACACCTCCTGAATTCAACAGCACTGTGATGTAATTGTAAATGATGAACCCTGAGTAAACTCTTCTAGCAACACCTCCCCTTTAGATTATTAGAGCTGAGCCAAATGTGGAATAAAATATAAGATATAAGATATAATATAAGATCCATCATACAACACTGTTCCATTTAAATCTTACACTTCAGTCACTGACTGGAGCACCAGATCCAACATGGCCTTACACTTGCAAGTTCATAACAATTCACACAGATCTATTTGTATGAGAAACTACAAGGGTTAAGGTAGTTTGTACCACTTCTTATGATTTCATTTGTATTAAATCGATTGAAATCTAGCCACATTGCCCTTACTTAATTGCAATTTGTACAAATTCTTTATGGGATCATATTCCCTGATCTCTTGAAAAACAAGGTTCCATGAACTCATAAAGGTCATAACGGTATGAAGTTTAAACCCACACCCCAGCTCTAACTTTCCATCAGAATTTTTTCTACGAATTTAGTCATATGGGTTTTTATGAATTTTCAAGCATGAGAACATACTGACTAATAATTATTACTATTCCCTGATGAAGATGCACACATTATACTCTTTGCAAATATTTAATATTCAGTATTCATGTGCCTTTCATAGGGGCCTTCTCTATATTGTGTTGCAACAGTTTGGGAAAGAACCACATATGGATGTGTAGGTCAGAAGCCCACATATATTACTTTTGGCCATATACATATCTTGTTTTTGGTACCTTTTGTGTTCTTTCAATTTCTAGCTATCTTGCTTCTTAAGTGATACTCTTTAGCTGCATGTTTATCAGTACTTCCGGCTGCAAGGCAAAGCACAGGTTTATACTGTACTCTTTCTAATATGTTATGGTTTCTATAGTACCAGTTTACACAGAGATTTGTATAACAGGCACTCACATAGACAGATTTAAAAAGCGCATGGAATTGCTGATATGAAGTTTTCTGTGAAGAGATGTTTATTTAGTGTTTATGGAAGGAGTCTCCAGTGTCAGCATTTTCTAACAGTAAAGCTATAATCTGGAAAATCTTCAGGAAAGAGGGTTTGGTACTTTCTGGTTCTCAGTAACATGACAAGCTGCCTTTTTTTTTTTTTTGACAGAGGGGAAAAAAAGAGAGGACCAACTGTTTATAGCTGCTATTACATAAGTGATAACAGGGTGTTCTACAATATTAAATGTAACTAAAAACAGATAAAAAGTGTGATATGTCATTCTTTAATAAATAGATGAAGTAATCATTTCCAAATTGCTGTGGTACAAAAGTGAATAAAATACTTCCGGATGTGCTGTTATAGAAAAATAACCAACTTCAGGGTGGAAACAGTAACTCTGCATCCCATTAATGTTAATTTTCCTGTAACAGCACGCCCACGTTTTATTTCTTACTTGTTAAATAATTCCTGCGTAAATAGCATCCAAACCTTGTGATGTTTGTGGTTTTTCTACACTATTATTAGTCCACAGTTGTGAAACTACTGTCTGTTTCATAAACTCTACATTCTCTCCAAACTTCCTCTATCTACACAGAAAACTTCTTCCATCTACACATCTTTATATCTCTGTTGCTTCAAAACTTCTTCCATATACTTCCTTTTTTAGCCTTAATTCGTTTTCTATAGAGAATGGCTTTATGTAACAGCACAGTGACACACATCTCAGATCTTATAGTGCCACTGTCGTTTTCTCGCTCATTCCCCTGTTCCCTTGGGTCCAAACCTGAATTGTCACTCTCATGTCTCTCGCTGGAAAAAGCCCATCGCTCACACTCCACTGACAGTTCAAAGCCCCACATTGATTTTGATCAATCTCGTGCTTCATGGGCTCTGATGCAAATGTCAAAACAGTAAACCCTCCGCTGCATGGTAGCATTAGTCATACCCGTCGAGTTCGACTGGCACTCTGTTTAAACTTTCTCAGGATTACAAGTTGTCTATGAAGGTTGGGTATTTATGAGGATATATTTGCCAGTCTGACTGATGGCTCAAGAGTGCTGGATTCTGATCATTTACAATCGTAGCTGTATTACATTGTGCAAACATCAACAGGTTTTAGAAACGGTGGATTCATTTAGACTCTGCAGTCTAATCTTTTTTGGAGTGTCAGGTCTCTTTTGTATACCAGTATTCATTAAGTACACTAAATGATCATATGGTGGTAGAATGTTCCATGAGCCTGGTTCTGGAGTGGCGCAACAGAAAAGCGTTTGCAAGCTCATCCAGCGATCATGAGTTCAAGTCCCAATGTTGCCACAGCAATCCATGGCTGGGAGCCCGAGAGAGCAAAATTGTCCATACTCTCCCCTATCAATCACAGCTACACTAGCTAATCACAGGCATACGTGAGCTCATGCATGTGGCAGTGAACGCTTTCCTCTGAGTGTGTTATGCCGAAGGGAAATAAGATGTGGTCAGGCGGTGGTAACTCAGTGGTTGATACATTGGACTACTGATTGGAAGGTCCTGAGTTCAAATCCCAGCATGGAGCCATTGAGCAGGGCACTTAACTCTTAAATGCTCAGTTGTATAAATGAGATAAAATGTAAGTCGCTCTGGATAAGGACTGGAATGAATGCTTCATGTGCCTCAGAGGAAGCACATGAAAGCCCTGTGATAGGGGAGAGATGCCTGATTGGTTGGAACTGGTCATGACTAAATTAGGGAGAAAATCCAGGAAAAATCCAAAAAAAAAAAAAGAATGTTCCAAGAGCCTGACCAGGAAAAGGTGAAACAGGTTTGGCCTGAGTAGTTCCCTTGCTGGACTAGAAAATTCATCAAAACATGTAGAATAGTGCTAACCACTGTTCCCTCTAAGATGTGTGCTTGTGTGGTCATGCACTTCTGATGATGCTCCCATGCAGAAAAAAAAATCAAATCTGTGCACAACACAAAATGTGTTAGTCAATTGGAGTAACTGACAGATGCTTGAGGTGCGACCTACAGTTACACTTGACTCCCATAACAGCATTGCACTTTTCTTATTTTTTTGAAGGCCCAAAAAGGAATGCAAATCAAAACAAAGACAGTCCCACTGCCTCCCAAATTCAGTCCCAACCACAAATAATGCTAGCTAGCTAGCTATGTTAGCTGTGAGCTTAGAAAGCCATGTTAATTATTCAACATTTCTGACCATCACCTGTTAAATTTTGTTAGCATAATGGTGTTGCCGAGAGTGTCTCCCCAAACTAGCTGGCTAATGCTAACCAGGCAGGGTAAGAGCTGTTGCTCACAGGGTATTTCTGCTCAAATATCAGAAAGGTTTGATGAATAGAAATAGGTTTTGTTAAGCAAGAAAAAAAATAGAAGCAAGGTTGGTGCTAACATCTACAACTAAGCTTTTCTGCTTTTTAAAATTGACGTTGCTACAGCATTCTGGAAAAGGCAATTCACTGAAGGGGAAAGGACCCAGGATGTCAAAGACACACATTTCCACAGTGTGGTTCACACTGACTTTATCTAGTTGAATATCAACCTGTGAATTCATGAACCTCAGTCTCGTGAGCCAGTAGAAAACAAAGAGGTGGGATTGTGGTCTCATTGGTCAGTAAAAAAATGGACAAGCTGCTTATTATTTGAGTATTGGGCTCACCAGGCTTTTCCCCTCACTGTTTTCTTACTGTTGCTTGGCACACATTCGAAAAAAAATTGCCATCTCATCTTCCAACAGACTCTAAAGGCTTTGTGGTAAAATCTGTTTTTTCTCTCTGCCTGCTACAATTTTCTTGTTAGCAGTGTAGGCACTCTAACTGCATGCACTGCTGACTTTCCTTCCATTGAAATAACAAAACTAGCCTCACATTCCTGAAACTCAAAAGTACTTAAGTGTACTTTTTCTTTACAGACTCCTAATCACTCACACCTTTTCCCAGTTTATGAGCTCATTAGTAGTTTTATATGTACTTCATAGTTTGTATTAATTCTTCTGTGAAGTTGTGAGACATGTCTGGTATTGCTCTGCATTCTGCCTTCTTGAATTTATCTGCATGTAATATGATAATACCTTGTGGTTAAGACTAATAAATGCCTACTCATGCATGCATCCAACCAGCTCTGGCTCCACTGCTTCACCAAGGACATTTTACTCTTTTCATTCAAATTTAAGAGAGTAAGGAATCTTTTTTATGACAAGTGCATTTTCCCTCCACATACACCAAATATGACTCCAAAAATTACATCTAGACAGGCTTTTAAACTTCAACACGGGATATTGCATTTCACAAAATGCATGACATCTACTTTCCTTTTCTTTTCCCTGAACATTTAGTTCTTTAAGATCTCTGGAATTTGTACAAAATAATTCAGGAACTGTCCTAATTTCCCTGAAGTCTTTCACTTTCAGACATAGGTTAATGTTAATATTTAGAAATAATTGGCAATCAAAAGATTACCTCAGTCTCTACCTCAATTACCTCAGCATCTCCTCAGTGCACCAGGTGTTAGATCTGCAATCTGTGATTCAGTCTAACTGCCCTCAGAAGCACAGATGATGCACTCTCTGACCTGGTATTTTATGAGTACATTCTTCTGACCTGTGATAATTTCATACAGGACTGGCCCTTAGCGGTCTTTGTGTGTATCTGTGCTTGCAGGCTTTGTCTAATAACTGGGTCTACTAGCTTGAGCTGTCATTCTATCACAAAGGTGTAGTTTGTTAGACATTCTCATGTGCTCATAATACAGCAGCAGAGCTTCCCAATGGAGACACTTAAAGAGACAGTTATGGCTAGTGTATCTCTGACTGACAGATCCCTGGATAGCTGTGGCATTGTTCGGATTCGAACTCACGATCTCCTGACAAAAGGATGGATGCTTTTCTGTTTTGCCATTTAGGAGCCTAATACTAATTCTATGGACTGATTTTTTTTAAAGAACCAGGTTTATCAATCCAGTACAGTTATAGAGAATTGTAGAACCTGTGGCTAGGCAAATTGAAGCTATTCTTGTGGCATGTAATTGACAAACGCCTTACTGAGACATTTTATGCTGGTTTTTCCCTTAATTTTACATCTATCTGCATCTATCTAGTTTCTGCACCTACTACCTTCTCATCTTCTCCCAACAACTTTTGCACAAAGCAGGAGCCGTCCATAGCCAAGTCCAGCCCAAGTTCCTAGAGTTCTCCCCATTACAGTTTCACTATCACTCTCCATAACATTCAGTTGAAAGTGTGGTCTGCAATCAAAAATATATAATTACCATACACTACCGTAATGAATTGGTAATGTTCTGGTTAAACAATCATATTTACTGTGAAGTATGACAGTAAAATCATGGTAGTATCAGTGCTCAGACTTGCCATAAATGACCACAGTTAAACCATAGAGTATCAGAGTAAAGCCACAGCAAGCTATGGTGAATTTGTCAGTGGTATGAGAGGAAAGCCTGGTAATCCATAGTTTCCGTCTCCACATGTCCATGGCAGCTAATCGAGAAAAGAATGTCAATGTTAGCTTTGGAAAGCAGCCAAGTTTTCCATCTACCTCTGTGGAGAAGACACTTACTATTCTCTGACGATTCTAGCAGGCTCAGAATGTAGGATCACTTGCCATACACAGATCAGGCCTAATCTAACACAGAATTACATCATCAGTGAGGAATCATTATTCAAAATCCTTCTCTGTTTTATAGTTAGGCTTAATCTGTATCCATAGATCATATACAGGCTGTGTACATGTCTGTGCTTGTCTGCACTCGTGACTTGTAAAGCATCAGGAGATCTGAGGTTGACCATAGAGGCTTCAATCACAAAAAGTAGTGAAATAGATACATAAATCCTTTATAAGTATGGCTCCTGAGCATCATTCAGGAGTTCCTGTGCTTGGGCTAATGCCATAGCAATCCTACAACACACACACACTCGCATGCACTCCACTTCCCCCAATGGGCAATTGAGTTGAATTCACACATGAGATTGTTATTTTGAAGTCCCAGATCATAAAGTAGCGGAAGATGCTAAGTCCTGAGAAATGCCTGTAGCTATTTACTGCTTTGGCTGTGTGCTGCGGAGGATGTCATGCAGCCAAAACGCTTTAACCTCTTTTCTCCAAATCTACACTGTTATCAGGGAGTTTGCCTTGGAGTTAGAGAACAACACAAGGACATATTTACCAATGAATGGCCGTTTAAATGCTGCTACAATGTAAAACACAAAATCCTTTGGACCTCCATTTGTATTCTCTAGAGCAAATTATTTATTCTATATATATTTCATTTCATATATTTAAAAAAATATTGTGTATGGATAAGGATATGTAGTTATGTAACACTGCAAGTTTGGCTTGCATTGTAGCTTTTCCTCTTTTGGTCTATTGAGGATGAACACGCACCTGTATGTCCATCGGCTATATGGGGTGTAGGGTTAAGGAACACAGTAAACCAATGTGTGGCTTCTTTTCTTCTCGTGTACACAAGCTTAGCCGAATCCTCAGTTCTCCACACAAAAGGCTTTTGGTGTGGTTTACACTTGCCGCTACATGAAATGAAAATTTTCAAGGCCTTTGTGCTTCTTATCAAAGCATCACATTCACCTTTACTCTAATTCGCAATGCGAAATTCTGCCTAAAACACGCAATGTGATGTCATTTTGTATACTTTTAGAAGAAAGTGTCTTTTTGCAAGGTTAATAGTTGATGCTTTCTAAACGCTTTCTGCTTAGAACCTTTTCGGAAACGGAAACCCTCTGTTGTAGGGTTTTACGTAGAACCTTTAAGGGATTTCTCAGAGAAGCAAACCAAACAAAGCTTGCTAGATGGAACCTTTTTTGAAGAGTGTAGTGAACATTGGGTGCCACAGCACGTTTTGGGGAAGTGTGAGGAAACCAGAGAACCCAGAGGAAATGCAAGCGACAGGGGAAGATCTTGCAAAACGCCACTCAGACAGTTACCCAAGCTCAGCACTACCTGCTGCACAACTGTGATGCCCTCTATTAGTTTTGTCTACCGGTTAGAGAGGTATGGCATGTGTTTTTGCCATTTTCCCTCAGTTTCTTAAGATAGATTTAAAATATTAAATCTATCTATAATTAAAAGAAATCTAAAATATAATAATAAACTCTGTAATACTGAATAAATCATATTTTATAATTATAAATAAATAATCTCTGATTCTATAGATTCTGTAGGTGATGATGTGCATATATTATAAAAACACATTTATATTTAGACATTTGGCAAGCCCTGCAAGGATCCGCAAGGATTTACAGCCTGAAAGATTAGAGACTAATGTTGATATGTACAAGTGCTAGAGTGGTCTACTCCATAACACAAAAGAACACTAAAAGTAATACCAAAGACAAGCTATGCAAAGTAAGTGCAAAGAGAATTTTTTTTTTTTTATCCTATACTATATACATAGTCTGATGAGATATCTCTTTACACATGGGGCTGGTTGGAGTGGAATGGGAAGCTCTAACCAGGATGTGGAAGGAGTGAGGTCTTGTGTTACGAGCATTGTTAGATTTAAAACAAGTAGATGTAGAAAACAAGAAGCCAATGGTTTCGACAGGGATGCCTCTGACACCAACAAGCATACACCTTCTTGTTACTAATTTGTGTGCCTCAAATACCCTTAAAATATACTATGACCATGTCTGGATCAATGCCAAGATGTAATCAGTTCATCTCATGGTGGCAAGGATAAGTCCATACAAATCCTATATTTAACCACTTATTTTTGAGATACTGTATTAACAAGAATTTCCTACCGACAGACTGAAGAACTGGCCAATGGCAAAAATCTTAGCAATGAATGTGTAAATAATATCTCTGTTTGACAAACAGGAAGGACGCTATTGAAGAAAAATTTGAAAAACTATTTTAGGCATTTGACCTTGCTGTGACCTTGATCTTGTTTGGATCAATTCCAAAATTTAATGCTGGTTACAATGATATCACCTAGTGCAACATACACCTGACTTGGTATACTAGTCCTGTGTGGAATATTCAGTACATAGAGTAAATAGCAGCACTGGCAAGAGGGTGCATTACCAGGATAACATATTAAAGCAATGTGTGATTTTCTTTAAAATATCTTTCACTGTTAAATTACCGTGGAATTCAGCTAGCCGTGGCCTTACGCCAGGCTGCATTACATCCTCTTAGAGCTGTTTGAAGCCTCATCGTGTCTGACCACAGAAGCAGGATTTCTGCATGATGCCATCCTCAGCTAACATGTTTGAAGTCGCCCACTTAATGTCTCCGCTGTGTTTTAATGTGTCTGTCCCGAACCACAACACCACACAGAAACACTCTCTCAGCTTTGATGAGGGCGCAGATCAAACAAGGAAAAGTGACGTGTAAAGTCACAGCTGAGAAGTTTTCAGCAGCTTTCCCCCTTCTCTCTCTGCACCACCGAGTCTCACTCACTCTGTAAACACAACACTCCAGAAACAAAGACATCAGCAAAGATGTTGGCAGATGTGTGTGTGTAATACAGCTGTGACGAGAAAGGAAAGATGCAAACCACTTTAATGATTCCGGTAGTAGGAGTTGTCAGAAAGCATTTGTGTGCATGTGCTTCTTACACCTGCAGCACTGTAAATGACTCAATCCACTCTGTGTTTGCTATTTCTCTCCGTCTTTCACACCACACACACCTGCACACACACACACACACACACACACACACACACACCTGCACACACACACACACACACGCTCTCTCAGTTCTGAACTGGCCACCCAGCATGCAGCCTCAGCTTCAATAAAACATGGCAACCTCTAACAAGGGTTGATTCATTTTCAGCCTGTTGATGTTTTGAGAGTCAGGCTGGTGATGGAAAAGGTGGAGGTTCCTTAAACAAATGACTGAAATATGGTTATTAGGCTGTATTACTGTTAGATGAATATCAATCACAGAGCCCAGGTAGCACATACATTATTTACACAAACAAGGTGCCGATCCTGGGGCCTAAACTCTGCTGCACTTTTTGCAAACACAGAAAAGTCAGTTCTCAGCTGGAGAAATTGGTGTAAAAGTGTTATTTGTCTAGAACCCAGAACAGTGATGTCAAGGGGTTGGAGGCGAGGTCATTTTGTTGACACAAAACTAAAGTTATAAGATATGAAATTTGTGGTTTTTATTAAGACTATTATTTAGGAAAATTGAAGAAATTATGCAATTCTGAAATTATTAATCAGAGGGGGAAAGAAATTGTTAATTTAATGACAATTGCAATAAACTGAAAAGAAACTTCACTGCTAACCCTGCATTCACACTAGCTCCTGTTGCTTGTAGTTTGTCTCTTGCTGGTGTGCACTGCCAAGGTTTTTTTTGTTTGTTTGTTTTTTTTTAGGTTAGTAACTACAGTGGGGTCCAAAATTCTGAGACCACATTGAATTTTTTTTCTTGAAACTTCTAAAACAAAAAATGGAAACATGCAACATCTTGACCATTTAATATTCAATTTCTAAGTCACTATTCAAATGTAAGCAAATTTGTGATATTCACCATGTTAACTCCTCTGTAGAAAAGGTCAGATTTTCCATGAGTCTTATCCTTTCCACTGAATCACTTACTCAGACAACACGTGATGGATTTGATCTAACATCTAACCTTTGTGTTAAATCGAAAAAGAATGTCAAACAGAAGCATTTTCACTAGTGCTCTCAGACTTTTGGACCCCACTGTATAGTAGCGGTAGTAGCCATATACAGCTTCTAAAGCGAACTAGTTAAACACAAATTACATAATATTCAGTGTGAAAATTGGTTGTTTGAATTACATGTTAGATTGTTATGTTACATGCTAGGTTTCTTAGTAGCTTACTTGACAGATTAGGGAAGCGAGCTTTCTGTACTAGCTAGATACACTCACCAGAGAGACCAATGATCTCTGCTACTTCCTTCCAAGCTTTATTTTTCCTCATAGTATACAGTATCTATACTCATTTAATAAGAGGATGTATATGAAAGGATAAGACAAAACCTCTGTATTTCTTCCATTTTAGCATTTCAGGTAGGAATTAAAGTTGAATTAAGGAATTAAAGTGCATGGGGAATTGAAAAAACATCGGACCACACATGCTATAGAATTGGTTCAAGGAATCATTTGAGCCAATTGCTTGGATTTGTCGCTTTAACGTGTCATACCTAATTTGCAAAGAATTGAGAAAATCTCATTTCAAATGTTACTTATTGCGCTGTTGCTTTGGCACTTGCTGCTGTCGCTGAAATCACGGCTCCACGTCGCACACATAAATAGAAAATGGTTGCCTGTCGCTTGCTAGTGTGACTGTAGTGTAATTAAGTAGTGCTAATAAGGCTTTCCTTTGAGCAGCTACACACCACAGTCCTGATTTATTAAGATCCCAAATAACGACTACCAATTTGTGTGTCCAATGAAATAAATTGTGCATATAGTTAATGGCTGTGTTGCGGCTGATTTACAAAGAATATTTGCTTGACTAGCTTCATGTGCAAAGTAGGGGAAGGAATTAAAAAAAAAATAAAGTGAGATTTTTGCATGTTCTAATTGTTCTCAATAATCACTTGATTTCAGATTTCAAGAAACTCCTGTCAGAATATCTGTTCAAAATATGATATGAAGGTAAAATAAAAGCATGCAGGCATGAGTATGCATTTTGTAATAAGGAAATTGTAAAAGAAAACCTGTTTAAGTGCTGCTGGCATTGGAGGCTTTAACATGCAGAGAATATCTAATATGAAACCAAACTTTCCGTGATGACAGTCATGAATTGAGAATTGTTTTTGAGACACTAAGGCATAATTTAGATAAAGTGACCCATTATTAAGACTTAGTACATGGTATAATTTTGTCTATGACTGGCAGAAATGGGCTGCCACAAATTTAATACTTGCCGTTCTGTTGTAATAGTTTGTGCGTGTATTTGCTGTTCTCAAATCACTTTTAGGCTGCAGCAAAGAACACTGCATGCCCCAAATAATTTATATATATATATATATATATATATATATATATATATATATATTCATCAAAGCAAACATGCAATATAGACAAGATGTAAAAGACACAATATTCCATAGACCTTGTTAGTAAATCAGGTTGCCTTTACACACATACCTTTAGGGCCTGAAAGTAAATAGCATCATCTAAAAGTAATAAATCATCTCTCGTCTCATTATTGTTGTGTATAATGTATAGTATTCATTATATATATATATATATATATATATATATATATATATATATATATATATATATATATATATATATATATATATATATATATATATATATATGTATATATACAGAGCTGTGTATAGTCTCTGAAGGATTATATTTTTGAGAGTAAAATCTTCTTTGATAAATCCAGTAACCATTTGTAAACATTTTCAAGGTTGTGAAAGTTACTTTCAGGCTGTAGATTAAGAAACTCCCTGATTATGGCTTGGCTGTTAATCCTGTGAAAACGTGGTCTGGTTCTTCAAAAGGTTCCCCGGTTCCTGTGGTAGTAACAGATTGCACTAGTTACTAGAAAGTTGTGCGTTTAAATCTCAGGACATCTAGAAAGCCACTAAGAAAGCTCTTTAACTGATTAGCTCTGTGCTATGTGTAGATTGGATTCTGCCTCACTTGTAAATCAATTTGAATAAAAGCATCTGCCACATGAATAAACAGGATGAGGAAATGGAACATTTTATAGGATTGTATTCAACTTCAAACTTATACTAGTGGATGTAACCAACAACATGCAAATATATTCTGTATTTCCAGATGAATCCCACAGAGCAGAAATAATCTGTTTCTTATTTTGACACTGTATATATCTGTCACTACGCTTGCCAACATCTCTTTCTCTCTGTGGCCTGGATAACAGGTTTCAGTATTGCTGTAATACACATGTCCAATGCAATCCATCCTGCTCATATTGTTGATTTCTTCACGTATGAGTTCTTCATACGTTTCAGACTCTTGGCAGGTTTAGATACATCTCTCTCTCTCTATCTCTCTCTCTCTCTCTTTCTCTGTGTGTGTTTTGCTGGTAAGCAGATTTGACACTTTGGAAAGGGTCATGGCAGTTTACAGAAGTAGGGTAAAATGTACAAGAATGAAATGTACTAAAATGAAGGCCAAAGCCTGGGGAAAGATGTTTACTGGAGGTGGCGTGCCCCGTCTCCTGCGTTCCACCCGAAAGTGGAATAATCAGGTCATAAAGGCTCACAAATTCCTAAGACCAGTGGGGGGTGGGGGGTTAAGCTTTGGTATGTATAAATGTTTTCATATATAATAAGTCATATATTCCTCATATTATATTTTTTAGTGCTCAAAGATTGGTATTTACATTCTTGTATCAGTGGTTACTATGATACCTTTCCCATGGTTACAGTGGTTTTTCTGTCAAATATTTAATATGAATAACCAACAGTTACAATAAGTACATTTGTAAATCATGATAATGCCATGGTCAAAAGGATAACAGCCCTGTTTACTATCAGTATCATTTCACATGATAGTTAAATATGTAATACCATACATATACCATAGAGCACCGGAGTGCAAACATTGTAGTCATAGTATTATGGTTTATGGTTCAGTTTGTTAATGATATTTACTATATCAGGCAAATATACAATGCTGTAAAACCATGCACAGTAAGTCTGTCAAATATTTAAAAGTACTAACCCAAGAGCTTATATAAAATATGTGCTGACTGGTACATTTAGCAAATGTAAATCCAAAATTTTTCATATATATATATATATATATATATATATATATATATATATATATATATATATATATATATATATATATATATATATATATATATATATATATATATATATATATATATATATATATATATATA
>CM040454.1:27528231-27583495 GCA_022758105.1 Pangasianodon gigas | reverse complement strand
AGCTTTTCACCTTGAAATCTCGATCATACAATCATTCAATGTTTAACTATTGTTTCTAATAGATAAACATATTGCTTTAATATAACACTAGACTAAGCAGGCTAGGATCCTTAGGGAAGACTCATTAATCAGTGATGTGTCAGACTTTTAACTGCCATGTGTCAAACACTCGGAGGAAGTGCAGGTGTGTGTTCTGCTCTCACACAGAGCTCTTGAGTGCTCCGTTCACATGCAGCACTCTTTACGAGCGGAGGCCTGGACGCCTGGTGTGGCTTCAGCTGGGAAAACAACAGAGTCTCACTGAGGCTCAGCCCAGTTTGCTTGTCTCTTTCCTGGTGTTGAAATCGTTTTAGTTGAATTGCTTTAAAACCTTGACCTTGAATGTGTGATCCGGGGACAAAGAAGCTGCTCTTTTGTCATACTTTTGAGTTATTACTCATACCAGCATACTCTGATGTTAAGTTGCAGACCTACAATGTAAAATTCATAAAGGACAGCAGATCTGGAAATCCCAGTTATTGAGGGAATTACGTAGCCACAAACATTTCCCAGTATCAGATTATTTGAGTGCATTTAAATGGCAAAATACAAGTTGTGTTTTGTCAGCTTGTTAATATAGTATGTCCTTAATTCTTGGTGATGTCACTGAAGTCTCATTTTAACTTATTCTTTTGTAAAAACACTGGCAAAGAGACATTACTGAGACACAGCCATAGTCTAAATTTTTGTTGTTCATTCATCTACAGTTAGTGCTCCATCCTGCTTAAAATGCTTAATATTTATAATAGATCTTAAACTTTAGTGATTTTAACCTTAAATGTTTGCATCTCTGTTTGTATAAAAGCCATAAATGTAACCACTCACTAGCAACAGATTAATCAAGTTGTTTTTGTTTGCATGCTAACCAGAGATTTGTTTTAAATCATAGCTTCTACAGTGGTGACGTCGTTAGAATTTCCTCACAGTGTGTCATCTCCGCTGATCCTGAACACACATGAATCCATATCTGCCACCTGCAGCCTCAGTCCACTTAAAGATAAAGCTCTCCTAACCTTTCACACAAGTGGCGTATTATCTGTTTCCTTTACAATAGGAGGAGCGCTCTTGTACTATCGGTCAGATGAAGGTTAAACAAACTGAGCTACATGCAAAGCAAGGGTAGCAAAACTACAGGATGGAAAATACAGGTGCTACAGCAAAGCTTCATCTTCAGCAAGACACCGGTTCACAACCCTGGTCCTGGAGGACTCCCTGTCCTGCATATTTTAGTGTTATCCCTGCTCTAACACACCCACTTCAAATCAGGAAGGGCTGTTAATTAGCTGATTCGGTGAAGCAGATGTGTTGGGAACAGGAGCAGGGAAAACAAAATATGGAGAACAGTGGATACTCCAGGATCAGGGCTGGGAACATGAGCACTAACAGTTAATGGGAGGCAAATGAGGATTTCACACTCTTTCCTCTGTACATATTATGTGCCGACTGTCATAGTATAATTTCACCAACATATAATTTGTTTTGTTGTTGTTGTTGTGAGGGACAACATTTTTTATGTTTAAATGATACAGTAATGCTTATGGGAAACGACTATCTTGAAACAAGTCGTAGAAAAAGTACAAACAGGCTTTTTCATGGTGTAGCCTGCCACCTGCTGATCATACACGAAACAGACAACAGTATTCCACTGGGCTTCAAGTTCAAGTACTCTGGTTAAAGGATCTCTTCCTAAAGTGCTCTGGTTAAGAGATTTCTGGTTAAAGACCTCTGGTTAAAGGAAACCTCAGTGAAAATGTACTGCTACTGTCTTAAATGACTTTATTTCTGCAGTAAACATTTTATAAAAACAGAAAGTTGTCTGTCAGAAATATCTGCAATATCTCAACATATCAGAGACCTTAAAATACACCAATAATGATGTGTAATAAACCGCTAACTGTATCAGAATCATTCTGATATGGCCACAGCATGCGAACTGCCAAACATTTGGTGGAAAAATATTTTTATTTGTAATATCTTTATATTTGTAGCCAATTAGTACATTTACATAATTTTTTATAATAAAGGACATTATGTAATCCCAGAACAATATGAACAAATGCTCAGAAATTATCAAAAGTTTAGATAGCAATGCTATGTACAAGAATACAGTAGCTGTAAGTGGACAGTGAAAAGTTGTGTGTGTGTGTGTGTGTGTGTGTGTGTTAATTTACTAAGGCACTGGCCATGTAAAACAAACCAGATCATACTAGAAAATGTTTACATGTCAGTAAAGTTTGATGTTTACTGCCTGCTTAATAGTTTGTCCCCTAGTGGGGAAAAAGTGCAATGCTAATAGTGAATAAACGCAAGCTCCATGTTAGCTGTATTTCATTCATTACTATCTATGTTAGGTTTCTTCTCGTATGTAATCACTGCAATACAGCAGTTAATGGTTACCTTCTTTATGCTGTACTGAGGAAAAACTGAGCAAAAACTGTTTCCTTGTTAGAGCAACTTGTTAGAGTAAATTAAATGTCATGATCGTTGGATTTCACTGTAGAAATCTCTCATTTGTATTAAGGTAAAGAACATTTCACTTTGTATTAGAATGACAGGATAAAAGAATATTTTCCCGTTACAGTTTGGCCTTGCCCTGGAAGAAGCTCATGATGGCCTGCATGCACTCATCAGAGAGCCAGCGCTCCACCAGCCTCTCCACCTCGGCATCGTTCACAGCGTGGAGTTTGTCCTTCTCCATCTGACGCATCAGCTGCTTGGACAGAGCCAGAGACTGAGGAGACAGAGGACATGATCAGGAACGTGAAAGATCTGTGTGTATATAAGTCTGTGTTTAAAAAATCTTGAATATTATCTTATCAAATCATTTTAAGGACATTTCACAGACAGACAGAAAGTGTAGTAAGTATTGTAGCAATAAGATTTTTTAAAAGTTTTTTGTTAATATACTTTTGGTACAGTGTGATTTTTCTACATGTTATCCAAGTAGTATAGGTAATTATGTGCTATACTGAATCTTCTTTATAATGTAGAAATTGTGAGTGACTATTGACAATATTATTGCTTCCTCTTCTTCTAATTATTACATAATAATATTGTATAGAAACACATAATATGTAGTATATCCTTATATATACACTGCACTGTATGTGTGTATATATATATATATATATATATATATATATATATATATATATATATATATATATATATATATATATATATATATATATATATATATATATATATATATATACACACACATATACACACACACACACATATATATATATATATACATATACATACATACATACATACATACATACATAGTCCCCTCCAAAAGTATTGGATCAGCAAGACCAATTCTTTTGTTTTTACTATACACTGAAGACATTTGGGTTTTAGATCAAAAGATGAATATGAGATGATAGATCAGAATTTCAGCTTTCTGTTCCTGATATTTACATCTAGATGTGTTAAACAACTTAAAAAAAAAAAAACATTTTTAGGCGAGCAAAAGTAATGGAGCAGATAGTCTTAAAGTAAATAACATTTAATATTTGGTTACATATCCCTTGCTTGCAATATCTGCATCAAGCTGGTGACCCACTGACCACCAAACCTTTGCATTTGTCTTTTGTGTTGCTTTTCCAGGAGTGTACTGCAGCTTCTGGTGATTGACTTGGCCAGTCTAAAACCTTCCACTTTTCCCCCAATGAAGTCCTTTGTTGTTTTGGCAGTGTTTTTTGGGTCATTGTCCTACTGCACGATGAAGTTCCTCTCAATTAGATTGGATGCATTTCTCTGTATATTAGCAGATAGAATGTTTCTGTAGACTTTTGAATTCATTCTGCTGCCACCATCATGAGTTACATCATCAATAAAGATTAGTGAGCCTGTTTCAGAAGCAGCCATGCAAGCCCAAGCCATGACACTACCTCCACCATGCTTGACTGATGAGCTTCTATGTTTTGGATCATGAGCAGATCCTTTCTTTCTTCACACTTTGGCCTTTCCATCACTTTGGTAGAGGTTAATCTTGTTTCCAGAACTTTTGTGGCTCATCTCTGCATTTCTTTGCAAATTCCAATCTGGCCTTCTGATTCTCTGAGTGGTTTGCATCCTGTGGTAAGGCCTCTATATTTCTGCTCTCGAAGTCTTCTTCGAATGATGGATTGTGAGACCTTCACCCCTGCCCTGTGGAGGTTGTTGGTGATGCCATTGACTGTTGTTTTTGGGTTTTTCTTCACAGCTCTCACAGCTCTGACAGTTTCTGTCATCAACTGCTGTTGTTTTCCTTGGCCGACCTGTTCGTTGTCTGGTTGTTAGTACACTAGTGATTTCTTTCAGGACATTCCAAATTGTTGTATTGGCTATGCGCAATGCTTGTGCTCTGATAGATTTTCCCTCTTTTCTCAGCTTCAGAATGGCTTGCTTTTCTCTCAAAGACAGCTCCCTGGACTTCATGTTGGTTTATCCTTTTTAACAACAAATACAGTTTTCACAGGCATAATCTAAAGCTCAAATGAAAAGTAGACATTCAGAGTTATTAATTCTTTAAACAATCAATGTAACAGGGTGCACCTGGGCAGCAAGAAACACCTATCAGTCACATGTTCCAATATTTTTGATCCCTTGAAGAAATGGGTGGGGTCAAACAAAAGGTGCCATGTTCTAAGTTGTTTAGCACATCTAGATGTAAATATCAGGAAATGAAAGCTGAAATACTGATCTATCATCTCAAATTCATCTTTTGATCTCAAACCCAAATGTATTCAGCGTATAGCAAAACAAAAGAACTAGCCTTGCCATTCCAATACTTTCGGAGGGGACTGTATATGAAATCATATTCCCAGTTATTTAGATATAGGAAGGAATGAAAACCTTTTGGTCTTTGACCCATAAACAGATTTGGATTATTCTGGTTGGTTCTGATCAATCAATGTGTGTGGCCATAGCTGGCCTTTGACATATGCTTAGATTCTCTCCTTACAACTGATCTGCCATTTCTGACCATCCATAGACCCTTAATGCACCCGTAACAGACTATAATATGAATGTCTCATCACCTCATCATCTCATATAAAATAGTTTCTGGCTGTAATTAAATTGTTGAATTTAAAATCAAGATAAATGACGGTGTTACTTACATTTGGAGGCAGTTTGGCGTAGGCCTTTAGCCTGGTCCAGACCTCCGACTGAAAGCTGCTGTCAGGAAAAACTTCAGTCACTAGTCCCAGTTCACACGCCTGTGTAGCCGTCAGCTTCTTATTGAACAAGAGCATCTCACTGGCCTGGACACAAAGAACACAGAATTTAGAAATAGCTTACAGCGTTTCATGTAAATAGTACATTCACTGAGTAATTAAATAGTGCAACTTTGACATTTTCTTCTACGTAAAGCTCTAAGAGCTATATGCTTTCCTGAACTGAAACTGCACACATCTCAACCACAAGCAAAGTTCAATTTAACTCCCGGGAGTAAAACGGGAGTAAACTGCATTTAAAGATTCCTTTCGAATTTCACTAAAAGATACCAACACACTCACTCACTTTCAGTAAGCGCTTTATCCTGGTCAGGCTCGTGGTGGATCCGGAGCCTATCCCGATAACATTGGGTGTGAGATGGGAATACACCATGGATGGGACGCCGGTCCATTGCAAAGAACCATTCACACACTCATTCACACATAGGGGCAATATATCTTTGCCAATCTACCTACTGGCATGTTTTTGGGAGGCAGGAGGAACCTGGAGAACCCAGAGGAAACCCATCAGAAACTCTGCACAGACAGTATTTCGAGCTCAGGTTCAAACCTGGGACCTTGGATCTGTGAGGCAGCAACACTACCTACTGCACCAACGTGCCACCTCACACACACACAGATGGTCTTAAAGCACCTGCTACGTATTGATTCAATTTGCATTTATATTAATATGTAATGATTAGAGAAATACATTGCTTGATTTTTTTTTTTTTTTTGTGCCACATATCTAACCTTAGTGGGAATTCTACAGTTCATTCAGTGTTTGCATCAACACTTTGTTCAAACAGAAAAATATGTGTACCTTTGCAGCTCCCATTATTTTAGGGAAGGTGTATGACGAGCAGCCCTCAGGACTCTGTCCCAGATTGCTGAAAGGGGTGTGAAACGTCGCCTAAGGTTGAAACAGAGGAAAACAGTCAAACCACAGGATTATTTCACCATAAATTATGGGATTAACAGTGGCTCACTAGTCTGGAACCATTAACACACTCTCATTCAGCCCACTATCAGCTTTCAATTATTAACGGCAAATAGAAATAACATTTAAATCACCTTAGATGTAGAGTAATAGTGAAGGATTCATTTACATTTCTTTATGGTGGTGTCAAAAAAAAAAAACCAAAGTCTGAAATGCCAGCTCACACTTTCTGTAGCGTAGACGATGTCAAAGAGGCCGAGTACGGTGACAGAAACTCCCACAGCTGGTCCGTTTATAACAGCAATCAGAGGCTTCGGGAAGTCAATGTAGGCTTTCACATACCGCCTGTGATTAGTAGCACAACAAATATTAATAACACACTCCTGACTGCAGGTTTAAAATAGATAGAAAATTATCAGAACGATTCTACTTTTACCTGAGGAGCTCTCCAGAATCCTTAGCCATCTTCTCAATGCCACCCTCTGGGATTTTAGTGAAGTTGTTCAGGTCATTGCCACTGCAGTAGTAATCACCACTGCCTGTCGAGATATAATGAGTAAGAGAAAAATATTCTCGATGTAAACAAGTCAAAATGGTTCCCTTGAATCTAGCGTGCTGTACCTGTGAGGACTGTAATGATCGAGTCATTTTTTCCAGCAAGATCCAGAGCCTCCATCAGCTCGTTATACATCTAGAACAAAAGAAACAGTTCATGTGACATCTATAATTTACAGTTGGACAGTGGGATAATGAAGGGTTAATGATATAGAAACATTAATTTTTTTTTTATTTTTTTTTTAAAGATTTAAGTACACTAGTGTCATGAAGACTCCACCAGGGGTCACAGTCATCAAGTACTGAACCTGTTCATCATCTACATCTACAGTTACTTTGTGAAGTCTTACCCATCTCCTTTTTTAGCTGGCATAATAATAATAATAATAATAATAATAATAATAATAATAATAATAGTAATAAACAATTTAAAAGAAAGGTTTACATTAAAATATGTTGAGGGTTTTTTAGTATCACTATATTAAAGAATGAAGTTTCACACAATGGTATAAACCTATGGATTATATACAGTGGGGTCCAAAAGTCTGAGACTGCATTGAAAATCTAGGATTTAAGATAAACAGATAAAATATTTTATTAGAATTTTTTTTTTTTAGAATTTTTAAATATTTAAAACAAAGAAAGTAAATGTTCAATACCTTGAATATTTAATATTCATGATTCTGCACTATTTCTAGGTCCCTATTAAAATGTATGTAATAATAATATAATCTGTAATGAAAAAATTGTATTAAATTAGAAAAGGATACAAAATAGAAGCACTTTCACTAGTGCTCTCAGACTTTTGGACCCCACTGTATATTTTCTGTTGTACATATTTATTGTACAGTATATAGTATATTTGTTTTTTAGATACTAACAATTACCAATAGGGGGCAGGAGAATCAACATCATGCATTTCAAATGAAGCAAGTACAAAATGTAAAATGTCAAACATAGCCCTGTTAAGAGATTATCTGTATATTTAAGCAGACAGGGCTAACAAAATAAATCATTAAAACATTTACACACATATCTTTGAGATTGTAGTGTGTTTGTACATGTGTGTAATCACAACCTGATCTTTTCTTAAAGCAAATCATTAATTGCTGTTCTAACTATCTGAACTAGAATAACCTCGCCGGCACAGCCGAGACAGGGGCAATACTAAATGTGCAACATGATGCAGGAGGACAGGTTTGTGACTGTCCTGGTGTTCTTGGACTACTGTCCCGTCACTGCTCTGAAGAGACCTGGCCTGATTCTTCAGCGCACCTCCACAGTGATGGCGTTCTTCTTCTGTGGTCTGTTGAGTCGGATGGTGGTGATGCCGTCCTCTGTGGTGACCAGCAGCGTCTGGAAGGCTTTTACACCTCCTGTGGGTGAAGCTGCTGCTACCGGAGGTCCCTCTGCAGCCACCAGAGATGAGACGAGGTCCACATACTGCTGCCTGGCGTCCTCCTGAGAGGACACAGAATGAGAGGAATGGCGTGCTCATTATGGCTTTGGTTATGGCTTCTGTTAAGGAAATCTAGTACACAATATTCTAACGTTTCTGTTTGCCCTTTCAGATTTTTATACCCCAGGGTGAGTCTCTTTAACTTTTAACGTGTGTTAATCAAACACTTGGCCGGCTTGCTTGCCCAACATCACTAGAAACAGAAGTAGTGATGGCGAGACTTAGCTTCACGATGCTTTACAGCCAACTGTGTTGAAAAATGTTTCACTTCTCAAGGCTTCAATTGGTCAAACAATATAAGCCAGTGTACCATGTGAAACTTTTTAGATGACTGCGTGTTTACCGAGTTTCACCTGAAAATGTCCTAAATTCTTAACGCACGTGTCGAAGCTCTGGTACCTAGCATAACATCACTACCACCAAGATACCTAAACAACATTCACAAGTTCAATTCAATTTTATTTGTATAGAGCTTTTAACAATGGACATTGTCACAAAACAGCTTTACAGAAATATATAAATTCCGGTTATAAATTTTAAATTTATCCCTAATGAGCAAGCCAGAGGCGACAGTGGCAAGGAAAAACTCCCTGAGATGAAACACTGAGAGGAACCAGACTCAAAAGGGAACCAATCCTCATCAGGGTGACAACGTATAGTGTGATTATAAATAAATCCCTTCTACAACTGTATAATATAGAGTCAAAAAGTGCAATTGTGTAACCAGGAGCTTATGAGCTTATGAGCAACTTATGAATATAAGCATCAGAGTAATTTCTGAATTCATTATAGTTTTAACCTGAAGTCTATTTTGTTGAAGTTATCAACTGTTCAGTGATGGAGACTTGAGTGCAAAAACAGTCCTAAGGCTATCCAAGGAAGAACATCCACAGCCATCTTTATAGTTTCTATGATCTACTATCATACAAGTAATCTCCAGAGCTTCATATAACATGAGTCCTAATTTTTCTTTTCAAAGAACAAACATCATATGAGAGCACTGCACTGAACACTTTCTCTACCAGTTAAAAATCATCCGAATTTTATGACTTAACACGTTACACCAACGTGCCCGTGACCAACTGGCTAAATGCAACATAGTGGACGGACACATCTGTGTACAGCAGAGCGCTAAACTTTCACTGCCGCAGGGTGAGTGTGATTTAGCTGCACTTCATCCAACATGCACTGGGCTGATATGGCAGAGTTTTCTGCTAAAAAGAAATAATATGTGGAAATGTACCATAACCAATCAGCATAGGGTTAACTCTGATCCGATCCATTTACGCCGTTTAGGTCTCATTTAACTTTTCCGGTTTAACAGATCAACACCACTGTGTTCATACACACACTACATGTCATGATGATTAGATCAGAACAAACCGTTTCCTCTGCGGTACTAAAAAAGATCCTGTTTTGGATGTCAGGAGGTTTTCCTGTGGAGGAACACAGATAGGATTAAACGATTATGTTTTATCTGCTCACCTGTGACAAACCACCCAGAGACTTCCAGGCGTCCCACTTCGCCTTGTTCACAAAGTCCAGCATTCCCGGTTTCGGAGTGTTACAGGGTCCCTGTGTGGCCTGATCACACACACACACACGAGAGTCAAATGAGTGAGAGGATGAGAAACTGACAGATAAAACATGAGACTCACACATCATCATCATCATTATTATCATTAGTAGTAGTATTTAATAATTTAGTATTTGATTTAATAAAAAGTATTTAATAGCAATATCACATGAGCAAGAATGCCTTTATACTGCATATAGCTAATCACAGCTGTGCTGATATTCAGTATAACCACACGACTGCAAGGGCGATATTGCTTTTATACAACAGTTTTATAAATAAGAAAATAATATCAAGCAACGGATATTTATGGCCAAATTATGGCAAAATAATTTGCTTATTTTTGCTCTGCCAAACAAAATAGATCCTGAAGAAGCCACGTTCACTTTATAACCTGTTGGCTAGGTGGCTAGTAGCTTGCAATGATTTGTACATTCCTGTTAAAAGTGCTTCCGGTGAAATTATTGTCCCTTCTTCCTTTTCATCTTCATCTGACAAGTTTTCATATTTTAAGTGAAGTTATATTCATGAAAACTGTATCGTTTGCCATGTCCACTGATGATGTCACTAACTCGACTGTAGTAAGGGTTTCAGTGGGACTGAATTTTACGTGGTGAAAATGGTACACAAACGAGCGGAGTGATACACACAGTGAAACGTCCCTGTACTGTTATACTAAATATAAGCACTCTTGGAACGCCGCTCGACCAATCAGATTAGTGGACTGGAACGAACTGTTGTATAATTGTTGATTAATTGACAGAGTAATGTCAATAAATTGGTGCATAACTATAAAACTCCGAAGGAACATTTCGTTAGTTAAATGGATTAAATGACTGGTTTCACACCTGTTTAAAGAGGGCATAGATCTGGAGTTTGACCGCATTGCCAGGGTCATTCTTTAGTGTCCCCAGTTGAACCTTGGCTTGGTTAAAGTCCTCTGCTGAAGCTGCCATCGATGCACCAGTGGTGTGAAGCTGAACACCAGGAATCCTATAAAAATAAATAAATAAATAAAAAAAACACTACACCAGTTGAACAGACTGCACATAAATATAGATGTACGCAAATTCAGGTTTGCTAGTAGAGAAACAAGAGATATCCATTTAAATATAAATGTTAAAGGAAAAATCCAGCCTGAAAGACTGATGTATTAATTTGTATAATCCACTTGTTCAGTAGCATCCAAAATCTATTCTGTAATTGAACTCTGAGTTGACTTTTTTTTAGTTTAATTCAATTCAATTTTATTTTATTTGTATAGCGCTTTTAACAACGTACGTTGTCACAAAGCAGAGTTACAGAAATAAACCTCTTTCACACGCAGTGTTTTAGTCCTTTTAGTCTGCTCAGTTTTCTCACCTCCTGAACAACTTGCATATTAATCATTATAATAAACACGTGATCTTCAACAGAGTCCAAGATTTATTTTGTAATAAAATTCTGAGTTGAGTTTTTTTTAGTTTTAAACATCTTTCATTGACATGATAGTGGTGCCATTGGGATTTATCCCTCGCTTCATCTCTACCTAAAGAGAGCAATGCAGCAGCGTTTTAATCTCATAATCTGTTCAGCTCTCCGTACACTCTGCTTAAACAGATCAGCTTCCAAAGCTTCAACTTTCATGCTAATACCACCAGCAGCACATAGAGCTCCACTTCTTCCACACTGGAAAATGGTGAATGAGAAAAGAAGCACTTGCTCGTTTGTTTTTGGAGGTAACAGCGAAACCTTAACGTTATTTATTATGCTTCTGATTCTTCTATTAAACACCACTGCAACTGCACAAGAAATTTCCCCTGTGATACAAAACTATTACCTTCCCCCAGAAATAACAAACACACATCAACCAACCAACAAATCAGCACAGGACTCACTGAACAGATCATAATTACACTATATGGCCAAAAGTATGTGGACATCTGACCATCACACTCGTATGCGGTTCTTTCCCAAACTGCTGCCACAAAGTTGGAAGCTCACAATTGTATAGGATTGTGGAACAAAGGAACTAAGAGGCCCAAACCTGTTCCAGCATGACAGTGACCCTGTGCACAAAGCGAACTCCATGAAGACATGGTGTGTTAAGGATGGAGTGGAAGAACTCGAGTGTCCTGCACAGAGCCCTGACCTCAACCCCACTGAACACCTTTGGGATGAACTGGAAAATCAACTGAACCCCAGACCTCCTCACCCAACATCAGCGCCTGATCTCACTAATGCTCTTGTAGCTGAATGATCACAAATCCCCTCCAAAATCTAGTCATAGAAACCACATTTTTATTTATTTATTGTTATTTTAATGCCACATCAGCATCAATGGCTATTTCGATAGCAAGATCAAGGTAGGTAAAATAGGATATTCTGTAGATTCTTACAGTATTATAACAACAAAAAAAATCTTACGACTTCACAACAGCATCAACAACAACAACTACATAAGGTCCTTCACGTTAATATTCAATAAGAATCCTAGGATTTCTCCTGGTGAGACATTCTGGAAAACTTCTAAATACGCATATTCTGAGTAAAAGTGTTTAGCGTGTAGTATTGCTAAGAGCAGGACAGTCCATTATTACATGTTTAACCGTCATTCTTGTTTTACAGGAATCACATGTTGGAGGTTCTTCACCGTTCAGTAGGAATGCATGTGTAAGTCTTGAGCGTCCAATACGGCATCTTGGGTCTGATCGTGTCTGGATTCAAAGGGGAAATGAAGGAAGTGTAGAAACCACATAGAAACCATAAAGATGGCTGCTAAGAACAGTCTGCACTCAAGTCTCCATCACTGAACTGTTAATAACTTCAGTTCAATACAACAGACTTTACTTTGAAACTCTAATGAATTCAGAAATACCTCTGATGCTTTCATTGCTTTCATATTCATAGGTTCCTGTTTACACAATTAGCACTTTTTTGACTCTCTAGTACACAGTTATAGAAGGGAATTATTTATAATCGCACTATCCAGTGTCACCCAGATGAGGACGAGTTCCTCTGAAGGTTTCTTCCTCGTAACATCTCAGGGAGTTTTTCTTTGCCACCTTCGCCTCTGGCTTGCTCATTAGGGATAAATTTATAAATTTTAAATTTATATATTTCTCTAAAGCTCCATTGTGAAAATTTCCATTGTTAAAAGCGCTATAGAAATAGACTGGAATTGAACTGAAAAGTCTATTTGTATAGCGCTTTTAACAACAGAAATTTTCACAACTGCCACAAGCGTGGAGGTTATTATAACAGCAAAGAGGCAATAAATCTGGAAAGAAATGTTCAGCGAGCACATGTGAGTGTGATGTGATGGTCAGATGGCCACAGACTCTGTTTCAGGTTGAAGGTTTCAATTCTCTTCATGTTCACAGTCTTCCAAAGTAGGGCTGCACGATATTGAAGAAAAATGCGATATGCGTTAACTTATTAAATGAGGCATGAGATATGCGGTATGATAATGCTATAAGTGCGTAAAATCAATTAAAATTATATTTATATATATATTTATATATTTAAAAAGTGAAAATGACGTAACCAACATACATGCCTCATGTTCTTTTGAGCAAAAGAAAGCATTCTCTGCTATCTGAGTCGCCCTAAAACTTTTATTTTTTTCGCAACTTTTTGAAGTATTAAAATGTATCAGTTTTACCAGTTATCGCGAGCCCTTGCCAAATAGATATCGCGATATTTACATTTGCGATATTTCGATCATTTCGATATACCCTGCAGCCCTTTTCCAAAGAGTCAAATATGGCACACAGACTACATTATGGCTCTTATATCATATGACAGTAGGTGATGAATATGAAAATCATTGCACTATAATATCTTAATGCAAACTGTTACAGGATGAAACAATGTCCCTGAACTCACTCTGAAGGTAACAGAATGTAGAGAAAAGGTCACAGCTCTTAGCTCTTAGCCAGTCATGCTAACTATGCTAACTATCGCCCTTTAAAACAGCCCAAGCTTTAACATTAGATTTAAATATTTCTGCTCTTTTTTATGTAAACATTTTGCAAGTAATACTTATACTTATAAGTATTAAAAAAACACACAAACAAACAAACAAAATACCACTTTATATCCTGATGTATACACTGCTGCTCACTAGCCCGAGTCTCAAACCCTGTGTTTCTCCCTTCATATGTGCACTACATAGGGTGGATACAATAACAGGAGTCTGAAATACACTACACCCTTCACAGTGCCCTATGTGTGTTATTGAACTCGGCCAGCTAGCTCACACTCTAAAACCAAAGCCTGTGAAATGAGACAGTAGCTCAGAAAGCATGTTTTTTTTTTCGGTGTATCAGGTACTCACCTGCAAAATCTGAAAGCTCGCCTCGACAGAACACGGTACATATCTACTGTAAAAGTACACAAATACAAAGTTCACAACCTGCTCCGTCCAACACCGGACCTTCCCTGTGTCACCTCCCAAACCACGCCCACTCACACCAACAGATCCAACAGCGATGTGTCGGTTGTGATCGAGTCGGCTCTGTGAGTCACTGTGAGTTGGCTCTTTAACTCGTCTCTTTGAGTCGGCTCTGTGAGTCGGCTCTGTGAGTCGGCTCTTTGACTCGTCTCTTTGAGTCGGCTCTGTGAGTCGGCTCTTTGACTCGGCTCTTTGACTCGTCTCTTTCAAAGTGAACGCAGAGAGTCGACAGACACACATGATATAAACAGGGTTTTCTTTCTTTCTTTCTTTCTGTGTCTGTCTTTCTTTTCTAGTTTCTTTTCCATCCTTTTTTCATCCCTTCCTTTATTCCTACTTTCCTTTCTTTCTGTCCTTCTTTCATAACATCAATTTTCTTTCTTTCTTTCTTTCTTTTTTAGTTTAACATTCAACAGCACTATTATACAGTATGTATAATTAATTTTAATTAGCAGTTAGCAAGGTATCATAATTAATGAACATTAGCATTGAAATGCTGTTTTTTTTTTTTATTTCTCTCCACTGTGCTAACTCTAAACACTGCTCAGAATTCAATTCACAATACAGAAACTGTCTCAACTGTTTAAAGCTGGTGTTTCTGTGGTAAAGCCCAGTCTATGATTTAAAGTAACACAACTGTATTAGCAACTGCTGTAACTACATGAACAACATTAACAACGTTAAATAAAACTGCTAGCTAGCTAAGCTGTCGTTTGGCCTTTGCCTTGAAGAAGCTCATGATGGCCTGCATGCACTCATCAGAGATCCAGCACTCCACCAGCCTCTCCACCTCGGTGTCGTTCACAGCGTGGAGTTTGTCCTTCTCCACCTTACGCACCAGCTGCTTGGACAGAGCCAGAGACTGAGGAGACAGAGGACATGAGAAATAAATAAGCCGTAATGTAGTATTGAAGTACAACTCAAACATGATGATAGTATGACGTTTACTAGTATTTTATGGCTTAATTGAAGCATTAATGAGAAGAATATTTGCTGCTCAATTTTTTTTTTATTTTCATGTTTGCTATTTTCATTCTGCTGTACAGATGTTGTCTGTTCCAACACTGAAGCAATAATCAGTAAGTAAATCAGGTTATTTTCTTAACATTTTGTGGTATTTATGCAGGATCAGACCGAAACTGACCAAAATGGTTGTGCATAAACTCACTAGAAATGCTTCCCTTTGAAAAATAGACACATCTTGAAAAAGTGAACATATTAAGCTATCATTCATTACTAATGTACAAATATCATTGACTCAAGAATTCATTAAAATGTTCTACAAAAAAAAAAGAAAAAAAAATTGATCACATTTGTACAACTGCCCTTAGACGTCTACTATAATTAAGTTTGAGGTAACCTGATTTTCTGGTCTTTTCTCCCAGTTTTCCAGCTGTACAGATGTAGACCATAGATAATTCATAATACATCATATGTGTTACCTACTAGATGTGTATGCGTGAATCCTTACATTTGGAGGCAGTTTGGCGTAGGCCTTTAGCCTGGTCCAGACCTCCGACTGAAAGCTGCTGTCAGGAAAAACTTCAGTCACTAGTCCCAGTTCATACGCCTGTGTAGCCGTCAGCTTCTTATTGAACAAGAGCATCTCACTGGCCTGGACACAAAGAACACAGAATTATACACTACAGCATTTATACACTACAGCATGTCGAAACACCTCCTTGTCCATGACCTATCAATCAAATAACACACTACTGTATTAAAAGAGACAACCTAAAGAATGGGAAATACTCCAGAGTTTAACTTAAAACATACAATAGTCAATTTTTTTATTTATTACTTGTACAAATGACCTGGAAAGTATGTAGAACATGATACAAAAATAAAGGTTTAAGCCGTGGCCTCAGCATGAGTGTAAAAAGTCGCTGAGGAAACCCATATGGAAAACTGACTTCTGGACTTCCAGCTTGTTTGTGTTTGGATTGGCCTCCTGTCAGTCATTTACTTCATTTATAGTCACTCTACTCTATGGGCCTCTGTAGATCCTGTGGGTGGAGATTCATGAACATGGGTGGGAATGGAGGGAGTGGGCTCAAGGAAAAAAAAATAATAATTCAAACGTTGAACCCACCTACTTAACCGCTAATCTTACCTACCGCACCTTTAATCTTTATTCAACACATTTGAATTACAGATGGCACTACTGTCAGAGAATATTAATTAACACCTTCGGACCAATCAGAATCATGAATTCAACAGCGCTGTGGTATAAACAGCATTAATGCAGCATCTCTTGCATGTTGTGTACCTTTGTAGGGCCCATAATTCCAGGGAAGGTGTATGAGGAGCAGCATGAAGGGCTCTGTCCTTGCTGAGTGAAGTGGGTTTGGAAAGTAGCCTGGGATTACAGAAATTAACGGTTAAACCACAGCATAGCACTAAAGGTGGAACTTTAGGACACTCAGGAATGCTAATGTGACTGGTAGATGATCGTATAATCTTATTTATTTAATAATGCTTTTAACACACAGTGATTAAACGGTAGCTCACGCTTTCAGTGGCGTAGACGATGTCAAAGAGGCCAAGTGCCGTGACAGAAACTCCTACAGCTGGCCCGTTTATAACAGCAGCCAGAGGCTTCGGGAAGTCAATGTAGGATTTTACATAATGCCTGTGAATAGGAATGCAGCAAATACTATTAAAGTGAAAGAAAACATAAAAATGTTTTAAATCTTGTTGAAAAAAATGCATGAGTCCTCGTCTTTGTTTAGAGCAGCCGCTCCCAAATAAGAGAAACTCACAATCTCCTCTTTTGTTTTATTCCTTTCCATTACAAATTAATATAACAAATATCGCTCTATGAGGATGGTTAGCTCACATGTGCTATTAATAGTTTTGAAATACTGGGAGTCATATTCAGACAAGTCTCATATAAATAAAGAGCGTATGTACTATTTTAATTCAATTCAATTCAGTTTTATTTGTATAGTGCTTTTAACAATGGACATTGTCACAATGCAGCCTTACAGAAAAATATAAACTCAGAATATAAATGTTAAATTTATGAATTTATCCCTAATGAGCAAGCCAGAGGTGACAGTGGGAAGGAAAAACTCCCTGAGAAGACATGAGGAAGAAACCTTGACAAACCTCAAATGGAACCCATCCTCATCTGGGTGACACTGAATAGTGTGATTATAAATAAATCACTTCTGTAACTGTGTACTACATGGACAAAAAGTGTAATTGTGTAACCATAAAATTTCATTATAATTTTCACATGAAGTATATTGTGTAACTTATCCACTGCTCATTGATGGAGACTTGAGTGCAAAACTGTTCATGGGAATTGCAGTCCTAAAGCTATCATAGCAAAACTGTTCGTATCAGTCATATGAAGTCCAAAGCCATCTTCATGGTTAATTGTGTGTAACTTTAGGCTGTCTGTGTGGGGCTATCCTTTTTCTTTTCCTAGTCTTTTTCATCATCCTGACATGCTACACTAGCGTAGGAGCTGAGTAATAAAAATGGACAAATCTATACCTCCACTAGTTCCTCGAGTCTGACTCAGTGAAACAACAGAAAACACAAAAATATCTGAAACATTTACTGAATATGGATTTACTAGAATGACATACTTCTCCTTGTCGCTGAGGAGGTACTTCTTATGTACCTTTCACATGAATAGTATCTTTTAAAAATAATATAAGGTACATAATCAGACTTTAAGTCTTTAAGTTTTACTCTAAAAGCTAATTACAGGTACAGCACATTCACCTTCCCAGGTAAAAGATACAAAAGATGTACCCTGATGGTAAGCTCTTGTTCCCATGTTCTATGTCCCTTTAAATCAGTATCAAATCCATGTACACAACACAGATAGCAAATTTAGGAAGGAACCTTACCTGAGTAACTCCTTCAACTCTTCAGCCGTCTTCTCAACACCACGCTCTAGAGCTTTACTGAAGTTGTTCAGATCATTGCCGCTGCAGTAGTAATCTCCACTGCCTGTGCGGACATAAAAATAAAAAGTCAAGGACATGATTTTTGGCCTTGGTAGAAATGTTCTGCTTCCTGTACCTGTCATAACTGTGATGATGGAGTCGTCTTTCCCAGCAAGATCCAGAGCCTCCACTATCTCACGATACATCTAGAAAAAAGTGCCGTAATTATTGTTTATTTATTTTATTTATTGTCTGCTTTATTGTCAATTCTGCCACATGTTCAGCACATACAGAGAATTGAAATTACGTTACTCTCAGACCCTAGGTGCATACTGATAACACATACAAAAAAAAAAAAAAAATTATTCTCAAAGGTTGTAGAATTACACTAATACTAGCATACTAGCGTCAGATGTTAGTTCACCTCCACAGTGATGGCGTTCTTCTTCTGTGGTCTGTTGAGTCGGATGGTGGTGATGCCGTCCTCTGTGGTGACCAGCAGCGTCTGGAAGGCTTTTACACTTCCTGTGGGTGAAGCTGCTGCTACTGGAGGTCCCTTTGTAGCCACCAGAGCAAAAAAAGAGAAGATAATATGATTCCTTTACATACTTATGATATCTATCTAAGCTTCAGTTTTTGCTCCACACACAAGAAACATAATTCTGCTAATACTAGAAGCAGCAGTGTTAGATTAGAGCTGGAAGTTCTCCACACAAGCTGAACTGGAAAAGCCCATTTTGCATTTACTGCATTATTCACTGCCAGTCAAGTCAAGTCAAATCAAATCAAGTGGGTTTTTACTGTCATTCCTCTGTATAGCTCACAAAATTACACTGGAACGAAATGTCATTTCTCCAGGACTATGGTGCAACACATAACAGTACACTGTACAGTACACAAGACTACATAAAGTGGGAATACACAACTGTGTGAGACGAGTGTGAGACAATAAATACACAGAACAAAATATGCAAAACATTTAATATCCAGTACAATAGATACACAGTGCAGTGACAACAGAACAGTGCTGAGTCGAAAAGCTACTGCAAGATAGGCTGTAACCTGCTGAGTAGTGTAGCAGCAATAAATGTAGCAGCAAAAAAAGAGTCTCATAAATAGAAACTGTCTAATGCAGCTGTGTGTGTGTGTGTGTGCAGTGGTGTTGAGTCATACTGGGTTAGGACTTTGACTAGCCCAGGTGAGATGTTGAGTAATCTGACTGCCTCAGAGAAGAAACTGTTGCTGAGTCTGGTGGTGGTAGCATGGATGCTCCTGTACCTTCTGCCAGGTGGTCAATGAGAGGGGTGAGAGGGTTATTGTACAAGGTGTCAATGGTGGGTAGAGAGACCCCAATGATCTTTTCAGCTGTTCTCACAATCCACTGTAGGGTCTTGTGGTCGGAGACTGTGCAGTTCTCGTATCATGTGGTGAGACAGCTGGTCAGGTATCATCCCTCTGTAGAAAGTGGTGAGGATGGGAAGGGGGAGTTTGGCTCTCTTCAGCCTCCGCAGGAAGTGGAGGAGGAAGTGTTGGGCCTTCTTGGCTAGGCAGGTGGTGTTGAGAGTTCAGGAGATGTCTGCTGTCATGTGCACACAAAGAAACTTGGAGTTTTGACTCTCTCCACAGTTGTTCTGTTGATGTGCAGTAGTGAGTGATCCACTCGAGTTCTCCTGAAGTCAACAATCATCTCTTTGGTCGTATCAACATTAAGAGATAGATTGTTGTCTCTACACCATTCTGCGAGCTGGTTCACCTCCTCCCTGTACACTGACTCATCATTGTTGCTGATGAGGCCCAGAACGGTAGTGTCATCAGCAAACTTGATGATGTGATTTGAACTGTACTTTGCAGCACAGTCATGAGTCGACAGAGTAAACAGCTGTGGACTGAGCACACGGCCCTGGGGAGAGCTGGTGTTCAGTGTGGTGGTTCTTCTAGGACAAGTGTATCCTTGAAGAATCCCTTCAACTAATTATGTGACCTCCGATGGCACCAGAACTAAACAGACAGCAGTGGGGGTGAATACTTATACGATCACAACTCATACTTTTTTCTTTAATTTTGGCTTTTTATACTTTATACTTTCTATATTATGGGCTATCTTGTGTAGATTCATGATATGTAATCCCATTTAAGTCCATTACAGATCCAGGTTAGCACTACAAAGTTCATGGGGGTGAAAACTTATGCAAGGCACTGTACTTATTTTATAATGGCAAATTCTTCTCTAAGAAAAAGTAGCCCACTGTCTAAATGGGCAAATTATACAAATTTAGATATTATTTAGTCCTATAATAATACTGTATATAATAATATCTTTGACTGATTTATGAACTCCTACAAAAAATATGTTTTGCCTTCACATTTATTGAAAGAGTTCAACATCTTCCATGATCAGTACTGGAGAACATGTCCAAATTCTTGTCTGTGGTAATTACACACATGCTAAAAAAGGAACTGAACAGAAGAATTTGGTTAAAAACCACTGAAATATTACTTGATAGCAAGTACATTTTTTATTTTAATAGCAGCTCACCTGTGACGAGGTGTCCTGAGACTTCCAGGCATCCCACTTTGCCTTGTATAGATACACATACACACACACACACACACACACAAATGATTCACAACATAGAAATACAAAATCATTGCTATCTGTTTATCCTCCAATCATTTACAATTATGTAGCATTTTCCAAAAAAAAATCTTGAGATCTTGATGATCTTGAGCTCTTGGGTTTAACCTCATTGTCAAGGTTCTTCTTTAGTTGAGTCTTGTCCTGGTTAAAGTCCTCCACTGAAGCCCTCATCAATACACCAGTGGTGTGCAGCTGAACACCAGGAATCCTAAAAAAAAGTATAGACCATAGTATAGACAATAGCCCATCAAACATATGTCAGATTGTTCATGTGCTGTCACTGGTCAGGGCTCCTGGAGCTTCCTGGTCAGGGTGGTATCGCGGGAATGCCTAGCGTGAATCGGGAATACACCCTAGATGTGACGCCAGTCTGTCGCAGGGCACCATACACACATTCACACACTCATTCACACACTCATTCACACCAAGTGACAATTAAGAGTCCTGAACTCTTAATTACCATCTGTGTGGAGTTTGACTTGTTCTCCCTGTAGGTTTCCTCCAGGTTCTCCGGTTTCCTTCCGCCTCCCAAGAACATGCCAGTATGTGGCTACACTACGCTAAATTGCCACTAGCTGTAAATGTGTGTGAATGTACTGTGTGTGTGCAGGGTGCCATGTGACAGACTGCCATCACAAACAGGGTGTATTCCCGACTCACGCCCAGCATTCCCGGGATACACTCCGGATTCACCAAGCAAAGTGCACAAAGTTTGTAGTTTACCTGCCCACCCACCCGCCTGCATGTCTATCTATCTATCTATCTATCTATCTATCTATCTACAAGAATTGGCACCCTATCTATCTATCTATCTATCTATCTATCTATCTAAAAGTACTGGCACCCTATCTATCTATCTATCTATCTATCTATCTATCTAATCAACTCTACAAGTATTGGCACCCTATCTATCTGTCTCTCTTTCTTGAAACTGCACATTACCTTCAGATTTCAAACTGATAACTATTTTAAATTTCAGACTGGCTTTGTGGTGACTAACTTTACCTATCTAGTTTTTACTACATCTACAGTAATTAATTAAGTACACAGCAGTTACTTCCTGGATTCTGATAATCATAAATATCTGTAAATATAAGTTATAAGCCAGTGTGTAATGCAGTGTATGGTCTGTTCAACACTACTTCACTAGGTATATGTGTAGTCTTTTTTTTTTTTTTTTTTTTTTTCCTATTTTAACAGTTTGATCTTTAATCTGGTAATTTGGTAATAATCTTAGATTCATGGTGAGAAACCTAACAGGAGGGAAAATATCAGGTACTGACAGGTCTCTGAGTAATCAGCATTTAAACTAACCTTAAGCAGTGGGATCATTTAAAACCATATTGCTATTTTTCACTTATTTTTACATGTGAAAGTAAAATAAAATCCTCAATTGCAAAAAAAAGTGTTTACCTGGCAGATTTGCAAAATCTCCACAGATAGCTCATTTTTTAATCGTGTTTTAGTGTTTTAGAGCTATTAAACAGTTACACAGACTTTATTACAGCATGCATTAGCAAGCTAGCACGAGTCATCGAGGGAACGTTGATTTGACACATATCTGGCAACCCTGACTGTGCTCTGTTTTAGCAAAATGCAGCAAGTAAGAAACTAAAAGCAACTAACATGTAAATGATATGCAAAAACATGATTTAAACTTTCATTTGTGTTTCTTCATGTACATTTAAAAATAAATTTTATGCTCTAAAATATGTTTTGACATATCTGTGGATTTGATTTTATATTGAATGTTTTCATCATCAAATTGAATTCATTTAATTCAGTTCATTTACTACAGTTAAAAAATTATCAAATCAATATATAATATAAAATACATAAAAAAACTTTTGCTGTCAAGAAAATTACAAAGTGTAGTTCCTGGAGTAAACACTGGTGTCGTGTTAAAAGGACCAAATCAAAGTCAATTTAAAGGACAATTGGAAATAAATGAACTATAAGAGTGAATTCAACAACAGTGTAACTCTGGGTAACATTCTGAGGTACACTATACGGCCAAAAGTCTGTGGACACCTGACCATCACACCCGCATGTGCTTGTTGAACATCCCGTTCCAGATTTATTCCTCCTTTGCTGTTATAATAACCTCCACTCTTCTGGGAAGGCTTTCCACTAGATGTTGGAGTGTGGTTGTGGGGATTTGTGATCATTCAGCTACAAGAGCATTAGTGAGATCAGGCGCTGATGTTGGGTGAGGAGGTCTGGGGTTCAGTCGGTGTTCCAGTTCATCCCAAAGGTGTTCAGTGGGGTTGAGGTCAGGGCTCTGTGCAGGACACTCGAGTTCTTCCACTCCAACCTTAACACACCATGTCTTCATGGAGCTTGCTTTGTGAACAGGGTCACTGTCATGCTGAAACAGGTTTGGATCTCTTAGTTCCAGTGAAGAGAAATTATAATGTTACAGCATACAAAGACAATCTATACAATTGTGTGCTTGTGTGCTTTGTGGCAACAGTTTGGGGAAGAAACACATATGGGTGTGATGGTCAGGTGTCCACATACTTTTGGCCATTTAGTGTATATTAGTAGGCATATGGGACATTTTACAAACCACCTGGAGTGAAATAAAAGCTAACCGTAGATCAGAAGACACACTCCTCCCATCCAATATCACATATAGTGGCAGCTTGGTGATGCTGAGATTTGAACTCATGACCTTCAGATCAGTAGCTCAATGTGTAGGTGCAATATATATATATATATATATATATATATATATATATATATATATATATATATATATATATATATATATACACTTTGTTAATTTGCACAATGCTACTGTTTGCACTAAATTTCTATCTATCTATCTATCTATCTATCTATCTATCTCTCTGACTGTCTCGCTGGCTGGCTGTCTAGGATAGTTACAGGGAGATTAGTGTGTGTGTGTGTGTGTGTGTGTGTGTGTGTTTAAGCTGACACCTGGCAACCCTGCTCAGGTTTCCCGTGTTAACACAATAATCTTACATGTCTGAATCTTTTATTTCTCAGTATTTCAGCATGTCAACACTTAAGTTGTCTCACAGTTAAATTTTAGTTTTAGTTTTATTCAAAATAAAAAAAATAAAAACAAACAAACAAAAACAGCGTGCGTTTCTTAGGACTTTTATTTTACGATATGTCTGCTACCACAACCGGAAGTGGACAGAGCAGTGAAGCGGGGAGTGTGTAGGGTTGTGGGCAGCAGTAGGTGAGTGAGTGTGTGCGCAGTGTGTGTGTGTAGTGTGTGAGTGTGTGTGTGTAGTGAGTGTGTGTAGTGAGTGTGTGTGCAGTGAGTGAGTGTGTGTAGTGAGTGAGTGTGTGTGTGTGTAGTGAGTGTGTGTGCAGTGTGTGTGCGGGTTGGTCGGGGTGAGGACATGGCCGCTGTGTCTCCGCTGCGGGCTTTAACACGGGCACTGAGCGGAATAACGCGCCGCCGCTGCAGCGCTTTCCGGAGGAGCTCAGCTTCAGTAAGAGTCTCTCTCTCTCTCTCTCTCTCTCTCTCTCTCTCTCACACACACACACACACACACACACACACGTCCTGCCGGCTGTGTAGCACTTCATTATTCACTCTAAATCTCCTTATATCTTATTTCATCTTATACGTTCTTTTAGTTTTATTATTTATTTACATCACAACCTCGACACCAGTCTGCTTTTATTATTATTGTTGTTGTTGTTGTTGTTGTTGTTGTTGTTATGAAGGTCACTCAGGAGAACAGAGTAAAGAACTTACATACAACTTATATTTTATTACATCTACAAATATATATCAAATTTATGTCAAATTTATCCTCCTACTCTTATATGGTTTACCATAATAATAACAATAATAATAATAATAATAATAATAATAATAATAATAATAATTTCAGATCATTTTGGCTTACATTAAAAAAAAAGAAGAAAGAAAGAAACATATCCATATTTTTGCCTAAAGTTTATCCTAACATGTCTAAATGTTGTCAAGAAATATAAAACCAGTTATTTTATTTTATTTTATTTTATAAATGTTATTAAATTTAAAATTTAATGCATCAACAATTTCAGAAGGAAAAACAAACAATAAATAAATGTTTTTGCACCCTGCCATTTCTTCTTTTTCCTCCTCTTTCTCTTCCTCCTCTGTGTGTGTGTGTGTGTGTGTGCATGCTTGATCAGCTGAAGTTTGTGAACTTTTATAAATTATGAATTCAAATCACATTTTAGTATGGAAAATAATAATCCAGTTTTCTGCATTAATGTCGAGATGTCTAAACCCGATAACTGAAATATTTAATGTGTATTTAAAATCAAATCAGGAGAAGAACAAGAAATACACACTTTGCACTTTTTCTACTTTTCTTTTTGCTGTTTTGCTTTTTGTGAACTTTTAGAAATGATCAATTCAGATCATATTTTAGGATCTAGTCATTAAAAATAATCCAGGTTTCTGTATAAAGGCTGTCAAGAAGTCTAAACCCGATTACTGAAAAATGTAATTCATCAACAATTTCAAGATAAAAAAAAAACAGCTTTGCACCCTGTTCTTTCTTTCTTTCTTTCTTTCTTTAAACTTATTTGCTACCTCGCTTTTTGTTTGTTGGGGTTTGACATGATTTTTTTTTAACCCACTGCATTACTCCTCACTTTATCTGCTGAAATTCATTAAAATAATCCAGCTTTCTGTATAAATGTTGTCAGGCTGTCTACAACTGATTACTGAAATATTTATTGCATCAATTCCAGGATAAAAAACAGAAATACACGTGTTTTTCACCCTGCCATTTCTTCTTTTTCTCTCTTTTTTTTAATCTTTGCTATCTTGCTTTATGTTTGTTCAGTGTTTAACATGTTTTTAACCCTAAATTCAGATAGTTTCAGATTATCACATTACTCCTCACTTCATCTGCTGAAATTTGTATACCTTTTACATATTATAAATTCAGATCATGTTTTAGGATCAGTTCATTAAAAATAATCCAGGTTTCTGCATAAATGTTCAAGACGTCTTAACTGGAACATTTTTAATGAATGAACAAGAGTGTGCTAAACGTGTGTTAAACATTAGGCAGTTTAGTATCTGTTCATAAACAACATTTTAATGGTGTTCTACATAAATGTTATCACAGTGTCTTAAACTGGTTACTGAAACATTAATGCGTCACCAATTCCAGGCTAAAAACAACAAATCCCCACTTTACACCCTGCCATTTCTTCTTTTTCTACTTTTTTTTTATTATTATTTTTTGCTATCTTGCTCTTTGTTAGTCAGTGTTTCATTCAGATAGTTTCACATTATTATATTACTCCCCACTTTATCTCCTGAAGTTTGTATACTTTTATATATTATGAATTCACATCATATTTTAGGATCCATTCATCCCAGATTTCTGCATAAATGTTGACAAGATGTCCCAGCTGGTTACTGAAAAATTTCATCAGCAGTTTCTGGATGTTAACGTGTTAAACATTTGGGGGTGGGGGTGAAAGTTTGCATAAATGTTGCGTAAATGTTGCGTAAAAGTTGCGTGAAAGTGTAAAAGTTGTCAATATGTCTAAAACTAGTTAGTGAAAATTTTAATACATAAACAATTTCTAGATTTAGTGTGTTTAATGTCTGTTAAACATTAGGCATTTTAGTATCTATTTTTACTCCAACATTAAGCTCAAAATAAACTTTTCCTCCTAAACTTTGCAAACTTTTCTAAGTTCATATTGCATTCTAGGCTCCAATCATGCAAGAAACACAAATTATTACCAACTGTAACTGCTAAAATTGAAGTTAGTAGTAAAACAAGTAGAACTTAATGCCAGCAGCATCGCCGGGTTACTACTTTGTATAAAGTGTCCTCCAAAAGTATTGGAAAGGCAAGGCCAATTCTTTTGTTTTTGCTATACACTGAAAACATTTGGGTAATTTACTTTAAGACTATCTGTTCCAATACTTTTGCTCACCAAAAGATTGGATGGTCTGCCACAAAAGGTGCCATGTTCTAAGTTGTTTGACACATCTAGATGCAAATATCAGGAACTGAAAGCTGAAATTCTGATCTAAAACTCAAATGTATTCAGCGTATAGCAAAGACAAAAGAACATCGCCTTGCCGTTCTGATACTTTCAGAGGGAACTGTACCTCAAATACCTGTTGGCAAAAATCTAGAAAATGGGCCTTGAGTTCCTGAACATGAGTGTAAGTAACATCTCTGTATGGCAAACAGGAAAGAAGCTATAGAAAAAAAAAAAAAAACTATTTCAGACATTTGACCTTGATGTGACCTTGACTCTTTTTGGATCAATTGTAAAATCTAATTAGTTCATCTGCTGGTTACACTGATAACTCCATATAAATCCTACAATCGTTCAACCACCTGTTCTTGAGATATAGCCATAATGAGAATCTCGGATGGACAAAACAACACTAAAAATGATTAAATATTAATGCTTCTCTTTTCTATGCATATATATATATATATATATATATATATATATATATATATATATATATATATATATTGTCAAATTGTGTTTGATTGTGATTTCTTGATGGCCACATGCACAGGTAATATTAAATATTTTATATTATATTTTTTTCTTTTTTGCTCTTTCTTTTTTTTATTTTTTCTTTCTTATCAATTTTTTTCCCTCCTTTTTTCCTCTCCCTCTCTGTGACCTTAGTCCTTATTGTCTTACGAAGAAAGTTGTTGTTGGTGGGTTAAAAAAAACACATTAATGAATTAACACCTTTAGGCTAAGAAGAAAGATTTTGGACCCTGTCACTTTTTCTTTTCTTGCTCTATGTTTGTTTAACGTGTTGTTGTGTAACCCAACATTAGGCTCGGAATACTGCGATACTCGTCACTTTACCTCCACTATCTTATCTGGGTTATGAAACACTCCGGAGAGTGTATTGTGCAACTGCGGTGTTTGCACTTGACAAAGGTACTGCTTTTAAAACAAGCCTGTATCCATGTGCAGGATATATCAGGATAAAGGAAATATAGGAATATACCACTGACTCCGGCTTCTCCTGTTTCCTTCTGTTCAGCTGAGGAAGTTATAGAACAAGCCGACTACTTGTACAGCTGTGGAGAAACTGAGAAACTTTACCAGCTCCTGCTGCAGTATAAGGACAGGTAGGCAACACGCTTTCCTCTTATTCTCAGATGGGAATGAATTTCGACTTTGTAGATAAATTAACAGGCAGTGTGTGATGGCAGAAAGGAAGAGGAGTGTTACTCGTAGGCGATGTCCTTTAGTACCCTCAGAGCTGGCAGCGATGAAAAGCTGCACGAGGGAAAAAAGGGGTCTTTCAGTGCCTCCGGGAACTTACTGGATGGTTACTTATGTAACACGATAGACAGACTACAGATCTGGAATATCTGGAATTACTCATAGGTACTCAGTTCCAGATCTGGGAAAGTTTAAAGATATGGATGTTCTGTTGTAAAAGCAAAAAATGCTTGTACATTGTTAACCTTGACCAATTAGGTCCAAAGTGCAAATTAATATCAAAAAGTCGCACTCAAAATTGAATAAAATCCAAAAATAGTTGCAGAAGGATGAATTTATTAAGACAGAGTAAGAAAGAAAAACAAAAATAGTTGCTTTATGGCAGGGGCTCTTAACCCAGGGGTCGCAGCATGGGGTCGTGAGAATGACGCTAAAAAAGATAAACAAAATCATTTTGATGGGTGTAAGCAAGATCCGCCTATGGCACCACCTCCAGCCACCGGGAGATAGGCTAATGTCGACTAAAAGCCAAACATGATCAGGTTTTGTACCACAGTGAAGTTTGAGTTTTATTTATATTTATTGGAGAACAAGTGGCAGTGAAAAAGTCTCCACTTTGCATCAATGCAATGAATCAATCAGCTTCTATTCCTGTGCCCTTCTAAACCACGTCTGGAATGTGTCTGGGTGTCTTTGCGGCCCTGGCCATCCCATTAAGTGAGTACGCTGTCATGACATACAGAGTTTCTAACCCTAAAAATGGATCACACTGGAAAAAGGTGAAGAATTGAGGATTTTATCTAATTTTGGTGAACCAAAACAGATGCTTAATGAGCATCACATTAAACAGTGCAGCCTATAATTTTTTTATTATAAAAACTCCATGGGTCTGAAAAGGTTTTTTTTTAATTGTTTTTATTAATTTTACAATTTTTTAACAACAGACAGAGATGAGACATGACAAAAACACATTATACAGAATACCCAAAGGGAACAAGCATTGGAAAGTGTAAAAGTTAGTGTGAATGTTTTATAAAGGGTCTTGGATTTTTTTATTTAATTTTTTACAAGAACCTTGGGGAATTTGCCAATTTTATATTTAAAATGAAAGCTCTTTTTTGAGAATCATTATTTGTAAAGTGTTCTGACAGAAAATGAGGGTGTTTTCTGGTTTGTGCTTTGACACAGACCTTTATTACTTGTGTGTGCATCTGTTCGATACCAGAACATTCAACTCAGTGCAGTCTCACTAGGTCTTGTACATACAAACTTTCATAAAAGTCAAATTAGGCAAAGTCGATGCCTCCTTATCTCCTTAACCTGCCGTATTTCAACCTAGAAATTGTTTGAAGCCAAATGTCTTTAAGGATGTATCAAATCTTGAATGTACTCTGAGAAATCGAGGAGAGAGGAATCTTCTGAATCCAGGATAGACAGGTTTTACTGTAGATTATTAAGTAGAAAATAATGTTGCCCTTTCATTATGCATTATCTCTAATCACTGTTCATTTATATGCTGTGGGAAAACCCTTTCAAAACTCCAAAACTTAATATCCTGAATTATGTGTTGTTGTTTGAGTAACACAGCCTCTTTCTTGCTCCTCTCTGTTGTTAGTGATGATGCAGAGTTCCTGTGGAGACTGGCTCGAGCCTCCCGTGACCTCGCTTTGCTGCCCAACATCACTGCTGACCAGAAGAAAAAACTCAGCTATGAGGCATTCGACTACGCCAAAAAAGCACTGGAGAAAAACGAAAACTGCTTTGCTGCACACAAAGTACATCTGCTTTAGTGTTACATCAGTTTATTTTTTTTTTCCTTAGATCAATTAATCTCTTTTAACATGTTAAAAAAAAACTTAAAAAAACACCTTTTTTTCTTACTTTTCAAGTGGTATGCTGTTTGCTTAAGTGATGTAGGAGACTATGAAGGGGTCAAAGTTAAAATTGGAAATTCCTTCATCATTAAGGAGCATTTGGAGGTAAGTTGATCATGCTATGAATTACTGGTGCTGTCTGAAAGGCAAAAACAATCCATGTTTCCTCTTCCTATAAGAACACTTTAAAAATAATAGTATTTTCTCTCACACATTTGCCTAAATATACCCTTAGATTGTATGAAGTAAGCATTACTTCAAGAGCAGTGCACAAAATGTAGAACAAAACTTCAGGAAGTGTCAGTGAAACTGCAATTGAAATCCAACATTTTGGTCATACGCAGCATCTGCATCATCTGCAAGGACATGGTCAGGGATTAATGATGCTACGGAGCAGTTTTTGTGGCTGGTGGTTTAGGGACTTACAATGAATAGCATCATGAATTCCACCAAGTAGAAGAATATTTTAGCCGAAAACCTGCTTGCCTCTGCCAGGAGGTTACGACTTGTTTGTAGAAAAATCTTTCAAAGTGCTAATGTACTTTCAGATGAACACAAAAATGGCTGCGTTTTGCAACCACCATCTCAGTCTCTGGATATGAACCATATTGAAAACCTGCGATCTGATTTGAAGCAGGAAGTTCACCTGCACAAACCTAATAATATAAAGAAGGGTGAAATGTTGTCCATAGAGGAGTGTTCAAGATCCTCTATAACCCTATAAGACAGTACAGGAAGAAGCTGAGTGCTGTTATTTACTTGTTGTGGAAATAGTAGTATTAAACTAAAACTTTACTATCCCTCCATGTTTAAGTTGACACTTTCAGTGAAACTATCACTTGTGCTGTTTATTTTTATGAAGGGTGCCAATACTTCTGGGGTTGGCTGTATGCAATATTCAAAGCATGCAAAAATTAGATGCATAATATCAGCAGGAATGTGTGTTATTTCCACAGAGGGCTATTGAGCTAAATCCAAAAGATGCCACTTCGATCCATATCCTGGGTTATTGGTAAGTGCATGGCTACTGCTGGATGAAGAACCCGAGTTCAAACCATTACTCACATGTGATAGATACAGTGGAAATGAACATGGCTGCCATCAGGTTGGATTTGTTTTTCCTTCCTCAGGTGTTTTGCATTTGCTGAATTGCCGTGGTACCAGCGTAAAGTCGCAGCGGTTCTATTTGCATCACCACCAACTGCTACTTATGAAGAGGTAAAATGCTAAGCAGAACTTCTAGACATGTGCACATTTTATCATCATTGCAATATGAAAAAAAAAATCTACCTGTTGTGCAAAATATAGTTTAGAAAGAACATTCCTGATTTTTAAATCTATGCTTTGGCATATATAACCTGGAATTGAAATAGACTTCTCAACCAGATTGAGGTCTGGGCTTTGATTTAACTATGCTAACACATTTAGGTTCTTAGGTTTTAAACCACGCCAGTGTAGCGTAAGGTCATTGTCCTGTTTGGAAGGTGAACCTTTGTCTCAGTCTCAAGTCTCTTGCAGACTGGAACAAGTGTTGTGCAAGGATTGCCTTGTATTTTGACCAACTTCCCAGTCCCTGCTGATGAAAGGCATACCCACAACATGATACTACCACCACCATGCTTCACAGAGGGGATGGTGTTCTCAGGGTGATGAGTAGTATTGGGTTTCTGCTATCAGTTCCAAGGGTAAAAAGTTCAGTTTTGGTCTCATCATGTCTACTGAGTTTCCAACATGTCTTTTGGCAAACTCCAAAGTGGATTTCATATGGCTCGCCACTAACTTGGCATGGTTTGTGAAGTGTCCAGGCTATTGTTTGTCCTGTGAACAGCTTCTCCCATCTGAGCTGTGGATCTCTCCAGCCCCTTCAGAGTCACCCTTGCTCTCTTGGTTGCTTCTGTCTAATTGTGATTTCTAATGGCAACTGATTGGACCATAACTACTTTAGGGGTTTCCCAGCTAAATGGAGTGAATAATTATTACCCCAACTTCAGTGTTATGTTTTTTGTAGATTCATGACATCATCCCAATTAAGTCCATTTCAGTTCCAGGTTCTGACACTACAAAACTGGGATTGGGGGGAGGAATACTTATGCAAGCCACTGTACATGCATTCTAAGCATATATTTTGTGATTATTAGGCCTTGGCGTTTTTTCTGAGAGCTGAGGAAGGTACAGTATTGACATCTCAAGGTTTATTAACATTTCTGGACATTGAACCCACAGCATAATAATGACATTATCTAGGGTTAAAATGCTTTTTTCCCCTTCTCTATGTTTTCAGTGGACCCAAACTTCTATAGCAAGAATCTTTTGATGCTTGGGAAGACATACATAATGCTCAAGGACCAGGAGAAAGCTCTTCTTTGGCTTAAAAAAGCACGAGACTATCCTGCCATTACAGATGAGGACAAACAGGTTAGAACACCCATGAGAGTAAAATGTTTGACATACCACAGTGCTGCTGAATTGTTGAGTCTGATTGGTCAGAAGATATTGATTCATTTTCTGTAACAGCAGCTCTGACAGTGGTGCTGACTGTAATTCAGATCGCAGGTTTATATTAACGTGGTCATTCTAATGTTATCGTTTCTATAGTAACAGCTTATTCACAGGGACATGTCTAGTAATCAAATATGTGTAATCAATTGATGTGGTGAAGTTTACTATTAGGAGACAGTTATTTAACATTTATAGAAAGAGTCTCTGGTGTCAGTGCATAGTAAAAGTTTTCCACCACGACAGAGGAGTTTGCACTTTATGGTTTCTTTTTAAGGGGTGTTTACTTACTCTGATCAGCCATAACATTAAAACCACCTGCCTAATATTGTGTAGGTCCCCCTTGTGCCGCTGCCAAAACAGCTCTGACCCGTCGAGGCATGGACTAAACAAAACCTCTGAAGGTGTGCTGTGGTATCTGGCACAAACACATTAGCAGCAGATCCTTTAAGTCCTAGAAGTTGTGAGGTGGGACTTGTTTGTCCAGTACATCCCACAGATGCTTGATTGAATTGAGATCTGGAGAATTTAGAGGCCAAGTCAACACCTTGAACTCTTTGTCATGTTCCTCAAACTATTCCTGAACAATTTTTCCAGTGTGGCAGGGCGCATTATCCTGCTGAAAGAGGCTACTGCTATTAGAGAATACCGTTGCCATGAAGGGGTGTACTTGGTCTGCAACAATGTTTAGGTAGGTGGTACATGTCAAAGTAACATCCATATGAATGCCAGGACCCAAGGTTTCCCAACAGAAACCAACAGCTCAGAGTATCACACTGCCTCCACCGGCTTGCCTTCTTCTCATAGTGCACCTAGGTGCCAGCTCTTCCCCAGGTAAGCGACACACATGCACCCGACCATTCACATGATGCAAAAGAAAACGTGATTCACCAGACCAGGCCACCTTCTTCCATTGCTCCATGGTCCAGTTCTGACACTCACATGCTCATTGTAGGCACTTTTGGCAGTGGACAGGGGTCAGCATGGGCACTCTGACAGGTCTGTGGCTACACAGCCCCATACGCAGCAGGCTGTGATGCACTGTGTGTTCTGACACCTTTCTATCATAGCCAGCTTTAACTTTTTCAGCAATTTGTGCTACAGTAGCTCTTCAGTGGGATTGGACTAGACGGGCTAGCCTTTGCTCCCCACTTGCATCATTGAGCCTTGGGCGCCCATGACTCTTCCTTGGACCACTCTTGGTAGGTACTAACCACTGCATACTGGGAACACCCCACAAGACCTGCCGTTTAGGGGATGCTCTGACCTAGTCATCTAGCTGTCACAATTTGGCCCTTGTCAAAGTCGCTCAGATCCTTCCTGCTTTCAACAAGTCACCTTCAAGACCTGACTGTTCACTTGCTGCCTAATATATCCTATCCCTTGACAAGTGCCACTGTAATGAGATAATCAGTGTTATTCACTCCAACTGTCAGTGGTTTTAATGTTATGGCTGATGGGTGTATTAACTGGTAAGGTTGGTAAGGGGGGCACTGTTTATAGCTGCTATAACATATGGTAAGTGATAACAGGAACTACCTTGTCTCTATGATATTCCACAACATTAACTGTCACTACAAAGAGTTATGATGTGTCATTTGTAAATGAATTAAAAATTGTAATCATTGGCAAATTGCTGTGGTATAAGAGGAATAAAACACTTTAGGATGTGCTGCTAAGGGAAATAATCCACTTCAGGGAGCTTTCCGTTGTTGATAATTTTCCTACCACAGCATGCCCCTAAATGTTTTATTCCTTACTTTCACATTCCCATTGGTGTTTTTTACCCGTTCTATTCTCAATTTACCAACAGGTTCACAAAGAAGCGCTTGATCTGCTCAAGAAGCTAAACGGCTAATGGAAGGATCCATCTGTATGGACTAGTGCCTTGGTTTATTTCAATTCCAATAGCCTTAACAGGGAACAAGTAATATTTTAAATATTGTGGGTTTAAAATGAGCTTTTATTGTAGACATATAGTAATAAAGTATTAATGATTTGAATTACACTGAGTGTAATGTGACCAATCCTATCTGCCTGAACTATTATCCATACCATTTGAAAGTTTAGAAAAACAAATTTATTAAGTATGGTTCTCTCTTTTATTCTCTCCACTAGAATAAAAATATTCACTCTTCTTCCTTTCCATGGGCATAAATGCTTCCATTTTCATCTATTTAAATAAGTCAAGTCAATTAAAAATGATTAATGTTTAGACAGAATATCCATCTGGGGCCATTATACTGTATATATACAGTGTAAGTGTTTAGAGAGTTTATCTGTGTCATGCACTACATGGCCATAAGTTTGTGGACAACTGACTATCACACCCATGGTCTTCCAAAAACTTTTGCACACAATTGTTTAGAATGTCTTTGTATGCTGTAGCATTACAGTTTCCCTTCACTGGAACTAAGAGGCCCAAACATGTTCCAGCATGACAGTGACCCTGTGCACAAAGCGAGCTCCATGAAGACATGGTGTGTTAAGGCTGGAGTGGAAGAACTCGAGTGTCCTGCACAGAGCCCTGACCTCAACCCCACTGAACACCTTTGGGATGAACTGGAACACTGACTGCACCCCAGGCCTCCTCACCCAACATCAGCGCCTGACCTCACTAATGCTCTTGTAGCTGAATGAACACAAATCCCCACAGCCACGCTCCAAAATCTAGTGGAAAGCCTTCCCAGAAGAATGGAAGTTATAATAACAGTAAAGAGGGACTAAATCTGAAATGGGATGTTCAACAAGCACATATACAGTGAGGGAAAAAATCTGATTTTGTACGTTTGCCCACTGACAAAGAAATGATCAGTCTATAATTTTAATGGTAGGTTTATTTGAACAGTGAGAGACAGAATAACAACAAAAAAATCCAGAAAAACGCATTTAAAAAAAGTTATAAATTGATTTGCATTTTAATGAGTGAAATAAGTATTTGATCCCCTATCAATCAGCAAGATTTCTGGCTCCCAGGTGTCTTTTATACGGGTAACGAGCTGAGATTAGGAGCACTCTCTTAAAGGGAGTGCTCCTAATCTCAGCTTGATACCTGTATAAAAGACACCTGTCCACAGGAGCAATCAATCAATCAGATTCCAAACTCTCCACCATGGCCAAGACCAAAGAGCTGTCCAAGGATGTTAGAGACAAGATTGTAGACCTACACAAGGCTGGAATGGGCTACAAGACCATCGCCAAGCAGCTTGGTGAGAAGGTGACAACAGTTGGTGCGATTATTTGCAAATGGAAGAAACACAAAATAACTGTCAATCTCCCTCGATCTGGGGCTCCATGCAAGATCTCACCTCGTGGAGTTTCAATGATCATGAGAATGGTGAGGAATCAGCCCAGAACTACATGGGAGGATCTTGTCAATGATCTCAAGGCAGCTGGGACCATAGTCACCAAGAAAACAATTGGTAACACACTATGCCGTGAAGGACTGAAATCCTGCAGCGCCTGCAAGGTCCCCCTGCTCAAGAAAGCACATGTACAGGCCCGTCTGAAGTTTGCCAATGAACATCTGAATGATTCAGAGGAGAACTGGGTGAAAGTGTTGTGGTCAGATGAGACCAAAATCGAGCTCTTTGGCATCAACTCAACTCGCCGTGTTTGGAGGAGGAGGAATGCTGCCTATGACCCCAAGAACACCATCCCCACCATCAAACATGGAGGTGGAAACATTATGCTTTGGGGTGTTTTTCTGCTAAGGGGACAGGACAACTGCACCGCATCAAAGGGACGATGGACGGGGCCATGTACCGTCAAATCTTGGGTGAGAACCTCCTTCCCTCAGCCAGGGCATTGAAAATGGGTCGTGGATGGGTATTCCAGCATGACAATGACCCAAAACACACGACCAAGGCACCAAAGGAGTGGCTCAAGAAGAAGCACATTAAGGTCCTGGAGTGGCCTAGCCAGTCTCCAGACCTTAATCCCATAGAAAATCTGTGGAGGGAGCTGAAGGTTCGAGTTGCCCAACGTCAGCCTCGAAACCTTAATGACTTGGAGAGGATCTGCAAAGAGGAGTGGGACAAAATCCCTCCTGAGATGTGTACAAACCTGGTGGCCAACTACAAGAAATGTCTGACCTCTGTGATTTTATTGTTATTCTGTCTCTCACTGTTCAAATAAACCTACCCTACCATTAAAATTATAAACTGATCATTTCTTTGTCAGTGGGCAAACGTACAAAATCAGCAGGAGATCAAATAATTTTTTCCCCTCACTGTATATGATAGTCACATGTCCACATATTTTTGGCCATATAGTGTGTGTAACAGTTCATCTAATAGGAACAAGGCTGAAAGCCCCAAACACTGCTACTTAAGTAATTTGATACCTTTCTATACCACAGTGCTGATGAATTCTCAGATCTGAAGATATTGATTAGTTTTCTATAACAGCAGCTATGGCAGTAGTTCCAGCTGTAATTCAAATCACAGGGTTATTTTAATGCACTCTAATAGGTTAACGGTTTTATAGTAATCGCTCTATCATAGGGACTCATATGCTGTATGCTCCACAATAATTTAAGCCTAATAATAAATGGACTAAAAATGCACTGTTATTTCACAAGGAAAAATCATCATTATTGATATGGTAATGTTTTCTGGAAGGAGACATTTATTTAACATTTACATATAGAAGGAGTCTCCAGTATCAGTGCTTTGTAAATGATCAGTAGGTTTTCCGCCACAGGAAAGTCTTCAGGACAGAAGAGGTTGTGATTTCTGATTTCTTGGCAACGTCAAGCTGCGTTTTTGTTTTATTAAATTCAAGAGAAACAAACAAGCGGGAGTGTTACTAGCTGCTACAATGTAAGAGATAATGGGAACTAACTTGTCTTGTGGACGTTCCACAACATTAAATGTAACTATAGTCGGTCAAAAAGCATGACATGTCATTCATTAATTAAGTAAAAATTGCAATCATTGGCAAATCACTGTGGGGTAAGAGGAATAAATCAGGATGTGATGTTATAGAAAAATAATCAAACACTGGGGTAATAACAGTAACTCTGCTTCATTATCATGGATTATTTTCAGACTATAACAGCATGCCCTTAAGTGTTTCAGTCCTTCTTTATATACTTTTTTGTTTAGTTGACTATTTGTTCAGACAGAAGCACGGTGCCATAGTGATGAGGTTTACTTGCTGTTGTTTACACCACTAGTTGCCAAGACAAAGTGGTCCGCATCCTGTCTGACCAAACTCTGTGAAGTGCACATTCCAATCATTATTATACAAGACTAATGAATGCACTGAACTTGTCCAACAGTGGTGAGGAATTTTACTGTAATGACTGGATCATAACACAATAGTAGCAGCTCGCTGACAAACTCACTCATTGAAGTGGACAGAACTTCTCCCCGCTCTAGTATTGTGGCAGAAAGCACCAGAGGCAGATTTTGGTAGGTTTCACATTTCAAAAGAAAAGAAAGAAAAAAAATATATATATATATATAATGGAAAATTAAAAATAATAATAATACAATTTTAAACAGCCTGTAGAATTCAAGTTTCAGGGTTAGCTGTGAAACATGTTCATGCATCATTTCATGGAAAAGAAAAACATACTAGACAACCAGACACCTGGAGCAAAGAAATGATTTAACTGACAATGAAATATAACTGCTAATAAATTATCTATGCAAAAAAAAAACGTCTCTTCCTCCTATCCAGGTACTGCACAAAACTTGAAAATAAAAAAAAGGTGTTTAAAATCTATGTACTTGTTTAAATAGAAAATGTCTTTATTTCTAATGCACAATTAATCACATACTGGCATTGCAGTTTCTTTTAAAATGAGGGTACAATTGATTTTTTTTTTTTAATGGCCACACCTCATCCTCACATAACAAATTTGAACACACTGAAAAGGGTTGTTAGTTACATCATTTTTAGTTTCAAGCTTCACACTCCACAGTCTAAATTCAGTGTTCACTATTGCAGCTGTTGTTCACAATCTGTGTGTATTCACCTCGTCAATGAAGAAAAAAATGGGAGAGAAATAAATGAAAGGAAACGGAGATAAAAATGAGTAGCGCTGTGAAAGCTTGGCATTGAACTTCAGAGGACCAGTGATTTATCCTCTACGGTGCCCATTCACACGCGCGCACACACGCGCACCAACTGGGTGACAGCTGGACGTCAAAAAGCCAACAGTCCTGCTCCGAACACAAGTTCATACGTCACTGTGACGTCGTTGGCCTTCGAGAGCAAGTGCATGGTGGTAAGGGTCGATTTGAGCTTTAAAGGAAAAGTCCATCCTGAAACATGCGTCCTGTTGGTCTGCGATGTATTTTTCCATTGTTGAGAAGTTTAAGGATGTCACAGAGGGACAATGATATGCAATTAATTGCGTTTAATAAGAGAAAAAAAATAATAATAATCATCAGATTTTGCCAGTAGCTCCTAAATACAAAAGAGCAAGCACGTCTCTCACCATTTTCCAGCGATGTTCAACACCATATTAATGAGATGCAGAAGTAGCGGAGACATTGGTGAAAACGGTGGACTTTGAACGCTACACAGACTCAGCTTGACTAGTTAGCGATCTACGAGATGACGATAGGGTTGCTGGTGGTATCTGGCATGAAAGCTGTGGAAGCTGATCTGTTTGAGAAAAGGAGTACAGACGAGGAGGTGAGAGAGCTGGACAGAGTAAAGGACTAAAGCACTGCTGCATTGCTCTCTTTAGGTAGAGATGAAGCAAGGGATAAATCCCACTGGAACCGCTCCCACTCTCCAATTTAAGAAAAATAGACCAAAATCTTGACCAAAAAAAAAAGAAAAGAGCCAGCTTGGGATTTTGTTACAAAATAAATCTTGGATGCAGTTGAAAAATTAATGCAGTTAATTATAAAGACTGATATGCAAATCATTCAGGGTGGAGTTTTCCTTTAATATTTCAAATACTTACACAGTGATTTGTTGCCACAGTGAACTTCTCTTCAGCTCCACAAGCGTACGAATCAACACGGGGATTCAGACGCGTGTTTGATTCTCTTAGCTACAGGGATGAGTTTCAGTCATATCTATAACTCATGATTGTTTCTGCTCCAGATAAATCTGGTCAAATTAAAACAAGGATCATGAGACTTTATTCCCAGACACCAAGTGAACGATGGTGGATGTTTTAGGCAGCAGTATTTTCACTCAGCCTTCTATCTTTTCTAACTTGTATCTTTTCTAAATATGCTAACAAAATATCATTTCTGTCTCCGCAGTAGTCTACGATCGATCTAGAGACCTGTTAAAGCCCTCAGTGTAAATGAACAGCCATGACATGCAGCGAGCGAGCGGGTTGTCCTTTCCCTGGGAACTCCTATTTAAGAAAGTGTACTCTAAATGTGCAGCAGCTGAGGAGAGAGAGAGAAAACAAAAATACTTTTGGTCTAAAGTGACAACTGCAATACTGTTTTTCAATGATATGCCATGTGGATTATGGATGTACTGCATGGAGTTTCATGTATCTTGGGGAGACAGGGAGGGAGGGGGAGAAGGTTGATCTTCTCTGGAGACAGCCATGCAACTGCAGCACAAACACAATTTAAGATCCAAAAAAAAAAAATTGAATAAAATAAAATAAGAGAAAAAAAACCCAGGCACCGGACTGAACACTACAATCATTCTTTAAGAGCTCTATAAAACTAGAGCTGTAGTTATGGTTGAATTATAAAATCCTCTCTGATTTTTTTTGTGTCAATCCCCTTTAAAAAACAAACAAACAAAAAAAAAAAAACAACCATTATTGTTTTTAGATTTCTGCTTTTAAAATATAAGAAAAAAAGCTAAAATGCTTGCATAATCATGGGGAATAATGTTATGGAGATTGCTAAATGAGGTTTCGGATTAAGATTTGGTTTAAAATGACAAAATAGCTTATGTACATTGATAGTTCTCTGTGCAATTTTCTTTTCTCGTGTGGTTTTTTTTTTGTTTATTTTCCCCCGTTCTGCCGGACGTGCTGCTGCAGAGAGGACAGTTCTCTACTCCTGTCCAAATCCTTCAGTTTCCTCGATCGCAAAAAGAAGCTTCTCTTTTAACTGTTCGAAGCTTTTGTACGGGGGCAAGTCCAGGCGATTAAAGCTGCACAAAGTCAGAAAATACAAAATGAGAAATGGGAAAGCTTAAATATCACACGGATGAGAGCAGAAGGCTGTAACATCTTTATGTATAGAAGTCAAATAATAAAAAAAAAAAAAAAATTCACCATGTATGACTCCGGGGAAGCCACGTCTCCTTGCCGACCTTCTCAATGCAGAATTTCTGAGGTCCGTTACTCCCTGTTAAAAATCGTATAGCGAATATTAAATAGGATACGTACACAGCGTTGCCAGTTTATTAGGTATACCTACCTTACACTGATACTTATTGTTTATTTTACAAACAGCATCTACCATATAGACACAACTCTCTTACTGTTCTCAACCTGGTAGGGATAATGAGGTGTTTAAAGACCACAACAATCCTGCTGCGCCCGATACACTCATGCCACACACACACACACGCACGCACACATGCACTGAGTACTTATGATCAAATGAATGTAAGTGCACCTACAGTTAAGTGTGAAAGTTTGGGGGGTTTTGCCACCAACCCCATCTGTTTTGTGAACATGTTTTGTGAAGAATATGGCAAAACTTTATTATTATTTTTTGGTTCCTTGGGTTTTGTGGCAGGATACAATATGCAAATACAACAAATACAACATGCAAAAAAAGCAATTTTTTAAACCAATTCAAATGTATTACTTATTATTAAACTTGTTAAACCAATGTAAACTTTTGCACTCAAATGTAATAAACTGACAATCAGGTGTAATAAAGCTACATTCTCCAATAAGAAACAAAAAAAGGTAAAATGAGTAAAATGATATTACGTACATTAGTCTTTCAGTTACTAATTATTACTGTGTATATTAGAATTATTGGAATCACACTACTGATACTGCATGCCGTGTGTGTGTGTGTGTGTGTGTGTGCGCGTGTCTCACCCATGAGTTCGGCGAAACCCCCCAGGGGAAGTCTGCAGGTGCCCGTGACGAACTGCAGCAGCCGCAAACGAACCTCGTTGTCCACCTCCTTCACAAACTGCATAAAAAGGAGGTTTTATGTAAGCAAACTATATTTTATAATTCACTTTAGACCACAGTGCTGTTGAATTCTCAGTTCTGATTGGTCAGAAGATGTTGACTGGATTTATATAACAGCAGCTCTGACAATAGTGCCAGCTGTAATTCATAACTTACATTATAGCAGCAAGAAACAGTCATTCTATCACCTGTATTTGACACTGACGTTAATACGACAAATGCTAAATAAACGTCTCCTCAGAGAAAACTTCACTATATCAAAGATTAGACTTTTTTTTTTTGGTAATCGCTTCATGTGGAATGCCCGCCATACAAGTTGAGCTTATAAATGAGCGGTTACTGTAGATATATAAGAATGAGCACATGAATATAAATCTGTGACGTGAATTACAGTCAGCACTGCTGTCAGAGCTGCTGTTATAGAATATTCATTCACGTCTTCTGACCAATTGGATTCAGGAGAGGGGAGAAAAAAAACGCTGCTATAACAGGATAACAGCAAGCTAACTTATCTCATGGACGTTTCACAAAATTAAATATAACTATAAACAGTTAAAAACATTTATATTTACTTAATACCTTTTAAAAATTGTAATGTCTAGCAAATTGCTGTAATAATAATAATAATAAGAATAAGAAGAAAACACTTCGGAACGTGCTGTTATTGGAAAATAATCTACTTCAGGGTGGCAACAATAACTATGCTTCACATCAGGCTGCATTACACCATCGTGCAATATATATATTTTCTGAGTATGAGAAAATATCAGAGTCAATATCTACCTGCCAGAACCACATGATCTGTTTGCTGTTTCTGGTATAGTGGCGATACACAGTGTTTCTCTGCCAGTCCTGTAGATCCACCTCCTGCATCCCACAAAGCATCACCTAACACACACACACACAATCTGTCAGTGTGCACAGTGTAAATACCAATCTACCAGAAACGACCAGTACTGCATACTGGACCATATCTGAAGAACTGGTTAGGAAATTAAAAATACAACTACAGAAGGAAATCTGAATTGACCACAACAACAAAGGACTTGGGAAACACTACAGACACTACAGGCTTTACCTCTAACTCCTTTTCGTCAAAGTACTGCAGCCACTGCAGTGGAACAACCTCGTTAAAGCCGTCCAGAAACGCTTTGGTCTGACCCTCAACACCTCGAGAGAAGCGCCACTCTGCCATTAACCTGCAGAGGACAATCACATCTTCAGTCATGCATAGCATTCTCACTGGACAGTCGCATCGTCCTCTGGCTGTGAAGTGAAACCCTTACCCGATATACTCCTCCTTGTTCTCTTCCGTCACCAGAATGTTATCGCCGTCTGGTTTCAGGTTGTGGGACGTGATTTTGCCCAGAATCTCCATATCGACAGTGAAGTACATTTCCAAACTGCACTCCTCTATGTTGTTGTCCCTACAAGCAGAAATGGATGCACAGTACCACAGTAATGAGTACTTCCGACTTTTTAAGCAAGTATGGCCTCCGTATCATTGTAGAGAAATAACGGCTGAAAGTTTAATTACATTAGTTATAAGTGCACAAAAATATAATGCACAATTTCTTCACTTATACTAAATGTAGCTGATCAGCCAAGATATGCTTTCTTTTTCAGCTTTGCATTGAAGCCACAAATTTTTTTTGCCAGAATATACCTTGTAAGAGATAAAATATTCTCCCTCTTTGTCAAAAACACGATAAATTACAGAAGTGCTCAAGTAGTGAGAAAAATAAAATCTTCATACACTTTAACCATTTTCAAACTCTTTGATCAATGGCTTTTCCAGTACCAAAAACAATCCAGTACTCCAGTACTGAATATCCACAGCCTAATAAAACGCAATTTAAAGAACAATATTTTAAATTAACGACTACTTGCGAAGACTGCGAAGTGTGTGTGTGTCTCTGAGAGTGTGCCATGAACTGAGAGCTACAATATTCCCTCAGGATTCTTTCTTCTTCCCACAGTCTAACAAGAACAACCATTTGCTTGTGCTGTGATTTGTGGTTTGTGGTTTATGATTTCATCATAAAGAAGCAGGCAATCATCAGCTTTCAAAACCTGCTGAAAGAACACGGACTTAAAATGCGAGGCCATGACGGGATTAAGTAGGCACATCAACATTCTCCACATGTAAATGACTTTTATAAATAATGCTTGTCCATCACATTTAATGGCCAAAGGATTTCGAGTTTGTTTGTTGACGGCAGTACTGTAACACTAGCAGTACCCTGAGCATTTTTATTTTATTATTTTACTTTACAGGACCTGCACAAGCCTACATAATATAAGAAACTATTAAAACACATATGCACACAGTACATCCTACCCAGCACTTTAATACTGAACAATCAGTCAATACAGAAATAATGATTATTTTGATAGCACATTAACAATATGTGGGATTTTTTTTTCTCCATTTTCTAGTGAGTAAAGAAACCACGGTCCTGCATTCTTATTTTCCATCAGCTCACAAGACCTGAGTTCATGAATTCACAGATCACCTAGATAAAAGTTGTTGCAAAGCCAAAGTAACAGCTACTAGAAATAATACTGCTTGGTGTACTTTCCGCTTCAGTGGCTTTTCAGCCAAGCGATTTTTATTTACGTTTGGGCTGACCCCTGCTTTATGTGAAAAAACAGAAAGACGTAGTACTTGAAGGTATCGACCTGGCATGGGGTCAAAAATCGTAAATGCTACAGCTAAACTGTAAATGTTGGCACCTCTGAAAATAGAAATAAAAGATTTAGACACTGTATTGATCTTCCTGAAAGAATATCACAATACATCCTCACAAACAGAAACTTTTACTTTCCCAAAAGCATCACAAACTTAGGATCAACTTAACTGGGAGAGAGAGTGTTCAGTATGATGCTCTCTCTCCCGATGATCTTTGTGCTGTGATGCTTTTGGGGAAACTCAGAGGGGTTCAGGCACAGAACATACCGGATCCAGATCAGAGAGTTGTAGAACTCTGGATCGATGGACTCCAGGTCTTTAAGGAGGAGCTTCTTGTTGAGCATGCGCTTGTAAAAGGGCAGGGAAAAGCCTGTATCAATGAACTTTCCATGGAAGAGTGCCTGCAGACACACAGTACAGGAGTACTCACGTTAACACAAGACAGCCTCGTCCAAGACGCTACAGTGATGCATGCACACAACTCGTTTATTGTTCTTACAGAGACATCGTGTCTCCAAATCTAAGCACACCCTGAGGACTGTTTTGTAAACATGTTAATCAAGCTTTAACCATGTTTGGCATGAACAGAATGTAAACCTGGTGAAACTGGCTGTTTCAGTTTGCCTTAGGAACCTAATGCTATTCCTAAAATCAGGAAGGAAAAAAAAGAAGAAGAAGAAAAAAAAAAAACAACCTCTATGCAAGTGTATTCCATTTACTATTTTGGGCTGCTGATTGAAATAATGAGGTGATTTGTTCTTAAGACAAATTACTAAATTACATTTTTTTATTCATTAAAGAATGACAATCACACTTTTTATCCATTTATAATTGTGTTTAAGGTTGCGGAACATCCGCGTTATCACATACTTTATAACGACTATAATAGCAGCTATAAACAGACATTCCCTCACCAGGCTTTCATTTTTTTCCTCCCTGAATATAATAAGACCAAAAATGCAGCTTGTCCACTTACTGAGAAACTGCTAAGACTTTCCCTCTTCCCACTTTACCTCTGAGTGTTACAAAGCACTGACACTGGAGACTCCTTCCATAATGCTAAATAAGTGTCTCTTTACAGAAAACTTACCATATCAACAGTTGCTCTTTTTTTAAATCTGTTTATGTCGAGCATCTGTCATACAAATCCCTGTGAGTGAGCCGTTACTACGGAAGCGATAACATATTAGATTGAGCGCATTAATAATAAACACTGCAGCTGGAAATACTGTCATTTTCTGTAACTGCTGTTATAGAAAATTAATCAACACCTTCTGACCAATCAGAATTCAGCAGTGCTGAGTGCTGTATGACATTAAATAATATGAGCCTAATAACCGTAGTGCTGGAATGTGTAGCCAAGATTAAAATGTGAACTTTTACTGTAGGGCGGAAACAAACTTGCCATGGCGATGAAGCGGCCGATGAAGCAGAAGTAGGACAGGTGATCTGGGTTGATGGTAGATGCAGGATTTATCTGCAGACAGTAGTTGCTCTTGCCGGCATACTCAAACAGACAGTACATGGGGTTCAGGACCTCATGTGAGAGGAGGAAAAACCACTCCCTAATAATAAAAAAAACCAACCCACACATGCCAATCAGAGAACATGCCAGGACACATTAATAGTAAAGACTTAGTTCACACGTGGTATTCACATCTGTCCCGGGTGATCCAATCACAAGTCGACAGTTAAGACCCTTAGCCACTCACTCTTGGTGTGTTAGTGTTCAAAGAAAGGCCACATTCATTAACATAGGAATGTAAGTGTTGCTCGTGCAGCTTTGCATGACGCATTTACTGCACTCATTCATCTATCTTCATTATCAAAGGAAACTCAAATGAAATGTTTATTTAGATTTTGGGTGTTTTTTAATAATTAAATTGTCAGGTGCTCAGGTTGGTCAGTAAAAGCTTCACCGTGGCATTTATATAAATTTAGTTATGTAAATTTCTTACATATATTTATTCATTGTCCGTAGTGAGAGTGTGGGCACAAATTCAAGGATTAAATAAAATTAAAATTAATGAACTTAACCACACTGACCACATGGGGACAGTAAGGAGTGTACATATTTAAAAAATAAATAAATAAATAATAAAAATACTAAACCTGGCAAGGCCTCCATAGTCGAGTCCCTCCTCCCCTCTGAAAATGATGTAAAGCCTTCTCCTAAGGTCATACGGCTTCAGAGCCATTATCTGGACAGAAAAATCAACCCAAGTAGTTACACAACAAAAATGTTTGATGTTTATGATGAAAGATGATGCTGAAACTCTAAATGTGAGCAGTGTGGCATTCCTGGGTGGATGTGTGGAGCTCGTGCTAGCACTTGTTGAACAGTGAGCATGCTTAACACACAGGGAGAGGTGGAAAACTCTTACTTGCTGGAAAGAGTCTTCGAACAATGTCTGTCTAGAGACTGTGATCTTAACATGACTGGGTAGCGCGTTGGACTGGGGAAGAGAGAGAAAACAAAGACTGTGACATTGAAGGAAAAGAGGGAACATGTTCGTGCTGAATCCAAATGCAGACACAGTTACCTGGCACAGGTAGCGGAAGTGAGCTAGTTTCCATCGGAAGCTGCGCTCGTATGCTATCTGGGGCCCTTTAGTGCTGCAAGACAGAGGAAGAAGATATAGGAAAAGGAATATTATAATATTTGTTGAAACATAATATTATAATATAATATCATTTGATTTGACAGTCTTTAATGTTTTTAAAAGGTGCAATATTTTTAATGTCTTACTAATAGTGTGGAACATTATGTAAGAATGATTAAAAAAAAAAAAAAATCTTTAAGCTATTGTCTCCGAACATGTATTTCAAAGCTGAAAGAGAAAACAAAAAAAAAAAAAAAAAAAAAAAAAAAAAAAAAAACCAGTTTGGAAACCTGCCTTCTGGTCTGGAATGTTTGTATTTGCATATTGTATTAGCCTTCTGTCAGTCATTTTATAGACACGCCCCAAGACACGGTCACATCCTCTTAAATCATTATGTTTACATACATCACGAGTTGCAACTTTGCTTTCAATCGCACTCGGACATTCAGTTGCCTGAAAGCAATGTCATGACGGTCCTTGCTAATGCTAGTTGAACTGTTATTAGTTTTGGGGTGGAGCCTTGTGTATGAAAGTGGGAATGGGGTGGGCTCAGTGAGTAAAAAAAATAAAATAAATAATTCAAATCTTATTCAGCTCCACCCATTTAACTGTCAGAGACCTATATTCACAAGTTGGATTTCTGTAAATCTGCTTTGTGAGTATTGTTACTGTGAGTATTGAATATTGTAAGTGCTAATAAAATCATCATAAAATCTTAGCGTGACTAAGATCAAGGGGACTTGGTAGCTCACTGGTTAGGGATACTAACCCTCAACCGCTCAGCTGTATCGTGTCTCAACAGTAAGTCACTTTGGATAAATGCACTGCCAAAAGAAGTAAATGTAAATGTTCAAGAGAAGAAATCATGTTTGTTAAAGTATGTGTCAAAGTCACTGCACTGTTTTTTCTGACCTCATTTGAAAATCATGAAACGTGGTCATGTTCCAAATTGCAAATACAGGGCATGTAACACAAATTGCATGTATGGTTTGCAGCATTTTTAATTTGCATACTTATTTAATTTAAATATAAATTTCTCAACGGGAAAGTTTATGTGACTTTTTCTGTTTTCTAACATCTAATCTGTGTGAGAGCTAAATCAAGCAATTTATTATTCAAATGTAGAAAATAAAATGTTATGGTCTTTGTTATGCCTGTTTGTTGTATTACTCCTTGTGGTTTCTGTATTTTTCTTTCTACAACAGCGCTGTTAGTGGTCGAATTGGAGCCGAGTGCCTAGAAAAGTAAGAACCATTAGAGGTCTCTCCTTCTCTTCTGATGTAAACCTGAAGTACGACCCGACCTTCACGTGAATACACAATGTTGCAGTAGCTTTAGTCTCTTGCAGTACTGTTGAGCTACTTGCTATTAGTTATACTTTATGTTTGCAGTTTTGGCATATGCTTGTCCTTAAGATTAAAAAATATCTTAAAACAAAAAACCTCACTGATACTTTAATAAGTGTTGTGTGTTTTGGTCTGATGGAGGGCTTTGGACAGGATGGGAGTCCACTCTCACAATGGCCAACACTGTGTTCTCAGTGCAACAGTTTATTATTATTATTATTATATTATAAAAACTAAACCCCTTTCCTATCAATGCCGCATCAAAACCTGATGCATGGCTAGTGCAGAGAGTAGATGTGTACTCACACAGAGGACTTGCCGGTCCTCGGGTCACTGAACGTTGTGGTGCGAGTGTTGTGATCCACAAAGTAGCGCACGCCTTCTCTTGTGTAACGGATCTCCCAGCCTTCAGGCAGAGGATCCTCATTCTGCAGCCTGCACACAAACAAAGATGATGATTAGTATCTAAACACTGAAATTTTGACAAGTGTGACATATAACCAAAAAACTAAAATTCCATGTGTGGCAGGAGTGTAGGGTTGAAAAAACAGAGAGACGAGACGCACCCTTGTGTGCGAGGGTCTTCCCACTGGGTGGTCTTTGTGTTGTGATTGACGAAATACACGCGATCGTTTGAATCCACACGTCTCTCTGGGGACAAATGAGGTAGAGCCAAAAATTATGTAACAAACAAATATGAAGACACCTTCCTTTCATGACAGACCAGCGATTCTTAAAATGGGGTCCGGGGACCCCCAAGGCTCTGTGAATCATAGCTAAGGGGTTTTATTATTATTATTTTTTATTATTTTATCACAGTGGTGGAAATCACAACCCACCATTATCAAAGCGGTATTGATTATGACGGACTATATGAATTAAATGGGTTTTAATCTAAACCTTAATAGCTGAAAAATAAATAAACCTATCAATAATGTCACCTTTGAAATAAAAAGCTGCACTAAAGAAGCTGAATATTATAGTTCACATTTAAATGATGAGTCTAATATTTGAAATGTCCATAAAATAAATCTGCACAATAGAACATGTACAGTGAGTGACTTACCCCAACCAGGAGGTAGTGGACCCAGGGGGTCATTTTCTGCAGACATCATTGAAGCCTGTCTCCGGAGCAGGAACACAGGCATGGAAAGAGCAGGAGAGAGACAAAAACTCTGAGTGGTACACTAAAGGACAAAAATAACTAAAGCCCTTGTTGCTTGCCTGCATCATCAACAGCTTGAATATATACACCGTCAGAGAGAAGTCCTCACGGCTAAATAAGCTAATCACCATCAACAAATGGAGATGAGATTAATCAGTAAGTCAAAGGCCCAGTGAGTTGCTGTGCAAATCAAAGGGTAGCACTTCACTCATGTGGAAGTGCAAAGGGGTGGAGTAGTCGAAACTGAGCTTTATTTTTCCAAGTCATGCAGATGGCTAACCAAGCTGCTGGAAGTGTAAAATATCAGCACTGTTGATGTGTGTAGAATGTGGCCACTGTACCGAGTAGAGGTATCTCTGGTTGAACTGGTGCATAGCTCCCTGTAGCTGGCTTCTCTGGGACTGCCACTGTTCAAAGTTGCGCACTGACTCCATGGTGGGCCGCTGCCACGTGGTGGTCCGCGTGTTGTGGTCTACGTAGTAGATCCTGCCGCGGGTATCCACTCGCCTCTCCCAACTACACAACACACACAACGTGTAGAAACATACGCACCGTGTAAGGGTGGTTTCACATATGAAATCTCTTAAAAAGAACCGAAGTCAGTCTACTTTAATGCTGCGTTCACAAACTCAGGAACCTCCTACTTCCCACAACAGAGTGTTCACATGAACAGTCTGAAGTTGGAAATATAATGAATACTCACTCAGCTTTCTGTCTACAAAAATTGGAATTAAAGGGTTGTTTGGTTTGTGCTTTTTTTTTTTTTTTTAAGTGGATGTGACCAGTTTGATCAAAAATCTTGCAGAAAACAAATTAACATTTTAATTATCAAAGTTTGACCTAGTATTTAGTGATTTCAGCTACAAACATAAACTCAAAAGGCTGCTTAAAAACTTAAATCACACTGTTATTTGTTTTTACTTTTCACTATGAGCATCATCATGTTGAATCGCAACTCAGAGAAGTCGGAGCTCTCGAAAAACTCTGACTTTCCGAGGAGGAATTACGAGGTGGTGAGCCGCTAAAACAGGTCTTTCCTACTGGGAAGTCAGAAACTACTTAGTCCCCACTTGGTCATGAACACAGCGTAAGTGTACCAGAAAGTGGTCTGAGGGAAAGAGAACGCAGAACGCAGTTCTCTTTGCATTCACACTGTGTCTAGCCTTGAAAGAGCACTCGGCTCACTTGCTGGTTCTCTTCAGCTCTTATGATGCCTCAGTCCACTTCTCATTCACACTTGTTCCTTTTGAATTGAGAGCACTTAGCAATTTAGATGTGTATTTACTTCTGGAGCAAAATGGCTGTACCCACACTTGCCATGTGGTTCATGCTAGTATCGGACAATAATAAAGAAACGTAAAATACTTCATTTGTTTTAGCTTGAACCCTTTTATCTTCATTTTTTCAGAAAGCTGTTCAAATACTTTTGTGTATTTATGAGTTGTAATTAACTAGTTCCTTATATAATCCTCACTCCAAATGTCAGAGAGCCACTGTTTCCTTCTCCGACTTCACTTTTTGGGGGTGCGAGTTCATCTTCACGAAAGGCCCAGATTGTGAGATAAAGAGTCACTCAGAGTCCACTTAAATTATCTGAAATGAGTCAAGTGTGAAAACACCCTTAATCATCCTGAGAGCCAGCACTGTATGGGACTCACCCCGGTGGCAGAGGCTGTGGTCTTTCCCACGTTGTGGTTCTTGTATTGTGATCGACGTAGTAGGTTCGGCCATGCGGGTCCTTCCTCTGTTCCCACCTACAGGGACAGAACCAAAACGTAATCGCTGCATTCAATGCAACATCAGTGACATGAACACATGTAAAGAATAAAACACTTTTTTAAATAGAAAAATAATCGAACAGTGATGCGGCGTAAGTGTTTTCATCCCACAGGAATTTGTCAACAATTACAAGTTTTAATTTATTTAAAAAAATGACATGTCATACTTTTTATCTGTTACGTTTAATTTAGTGCACTTTAAAGTTGCTGTTTTTAATTCAATAACTCAACAGCACTGTGGTACAATATATAGTGTTGAATAAACAGTTGTGTGGCTTACCCAGGAGGCAAAGGGTCTGAAGTGCTGACGTTGGGCGGCTGCTGTCGAGGTTTGGCTCCATCTGTGACTGTGCTGGTGCCCGAAGCAGCGTCTGCTGCGGAGCTGGAGGATGAAGCAGCAGCAGCAGCAGCAGCAACAGCTACTGCCTGACTGGGTGCAGATGAGGAAGAGGAGGAGGAAGAGGCAGCATCACTGCTGGGCTGAGTGCTGGAGGCTACAGCTGCAGACTGGTGTGGAGAGGAGGTGGAGGTGGAGGTGGAGGCGGAGGCGGAGGGGAGAGTGGAGGAAGGGTCATTCTCTTCCTCAGTCCCACCAGCAGGTGGCAGCACCAGCTCTTCTGAAGCAGCATCCGCAGAATTCTCCCCATTAACTGCAGAAAGAAGTGGGGGAAAGGTTTAACACTCCTCAAGACTCAGCAACAATTCACAATGTTTCAAAAAAACACCTAAAAATATCTAAAAATGCTTGAGGTGGAGAAGTACTCTTAAGGGAATATCCAATAACGCGTGATAGTAATATTTTAATTAAAAGAAAAAAAATATTTTAAATAATGGAATAATTCAGACGACAGGGAAAATATTTTTCTGTTGCACCACAACAGAAAAGAGCTCTGTGGAGCGCTCAGCGACTTAAAGTTGTCAAGTGCCTGAACATGTAAAAGTAAATGAATAATTAATATTTAAAAAAAAAAAAAAAAAAGCGAGAGAGAGAGAGAGAGAGAGAGAGAGAGAGAGAGAAGACAATGAGGATGAAGACCAAAGTCTGACAGAAAAATTAATAAAAATATTCTGCTCTACCTATCAGCTCAGGTGGCAAAAACTAGGCAGCGAATTGAACGCATTAAAGAAAGAAAGCATTTGAAAATGAATCTGAAACATTTTTTTTTCTTGTCTGTTATTTAGCATGATTTTTCATTTATAACAAAAAATCTGCCATCATCTATTCACAATATAAGCTCACTACAGGGTATAATAGGGTATAATAACAGTGACACTGTAGACCCTACGTAGTGCCCAACAGACCACCACTGGAGATTGAGCCAGAGTAAAAGTGACTTTATTTTCCCACGCTGATTAAAGTATTGGCACCCCTGGCTTTATCTGGGTTGCTGGTCACCGTTACTGCAGGCCAGTAAACTCTATGATGCTGTAACACGACACACACGTTTTAACGAATCATGCTGCTTTTTTTAACTTCAGTCCAAAAAAATTCGATTAGGCGCTAACACTAGAAGTACTCGAATTAGTCATCTACTTGTGAGCATTACTAACTTTAACTAATATAAATGAGTTCAGCAGAAAAATGTTCATTTCATTTCAGTGTCTTTTCCCTCTGGAGGTCTTTGGCGTGACAGTTCTGGCTGCATGCTCTCTGAGCTCAGCCTGGCAGAGGTGCTGACAGCAGCACAGATTAACCAGCACCTTAATGAAAATGAGCCCCAGCTGGGTTTTCCTCTGATGATGCACAGCAAATCCTCCACACACACACAAAACCACTACACAGTGCACATAAAAATGAGTAGCACACCTCAGAGGATTGTGCAAGTCCTACGCAAAACTGTGGCTGTACACAGCGCAGCTAGAGCGTAGCAGCTGCTTTTGTGAAAATGAATCCCATTTTAAGCTTAAAGAATAATGACCTTTATAAAAGCCTATGGCCTCCGTACCAGATGGTATCCCAGCATGCATGACTCACCAGTCGTACTTGGCACGCTTCTGTCAGCAGGGCTTGTGGTAGCCGTAGCTGTCTGGTGCGTGGGCGTGGACTCCACGTCGCCGTTGACAACAGGGGCGGTGCTGCCATCACTGTTACCGGAGGAGGTGGATGGGGCTTCGCTCTCCACTCCGTGTGTGCCGTTCACCGAGCTGCATGATGCACCACACACACACACACACACACACACACACACACGAGTTTAATATCAGGTGTAAATTAGTGGTTCATACTCTTGAGCAGACAGCCCTGGCAAGTTTGTTAGTTTATCCCATTTTATATCACAGCGCTGTTGAATCCTCTATTCTGATTGGTCAGAAAGTGTTGATTAATTTTCTATAACAGCAGCTCTGATCGTAGTTCCGGCTACAAGGCAAATCACAGATTTATATATGTATAGTTGCTGATGTGAACTTTTCTGTAAGCAGACGTTCATTTAAAATGTATGAAAGGAGTCTCCAGTGTCAGCGCTTAGGTTTTTCAGGGGAAAGTCTTTGTGCTTTCCGGTTACTCCGTCAAATGACAAGCTGATTTTTTTTTTTATCTTATTAACATTAAGAAACAGAAAAAGAAAGAGAGAGTCTGGTGATGGAATGACTGTTTACAGCTACTATAACGCAAGTGATAACAGGAACTAACTTGTCTTGTGAGCGTTGCAAAACATTAGATGTATCTATAAATGGACAAAATTCTGACATGGCATTCATTAATAGATTAAAAACTGTAATTGTTGACAGACTGCTGTGGTCTAAGAGGAATAAAACACTTTGGGATGAGGTGTTATTGGAAAATAATCAACTTTAGGGTAGTAAAAGTAACTGTGCTTCATGTTGGACCACATTACACCAGCACATCGTTGATTTTTTTCCTACAACAGCACGTCCCCAAGTGTTTTTATTTTCTTACTTAACATGCATTTCTGCATTAAACACCTGCATAGTATCAGTTAAGGAGGATTTTTAAGCATAAGTATAATCAAGGCAAAAAAATATCAAATCATCAATTTGTGCTTCACAATTCACATGTTTATACACATCAGCTAATACGAAATTTTCCATAAGACACAAACCTGACAAGATATGAACCATAAATCAGATCTGTCAGCCTGATAAATCCGATAAAGAAAGCGTCTCTTCTGAGAGGACGGCTGCCTGTGGCATGGTCACATGACCGAGGAAGACGAATTGGTGGCATGTTTGCAATGTTTTGTTTGCAAGCAGGAGAAAAGAGGGCATTAATGACGCACTTGACTGTCTGACACAGAGCTCATTGTTATACAGGACATTCAGTGAGGACGGCGGCCATGACGGTTAATTGGCATGGGTCACTTTGTGCCTTTTCAAAATGCTTACTCATAGTCATTTGCGTCTTGGTGTAGTGGTGACATTGCTGTTTTTTTTTTTTTCAGAACAAAATCACTTTTCGGAGAGTTATGTTTTTTTGAGATTGAGGTAAACCACACACACACACACACACACACACACACGTCTAGCAGATGGTGCGACAGTTAAAGCCTGAGATCATCCTGCTGAGGCTCAGACAAAGCTGAGATGTTTCAGCAGCAGGGTGGAGGTGCATGGAGTCTGCCACTTTGGCAGGAAATGGCAATGGGTGGAACAGGAAGTTGTGCTGAGTAAACATCTGTCCCGATTATTCTCACATTTTCACCACAGCATGCAACAGCTTCCCATCTCAAAGCACCTCCACTTGAGAGTCAGCAAATCTGAGCAGCTCCACTGAAGCAGCGTAGAAGCCACTGAGGACGTGTTCTGATGCGAGGTGGAGATTGTGCAACACGAAAATGTTTGCTAGAATCAGCTGGTTTGTGAGTGTCTGACCAAAGAGGAAATGAATGAATCATCAGGCTGCTATGGATTCACGGTTACACAGAACAAAGAGGAGCTCGGCCCTGAAAAAACCCACAAGGGAGGAAAAAAAAAAGTTGCAGTGATGCATTCTCACAGGACAAGGGCAAATTTAGTCACAGCGTAATGACGTACACCAGGAGACAGCTTTTTTCTTCCTCATACAGCACAGCCAGCCAAGTAAGGTGAAGAACCTACGAATAATTACTCATTACTTTGGCCAAGAATAAATGAATCCCCAACAGCTCAATTCTGATTTCTTGTTACATCTTAAAACATGAGTAAGCAAACAATTCAAGCACAGCTTCATTCAATCATTCAATATGTGCTGAAATCATCTTTTACAGTGTATGATGACTTCATCCCTGAGTGCGTGTCCT
>CM040454.1:27416359-27524587 GCA_022758105.1 Pangasianodon gigas | reverse complement strand
TTTAAAAAAAATAATGGTATCCATCACATCCTTTGGAAACATCCTTTTCCCATGCCAGGCAGACACTCCAGGAAGCGCTTTTTTCTCGTCCTCTGCCAAAACCAAACCGGAAGCAGGTATTGTCCAAACTTCAAACACTGAACCAAACATAGACAACATCCCAAAAGACTGGCATCTGGAGGCTTAAGTTATCCTACTTAAAACTATTAATCAATCCCAACTAGCACTAACACACACTTGCTGCTACAAGTGCTTATAATAAAAATGAAGGAATTACTTTGGATTAAAGATGTGTGTTTGTGTAGGATTAACTGTAAATGTGATACCAGAAAAACAAGTCTTCTAGTTCATATTAACCACAGAGACTGTCGATGCGTACATCATTCACACACTCCCATCTCTAAATTTATTTTGTGCACATTGAACATATCATTACAGATGTCATATGGCGACATGACTTGATAAATATGACCAGAAATCTTACGTCCAAAGAGTACTACAGTAACCGTGAGCATGATTCAGAATGAGTGTGATGCACTCAGAGACCGGCTGATGCCGTCTCACCTGCATTAGGGCGCAATGTTCTCGATTCTTTCCTCTACTTCAGGTGACTCTGAATCGAGTCGGTCTCGCTAATGGATTTAACCACCACGCTCCATGCACAAACGATGTCCATAATCGAATTTCACACCAGACTCCGGAGATTATGTGACTCACAGGTGAGAGGCAGAGGCGGGGAACTCACGCTGATTCTTTTAGTCACCCTGAAATTCTGCGCGGGAGCAGCGCGGCCTCATCGGCTCATCAGTGCGCACTGTATTAACTACCATTATGTCTGGCCGAACACCTCTAAAAGCAGTCAGAAGGACAAACCGTGTCTCTCTGGCTGGCTGGCTGACTCTCCCTCCCTCCCTGCTCTCTGCAGATGAGCGTGGCAGTTAGTATTCAGCACACAGGGGCTTTGCCTGAACGTCGGCACCCTCCATCATCTCACTCTCATTCTCCACCATTAGCTCAATCAGCAGTCACGCAGAGCCTGGAGTTAGAACGTCCGTCATCTCTCTCTCTCTCTCTCTCTCTCTCTCTCTCTCATAAAAACAACCAGAGGCAAATCCACTTGGGATGCTTTTGGAAGATTGTTATTCCACATGAAATACCGCACATGTACTCTTCCTGGATACAGGAAGTGTTCAGAGCACAGTACATTACAAATCCATTATGCAGTATACAGAAACATCTACATCTCCCATGATGCACGATACAAACGGTTAAAATCTACCAATGTGTTGTGAGTCTGAACACCAAACACACTGCGGTGTTCTCTCACATCGGACAACTGTACAGCCTCCCTCAGACTTCTGCCAAGTGAAGGATTAAATATTCCACACCAAACCGAGATTTCGACACGACATAGATGACTTGCAAAATCCCTGACAGCCCCCCCTCCCTGGCTGAGCAGCGCAGCCTCGCCGTGCCAGCAGCAGTGTGCAGCCGTGCAGGATTTCATTCACAGCGGGTGGAGGTGTGTGTACACAGATTTCTGACCTGCATGCAGAATGCAGCAGTTCCTCCACAATCGACAGGAACAAGTGAGACAAACGCTATTAAAGGTAATACCACAGGGCTGCTGAAATAATCGAACCTGGCTGCTCAGGTGGTGCTGATTAAGTAAGGAATAAAACACGATGACTTACGCTGTTATAGGAAAATAACCAACACCTGGGTGGAGATACTACATCTACCCTGTAATAAGCTGATTATTTTCCCTATAAAGAATAATAAACTATTACAAATTTTTAATTTATTAAGGAGCAACATGTCAAGCATTTATCATTACTTTTAAGTTTTCCATCTTCCCCGTGGTGGAAAACTTCCTGACTGTTACGAAGCGCTGACACTGGAGACTCCTTCCATAACTAACATAACTATAACCAGTTAAAAAAAAATTATGAAGTATCGTTCAGTAATAAATTGCAAATATAGACAAATTGCTGTTACTTGGAAAATGAAGGTTGCATCACACCACACCGTTGTTGATTATTTTCCTCTAACAGCATGGCCTGTGGTGCTTTATTCCTTACTTATCAAAGCCAGTCCTGCAGTGGCTGTGCTCACTACAGACTGAGGAGAATCTGCTGTGTAAAACAGTGTCATGTCAACTGCTGAACTTTCCCCAAGATCTGATTTCAGCCACCTAAACCATCCAACGTGTTCTCCTACTTGGTTTAAGTTTCAGAGTTCATACGTGCTTTATGATACATCTGGGTACCACATGTCTGGCTATTAAAATATAAAATAAAAATGTGTTTGGTTCACAGCTGTAGCAGTAAATCATTTTTCTTGGTGATTAATATCATCTTAGGATTTTGGACACGGGAATAAAACAAGAAGAGGTAAGTGGAGAGTGGAGATAAAGCGTGTTAGAGAATAGGATATAATTCCAATTTGAATGTTTGTTGAATGTGGTACTGTCACGTCTTTTTCTCCCAACACGTCCCCAGACATGTACAAGTGACATTTTTGCTCAGCATACACAAAAATCGTGTAAACATTGTAAATGTATGAACTTGAGCTGCGCTTCTCTGCTACTAGACAATTTGGATGGAGGAATAAGTCTTACAGAGTGAGGTGATCGTCCCACTTGGGGCTGGAGGGGTTGTGAGACTTGGTCGTCTTCCTGCTCTCTCCCTCCGCTGTCACCTCCACGTAAATGGCCGCACCGAACCAATTCTTCTTCCGCTTGAGTTTGGCACATATAACTGAAACGAAATGCACCAGGTTTAAATAACGCATGCAATGAGTGATATGTTGAGTTACTTTTTCTTTTGTTCTGGACATAAATATTTCCTTTTGAACGCACTATATGGCCAAAAGTATGTGCACACCCGACCATCACAACCCTATGTGCTTGTTGAACATCCCATTCCAGATTTATTCTCCCTTTGCTGTTATAATAAGCTCCACTCTTCTGGGAAGGCTTTCCTCTAGATGTTGGAGCATGGCTGTGGGGATTTGTGATCATGCAGCTACAAGAGCGTTAGTGAGATCAGGCACTGATGTTGGGTGAGGAGGTCTGGGGTTCAGTTGATTTTCCAGTTCATCCCAAAGGTGTTCAGTGGGGTTGAGGTCAGGGCTCTGTGCAGGACACTCGAGTTCTTCCACTCCAACCTTCACACACCATGTCTTCATGGAGCTTGCTTTGTGAACAGGGGCATCATCATGCTGGAACAGGTTTGGGCCTCTTAGTTCCAGTGAAGGGAAACTGTAATGTTACAGCATACAAAAACATTCTATACAATTGTGTGCTTCAAACTGTGGCGACAGTTTGGGGAAGAACCGCATATGAGTGTGATGGTCAGGTGTCCACATACTTTTGGCCATATAGTGTGCATTTACATTATATTTGTACATACATGCAAATATTGGCACCGTTTATCAAACTTAATACAAACTAATTTATTTGTAAATCCTTTGCAGGAGCATTTACACAAGAGATATGTATTCATGAAAACCCAGTTAATTCAGAAGAACATTCGTATCCTTCAAGAGCTCCTGAGATTGTGTAAATGTACATATATGAAGACTGACTAACGTGAAACTCGACTGTACGGCTTCAAATCATAGAACTGGTGATGCGTTTAATTACACACTGAAATTTAATCAGTCTTTTGTAAAACTCGATCATTTCATATAAAAAAAACAAACAAACAAAAAAAATCCATAAATTAAGACAAATAACCCTATTCAATTAGGAGAAAATTAATGGCACCCTATAAAAGGAGGAAGAGTTAGTGTGTGTCTATGGTAGCTGACACTGTGCAGTGGCTGAGCTGTTTTACTGGAACATTTAGCACATGTAGCATCTAAGAGGCAGTCATTCAGTCATTTAGTCATTTTGTCATTTTTAGCTCTGTGAGCTTTGGTTTTTGTGGACGTCCGAATGATTTATCTTATCAATATACGCATGAGAGTGTGAAGAAAATAAGCGTTATCAAAACTTTGATAAATCTGGTGGAATTTCTTTGCTCGGTTTGGCCTAAGAAAACATTTACACACAATGAGGCCCAGTATGAGGTGATGCATTGCCTGGATGAGTGGCTTGAAAGAAGCCGTTGCTGAAAGCCACCTACAAAATGCAGAGCCTGAGCGTTGCCAAATAATTCAAAGTATGTGTTGGAGTGATATGATTAAACTTTTTATCCCTGAAGAGCATGGTGGATCACTGCTGTTTTGGGTCTGTTAGTGGAAATGTTTGTCTTATTATTGCTGCTCCAGAAAGTTTCTTGTAAGACTTCCTTCCATTGTTTCAGTCACATCTACGAATCCTCTGTCCTTACCGATGGCATGGAGCTGAGACGTCCTTCCGTGGTTATTGCGACAGTCTGATCTGGATGGGGCCGTGGCCATGTCATACACAGACGTGGAAGCCTAAAAATTTCAAACATCAATTATGCATGGGCAGGAAAAAGGGAGGGAGTGACAGACAGCCAAAGAGAGACACGCACACATCAGTAGTGCTGCACTACAATCAGAGAAAAATAGCTGCAATTAAAGAAGCTTTACTATTGCACTTTAGAGACTTCATTACATCAAAATCATTACATCAGAGACAGACAGAAACAGAGTGAGTGAGTCAGAGACCAACAGAGACAAATGTACAAGTGTACGTTATCATGGGGGTTCATGACAGACAGCAGATAACTGTTTCATGGAGGTAAGGCACAAAATGATTGCGTGTAAGTGGGTTTTTTATTTTACAGGTGATTATGTAGGTTTTAAGTAAGTTTTGTCATTTCAAGCAACTTCAAATAACACTTCATTTATAGCACAACAATGTTTAGGAAGATTCCTGGCAAAGGTATGAGAGAAGATGACAGAGAGGTCAGCTGATAGTCATAAGGTCAGAAGAGATCATATCACCCGTCTCTACTCCGCATTCACACTAGCAAGAGACAAGGCTCTGATATTGCTTCAGATTTCTCTCACGATTTCAATAATATATGTTCTACAGTCTATTGTACAACTAGTTCATTTTCATTTGGTTTTTCATGAAAGGAATAAAACACTACAAGGCATGCTGTTATAGGAAAATAATCAATGTAGTAAGTAATGAGGCCAGACAGTGTTACTGAAGTTAATTATTTTCCAGTAACAGCACAGTGTTTTACTCCTCTTACTCCACAGCAATTTGCCAATGATTACATTTTTCATTAATAAAAGAATGACATTTCTTACTTTTTATCCACTTATAGTTGCATTTCATATTATCGCATCCATTATAGCTTACCAGCCTCTCTCTGTTGCTAGGCGGTTGCTATGGTATTCCAGGTTGTTTACCAACCCAGCTGGTTCTTAGGGTGCTGCTAATTGGTTACTACATTAACCCAGTTGGTTGCCATGCTGTTGCTCAATGGTTGCTATGCTAACCCAGCTGCCTGCTAGGCTGTTGCTAGGTGGTTGCTAGGGTTTTGCTATGCCAACCCAGCTGGTTGAAAGGGTGTTGTGATTTAGTTACTACACTAACCCAGTTGGTTGCTGTGCTGTTGTTAGGTGGTTGCTATGCTAACCCAGTTGGTGGCTAATGGGTAGGTGGGTGGTTGCAATGCTATACCAGGTGGCTACTAGGGTGTTGCTAGGTGGTTGCCATGCTAACCCAGTTGGTTGCTAGGCTGTTGCTAGGATATTCCAAGTGATTGTTAGGTTGTTGCTGGATTCCCCAGGTACTACATAACGATCAGGTTTCATGTGTGTAGCTCCTACGGTTTTGGCCTGCATGAACTTCTGACTAAAAATAAAGGCACCTCAAAGTCTTCCCTGTGGAAGAATGACCCAATTCAGAGCGTTGCTACGTGATAACTGTAATTCTAATCTTTCCTAAAAACACAAGCACCCCATTCCAATATGGGATCTATGTCTGTGCTGAAGTTCATCAAAAATTCGACCTGTAAAATGGTACAAATTTTTGAATAGAATAATATTAAGATTATGAAGAACTCTGTCAGGCCATCATAATTAAACACAGGATAATTAAAATTGTGTTATACTTAATTTGTGTAAAAAAAAAAAAAAAATCTGTCATGATGTTTGCATGCACAGGGAGGGTTGCGCCATGACACAACGCAATGTTTTTAAACACATCCAGAGTGAGGTTCTCTTGGGTTACTTACTATAGGTGTGTGTAAAGCCCTCCGGATCCTCAGCCCACACCGTGGCCCATGGTTACCACTACAGCGAGACAGGAAAGCAGGTCATTAGTAACAATCGCAAGAAAAATAAACACCAGTTTGCAACAGAGCACAACGTGACTGTAATGTACAACACGGAAAAACCCGCAGCTTCATTAGCACTCTCAGTGTGATTAGGAGTGAGTGCGTAGGAGGAGGAGGAGGAGGAGGGTCTGGAGACTGGGATGGAGAAAGACGCTCAGATATGAGCAGACTTTAAGCAGCTTAAGAGGAACCCAATTAGACTGGAGCAAGTGAACACTGATAGCAGAGGAGATGAGAAGAGAGAACTCAGAGGATGAGCAATGTCAGCACCGTTACTACTCTACTACTTAAAATAAATAAATAAATAAATAAATAAATAAATAAATAAATAAATAAATAAATAAACAATTCATATTCATTATACAGTGGCCCCAAAAGTATTTGGAAACTTAAGCAATACTTACAAATGTCACTGAATTAGAAAACAACATGTCAAACCAAGTGGCATTTATTTTAAAGAAAAATATCATAAGCACAGTTTTCAGGCAAAACATTTACCAAAAAAAAAAAAAAAAACCCTGCGGTTAATGTGATAAACTTCACCATGTGGTTACTCCGCTGTATGAAACTGAAGGAAACGGACTACATACATCCACTATAAATTACCTTAGGACCAGCTGGTTAAAAGCGATTGCAAAAAAAAAAATGACTAGGGGTGTGACAATACATTGTGACACGATGCATCGCAAGGCAAGTGTGAGACGATGTGCATCCTGGAAATATGAAATATCAAAATCAGCATTCTATCAATTATGCATCTAATGCAGTTGCACTGTTTGAACACAAGAGGACCCAATCTGTACAACCCATAGATCATGTTCTTTCGTGGAGAGACTGTGGGGTTCATCTGCACTTGCGACGTGACTTTAATAACCAACACGCATTATATGTTATACTGTTACAGGACGCCGTTATAATGGTTAAAAAAGTTCTTCGGTAGCTTTCAAACACCACTAGATGTAGCATAAATCGGGCTTTGGAGCTCATATTAAACCTAATTTTAACTTATGCAGTCTTATACAGACAAAAGTGTACATTGTTTTGCATTGTTTATTACATAGATTATACATTATGCAGTCAGAAAGTATCGTGAATTGAAACGTGACCGGAGTGTATTGCTACACATCTAAAAATAACTAAGAAGAGGGGAAAGTTCTAAGTTTTGAGAAAAGCCCTACATCATCTCTTTGCACAAAGGCGGCCAGTCCTTTTGCCAGATCAGCAAATCTTGCAAGTTCAAAAAGTTCAAAGATGAAGGAATTGGGAGTGAAAATAGACAATGTACAGGAAGACCCAGAAAGACCACCAGCAGACTGGGCAGGATAACTGTACGTAAAATCAAGAAAACCGGCAAGAAACTGCAGCAGGGATTCAGACATCAGTGAGAATTACCAGATACAACAACAGCACAAACTATTCAAAACAGGATCAACGAGCATCAGTACAGAGGGGAGAGTATGAGTACAGAGGGGAGAGTAATGCGGCGGAAATCAGCCTTAAGAATAAGAAAGCAAGGGAGAAATTTGCAAAAAGACAGCAGCTTCAGGATCTTATCTTCAGATGAATCAGAATTTAACTTGGATGGAGCTGATGTAGAAAGCCGAAATAAAACCAAACTGCACTATGGGAACTATAAAGCATGGAGGTGGCTGGGGTTGTTTTTTTCCTGTTTCTAATGCAGTGAAATTCATACATCTTTAAGTGTGGCTTAAAAATGCATCAGTCAGTATTTTTCATTTCTTACTAGTATAAATAATGTGGAAAATTATATAGAAATGATAAAAAAAAAAAGAAAAGAAAAAAGTTCAAGCCATTGTCTCAGAATAAGTGTATTACTTGGCAGGAAACGTGCTTTCCGGTCTGGAAGGTTCATTTGTATTTTGATTAGTCTCCTGTCAGTCATTTTATAGACACGCCCCCAACGCACAGTCACATCCTCTTACATCATTATGAGGAGAAGTTGTATGTTTATAGAGTTGTAACTTGGCTTTTAAGCAGTTGAATGTCCAAGTGCACTTGGACATTCAATGTCATGACGGTCCTTGCTAATGGTAACTATAGTTAGCATGCTAACCCTAGTTGAACCACCCTATGTTTTGGGGGCGGAGCTTTGTGTACATTTGTACGTTTGAAATCATCCAACCATTTCTTTAACCGTTAGAGACCACAAATATTATCTAATGCACCTTTAGGTTGTCCAAACACTTTTTGGGGTCATTATATTCATCACAAATCATAAGTTTGTTTTATTTAAAAAAAAAATTAAAAAATAAAAAAAAACCTGCCAGCAAAACTGTCTCGCAGTTTTAACAAAAATGATTAGGGATTTACTAAACTATCGATGAACCGAGTTTATTTAAATTTCTGTAAATATTTAAAAATTTTACAATTTTAAAGACTGAGTACAAAATTTCAACACCAATTTCATCATCTGATTTCAGTCAGTTAGTAATTAAATTTATTTCATAAATAATTATAAACAGATATCACGATATCTCACAGAAGCGTAGTATGACATAATATCGATATTGTGATAAATTATATTACCCAACCCTGGTGGAATTTTCCAGAATCTAAACCTGGACATTCTGCTTAGAAGAGAAAACGTACTAAGAAACCTCCTTTTAAAATGTTCATTCCTGTATTCCCTAAACAAAAATATATTTTCAAATCTATACTTTTTCATGAAAGTCTCTTTCATGTTATACATGATGCTTTCTGGGATGGTCTTTAAAATTCATGGAGTTTGTAGAAAATGTGTAAAATTTAGTTTGATGTCACGTCCATAAAACTGATAAATGGCTATGTAATTGAAAGATGTAAAATCAATACACGAGTTTGTAAGATTTCTCTCCGTGGTCCTCAAGAGATTAAATGACAACAGATGCAAATGGACTCAATGATTATAAGCTCGTCTCTGCTGTGAGACATTTTATTAGCCAGTGTGTGTGGAAATGTCACATCCATAATGCTGGAATTGCCTTTTGTGTTTAACATGGAGATCAGTCACTGCAGGAAAAAAAAAAAATATATATATATCTCATTTACATAGAAAAGTAGAACTCGATGCCAACGCCATCAACAGGGATGCCTCCACCACCAGTCTAATCCTTCATGTTCTAAAGAAAGCTATTGAAATTACTTCATGCATATGACCTTGTTGTGACCTTGACCCTGTTTGGATCTGATGGTTACACTGATAACGCCATATAAATCCTACAATCATTGAAACACTCGTTCTTGAGATATTGCGCTATGGAGAATCTTGGACAAATCTTGTGACGATTTACTGCCCAGCCACCAAACATAGCTGACGACAACGTCCTGGCAGTGTCAGAAAACTTTATCAACATCTCAGTGTGATCGCTGCTACGACACTTCTAAAAGCCACCAGTAGGAGGACATTATATTATTACACAAAACTCACAGGACGGCTACAAATACAGTAGTGGCAATGGCTAAAAGTTAAAATAATTAAATTTAAAAGAAGAGTGGTTTGTTGGATTCTGGCAGCAGAGAGAATGCTAGCTAATTAGCAAGCAAACACTCTGTTGATCAAGTTTATTTACTCTCATGACAACATGGAACTATTTGATGCTTTCCGGTTGAAGAGCTACTAGCTACCGGCAGAATGTAGTAATTTTCTTTACTTGTAAGTCCAGGTTCTTCATCGTATGATCTGACATGGAGAACACATGCAGTCTTTCAGAGTGCTGCCCAGATTTTATGGGGATCTCATATAGTGCGTCAAGTAATAATCGTAAAAGACTGCTGGAATCGCACCGTGTGAAACTGGCTGAATACGGATACATGTGAATTTATACAATCTACATTTGGGCCACACTGACATGGCATTTTCGACCGTGAAAACTCCAGATAAATCTTGGTGTAGTGTGGATGGGGAGCAAAACAAACACGTGCAAAAACGCTGCTGTCTGTAGTCCTGTAACAGGTCTGTGATTGCGAGTGCAAGGTCATTTAACTCCAAATTACTCCTTGTGTAATCAAACAGAGCTGTGTACAATCCAGCGTGCAAGATAAAGCACTTTGCTTTACAACCTCTGCATGCAGCCTCTGTATGCTTAACTTTGATTCTAACCTTGGAAAAGGCTGTAAAACATGGACTCCACATAAAGACGAATCTCAGGAATCAAAATGGACACACAACTGTGCCTCATGATGGAGGAATCCGTTTGGATCACATTTTAATAACATGAACCGTTTGTGTGAGTGCCTGCTTCATCTAACACGCCAGACTGACACTTCGGGCCTGAAAGTCGTTTACATTTCGCAGAGGCAGCGCTCTTCACACCTCGAGCAGATGACTAATCACTCGAAACGCACTTTGAGTACATTAGGTTCTGCTACTGAAAGGACGGTGCGTTTCCAGTCTACGGCTCTGATAACAGTAATCACAACATAATCCAACCCGGCTGGAAATCCCCGAATGTCCTGATCCGGTGACCTCAGAGTTCACTCTGGCTTACTTTTTAACAATGGTGAAATCTTTTCCAAACAAGCCAGTTTGCTGATATAACCATTTGAGTAAAATCACATGGCCTATCCACTTACAGCACTGAGACAGAGCTTAACACAAGGACATACACTGGATCACTACTATACCATCCATATCCACATACAGGAGGTGGCAAATGACTAGTCCAGGCACCTGGGGATAAGTGCATTACAAGTCCTGACTATACATTTTGATTTGTACTTTCCCACTGGACATGTAGGTTCTGTGAGCTGATGGTATGCCAGTCAGAGAAAGAAAATAAAGCCCTGTTAACTTTCACAAAGATCTGGCAGCCCAGTAGGGGTGGGCACGATTCTCAAAGTCATTTCTACTATACACCATAAGTACCAAAATATCTAGGTTTGAGGAAAAAAAAAACTGCCAGCAATATAGTAGTGTTGCATTTAAGAAATAAGAAATAAACAACGTGTTTGATAATACTTTGCTTAATCTCTTGTTTAATTTAATGTCTGCAAAAATTACTTTATCTTTTAACTATCATTTACGTATAATAAATGATAAAAATTAGAAAGAAAGAAAGAAAGAACAAACACTGGAAAAAAGAAAAAACTCTAAAAATCAACATTTTACAGTTTTATAGATTAAGTGCAGCATCGTGGAATTTATTTCAATTTAAAATATTAATCTTTTTTTGGTCAAAAATTTCTGCCTTTTTCCTCTTTCCGCTAAAAAAGGAATGTTTTCGAAATATTACATTTCAGAATTTTGGAAAATCTGAACATTTTTGGTGGAATCCATCATAAATATACTTAACTGATCTTAACTATATACTTGTCTAAATCTTGTCAGGTGAATATATGACAGATTTAATTTTACATTAATAAACATTGTTCAGTTACCCTGCCAGAAAGAGAGGTTGCTGCGCCAGTGTATTTTTCAAGCAGTAAAATCGAGTCGCGTTGAGAAAACCAGCCAAAACATTACTAAGGAGAGATGTATAGAAGTGGGCGGGGCTTCAAGTGGGCCAACTAATATCAGGGAGTTCAAAACACCTGCGCAAATGTCAATCATTTCAGATTAATGTCGATTGGCTCATCTGCCGTTTTTGTTGGAGAGACCAAAAAAAAAAAAAAAGAAAAAAAGAAAACAGACTGCTCTTCTGGTGTAATTTTGGGTGAGAACTCGTCCCAGCGTACTGTAAGATAAGGTCTGCATTATTAAGTATCTCTGAACAGAAGGCTGTAATTAATAAGCCATCTCCAGTCTCAGTGTTTCATCAGATGTCCACTCGATCAGCATGCTGATAATAAAAATCAGGTTCAAACATGTGTAACTAAAATTTATTACCTCCACTCTCTGACAAGCGCAAACCACTTCTCTACACTTCAGCTCTGATCTGTGCTCCGGGCCAAATGCAGATAAACACTCATGGGTAAAGTGCAGATAAATTACTGAGAAAATAAATGTAAAAGAAATAAACATGTAAAAGCTTTTAGAAAGCTGTCTGAACGTGCACCTGCAGCTTAATCCCACTGCTAATTCAGCACACACAGAGACACACACGCACACACACAGACACGAGCCAGTTTAGGAGGGGTCCTAAAGCAAGAAGAAAACAGGAAAAACACACACACACACACACACACGCACCCGCAGACAGTCTCACACACACGCAGACAGTCTCACACAGAGAATGTGTTCAGCTCTGATCTGTAGAGTTTGGGGGAGTTGTGCAGCTCACACCCATGTGAATCATCAGTTTCACTCTAATTGAACATTCGGGTTGCTGGTGGCTGGAAATTCATGTTATCTGGAATTAATTTCGTAACCAACATTCTTCCCAGAAACTTTCACTTTTTCACCTTAAATCTGTTTACTTTCATGAAGTTACCCTTGCAAATATAAAATGAAATTAAAAGCAAATATAACATTTGTACTGATATGGGCTTATATACGTATATACTATGTGAGTGTGTGCGCGCACGCGTGTGTATACACACACACATACACTATATCAACAAAAGTATTGGGACACCTGACGATTACACCAACAGGGACTTTAAGGACATTCCATTCTAAATACATAGACATTAATATGGAGTTGGTCCCCTCTTTGCAGCTATAACAGCTTCCACTCTTCTGGGCAGGCTTTCCACAAGCTTTTGGAGTGTTTCTGTGGGAATTTTTGCCCAGTCAACCAGTAGAACACCTGTGAGGTCAGGCACTGATCACGAAGGTGTTCGATGGGGTTGAGGTCAGGGCTCTGTGCGGGCCAGTCAAGTTCTTCAACACCAAACCCATGTCTTTATGGACCTTGCTTTGTGCACTGGGGCTCGGTCATGCTGGAAAAGAAAAGGGCCTTCCCCAAACTGTTCCCACAAAGTTCGAAGCATAGCATTGTCCAAAATGTCTTGGTATGCTGAAGCATTAACATTTCCTTTCACCTGAAGTAAGGGGCCAAACCCAACCCCTGAAAAACAGCCGCAAACCATTATCCCTCCTGCACCAAACTTTACAGTTGGCACAATGCAGTCAGGCAGGTAACGTTCTCCTGGCATCCGCCAAACCCAGACTCGCCAAACAAGCGTGATTCGTCACTCCACAGAACACGTTCCCACTGCTCCAGAGTCCAGTGGCGGCGTGCTTTACACCACTCCATCCGACGCTTGGCATTGTACTTGGTGACGTGAGGCTTGCATGCAGATGCTCAGCCATGGAAACCCATTCCATGAAGCTCTCGCTGCACTGTTTTGGTGCTGATATTAATGCCAGTGGAAGTTTGGAACTCTTCAGCCATGGCATCAGCAGAGTGTTGGAGACTTTTACACACCATGCGCCTCAGCACTCGGTGACCCCGCTCTGTGTCTTTACGTGGTCTTCCGCTTCGTGGCTGAGTTGCTGCTGCTCCTACACGTTTCCACTTTCCAATAATACCACTTACAGTTGACTGTGGAATATCTAACAGGGATGAAATTTCACAAACTGACTTATTGCAAAGGTGGCATCCTATCACAGTATCACGCTTGAATTCACTGAGCTCTTCAGAACGAACAATTTTTTTTTTCCCACAAAGGTTTGTAAATGCAGACTGCATGGCTAGGTGCTTGATTTTATACACCTGTGGCAATGGGTCTGATTGAAACACCTGAATTCAATAATTAAGAGATGTGTCCCAATACTTTTGTCTATATAGTGTACATATATACTGTACATATACCCACACTTTTTTTTTTTTTAAGATATTATAGCTAATACCACTGAGCTGTTGAGGTCTGACTGTGTTTACAACTTCTAGAAGGCAGGTGATAACAAGAACTAACTTGTCTCACGGTTCCACAATATTAACTGCAGTCATAAACTGATAAAATGCGTGACATGTAATTCATTGATAAATAAAACCTGTAATTATTGGCAAATTGCTGTGAAATAAAACACTTTGGGACATACAGGTGTTCAAAAAAAAAACAAACAAAAAAAAAAACTTTGGACTGGAGTGTATGCCCATGGCTGAGAGAGCTGTTACAGCGTATTAAACCACAAGCCGAAGATTGTCACCATTTGTTTGTGATGACTGGAGCTGTACTAAACAGATTGTACAGTTGATGTCAAAAGTTTACACACACACAGGCTAAAGATATTCTATTTTAGTTTGTCACAACTCCACACATTTCATGTTACCACACTTTTTTTTTTGGCAAGTAAGTGAAGAAACATCATGTCTCAAATCGCATACTTATGTACTGTTCTAGACCAGTGTTAATACTTAACACTAAAGTATTAAACTTCTTAAACATACAGAGGTGTGTTTTGGGTAGCAGTCCTCTGGATTTTCTACATGAGTAAATACTTTGAGACGCAGCCCAGTGACACCCACATCGACAGCAGAATGTCGATGAGAAACAGCCCGTCAGTGTGTTTAACACTATGCTCGACTCAGAAACCAGATGGACAGACATGTTTTGGCTCTGACGTGCTATCTAGTGGACACCGCTTTTAATCCTCCACATGTACATAAGATATGAAAGATAGTATGTAAACAAAGTCGCTCACATAGCAGCTGCACGCATGCATTGGGTGAAAGTGAAGTGTATTTGCACCTTTACAAGCTTCTGCCCAGTTGTCAAAAATAGGAGTTAACCGAGAGTGTATCTGTGGCTGTATTTTTGGGCCTGTACGATTTTGCTCTTTACGCCATGGGAAATAAAAAAAAAACTCAGTCAAGACCTCAGGGAAAAAACTGTGGACCTACAAAACTCCGTAGGAGCAATGTCCAAACAACTGAAGGTACCACAAGTATCTACAAAAATTGCATTCAAATATACTAATATTCAAATATAATAAATGTATTCAAAAATTAATATAAAATCTTGAGACCAGAGACACTGCATTGTTCAAGGAAAGAGGGAAATTTTAACTCCAGGGATGAACGCACTTTGGTGTGAAAGGTTCAAGTGAACACCAAGACAACAATCAAGGAAGTGGTGAAGGAGCTGGAGGCATCAGGTACCAAATGTGTACATCCACCATTAAGAGATTCTTTCATCACCATGGCACACAAGGAAGACGGGCATACTGAAGCCAGACTGAAGTATGCAGGTGTTCACCAGGATGAAGAACTAACCCTTTGGAGGACTGTTCTCTGCTCAGATGAAAAAAAGATCTGTTAGGCCATAATGATCAGTGCTGTGTGTGGAGGAAAAAGGGTAAGGCTTTTAATCCTGAGAACACCATCCCAGCTGTGCGGCATGGGGGTGGCGGAATCATGCTGTGGGGGTGTTTTTCAGGAAAAGGGACTGGTGCACTTCAGAAAAATCGATGGCATCATGAGGAAGGAGGTTTAACTAGAAATACTGAAGCAACACCTCAAGAAAGTTAAAACCTGGTCACAACTGGGTCTACCAGCAGGACAATGATCCTACGCAAACCTCCAAAGCTGTGACTGGCTTAAGGACAACGAAGTGAAAGTACTGGAGTTGCCATCACAAAGTCCTGACCTGAATGACCTGAAAAGTCGTAGATGGAACTGAAAAATGGTGTCTAAGCAAGGAGCCCCGCCAGTGGAAGGCTACACCGAGCGCTTGATTCAAGTTCAAGCAATTAAAAGACAATATCACCAAATACTAAAATAACAAAGTGGATGCAAAGTTTTGACCCCCTGAAAATCTGATCTATTAAATAAAAGATGAAACATATTTGTCTCTTGGCTACTATTCTGAAATGACCTCTTAAGGAACTAAAACGGACCCCCTAATTGACGCAACACAGGAAATGTATGGAAACATGAAATGTGCAGATTTGTGAAAAACTGAATTTGAATGTTTTTAGCCTAAGTGTATGTAAATGTTTCTCCTCAACTGTACCTCAACATGACTAATTTCACGCATCATGGCTGTTAGAGCATATTTTGAACTGGACTGGATCTTAATCTACACTTCCAATCAGTGGATTTTTACATCAATAGTTCGGCATGTCAGGGCAATTTAGCCTATGTTTCACTGAAACAAGGAGTCAGCTCTCTGTGGTCTTCTTACCAGTCTCACAATCTTCCATCCAGTAAATCATGAACTTCCCTAATTTCAGTTCTGAAGAACCAGAGAATGACCTGATTTAATTTTTTTTTTTTAAATGCTGAAGTTGGAGAAAAACTGCAGTGCTGAGAGTTTTCACGTTAAACTGGAAGGTTCAAGCCGTGGACAAGGAGTCAGAAATGTAGGAGATTGAACCAGGACAGAAGAGTGAACTGAAAACTGTCAAGCTGAATGAGTCATTAAAACCTACTGCTGTACATAACCAAGTCATCATCATGACCGGTTTAAAACTAGTTAAATAGAAGGAACCAGCTAATTGCTTAACTACTATTATCATAACCTGAGTCGGGATTTCCTGACTCATCAGATAATCATTTTTATTAAAAAAATAAATAAATAAAAAAATAAATAATAATCCTAGAATAGGATAATAGGATAATTTTTGTAACTGAAACTACAAAATTAAAACGAGAATATCTCCAAAACTAATTTTTTTTTTCTAGTTATAGTATCGTATTGGTGTCCATAATACTAAGGGACAAGAAGCTCTGAAAGAGCCACTTTGATTTCAGGGGCACTTCGAAGGTGAGTCGCTAGAAAAGACATCATAACTCACACTACTGCTTCCTATTTAGCAAAATTTCAGCAAAAAGCAACACTCAAATTAAGCACTATATGGACAGGAGAAGATTTCTAGATACATGTCTTAAGTAATGTTGCGAGAGAGGGTCTGTTGTAATTGTGATCGATTCACAGAGATGGGAGTGTTTTCATAATGTACTCTGACAGTGCAAAACATTAAAAAGTCTAAACATTACAGTTAACATTGCAAAAATGACGCTTAATTTATTTACGCAATTACAATAATTTGCATGTTACGACTGCAGAAGTATCATCATCTTCCAGTGACATGAACCATTTATGATTATTTGCACTGAACACCCCAGGACTTAAGGAGAACATGAACTGGAGAGTCACATCTCATGAGCAGTAATTAATAAAGACTTTATCCAGATCCTTAACCGAGATCTCAGAATGCTTGAGAATGGCACTTGTAGCTCAGCTACAAGCTAAAAATCGTAGCTTTTGTTTTCTGCTGTGAAATCCACACAGTCTGAGGTGCTCCTGTGAATGTCGGTCACACTGTAGTCAACGCCGCTCTGTATGCACTCTGCAGAGGGCAATGCAAAGCTACACAGACCATTAATTTAGTGCTCAGTGAATCTGAGGACAGTGAAGAGGACAAAATACAGAACTTAAGCACTGGCCAAGAGCAACATAATCCTGCAGGAGGATCTGCATAGCTGAAAGAGTGTTACAAAGTCACCTTGTTTAATGTGAAATATTAAAGAAATGAACACATAATTCCCAAACTAGCCACAATTCTAAATGAAATGGTATATATCAAGTGTGAAATAACGTATAAAAATCAGTTGATTAGAGGTGGGCAAAGATTTAATGGTGTTTTGAGGTACAAAATGAATATATTTTTTTTTCTTTTACGTGATTGAAGACATGAACTAACATACACAAAGGTAGAGTTCCTTTAAGTTCCTAGAGATACACCATACACCACGACTTACAGTACAGATACATCATGAAATGCCCTCTATGGTTTGATAAGCCAGTACTGGAATGAAAATGATGACACATTCTCATACTTTACGTTACGTACTTTACGTTACTCATACATTACGTTACGGCAGACTAGTCAGATAAATAGTTTGTCCTTTGAATGAAATTTGGGCAAATTAATTATTCACTTGACTGGAACAAATGCTGCCAGGGAAAAACGAACTGACAGCAATTCTGAAAACAGGAGAGGAGAAACCCTGCATATTACACAACCCATTATCATCCCAGATCCACTTTATTAGGAACACCAATACGCCTGCTCACTGTAATGCATAAAATCGTGCAGATACAGGTCAAGAGCTTCAGGTAATGTTCACATCAAACATTAGAATGGGGGGTGCAAGGGATATCAGTGACTTTGACCGTGGCACGGTTGTTAGTGCCAGACAGGCTGGTTTGAGTATTCCAGAAACTGCTAAGCTCCTGGGATTTGCACACACAAACCTCTAGGGTTTACACAGAATGGTGCGAAAAACAAAAAACGTACACTAACAACTTGTTGATGAGAGAGGTGGGAGGAGACTGGCCAGATTGGTTTGAGCTGACAGGAAGGCTACAGTAACTCAAATAACCACTTTTTTACAAACGCAGTGAGCAGAAAAGCATCTCAACACGTCTAACCTTGAGTTGGATAGGCTACAACAGCAGAAGACCAAAGATCGGGTTCCACTTCTGTCAGCCAAGAACAGGGATCTGAGGCTACAGCGGGAACGGGCTCACCGAAACTGGGCAACTGAAGACGGGAAAAACATCACATGGTTTGATGGACTAGTGAATCCTGATTTCTGCTGTGACATGCAGGTGGTAGGGTCAGAATTTAGCATCAAGAGCATGAATCCATAGACCCTAGAGTTGTGTTAACAGTTCAGGCTGGTGGTGGTGGTGTGACGCTGTGGGGAATGTTTTCTTGGCACACATTGGGCCGCTTAATACCAATTAAACGTCACTTGAATGCCACAACCTGAGTATTGTTGCTGACCGCCTGAATCCCTTTACCACCACAATTTACTCGTCATAACGGCTACTTCCAGCATTGTAATGCAGCATGTCACAAAGCACAAGTCATCTCAAACTGGTTCCACAAATAAGAGGTCAGCGCACTTCAATGACCTCCCCAGTGACCAGATCTGAATCCAGTAAAGCACCTTTGGGACGGGGTAGAACAGGGGATTCATGGCATGTGTGTGCAGCGACCATGTCCACATGGACCAGAATCTCAAAGGAATGTTTCCAACACCTTGTGCAATCCATGCCACAATGAACTTAAGTTGTTCTGAGAAGTGCTCCTAATAATGTGGCTAGTGAGGGTATATTGGCTTTATCTAAGCATCTATCATAAGGTTCTAAGTATAATATGATGTTAAACAGATGCAACGTTATCATCATGGACAACATATTGCAACTAGTGATGTACCAATCCTTTACAGAATATTGGTAGGATGGAACGATGCAATAGATACCATTTTTTCAGACAGAGTACATATTTCTGGTACTCACTGATAGCAGTAATGATCCTGAAATGAGGAACGTACTTTTATTTCGCTCTGTTTACGTTTCCCTGCTTTACACAGTCATAAAAATTGCACACTTCTTTGCGTGTTCATGTACTTAGGCTACTAGGTACGTTCTTTATGATGTTAGCTACTTGATTTTAAATAAAGTGCATTAGCTAGCTACATTAGTTAGCTTGGATCGAGTGGAGAAGAGCAGGTTTTGTTTTAATCTGGAAAAGCACTTCTGCACAGCTGCAAGTAAAGTACATTTGATCGCTTTCATTGCATCGGAATCACCTTGCTGTCAATCATCGCTAATAGCTGATTATCAAGAACAACATACTGGGTAAGAGCTGTTATTTTCACTCACCTAGCGTTGTCCAGACATTTCTTCTTGCTTAGCCTGCATTTGCTGGAGTGTTTGTTGCACCTATGTGCTGCTAGCAGTGTTTTATGTTTACGATGTTTTATCTAGTTACTTGTATTGTATAGTACATTTTGCAGTCTGCTATGTTTTGATTATTAATTGTGAAACACGTCCAGATCGCTGTCCTTTGTGTCGTCTGTTCTTTAGCATGTGCTAGGCTTATATCACATCGTATCAGGTGATATAAGAGCATTTTTACAAGTATGAGTAAATGAGCACAATATTGTACACCCGATACCAGTATCGGTATCCATGCGTCAGATTTGATCCACTGTATTTTTACACCATCGTGTCTCTGATATTTCACACAACCTGGCAACTGAAGCTTGCAAAGAGGTGGCTGTGTTACTATAAAAAAGTAAGTATCCTGTATCGGAAGACGTTTTGTGCTTTGTTCATCTGTATAGGAAAATGGAAAAAAATGGGATTGGTGCGGCTCTAATTGCTCCTCTCCGTGCATTCTTGTCTGGTGGGAGCGGCCTTGCTATTGTGTTATGTTGGTCAGCTCACTCATACAGGTCCCATCGTTTTTTTTTTGTTTTTTTGAAAGCTTTGATGTGTCTTTAATCAAAGCTGAGACGCGACCAAGTGATGAACAAATGTCACATCCACACATCCATTTCCCGAATGTCCTGAACAAATGCTTGCTTGGATTCCTTTTTTGTTAAAGTGCTGACCAACGAAACCCTGTGTGAGTGACGTGCTCCTGTTATCGTATTTAAAATGTATACCTGTGGCCTAGCCCTGTTTAATACAAATAAATAAACCGCACCTTACGAAACACCACATTATGATTATATGACAATACACCAGTGTAGGTTGGGTCAGGTACACCTAACCTAATTTACAGCTAATATTTAGCCTGTAAATACATATGGACTTTGGTGAATGTGCGGCAGTAAAACCAGTCCACTAAGCAGAAAACACGCTACAGGAGGAGTAAAATGCTCCAATACACACAGGCACTGTGCTCCTGTTCCAGCCAAACTAATGTTTAACAGCCAAACTAAGGATGTGAATACCAAATAAAAGAAACTTCTACTGCAAAGTAGGAAACTGTTCAAAACACAGATTTCCTAATTACACGTCTAAGTTTACAGATGCCATTGTTTTAAAGAGAAAGACTGTTAGTGCAACCTTTCGGGTGTTTCGAGTTGACTGCAACAGTATTTATAGGGCTGGTGTAAAATACAGGTTTGTAATTTAGAAAAGAATCCAAGGACATGAAAGCGCTGAGCGGGGGTTAAGTAGCACTTTTTTTTTTTGCATTTTTCCAAAAGCCGAGGGGAGGAAAAAAAAAAAAAAAAGTTTCTAGAAGCCAATCTAGCCTTAAATCTACGCTTACTTTCAACACTGCAACAGCATTAACACTAAGCTAGGCATTAGAGGTGTAACAATACATAAAATTCAAATTCGATAAGTTATGATACATATTCGATTCAGCAAAAATCAGCACTGCCTAAAAGTCTTAAGATTTCATTTTCAGTTGATTAAACATTTAAAATGTTATAAAGGTACAATAACTGAAACGTAATGACAGTGTTTGTGTGATCCATTCAGATTTTTAGCAGCGTGTAATAAAACAAAAGCTGTGCATTAAAATGTAGCAAAACAAAACGTGGCTAAGTTTTCAGTGGTGTGACTCACGAGGGGGCGTGTCTAAATAACAGGGCTACTGTTAGCTACTTGTGTTTTCCGAGTCCTGTAGCTCTCCGTAGCCCTAGATGTGTTTTTAAATCCTGTGTTTTTAAATATCATCCGCAACTCAAAACACGCGGCGTGTTTGGTTCACTTCCTGTATTTGGGCCGGTTCAGGATCGAATCGCTTTCTCACTGCAGTCGAATGGCGTTAGAGCTCGACTGGGACCATACGGTGACCACCTCACGGAGACGTTCTCAGACCGGTTGTTTTGGTCCTCATCTGCACAAATAAACCGCACCAAAGAGGAAAACGCACCAGGGTTCAATTCAAACCAAATAAACACTGTATATGTGAAAGCACCCTTAGAGACCAACACAGAAGGGTGTGTGGATGTGTTTGCAGTATTAGCACCAGTGTATTGTACACACAACTGGTGGATTCTGTATACTGTGATCTTTCCACAACTCACTGGCAATCATAAATTACACGAGAAGCCAAAGCACTCCCAAACACCAGACCTTGGTGACTACTCCGTAGCCCTTACTGTGTAAACAGAGATTGTAAAAAAACAGTGTGCTTAGGAGAAGCATGTTTTTTTAAAACCCCAGTAGCCTCTCCTGATTCGACATAGCATTCAGAGGAAGGAGTGTGGGCTTGATTAAGTTTAAATGTTTACACCTCATGTAATATAAGCTGCATTTTAAGAAGAAAAGCCTCCTTTATTATGCAGTCTGCTATATGTATTGCTCGGTATGCAGACATATGAACAATACTATATGACGCTATGCGTCATTACATTCCTAGGATGTGTGTAATACTCTTTAAACCACAGCGCTGTTGAATTCTCAAACCTGTTTCGTCAGAAGGAGACCAGGCAGCTCTGATGGTAGATCCCACTGCAATTCAAATCAAATTTGTATACTGATATTATTCTAATAATTTATCATTTTCAGTAAGGAGATGGTTATGGAAGGAGTCTCCGGTGTCAGTGCTTTGTAACAGTCAGTAAGTTTTCCAACACAGGAGAGGAGTTTACACTTTCATACAAGATGTGTTCCTTGTTTTAAAAAAAAAAAACAAAAAAAAAAAACAGAGGCTGGTGAGGAAACGTTTACAGCTGCTAGAAGTGATACCAGGAACTAATTTGTTTCCTGGATGTTCATTAAATGTAACTACAAATGGATAAGAAAATTTGAATTGTTGGCAAATTGCTGTGGTATAAGAGGAATACAAGCTTCGAATAACATGCTGTTATTGGAAAAATAATCAACTGTTACAGGATGGCAACAGGAACTCCGCTTCACACCATGCCATCATTGATTATTTTCCTGTAACTGCTCACCCTGTCTTGTTTTATTCCTTACACACACACACTATATGTGTGTATGTGTTTATTTATTTATATATATATACACATATACACATATACACACACACATACATACACACATACATACATACACACATTATATATATCAATATATCAGTATATACACTATATATATATATATATATATATATATATATATATATATATATATATATATATACACACACACACACACACACACACACATATACATACACACACACACACACACACACACATATATACACACATACATACATACATACATACATATATACACACACACCCCCACACACACCACTAATATATGTATACTTGTAATGTTCTAAAATGAAACATAACTGATTTAAAATACAAGATAAATGTTCGTGTTTACACAAGAGTAATGCGATTTCACCAAAATGACGTCATGTCATCAGCACACACTAATCACTGCTTATTTGAACTGAGAAGCTTTTAAAAACACCTCGTTCTGGAGGTGAGGAAAAACCACTGGAGAGAGGGAAAAAACTTCCTGTGCATTATGTGCACTTTGCAACCATAAGAACGCCTAATCAGTTTACCAGCAAGCAACTCGAGAGCCGATCTGTCACGTGAGCAGCCGTAACCCGTAAATATTCTATCAATCAGAGAGCGTCTTTCTACGCTTGACCCGCCTATGATTATGTAAAAGTTTCCAGAGATCAGTCATGCAAAAGGTTCTCGATGAATGAGGGAGAGACAGGAGGAATATAGGTCACTGGTGTTGCTCTTTAAGGAAAACATGTTGACAAATTACACTAGTGTTTAGCGCGTAGATCACGGTCCAGCGCGTATAAATCATCCAGTCCACATCGCATGTTTGGCTAACTCTCCTCGCGTCCAGTTTTGCAACAGAACTTACATCCAGCCATGGCTGTCCTGCATTTCTTTATTTTGGCACCTGTTGCCGGAGGACACCGCAGGGATTTGGACGCACATCTGCAACATGCAACAGCTGTTTCCTTGGAAACATGAAAACAGTAGGCTGGAAGCAAGGAAGTCAAAATAAACCATTTCGGAGATTGAAAGCGACAGCTCGCTGGAAGTGATTTTCTCGCAGCGTGGAAGCCAAAGCTGACGGAAAGACGGGCGGTGGGAGACCCCCAACAAGACTACTGTGTAACTTTTTAAAGTCAGTGGCGCTTCCTGCTCCTGAGGGGTGCAGGGTTTAGTGTTCGGTGTTCGCCTTGCTTCTTTACTCTAACCTCACGGGGTCATTAGCAGAGAGCTGATGAGTCAGTGCTTTCACGTGGTCCGTTTGATTAGAACCCTGGTGTGGTTCTTTAGGCAGGTGAGAACGCAGCACTACCGACTCAGGTCCGGACCGAAACGGCCGGTCCGAGAGCGTCTGAGCGAGGTGGTCTCAGTCTGGTTCCAAGTGAACTCTAGAGAGGTTCAATCGCAGTGAGAAAGCGATTCGACTCTGAATCGACCCGAGTGCAGGAAGTGAATCAAACATGCCGTGTATTTTTGGCTGTTTTGTTAAATGTGAGGTCTGAAACTGAGACAAAAGACAGAGCTGTAGCGCAGTATTTATTTTCAAAAAGAGACCGTAAACTCTGTATGCGAAACACAAATGTTTTAAACTAGTATCTAGTAAATCTGTTGAGTGCCGGGACTCCACGTTCTCTGTGATTTCTACTGAAATCTCTTTTTTTTTTTGGTTTGATTACATTTTTTCCATCGCCGCATTTCTTACCGATTACTGAAAGAGTTTTACGAGCACCTTTTCACCACTATAAACCCCCCACCAACATTTTTTCCAGTTTCTTTAATTACATTCAGTGTGAACCCAAACCAAAAGCAATAATTTCACTCTGATTTGCACACCGTAACCAGACTAATAGGTGTGAAAGCGCCCTTAGAGCGAGGAAACATACTGAAGTGTGTGTGTGTGTGTGTGTGTCATGAGGACTCCTGAGACTGGGATTAAATAAAAAACACTTGTCTAAATCTTAAACAGTGCGATCAGCAGATATCGTTGATCCACCATCTGTGTACAAACTCCACAGAAAGTTTTTTTCTTTTAAAAAAACCTGCTGTGTGGCAAATGGTTTGGCTTTTTGAGCCTGCAGCAGGGTGTCTATGGAGGAGAAAAAACTCACCATGTCCACATATGGACTGCATTTACTACTAACATTATCTTCTGTATGAGATGTGTAAGACTCCTCTGGGTTTAAACACACCTTCAGAGTAGTTTTTACTATACAAATATATAGACACATATATACTGTATATTAACACAAACCTGGCCTGTTTAGACAGCTAAGCTGAAGATAATGTTAATGTTTCTTGTATAGAGCTAGTGTCACATTATAGTTCACTATCAAATAATAAACACAGCTAGCATTATCTACAATGTCTTCATTTCGAGACAGAACAAAAAAAGACAGTTTAGTTTATTTACCAGCTATAAAACACATTTGACACATTATATCTAGATATGTTTTTTCTGCTTTTATTTATTCAGTCCTGTGTTAAATAACTAGCGGGTTGTTTGCTAGCTAGTGGTGGTTTGCTAGCACTGTAACATGCTAGCTTAGCTTGCTAACTCTTGCTACCTGGCTCCCCTAGCATGACGCTATTTCTGTGACATTTTATTAATAGCAAGAGTTAGTCATTTACTGGTTAAACTTAACTAGTTAACTAGGTGGTTGAGTGTAACGTTAGTTTATGGTTTTAACAGTCGCGTCCAACAACAGCAACAACAACAGAGACGTTAAGGTTAATTAATATCTCTGTTGTTGGATAAAATATCTGGTCAGTGTTGGTTAGTTAGTTAGTTAGTTAAGATAGTTAGAAAGCTAAATGATGTGTAGTTTATATGTTTTTTCTACATAAATCCCTGTGTTGTTTTGGATTAGTTTCATTAACGCCGGTTATTATTACAGCAAAGCACAGCGCGAGCTTCCTGCTGAAAACTAAGCCAGCAATCATGTGCATTTAATATGGGGTTTAGATCCACGATTAGGGTTTTTGTTTTTATTTGTTTATTTTCTCACTCACTCACTGTGTGTGTGTGTGTGTGTGTGTGTACAGTTGGTTGACAGTAAAGCCCTACAGCACCGCGCTGTAACATTAACCGCAGGCTACACATTCACCAGTGCTAAGGCCTGCACACTGGTGATCGCCATTTTTAACTCCAACACACACACACACACACACACACACACACACACACACACACACACACACACAGCATTAAGCTTGATCAGAGATCTGACTTTAGATCAGACTGCTGCTTGTCTCAGTGTCTGCAGCCACCATTTTATAAAAACACACCACCACAGTTACTGCACGTGCACACAGAGGCGCGTTCAAAAATAAACAAAACAAAACACTCACTCAGTGCTGAGCGTTAACTCACCGAGGCCGGAGTTGGCAGGGTCTTTCCCTCTGTCCTGCGCGCGTGTGTGTGTGTGTGTGTGAGTGTGTGTTATCTGAACAGCTACGACTGCGCCATTTCTCAGGCCACTGAGTGACAGCTTCTCACACACACACTGCTTTCCCCATAACCTCTAAGTCCCGCCTCCTGCTCCTCCATTGGCCAGAAACTTCGTGATGAACCGCAGCGTGTTGATTGGATGGTTAAGAAGTCAGTCATATCACCGTAGCAACTGTGGAACGCTCAAGGAAGCGTCACGTGATTTGTAAGCGGAAGCGTGTTGCTTGTATTAAAGGTGTAATAGTGGATTTTTTTTTTTTTTTTAATTCCTTACTTTACAAATAACCTGGAAAATATGTAGAACATGAGAAAAAAAAAAAAACAATGGATTAAGCCGTGGCCTTAGCAAAAGTGTATTAAGTCCCTGAGAAAACCGTTTGGAAAACAGACTTCCGGTCCGGAATGCTTGTTTGTGTTTTGGATGTCAGTCAGTTTATAGAGACTGTACTCTACAGGCCACCGTAGATCATGTGGGCGGAGCTTCGAAACCATGTGGGAAGGGGGTGTGAGCTCAAGAAGTTAAAAAAATAAATAATTAATAATAATAATAATAATAATAATAATAATAATAATAATAATAATAATAATTTAAATGTTGAAGCCACCTAATCATTACAGACTTAATCTTGGGGAAAAAATACTAATCTTATCATAATCCATAATATATGGATGCCATGCAAATTTTGAAAAAAATGGTAAAGCTGTGAGAAGTGTGCAAATACTTTTAATTCTTACAGAATAAACCTTTTCCTAACCCCCTTTTCCCCCTTTTCCCCCAGTCTTCTCTGTTCCTCTGGTTTAGTTGTGCTTGTTTGTTATTATACTATATTCTTGTGTGTTGTCCTTGATTTATATGTGATTGTGACTTAGTAACCTTAATTTCATTAATAAAAAAAAGTCTGTTGCTTTCTCACATACCATATATTATGTATATACACAAGTGCAAAGTTTTCACAGTAATTCCTAAAGTTAATCTTTTTTATTATTATTATTAGATTTTGCCTTACTAATAAGATAAATAACAAACAAACCTAAAACCTGTTAAAAATGTATGCTGCTATTGAGATTATTATGAAACATAATTGTTGGGTTTATTTCTTTATTTTATAAATCTTTATAGATTGTATTTCTTCTTATTTCTATCTGAAACCTGTTGTCATTTTTTAATGATTTATGTTGCATTAAAATAAAAAAAGTTGTTGAAAATGTATGACTTTTTATGAATGTCACATATTTGTTTTCTTTCTTTAATAAATCTTTATAGATTGTATCTCTTGTCTTCCTTGTTTCCTTTTTTCTGTTTGGAACCTGTCATCATTTTTGTAAATTCATTTATGTTGCATATTAAAAAATAATAATAATAATTTTTTTTTTCAACTGCAGTTTTGTAATACTAATTTCAATTTAAAGTTATGTGATGTAATATGGTACTGATGATATAAAGACTCAGATATTGAGTACATTGTGAATATTATTATTTGAATTGGTAAATATTATATACATTATATACATATACAAGGTGCACATTTTTCAATAATGATTTTTCCCTTTTTTTTCTTTCTATTTTGAACTTCCCTTTTTTTGTAAATTGATGTATTTTGAAAAAAAAAAAAACAATTAAAAATACTTTTCCCTTTAATTTTCTTTGCTAGGAAATCAAATATTAATTTAAATTTAAAGTGAAGTGATGTAATATGTTACTGCTCATATAAAGATCCGTGTAGTAGATTGTATATATTTTTTAGATTTATGGGTAAATATTTTATACATAAGTGCAGTTTTTCACCATGATTTCTGAATTGGATCTTTTATAATAGAGACTCACTAATAAGCACCTTTAAATCCTAAAAACTGTTAAAAATAATTCATGATTCTTTTATAAATGTCACTTTTTTCTTTCTTTTATATTTTTTTTTATATATTGTATCTCTGTCCTCCTTGCTTCCTTTTTATATTTGAAACTTGTCATCATTTTGTAAATTAAATTATGCTGCATTTTACAAAGAAATCAACTTTGATTTCAATTGCTAGGAAATAAGTGAAGGTTAAAGTTATGTGATATAATATGCTACTGATTATATAGAGATTTGAATATTGAGTACATTATTATTATTATTATTATTATTATGAGTAAATATTATAGATTTACCTATTAAATAAGGGTTTTATTTTAGATTTTACTTCACTACTAATCACCTTTAGATTGGTAAATAACAATTTATGTTACTGTGATGAATGTCATATAATTTTTTTCTTTTAAAAACTTTATATAATTGTGCAGATTTTTTTATACAATGTCTTTCTATTATCCTTGTTCCTTCTTTCCTTGCTGTTTTTTTTATTTATAGCTCTTGCATTTGAAATACAATAAAATACAATAAAAGAAGTGATGACCTCAATAACAGACAGAGAAAAAAACACAAATAAATAAATAAGCATGTTGCTACCCCAATTTTGCATAATTATATACATACACCATTGCCATATAAATTATATGATGCATATTTTAAAGAAATAATTACATTTTATTTCAGTAAATGTACAACACGCAGCAGAAAACAGCCACTTTGCCCTTCTGATGTCATTTAAACAAATAGCATGGAAGAATTTCAAAGACAAAATGTGTATCCTTGTGCGTTAGTCCAGTTTGTTCTTGGTAGCACATTTTGTAAACTCTCAGCTAATGACAGACTTCAGATCCAGATGTATTTGTATATCAACAATAGCAATGACTTCACTGTTAACAGTCAACACCACAGGGCTGAACTCTTCTCCACCTAGCCACTGCATGCTTTCTGAATGATTCATAATGTAGTGGAGTGAGCACTTCCCAAACCACTTCAGTCTACTTATTCATCAGCAATATACATTATGTACTACAACTCAGTGTGATGTCTTGCTTCGGAGGACTGAAAGAGCAACATCAGTGTAAAATTTAGACTTAAATCACATATTAAACATCAACATGAGCCGAGGGCAGGGATTATTTCATTAACCAACTCGTCTATCCAACACACACATGTTCACATGTGCACAAACAAGGAGAAAAAAAACAAGACAGAAACAGCTTGAGCGGAAAAAAAGCAACATTATGTGCAATTTGCACCCATAAAACCTCCCAAATAAAAATCAACCAGTAAACAACTCTACAGCAATTCATTACACGGGAAGCCCACGTGCCAAATTTCCCTCTTATACTAATCATATATCCTGTTTCCCACCAACACCAATTAGAAAATACTCAGATTTTATTTCTATACTGTAAAATGGTCATGTTAAATCTTTATGTGTGTAATCACGACATTTATGAGTAAGATGAACTGAAAAAAGACCACATATAGTATAACATGAGTGACTACAGTGTTAATAAGTATAGGATTTCTTCCTGAACTCTTCATTTTTGCTTTATATTTCAATTTAAGTCTGTGACTATTATTCCTATATCAGCAATGTCTATGATTAATATAGAATTAGTATTTCTTATAAAGCAGGAAGCTTTGACATCTGAAAGATATGACACCTTCTTAAAGTTATCATGACTTTTCTAATATTATAAAAGCTTTACTGTGACGTGTTAGATCGTAATTACTAGCGTGAAGTTACTGTTTCCTAATCCTGAAGTTGATTATTTTTCTGTAACAGCACATCCTGAAGTGTTTTATTCCTCTTATACCACAGCGATTTACCACTGAGTGCAGTTTTTAATGTATTAATGAACAAGTCATGCTTTTTATCCATTTATAGTTACATTTAATGATGTGGAACATCTGGGAGACAAGTTAGTTCCTCTTACCACTTATGTTACAGCAGCTATAAACAGTCATTACCAGACTCAGCAGCCTCCTCTGTCCTGGTGGAAAACTTACTGTTACAAAGCTCTGGCACTGGAGACTCCTTCCATTCATATTCATAAATGTAAACTTCACCCTATTAACTATTATGTTTTTTTTGTTGTTGTTGTTTTTTAAATAGCAACACATTTTCTTATCCATTTATTATTAGTCTTAGATTATGTACATCCTCCATACAAGTCCCTGTCAATGAGCTGTTACTATATAAATGATAATCTATTAGAGTGAGAGCATTAAGATGAAGCAGTGATTTGCCATGCAGTCAGAAAGACGATCAGAAATGTGTTGTTACAGAAAATTAATCAACACCTTCTGACCAATCAGGATCAAGAACGTATGGCCTATATTTCCATTTTCACTTAACAATGGGAGATGCAGAACACAACTCCTTATACTTGATAACAATAAAGCCATTCTATTCTATTCTATTCTATAGAGAAATTGTTCCCTAAAAAACAGTGGAAACCCAAAGAGAAAATAATCTGCAATAACTGCAACACAGGCAGAATCAGAATCAGTTTATTCTGCCAAGCACATTTGCGTGTACAAGGAATTTGTGTTGGTAAAAGGTGCAGACGTATAGGGACAAAATACAGCATTCAACAATATATACACAAGAGCACCACACACACACACACACACACACACACAGACAATCAGTATTTCCTGGAAACAGGCAGCACCACATATACAGTAGAATCCCATAGATTGATAGATTGGATCATCACTTAAACTGTACTGGATCCCGAGTTATTATTAGAAAGATGTTCAGACATGTTATGAATCACACACACACACAACAACAACAAAAGTGTAACTGTGACAAAAGTGTAACTGTGAGTTGATATTTTTTGTGCATGTTTCCTTACTCTGGTTAGGTATAAGTCCTTTAGAAAGAAACTAAACAGCATTTTTTTTGTCCTGTACTAAATACAAAAATAAAATAAAAAATCATTACACTTCAGAGGCATGTGCCATCACGTGAAGACCAAAATACAATGAACTGAGCATGTATTGTCAACATGTTGAGGAGAAATACCAGAGTTGGTCGGATTATCAGTAAAATATGTATATAATTGTTTACTCTGACATAAAAGAATCAAGAAATATCCTTAACTAAACCCATGTCAGTATTTGTGTGAATGTGTAACAGAACAGTAGTGTGTACATACAGTAACTGTCACACATTGCATGTGTATAAACATATTTCAATGTGGGCAGCACAGTGGCACAGAGGGTAGAGTTGTAGACTCATAGGATCCAGGATTGCCGGTTTGATCCAGAACTCAGGATCTCAGGTTACTGTCTGTCTGGGTTTACTCCAGGTTCTCTAGTTCTTTTCAGAAAACATGCCAGTAGGGGAACTGGCTCCATGAAATTGCCCCTGTGTGTACATGGTGCCCTGATGGACTGGTGTACATTCCAGGATGTATTCCCTCCTTGTACACAGTATTCCCGGGAAAGGCTCTGGATCCATTGCAAGTCTGACCGGGATAATGTGGTTACTGAAGATGAACGAATGAATATTTCTTTCTTCACAAATACCATTGTTACGTTCTGTTATACTGAATGATTTGACAACGCTTGTTAACTACAATTCAGGACAGTAAATCTGTTCTATTCTATTCAAATAGAATTAAATTTGCCATGATCCGTAATCCCTATTCATTTACACAGCACTGCTCATGGTATTATAGCAGTAGCTATAATGAACAATAGATGGCGCTAAAATTACAGAATTTCCCAGAATCCCACAACATCTCGCCTCAAACATTGATACTGAAGCTTGATTTAATTTCCAGAGTTGTTTCCATTTTAAAGAGCAGGTCATTATGTGTTTTAGGTAATTAGATAATTCAGACAGTTTGCTTTTCAGAAGCTCTTCTGATATATTGCAGAAAGAGTCTCCTCATTATTACATCATAATACTCATTCTTTCTCTGTTGCTCTTACGTTCTCTCTCTCTCTCCCTCTCTCTCTCTCCATCCTGCTCTTTATACATATGGAAAGCATTCTTCCTCTCACCCAAATGTTCAGTGAACCATAAATGATGTTTATATATATATATATATATATATATATATATATATATATGTATATATATTGTATATATAATGTATTTCATATTTTCATTTTCCATTGCAAAGCTTTTGCATTGCCACATGACTCATGAGTGCTGAAGCCGGACAATCTGGACACAATCATCATTTTTACACAACCCTGCTATTAGTCCATAATAGCTTTTCACTGTGTTCCATAGACAATTATAGGAAATAACATTCTTTGGCCGTACACAAGAGTACACAAGAGTGATTCCAGATAAGAAACTCTTCAGCATTTTAGTTTCCATCTTTACATACCCTAAAATTGGCCAGTTACAGTTCTGAAGGAGTTGCATTAGTCATTTAATTTTTCTTGGCTATTTAATGGACTCTGTCCCTCTCTGCAGATGCTTAGTATAAATCACACACTGTTTATTGGCCCCTGTTGTTTTTTTTTTTTAACTGGAGAAAAATAAAAAGGAAGAAGACAAATCTGGCAGAAAATAGAAGATATCAATACCAATTTTAATTTGAAAAAATGAAAAAAGTGATGTATTGCCAGCACCTGTAATAAATTGTGTATAACAATACATGTGGTTCACATTATTTCAAGGTAAGTGTAACAATGTGTAGCACCATTTTTCTGGGGAGCTTAACTATATGGCCAAAAGTATGTGCACATCTGACATCACACCCGTATGTGCTTGTTGAACATTACATTCCAGATTTATTCCTCCTTTGCTGTTATAATAAACTTCACTCTTCTGGGAAGGATTTCCACTAGATGTTGGAGCGTGGCTGTGGGAATTTGTGATCATTCAGCTACAAGAGCATTAGTGAGATCAGGCACTGATGTTGGGTGAGGAGGTCTGGGGTGCAGTCAGTGTTCCAGTTCATCCCAAAGCTGTTCAGTGGGGTTGAGGTCAGGGCTCTGTGCAGAACACTCGAGTTCTTCCACTCCAACCTTCACACACCATGTCTTCATGGAGCTCGCTTTGTGCACAGGGGCATCGTCATGCTGGAACAGGTTTGGGCCTCTTAGTTCCAGTGAAGGGAAATTGTAATTCTACAGCATACAAAAGACATTCTATATAATTTTGTGCTTCCAACTTCATGGCAACAGTTTGGGGAAGAACCACATATGGGTGTGATGGTCAGGTGTCCACATACTTTTGGCCATATAGTGTATATTTCATTATATCTGACTTGTCCTGACCAGTGTAGTGCAGTCAGTAACTGGTCAACTATAAAGTACAAGGAATTTGTGCTGGTACAAGGTGCAGACGTATAGGGACAAAATACAGCGTTCAACAATATATAAAACAAGGCACCACACACACACACACGACAACAACAAAAACAACAACAACAACTACAAAAGTGTAACTGTGACAAAAGTGTGACAATGTAGGTTTACCTAACAAAGAAGTTTCTAAACATTCAGGGGCCCCCACACTCACACACACACACACACACACACACAAATAATATTTTGCAAGAATTGATATGTCATAATCCTGGATGTGTGAAAAATAGTTTATTGAGCAATTAAAAAAACAGCTGAACAAAAACTATATACACAATATACACAAGTTCAATTTGGCTTTAAAATGTATCTGCACTCTGTTGCAGATGATGAAATAATAAACTAATAAACTAATAAACTGTTAACTCAGTGTATATATATATATATATATATATATATATATATATATATATATATTTTCTGTATTAATTCACATATTGGCAATAGCAGCATTAAGGGGTGTTTGCACACCATTTGAACTCATATTATTTCCTTCACATCATTACTGATGAACGCATCTGGCAACTACAGCTTATCTCAAATAAAATGACATCAAGCACTAAACATGAATTTCTCATTTAAATTGATTTGACCTCCACACAATACGTCTTCAATTATCTAATGCCTCTCCATCATTAATCACTGGTCATCTCCTGTTGTGCTTTTGTTTTTTAATTAGTTAAATGTCCGCGATGAGAAACACACAAATAGCCCTTTTGGCGACTTAGTGGAGAGCGCACATCTGGAAACGTTATTGATGGACAAACCATGGATTTTCAAAAATGTTGGCCTGAATTATTAGAGAGGATAAATAAGACAAGAGTATTCTGTATTCTGTCAGTTCTATAGTGTTCTATAGTAAATGTTGATGTACATCGAGTGTGTGCTGGATCATGTGCTAGATTTTAGATTTTTGACTAGCTGTTGTCACAAAATCAGTCAAGGTAAAGTTTTATCTTTATAAACAATAACCTCTCAGGGATCTGTTCTGTTTAACATACTTATTTTGACTTCTGATTCTGGAAAAACTGCATAATGGAGTGAAAATTTAATGTTGTTTTCATTAGAGTGTAGATTAACAAATTTGTCTCAGTAAAAGTTAGTAAGATTTACTTATTCAGTTTGTGGTAGCTCAGAGGTTACGGTTCTGTCCTAGTGACTGAAAGGTTGTGAGGTCAGATCACAGGGTTTTCCTTAACCTGAACCGTCTCAGCTCTATTCTTGGATTGCAGTTTTCCTTTCACCAGATAAAAACGTCAAGCAAATTTAAGATCCCACACAAGCGAGTAAGACCAACCTAATCTCCTGCTAAGTTCCTAAGTTCTGCAGGAATTCTACGAATGTAAGCACAAGCCCTAACCCTCGCTATTTATAACTTTTCATACAAGTTGGATGTTGCATGATCATTTACAAACTGCGTTAAGGCAGACTGCAGGCTGTGGATCATTTGAATAAATGGTGCTTTAACAGGCTGGCTGCTTTAACAGACCATAAACCACAGCACACTGCTTTATCTGCATTTATTTAAGTCTTTCTCTGACAGGGGCGGCCCAGTCTCCAGCAGCGGCAGATGGTATTGAAGAAGCGGCAGTGGCAGGAGGCACAAGGGTCACAGCAGCGCGAGTGTGTGTCAGGAGCACAGTTCTCTTTTAGTCTGGAACAGCGAGGGGCTTTCAACACAGGATCATCAAGCGGTTTCTAAATGAAATACACACACAGAGACTTATTACAGCCTCACCGCAGTGATAATATGATGAAAACAAGATGTCTCCTCACTTCAGAGAAACTTCCACAAGGTGAAAGAAACCAGGGCTAACACTGGGCCTCATTTATCAAGCTGGGTACTAATGAAATGATTCATTAATCACTCGCAGAAGCATTTTTTTTTACATGTGGTGTTCGTGAAAATCCAGGTGGTTTGGAAAAAGAGAGATCCTGAGACTTACTAATGCAGTTTTATGTCTCTACTTTACCAGATGTTCATGCATTATTGATTTAATTATACTGATATTCGCAGTAGAACAAGGTCTAATTAACATCATTCAAGTTTCGAATCATCACTGTCCATAAAAGCACTACTAAGTGAACAACATTTTGAATACTTCATGTCACTTTTTAATGAGATACAGAAATAGTGGCATATGTGTTACGCAATGTTAGAGTTATGTGCAATGTATGTACTCGTTAATGTTACTTGCCGCAACACTACACAATAGTTTACAGTCCATTGTTGCAATAGCTTTCCCGCACAACACTGTTCTGTTGTCCTTGTGTATCTATTGTCATGTGTGCTCATTGTTCTGTGTATTTATTGTCCTGTACTTGTCTCACACTGTTGTGTATTTGTACTTTATGTAGTCTTGTGTACTGTACTACTGTATTGCTATGTGTTGTACCATGGTCCTGGAGAAAAGACATTTTGTTCCAGTGTATACAAGCTATATAGAGGAATGACAATAAAAACCTACTTGACTTAAATAAATCTAAAGATATACAGTACAGTAAAAGGGATTATATCAGTTTATTTTGGTTCGTTCTGAACAGAAATGATATTTGTATGTTCCTGCTCTGGCGTTCCATGCCCCCTCTTTCCCTAAAAACTGGTTATAACAAAATAAAAAAAACATTTTTTACATACGATGGTCTACTCTGCTTATAGGAAGCTTAGAGTATAAATAAAACCACACAATGCATTTAACCAGAAACATGCATTTATTTTTAACATTTTCAGAGCATCTTGACTTTGCAGTGTGATTTGTTGCTTGCAGTATTGTAAGAAAAATACATTCTACATGGATTTTCCTGCCATTGAACCATTTTTGAAAACCCGCCTACAGTATAGCGGCAATATAACGTCATATCTTCATGTAGCTAAGCATGCAGGAAGTGACAAATTCTGGACAGGAGTTTAGGTCTTTTGGGAAAATGTTTAGGATTAGACTATACTTTCTTGAAATCACAGTGGAACGAAACACAAAAAATAAAAGATTAACCAGTGAAGCACGTTCTAAAATAATGTTTTCATTTCAGGAACAAGCTACAGCGATTTTGTTCACGTTTTTGCTTAACTTTTTTGTATTTTGTTTGTTTTCGTTTTTGTTCCCTGTAACAAAATCCCTTTTTCTAATTTCTAATCCCTGATTTTCAGAAGGTAAATCCACACTTTTTAAAGTCCTCTTGTTTACATCATTGGTTTTATATAATTCATTTATTTTTTAATGCATTAAACATGTTTATATCACAGCACTGTTGAATCTTTGATTCTGATTGGTCAGAAGGTGTTGATTAATTTTCTATAACAGCAGCTCTGACAGTAGTTCTGGCTGTAGTTCAAATCACAGATTTATATTAAGTTGCTTGTTCTAGTAAGTTATTGTTCCTGTAGTAACAACTTACACAGGAACTTGTACAGTGGATACTCAACATGACCGGCTTAAACATGCGTATAATTGTTGATATGGTGATGTTTTCTTCGAGGAGATGTTTATTTAACATGGCAGGAAGGAGTCTCCAGTGTCAGCCCTTTGTAACAGGCAGAGGTAAAGCTGTAACTTTAAGCTTTCCGACACGGGAAAGTCTATAAACAAAGGGCTTTGCAATTGATTATAACAACTATAATATATAACAACAGAAAGTAATATTTGCAATAATAATATTGTAGAATATTTGCAGATATTCTATAACATTAAAACAAAAACTAAAAATGGATAAAATGTATGATATGTTGTTCTTTAATAACTATATTAAAACACTGATAGATGTAGACAAATTGCTGTAATATTAGAAGAATAAACATAGAATGTGCTTCAGGGTGGTAACTCTGGCATCACACCACCACATCATGTTTAATTTCTTGCATCATGCAACATAATCCCAGACCTTTTAGAAAACTGTTAAAGGAATGCATGAAGTGTTTTAACTCCAGTGTGTGTCTGCATTTAGAGCTATCTCTGTTTTGGGGGCTAAATATCTTGTGTACATTCCTTCCTATTTGCGTCCCCCCTCACTACTTACTCTTCTTCTTCCTTTCTAGTGTGGAGTGTATCTGATGTGGAGTGTATCTGATGGTAGTATCTAAATAATAGTAGTGTATAATTTTTGGTAAATATTTTTGGTTTAAAATATTAATATGATATAAAATTCATCAGTTACTTTCCTTGATATTGACAGAAAGCTCTAGTACAGCTTCAGTAAAGTCAGTAATTAGGTGAACACAAGTGCTGTAAGAGTTAATACAATATATGTTATGTCAGACCTGTACGTAGTATACAGCATTATTTATTGATATATTTATTTTGCACAATAAAGATGTAGCAATAAAAAATTGGTCAGTCAACAAGCCTGTGCGTGCATAATAATTGCACGAACACATACAGAATGTGTTTTTTTACTCCTTCCTAAGAATAATCTGCCTGTCTCTTTTCTGGATGGTGGATTTCATCTCCTCTCGACAGTTCAGATGCTTTCATGATGAGATAGTGAACATAATATGAAGTTAATAAAAGGCTATGATATGAAAAGGCCTACCATTGCTTGTGATCTTTGATACTCTGCGAGTCCCCTTCGGGCAAACAGCGTTTGAGGTTTTTCAGCGTTCCAGAGATCTGTTGGGAAAAAGATAGCAACACTGAGAACAACAGAAAGACTGCATCTGTGAAGAGACAGCAATTCATGTAAAGGTTTGAAAATTATTCTCAGCTGAATCCTATATTTAAGAAAAAATGAAGATAGTGGACAGATTTGTTTGTATGAGAGAGAAGGCCAATAGGATCAGCGGGCAGTTGCTCATTTTTGTACATTTAATAAGTATCTTTAATTTGAAAGATTAAAAGGTACACTACATGCACCTTTCTAGGGAAAAGATACACACTAAAGGTACAAAAGTTACAGTGACGAGGAAAAGTACAGTTTAGTACCTTTAGTATGTGTCTTTTACGTAGAAGGATTCATATAGTGTACCTTTAAAAATCATATATTGTGCATAAATGGACCATAATTCATTAGAGTAGAATAAAGTTTAAAAGGTACACTACATGCATCTTTCCAGGTAAAAGATACACACTAAAGGTACTAAACTGGTACTTATCCTTATTGCTGTACAGGAAAAGTACAGTTTACTGATGTGATGGTTGAATAATAATCTTAAAAAACAACAACAACAACAAAAATAAAAAAATTAAAAAGTATACTCCAAAACCTCACAGAATAAGAGACATTAAAAAAAAACCCTTGCTCAATGATTGTAATATTTAAGGCAAAGCAAGTGGATTTATATATATCAGATTTCATACATCAAGGTAAACAAAAGATAACGAAAGGCAAACTTAAAGAACATAAGAAGGAAATAAAAGACATAAAAAGACAGAAATAATTAAAAAGAAATGCAAAAGTGATTCAGTGCATGTCTTTTAAAAAGAATAAGAAAGCAGTGAGCTATAAACAGGGTATAGTCTGCAACCATGTGGTTAAAATAATAACAGTAATAATAGGCTAATAATAATAATAATAATAATAATAATAATAATAATAACATCATCAACAACAACAACAACAATAATAATAGGCTAAGAAGAAGAAGAAGAAGAAGAAGAAGAGGAAGAAGAAGAAGAAGAAGAAGAAGTAGAACAAGAACAACAATAATAATAATAATAATAATAATAATAATAATAACAATAAGAAGAAGAAGAAGAAGAAGTAGAACAAGAACAACAACAACAACAACAATAATAATAATAAGAAGAAGAAGAAGAAGAAGAAGAAGAAGGAGAAGAAGAAAGTCTGTATCAGGAAATGTTGAAGTGAGGTTATTTAAACTACATGACTGTACTCCTGGGTTTTGCCCTGCAGAGCAGGCTAAGATCTCCATGAAAGTGCTCTTTTGCTCTTTTTGTACCTGTTTGATGGAAGATGCGGTGGGTTGGTGATGCTCGGTGCTCTTCCTCGGCCATGAGCCGGACAAACACAACACACAACACAACGAGTTTCATCTCTGTTCCCAGCGCAGTGAAGCCTCCTGACCCGATCACAGCCACAGTGAAAATAAGAATGAGAGTGAGCAGTGTGGTGCTGCGCCTGCTGGTGTGTGAGAGCGCACGGAGTGGTCCTGCCCCTGCGCATCGCCTTTTACTCTCTTTATACAAGCTTCACAGTCATCCCACTGCTGTGAGAAGTGATCTGAAACATCTGGCCAGGAGTCAAGCAGATCTCTGGACACACAGGAGCGAGTAAACATGCATCAAAAGCAAGGGCGCCATAAGTATTAGGCTACACTATACGAGCTTTTCAGAAAGAGAGATGTTATTTGGGTGCTTCAGGAGAATAACAAGACTTTCAGAATAGGACAGTAATAAATACAGGTTATGTCACACACTGTACCCATACACCCACCCACCCACACACACCCACACACACACCCACACACATACATATATATATATATATATATATATATATATATATATATATATATATATATATAGAGAGAGAGAGAGAGAGAGAGAGAGAGAGAGAGATGTGTGTTTGCTTAAACTAGACTGTAATTCAAGGCTGTAATTAATAATCAGTCATGTCAGCTGCGTGGTTCTAAACCACTGACATCACTCAAAGTAACCATGGTAACTAATATATAAAGTGTAATTGACATTAGCGTGTTTATGCATGTTTTAAATATTTATAAATCATCATCATCATCATCATTTAATGTAGTGATACAGTTTATGTTAATGACATTGCGGAAGTGAATCTCTACTTTTACGTGTAGCTTTAGATGACTGAATGTCTAATAATAAAAATTGTTATCCTCCAATTCAGGGGCGGACACAGGCTGTCTGAGGGGCAGGGGCAAAAAAATAAAAAGAGCACCTGGAGGGAATTAACTCTTTTTTTTTTTTTTATTTGAAGGGTAGGCATTAGGGCACTTCATCATGTTTTCTCCACTGTAAGGGCACCCTAGAGGGCACTTTATCCCCCAGAATAGTACACCACCACACATTAATCATCACTGTATTTACTGACTTGTTTTGATTAGTATATGGCGCATATATTGAGTGTAGTGTTTTGATGTGCTAAAATCAACTACAAAATTATCACCCTTCATGAGAACAAGCAAATATGATTGCATAACACACATTGTACACAATTATTTAAATGATCCTAAACATAAAAAGTTGGAGACATCACTTACCCTGTCATCTAACCAAAATCATTTTCATAATAATTTTTTTTCTTTCACTCAAAGCCATCTTTGGAAACAATTTTGGCTCTCTAGAGAATACAGTCTTCTGTCATGACGGGAAAAACAGAGCACTTACGACAAATAAGAGAGATTGTTGTTGACCAGTGGATGTCTGATAAAATGCCTAAAATACTATTAAAACCAATCAGGGCTATAATAAAAACATTTCAAGTGTCTGGAAGCGTTTATTCAAATATTACACTTTTAAAATTTCCGTTTAGTTGATTCCAAATCTACTATTAAACCCCATTTTTGTAACAATAAACTGTTTCAAAGTGTTGCAGAAAAGAAGCTCTTCCTGAGAGCAACCCACAAATTACAGCAATTATATTTAGCCAAGCATCATTGGAACAGCAGTTGGAATGATATATTATGGTCAGATGCAAGCATTGTTTTTTGGCTATGCAAACCACTGGCATGTTTGTCTAAAGAAGTGGACTGTGAAGATTGATTAATTCCCTGAGTTATATTTCATTTTAGTTCAAAACCAGTTTGCAAAACAAAACGGTTGTAAAAACATGATATGCATGTTTTGAAAAGCGAGTGTCAGTCTCTGGATTTGAATCCCATTGGAAATCTGTGGTCTGAATTAAAGAATATGAATACATTATTCAGAATGAACAGATAATGTGTTCTAACTGAATATGAATACAGAAACAAGTAGGAGACACACTATTCATGTTTTTAAGAAATCTTGACAGAAAGCGTCACAAAAAAGTCACATGATTAGACATAGTGGTATGATCCATGTACACCAAAAGTATGTGACCAAAGGTATGTGGACACCTGACCATTACACCCATATGTGCTTGTTGAACTTCCCATTCCAGATTTATTCCTCCTTTGCTGTTATAATAAGCTCCACGCTTCTGGGAAGACTTTCCTCTAGATTTTGGAGCGTGGCTGTGGGGATTTGTGATCATTTAGCCACAAGAGCATTAGTGAGGTCAGGCACTGATGTTGGGTGAGGAGGTCTGGGGTGCAGTCAGTGTTCCAGTTCATCCCAAAGGTGTTCAGCGAGGTTGAGATCAGGGCTCTGTGCAGGAAACACAAGTTCTTCGACTTCAACCTTGTCCTCATGGAGCTCACTTTGTGCACGGGGCACTGACCTCGAGGTACTGTCTGTGTTCTCCTCATGTCTGTGTGGGCTTCATCCAGGTTCTTCAGTTTCCCCATTCCATTTAAAAACATGCCAGAAGATGTGCTAATTTAAATTGCTCCCTTGGTTTAAGTGTGTGTGTGTATGATGACCTAAGATGGTCTGATGTCCTGTCCAGAGCATATTCTTTTGCCAGATGTGTTTCTGGTTGCTTTGGCTCCATCACGACCCTAAAAGTGAACTAATCATGAACTTTTATTCATTTTCATGAATGGTGCCAATACTTTTGTAGTTGACCCTATGGTAGTTACCGTTGGCTACCGTTTATCACACAATTTGAAGGTGAATGGTGTGCGCAGAACATTTCAGGGCTCTCCAGAAAGACATCTGAGGAACTGACGTGTTCTAGACTTAACCTTTTTCTGAAAGTGTATGGTGATATATGGTTTGGAATGTGACTTTACTTTTTATTGGTGCCAGATGGATGTAAAGCAATTTCTCCTACTATGTTTTGGTTAAGGAATGTTTTTCCTGAATTATGTTCACTGAATTTTGCTCCGCCACATTACATGAGCTATTAGTCTTTCATTTTTTATTATGAGCCTGTGAAACATGGCTGTAAACGCTGCGGGTGTGCTGGTCCATGTGCTCTGGGAAAACAGAAGAGTTTAAAATCTTCAATCCCAGAGCAGAAAGGCTATAAATTGAAAAGGTTTCCTGTTGATCCGTCTACTTATCCGTGGCGTTTAAAAGAGGCTTTGTATGTCGACTGTTATGTTCAGCTCAGTGAGGCTATGTTTTCTTTTCCCAGAGAAGACACATTAGTGTGTATTTTTTTGTTCTGACACAGACTCCCTCTTTCAGAACTCCCTTGTGTATTTTTAAAAGTTATGCAATGATCAGTGATAATCTCTATGTACTACACATAATGTATGTCTCTAACAGTATTTGTCCCAAGTGAAGGGAAATAAGTCTTCTGACACTTTTGTTACTTTAATACACTTCCAGTGCATATATCCACTTCAATTTCACACATGTAATGTCTTTTGAACTTAATTTAACTTAGTTTAAAAAACTAAACTGATAAGGAAAATGTATTCTGACACTGCAAATTAATAACATTAGTGCATTTGTTGTAAAACCATTTTTGGCAATTACAGCATCAAGAAGTCTATGGTATTTAGCTTTTTACAACAATGCGGTTCAACTTTGGCCCATTCCTCTTGCCAAATCATCTCCAATTTCCCAAGGTTATGAGGCTCCTCTGATGGATTTCAAAACCCTCCAGAAATCCATAAATCCTCCGTGCTTCACTGTGGGCATGGTATTCATTGGATCATATGTACAACCCTTCTTTCTCCAAATATGAAGAGCTGAATTATTGCCAAAGAGTCTATCTTTTATTTCAGTATTATTCCAAAAGATTTCTGATTTGTCGAACTGCTTTATACGCACATCTCTGGAGTTTCGTGTGAGATGTAAGAACAGAGATGATTGCAGTGCAGTTTATGGCTCTCGGTGTAACTATTATTCCTGCTGCTTTCAGGTCATCCCGAAACTCTTTTCAAGTGACTGCTGGCTTCTCTCTTACCTTTCTTATCATTAATCTGAGAGCATGTTGTGAAATCTAGAGTGATGCACCCGTCCGTGGATGATTAGTTGTACTTTCCACTTGCATATTATTGAACCTAATAGAGACGTTGAATGTCTTTGCTACAGCTTTGTAGCTTTTTCCATTCAGGTGTTGTTTAATAATGTTGTCCATGAGAACTTTAGGAAGCTCTTTCACCTTCACCATGATTGCATGAAATCTTCACAGCAAATGCCAACAAATCTTTTATAATGACATCATATTTACAAGTACAAAGTCAAAGGACATTATGTGTGCAAACTTGAAGTAGATATATGCACTGGAAGTATATTAAATAAAGTGTCTGAATACTTATTTCCCTCACTGTCTATATGCACGTTACTTCAATAACTATGAAAATGTGGTTCAAGAAAGAAGAAAACCAACATGTTACATAAAAAATAATAATATAAAGCTGATATACCTTCATAACTGAATGAGGTGGAAATAAACCTTGGATGGGACACCAATCCAACACAGAGCATTAAGGAGTTATGCATTGACCAAAAAAGTAATTCAGCTGATTTTTTTCTTTTTTAAGGTATTAATTAGTCTGACATTATGACATTCCCCTGCTGTAAACCTAGTAAACCTGACACTATTATCTATCTACATCTCATCTATTTAAGATGAAGCTGTAAGTCCTGAAGTCTGATTGCAAATTTCTAAATAAAGTCCTAGGTTTAAACGCTTGTTCCTTTTACAGAAAATTATTAATAGGCATAAATATTGTATCATGCCACTCTTGCTTCACTGGTGTTTAGAGGAAAAATAAAAAAAAGGACTAAAATGCAATTTTCCCCAGAATAATGCTCCGCATTTTGTATCGTTCTTGTAAAGTCTTGGCATGTGGGAGGGTATCCAAAGAGAAGTTACAATCCAGTCCAATTTACCATCGGCGTGCTGCAGACTTTCAGCTCATATGCTTCCTATTTAAGAAAATCTAAAGCAAAAAGCACAGTCTCATCACTTTGAATTTTTCCTCTAACTTCAGGCATGAATTGCATTACTCTCCTTGACACAGTTCCTGTCTGTACGAATAAAAAATGTCCTTCACTGGTGTTTTCATGGGTCGTGATTTATTTTGTTCTTCTGTTATCGAAGTAGGAAAGGCTGTCTTTTTTTGGTTCCTCTTTTATGTTTTACTCCAAACAGGTGGTATCACCATGGCAAACTAATTCTGAATGTTTCGAAAAGAAATCAGGCATAACTCTCTGGTTTTACTGCCTTTTTTTTCTGAGACGGATCCTAGAAATATAGCACACAGCTGTTTCTGTTTGGCATACCTACTTAATATGGAGCTTCTCTCACTTTATGTTTGCTGTTATATTAAGTAAGTTCAAAAGGCAAAGCTCCTAAAACAATGCTGTAATGTTGTAAACTACTGAACAAATAATATAGTGATTAACACTGAAACCTATTGAACTTACCCAACTAAAAAATCCAACTTAAAAAAAAAAACCTTATCGCATACTGAATAAATTCATTAGTACAGTTTCACAAAACTCTTGAATAGTTCGTACTATTAGATTGCAGATTTCTCTCTATGGACATTCACTGGAAACCTCGCAGGAAATATCAGCAGCACTGCGTTTTGCTGAAGATGTGGTATATTTGCAACACCATCGGAGAGTGTTAGGTTCACATCTGCACCTTCTTTGCTGACTAGGTTGACACTAAGATGTTTATAGGATGCAGAAAAAAGCATTTTGGTGTAGTCAGTACTGGGAGAATTAGTGATTCAGTGTTGGATGTTGATTTGACGCTGGGGAAATGTCTTTAACAAAAGGGTGACCTGTCAATCAACAATCAACAACTGAGATTAAACAAGTCAGGCAATGAAACATCCTGCTTCAAAACAATACCAAGATAAAATCAGAACCTAACCATACGCTCTGGTGTTATCTCAGAGCTTACCGGGAATGACATTTGAGTATTTCTATTTGGAGTCCAATCCTGAATTATTGACAAGCATCATCAGGGCTGGTTGGTATAAATGGACTAGAAGGGCTAAGACGTTCCTCTCTTAAAAAGAAAAAAATACCTCAAAAATAAGAGTCAATTGTTGTAAATAAAAATACTTCAGAAATGCTATGTAATCTCTGACTAGAGAAAACCAAAGAAAATGCCCCATCAACTTGAGAAGGGCTAATCAGTGGAAATCAGTCAATGAAGATTTAAAATGTGTCTACATAAAGTAAATTCAAAATTATCCAAAACTCTATAAATCTAATAATAAAGGTCTTAAGATTCGATAAACATGAGAGAAATGTCGTATATACAGTTTATGGAGTTTAATCTAAATTCCCAACACAGGATCAATACTGTAAAAATGTCATTCAAATTACTTAAAGGGGAAACCAGGCTCAGAAGAGGCAGGAACTGATTTGTTGGTATTCTTCTCTCTGAAAAAATCAGAGCCTAATTTACAAATACCTGTCATATTTTTATAATTTGTAATTCATTTAAAAATTCGGTCAAGAATTCAGGTGAGTCGTGTTGATGCAGTGGGTAGTGTTGCCACCTCACTGCTCCAGGATTCCCTTGTTTCTGTGCATGTTCTTCTCATGTCCTTGTGGGTTTCCTCCATGTTCTCCAGTTTCCTTCCATATCCCAAAAACAGGCATCTAGACAAATTGTCTAGGTTAAATTGCCCCTAGTCGTGAATGATTTGCATCCCATCCAGGGTGTGTTCCCACCTCATGCATAACGTTCCCAGGATAAACTCCAGATCCAGGAGAAAATGGTTACTGAAGATGAATTAATGAAAAAAATAAATAAATAAAAATCAAGAATTCATGAAAATGTTATACAAAAATACATATTTCTCATAAAAGTTTACTTCTATTATATTACTATATAAGAGAAGTCTAAGTGCCCTTAAACTTCTATTATATAGTGAGTTTTCAGACTTTCTTTTTTTAAGAGTTTTTTTCTTTCTTTTTTTTTTTTTTAAAACAGGCTTTCTTATTTTCTCAGTACAGAAAAACTGCAAATATGCTACAAATGTCGTAGATTGAGATTCAGGTGAAAAAAAATGCTCGAGTATCCCTTTAAAATATGGGGAAAAAAGAGCCTGGAAAACGTTGTGTATACAGCTGAAATGAATATAAACCTCTTAATGCAGAGTTCCTCAATCTTGGCCTTGGAATACCAATGTCCTGCGCAATTCGATGTTTTCCTCGGCTCCCGTTACTCCAGGACCAGGACCAGGACCGAGAAACGCTGCCTTAAGGGATAAGAAAGATCATTCAGAGAACATTATCTTATCTGCAAAGCATGATGAAAATAAAATCATGTCTATGAAGCCCATACATGGCCATGGCTGTCTACCTCTGTCATATTTCACTGAACGATGAAAGCAGTTCGGTGGCTTCAGAAACGTTCTTCTCTAAGCTGTTAACGAGAAAATGCTGTTCTGTGCTGCAGGACAAATGTTCAGTGTAAATAGAAAGGGTTATCAGTACATCAATTACAGAAATAAATTGCTTTTTTTTTGTGCAATATTTGCAGTATGTTGTTCGTCAATGTAAACTTGCTTCTTAAGCACTCTTAGAATTATTATTAGTTGAATAATCCCCTAGAGATATTAGCATCCCTTAGGCTCTTCCTGTAATGTCTAATAAGTTTGGTTTGCTTTGTGCTGCCCTCTTTAAAATCCAGAGCCTGAGATGACCTTTGCAAAACACTGCCCATTTGTGCGTTTATGGTGTGTGTGGATTTTAGGGAGTCCTCATTTCTACAGCCAAGTTTTAACCTTCTGGCAGAGGCAGCCAGGTTTTGCTGCCTAAAATATCCTGGTACTTAGCAGAACGCCATCAAACTTCACATAAGCCCTTAAACCAAAAGCCACAAAAAGGCCCCAAAGCATCATTAATCCCACCACGCTATAGTTCACAACAGGGAGGCATAGGGAGGCTTTTCTTTCTATGCAGCCCACATTTTATTGCCTAACATACCAGTGGTGTTAATGGCTGAAAAGTTTGAATTTGTTGTCATCTGACCACCACACACAACTCCAACTTTATTTCCAACAGCGCTTTAAGTTCAGGTTCTGCAGTTTGAAAGGGATGCAGCGAAGACTTCTGGTGTTTGCTCATGTATCCTCACAATTTAAACAAAACAAAACAAATTGTTTTTTATTATTATGGCTCTGATTCTGTTTTCTAGTATTTTAAACAGTCTATGTAATTTTAAATGACCTCTGCAGGTATTTTGTGTTGTTTCCTTATTACGGTGATGCAGAATACAGAAATCTGTGTCTTCTATTTGATCAACGGCAACAACAGTTTCTGGAACTAATTTCTTGAAGGCTGAAGATTTGTGAATAATTTTGCCACAGTTTTTAAAACAAAGCACCATGATTTAAAAGTCTATATATGAGAGATTTTTTTTGTGTTACTATTTACCAACACTTCTATACTAAAATAAGTGTTGGAGCACAGCCGGTTCTGAACTATCTGGAAATAATAGTCCACATGTTGCCATAAATAAAAGGCATCAGTTTCATACCAGCCTTTTCATCTTCAGTCAAACCTGCTGGAATACACAGAAATAAATATTTGTTTTTACTCTCCAAGTACTTTTAGAGGTTACTCGCAGTGCACCCCATATGGCTGCAGTATTTCTCCTTACGTTATCTGAGTCCCATAACTAGAAAAATCTGGTATTGTCTATAAAACATTTTTAAACAACTGATAAAGGTGTAGAATGAAAACAAACTAGATTTACTGATACATATTTTACTAACAGTACATTATGAGGCCAATCTAGGAACAAAATATTCAAATTATTTTTTTGAAACTTGCAGTTTCTGTTACTAGAGTCACAGAGTAAAATTGGGAAAATATCTATCATCAGGTAGCCATTTTCATCTTGTGTCCATTCTTGAGGAAACAGAAATAATAAAGTGGGACTTATTTCTTAGGTCCAGACCAATCAATCAGTCAAACTGAACTGTGACATTAAGCATGGAGATTAATAATAATAAGAATAATTTGCACCCAATAGTAAGCAGATTTAAAAAAAAAAACTGTTGTTATTTAACAGCCAACAGCGTATAGCTCTGATGATGCTTTCTATAAGGAGAAGTTTAACATTTATAAGATTTCAAACAGTATCAGCACTTTAAGGTAAAGCTGTTCCTTGATGTTTTCCACCTCAGGGAAAGTCTTCAGGGTAGAGGGCTTGGTGCATTGCAGTTTCTCAGTTTCTCAAGCTGCATATTTTTCTAATTAGCCTCTTAGCTTCAAGAGAGAAGAGAAAGAGAGAGAGAGAGAGGAAAAAAAACAGAGGCTGGTGACATAATGACTGTTTATAGCTGCTATAATGTAAGTGATAACAGGAACTAACTTGTTTAGTGGACGTTCCACAACAATTAAATGTAACTACAAATGGATACGTATGATGCCATTCTTTAATTAATTAATTAATTAAATTGCAATCCTGTGGTATAAGAGGAATAAAGTGCTCCAGGATGAGTTGTTAAGGAAAATAACCAACTTCATGGTGGTAACAGTAACTCTGCTTTGCATCGGGCCACAACACAACACACTGTTATTCATTATTTTCCTATAACAGCATAGACCTGGGGTGTCTTATTCCTTTTATAACCACCATGTCACCTTAGCTGCTCCATAGACAACTGCAGACAGCTGTTTATTTTTCATCTTTCCAACGCAGCTTTATTCCATCATGTAAGCAAGCAGGCCTGATGGAAACCAGAATGTCCTCAGTGCCAGACAAGAATTCAGTCACTTCACACATTTACAGAAAGCTGTAATACGATTGTCCTTTTGTCTTTTAGAGTCTCTATTATTTTTTGGAAGCCGCACATTATTGACACAGTAGTAGTGTTGAAGGCAGTGGAGCAACAGTCAAGTAAGGAATGCTTGAAGGAATTATTATATGATTTTTTTTTTTAAAGGATAAAACGATGGGGTGTGCGGTTCTCGGAAAATAATCCACAGCGTAGTGGTGCGATGTGAAGCGGAGGGCCGTTACCACCCTGAAGTTTTTTCCCTGAAGAAGCAATTTGACAATGTTTACAATTCAGAAATTATTAAAAAATGACATGTCATGCTTTTTATCCATTTATAGTTACATTTAACATTGTGAAACATCCACGGAACAAGTTAGTCCATGTAATAACTTACACTATAGCAGCTATAAACAGTCATTCCTTCACCAGTTTCTCGTTTTTCGCTCTCTTGAAGCTAACGAGACAAAAAATGCAGAAAAAGACTTTCCTGAGGAGGAAAATTTACTGACTGTTAGAAAAAAAATCCCTGACATTGGAGACTTCTTCCATAAATGTTAGATGTCTGCTTACAGAAAATTTTATGATATCAACATTTTCATTTTTTTTTCTTAAATAACAACATTTTTTAAAAACGCCTGTTTATTGTTAGTCTTGGATTGTTAGTCCCTGTGAATGAGCTGTTACTATAGAAACGATAACGTATTACACCAAAAGCATTAATATTAATAAACTTGTGATTTGAATCACAGCCAGCACTACTTTCCGAGCAGCTGTTATAGAAAATTAATCAATACCTTCTGTCCAATCAGATTTGAGAACCCAACAGCACTGTGGTATGTGTGTTTTAACGTAGACAACATTTCATAATGATCTTACGAAACACCAATCTGGAGCGTACCTCATGTGCCGATAAATGATTAATGTCAAACCTGATTAAGATTACTAAAGTGTAGCATTGTTAAAACTTCATTTGCAACAGATGTTCCCCTGCAGTAGCAGATTAAAATTCTCTGTTGTGCTCAAACCACAGGTTCTGTGCATTACAGGCCTTTAAAGTGAAAGCCAAGGCATGTTTTCCCAAATACCTGATATCTCTGTTCCTGCTAACGTTTTCCAGACAGCATCGTGCCTCAGCATGCCAAAGATCTGTACATCACAGTATGTTGTGTACAACTTTATTTCAGTTTGCCACTTCTCTCTTCGCTACAACTGTGCTGCCTGCAGTGATGGATAATAAACTCACCTGGAGTTTTTTAAAGCCTCTGAAACAATTTCTTCCTTGGCTAAGATGCCATAATTCTTTTACTATCTTGGCGATTTGTAAATCACTTCTTGAGGAGTGACAGGTGAAATGAAGCCTCTATCCCAAATGCTTGAAATTATGTCTACTATTTTAAGAAAGGTTGAAAAGGCAAGAAGGCAAACAACATTCTAAGAACAACTCCTAATAGTGGAACCACAAGGATGTCAGTTTTAATACTAACACAAATGGTTGTGAGCAGTGAATTGGCGTACAATTGGAACTCGATTCAAATGACCGTGTAATGAAATTAAGCATTAAGTTTGCTTTATTTCAGAACGTTTAGACATATTGGTTTCATCTAGGACTCTGTTCTTCCAGGACTGGAACTAATGCTCTTTTTTATGGACTTTCGTGATTTAAATCCTACACACACTGTCCAAAACAACACTGTTCAGCTTTTTTGACTATCATTACTGCCAAGAAGGATGCCTTCCAATATAAACGCGTATTGATTAGTGAACTCAGAAAGAACAACAGGACAAAATTGCACTATAAGAATATTATCCATTTATACCACAGTGCTATTGAATTCTCAAATTGGAGAGTATGGATTAATATTTCATAATAGTACAGTATTAACAGCTCATACACATGGACTCCATGTAATCTAAGGCTAAAAAGAAGGATTTAAAAACATGCTGTTGCTTGACAAAGAAAGTTATGTACTAGTTGACATGGTGAAGGACATGTTTATGTAACGGTCAGTAAGTTTTCCGACATGGGAAAATCTTCAGGATGGAGTGGTTTCCGGGTTCTCAGTAACATGACAAGCTAAATTTTTTGTTTTATTAATGACAAGAGGGTAAAAAGACTAGTTAAGAAATGACTGGTTATTACTCCTGTAACACAAGTGATAAGAGGAACTAAGTTCCTTTGTGGATGTTCTACAACATTAAACATTTAACTGTTAAAGTGTGATGTAATAAATAAAAAAATTAATTAATTAAAAATTAAAACATTTTAATCATCAGCGAATCAGAAATCAAAAAAGAGGAATAACACATTACACACGCTGTTGTAAGAAAATAATCCACTTTAGGGTGTTAATGACTCTCTGGGACTCACACCACCCTGGCATGGATTATTTTTTATTATACCACAGCAGTTTTGAATTCTGGATTCTGATTGGTCAGAAGGTGTGGATTAATTTTCTGTAACGACATTCCAGGTAGCACACTGATGGCTAAGGTCTACGGTGAATGCAAGAAGGACAACAAATTAAGATAAGTCAGCGATAAAGACAAACTGTCGTCCATGATGGACTGTCTGGCACCATGTCCGAGCAGCTACAGAGCAGAAGACACAGAGTGGAATCACTCAATTCCTTTTACCTCAGACTTCCCCTGAGGCAGATATGGCATGTCGTTGTTGTTATATAATTAATGTTTATGTTATGTACTGCTCAGATTAGATATATGCTTGAATGATATAGATATGCTTGAAGGATTTCCTGAATATCATTAACCAATTAGCAAAAAAATGAGCCATAACATAATTAGGCTAGGCCTAATCAAATCCGTGCAAATTAGCCTAATCGTGCTGATAATATTCTAACCATTCTCAGAGATTTGGGACTGAAGGCTATTAGGTATTTTTCCAAAATATGATAGTTTATATTCTATAAATAGAACAATTAAAAACAACCCATCAGTCTATCCTATATACACTATATGGCCAAGAGTTTGTGGACACCTGACCATCCCATTCCAGATTTACTCCCCCTTTCCTGTTATAATACCCTCCACTCTTCTGGGAAGGCTTTCCACTAGATTTTGGAGTGTGGCTGTGGGGATTTGTGTTCATTCAGCTACAAGAGCGTTAGTGAGATCAGGCACTGATGTTGGGTGAGGAGGTCTGGGGTGCAGTCGGTGTTCCAGTTCATCCCAAAGGTGTTCAGTGGGGTTGAGGTCAGGGCTCTGTGCAGAACACTCAAGTTCTTCCACTCCAACCTTAACACACCATGTCTTCATGGAGCTCGCTTTGTGCCATTTTTTTTTTGCAGAGTTCCTCCATTTTCACAGGCTCACAAATAATTGGACAAACTAACAATCATAAATATAAGGATTATTTTTAATACTTGGATGCAAATCCTTCTTGACTGCCTGAAATCTGGAACCCAGGGACATCACCAAATGCTGGGATTCCTCCCTTGAGATGCTTTGCCAGGCTTTTACTGCAGCTGCCTTCAGTTGCTGCTTGTTTGTGGGTCTTTCTGCCTTCAGTTTTGTCTTCTGTAAGTGAAAAGCATACTCAGTTGGGTTGAGGTCATCGGACATTTAAGAACATTAAATTTCTTTGCCTTAAGAAGCCCTTGGATTTCTTTCACGGTATGTTTTGGGTCATTATCCATCTTTACTGTGAAGCGCCATCCTCTCAGCATTTGACTGAATCTGAGCAGAAGGTTTAGCTCTATAGGTGTCAGAATTCATCCTGCTACTTCTATTAGCAGTCACATCATCAATAAACACCAGTGAGCCCGTTCCATTGGCAGCCATACATGCCCATCCCATAACACTTCCTCCACCATGTTTGACAGGTGATGTGGTATGCTTTGGATCATGAGCCCTTCCTTTCTTTCTCCATACTCATCTCTTCCCATCATTCTGGTACAAGTTAATCTTGTTCCAGAACTGGGCAGGCTTTTTTTTTTTAAATTGTTTAAGTTTTTTTTTTTTTTAAAGTCTAATCTGGCTTTTCTGCTCTTGAGTGTTACCAGTGGTTTGCATCTTGAGGTAAACTGTCTGTATTTACATTCATGAAGGCATCTCTTGATTGTAAACTTTGACAATGGTACACCTACCTCCTCCACAGTGTTCTTGACCAAGGAAAGAATTCTGCATTCATCCACTAGTTGTCTTCTGTGGTCTTCCAGGCCTTTTGGTGTTTCTGAGCTCACCAGTGCATTCCTTTTTATGAATGTACCAAATTGTTGATATGGCCACTCCTAAAGTTTCTACAGCCTAATGATGGCCTTCACTTGCATCACCACCTCTTTGGACCACATATTGAGAATTCCCTTGAACAGCTACCAAATGCAAATTCAATGCTTGGAATCAACTCCAGACCTTTTATCTCCTTAATTTATCATGAAATAACGATGAAACAGACCACGCCTTACCATGAAACTGCTTATTAGTCAATTGTCCAATTACTTGGAGGAACTCTGTAAAAAAAAATGGCTGTAATTACTAAACAGTTAATCCAATATTGTTGTCAAACCCCTTGAATTAGAGCTGAAAGTCTACACTCCAATCACATCTTGATTGCTTCATTTCAAATCCATTGTGGTGGCGTACAGAGGCAAAATCACAAAAATTGTGTCCAAATACTTACGGACCTGACTGTATTTACTTTGAAAAACAGGGTCAACATATACTTCTTCTATTCAATAATCCATATAAACAGTGCAGATTGTGAACCACAAGACTCAAAATGTGTCAAGAAAACGTCATGTGGGAGAACAAAAGCAGAGGCATTGGTAAAATATGTCCTTGAAGGCAGTGGGACATGTGGTGAAAATTTTGACATCTGAAAGGCCTCTCCCATTTTCTCTTCCAACTAATGCCTCCAATAAGGGGGAAAAAAATGTTTCCCCTTAGAGTGCTATTCTTCACAGCCAAAAGTGTAGTGATGAACAAAATGCTTGTTAGCTTTCAGCACTGAGAACACAAATGTAAAGAAAGAAACGCCAAAATAATATCCTCCAGGGTAACTGCTATGCCCTGATTGTAGAGAACAGTTGTGTATGTGCTGGACAATCTGACCTGATTTTATGAGTGCTGTGACATAGACTTCTGAGAAGTTCTGCAGCATGTCACAAGGAGATGACTTTTCCCCGATCCAGCCATACTTCATCATCACTGCCCCAGGCAAATCAGCACAAGCTCAGCAGTGATGCTGCTGGAATGCAGGATGAAGACGATAGGTTTACCTCCGCTTCTGTAATAGCATTCTCTCCCTTTTGAGGATCGTAAAGAAGCTAATGCAACCACCGGGTGTAGCGCCTTTCTCCAGTTTGACGCAGGCAAGGCAAGGATAGTATACACTTCATTCATCGACAGCGGCATAACGTAGTTAAAAAAAAGAAAAATGGTTCGATTTTTCCAACACCAACAGGCTTTACTGTCTTCAGCCTCTCTCTCTACATGGTAGCAAGTTCACCTTGAGTGACCTTGAAAAAGTCTGTGAAAGAGGTTGATTAATGGAAGAGCATAGACGTAGCTGCCAGGTGGATGGCTGTATTTCAGGCAGCTTATCTCACAAATATGCTGTTGATCTCCAAGACTACGACATTATTTGACATATTCTATCAATTAACACCAACAACCCAGGCTCTCTAAAGTGCATGCACTATTAGGTAATAACATTTATTATATCAGTGAAAGTTTGTTTTATGAATGCATTCCCTTGTTTAGTCACATTTTATTGGCGACCAGCTGCTATGATGTGAAACAGGATTAGCCAAATGGGATGATGCACTTTTCCTGTTTGTTTGAAAGCTACTAACCAGAAAGCTACACTAGATATGAGACTAAGCACAGAGATATGGAGGTGTGGGTGGTGAAGACACCTGCTGGAGGTTTACTGCAAAAGAAAAGTAGATTATGATTTATAAGATAATTTTTCATTTTCACTTGTCATGAACACGTTATTTTAATCCTTTTCAGTGAAAATGTCTAAATGTAGTCTATTTTATGGCAGTGTTATTAATATGGAGAGATTGGATGACAGTAGACTGTGCATTGAATGATTAAATTACAAATTCATGTCATCACCACTCCTGTTGCTGTCTGACATCCACCCGAAACACACAAGCACATCACACTTAATGTCACGAGTGTGCTGAGTTTGATGTACGTTTGATGTTTTAATCAGCGTTTCAGCACTGAGAGATGTGAGCCCGCGTCACACTTAATAAACGCACTGTACAATGGCGGTCGGTACACTACGGATCGGTTGTGAATCCTTTATAGTGTGAAAATGTTGAGTACTAAGTACACTATATGGCCAAAAGTATGTGGACACCTGACCATCATGTGGTTCTTCCCCAAACTGTTGCCCCAAAATATCGGACACAATTGTATCGGATGTGTTTGTATGCTGTAGCATTACAGTTTCTCTTCACTAGAACTAAGAGGCTGAAACCTGTTCCAGCGTGACAATGCTCCTGTGCACAAAGCGAGCTCCATGAAGACATGGTGTGTTAAGGTTGGAGTGGAAGAACTCGAGTGTCCTGCACAGAGCCCTGACCTCAACCCCACTGAACACCTTTGGGATGAACTGGAACACTGACTGCACCCCAGACCTCCTCACCCAACATCAGTACCTGATCTCACTAATGCTCTTGTAGCTGAATGATCACAAATCCCCACAGCCACGCTCCAAAATCTGCACTGAGCACAGGATCACTGAAACTGGACAGTTGATGTTGTATTTCTGCACGTTGTATTGCTTGTTGTGTAAATATGTGCAGTATGTGTACTGAAGTGTATTGATTTTGTGTATTTAATTTCCCATGTCCTTTGGCTACCGTAGTGGCTGTTTTTCCCAAAGGGAAGTCAATCTATCCATCCATCAGGTGTATTCCTGTCTTGCTCCCAGTGACAGGCTCCAGTTCCATGAAAGCCATGAACAGGATAAAGCAGTTAATGGAGATGAATTAAAATGTAGGGCAGGGATTAATTCTGCCACAAAGGAATTGTTTCAGCAGTAAAACATCCCAAAATCAGGATTATCACAAGCTCCCTTCCAGCCAAACCAGGAGTTTTGGATTGTGGCATGTTCATGATCATATAAATTTTATCATCACTTTCTGCCTTTCACTAAAAACAAACACACTACAGCCGTTTAATTAATACAACATGCGTGTAATGCTTTACTTTTTTTTAAACAAATTTTTAACAAATAATCTGTAATTCTCCAGGAGGTGGTTTAGACAAGTAACTACTGCCACCTAGTGGCAAAACCATCCTGCAACAATAAAGAAGGATGTAATGAAAAGCTTGAGTGCAGATAGAGAGACAAACAAATCCACAAAGTTACAACAAAGTGAAAATACTTCTGAAAACTTTTATTATCCCTCAACAGATCATAGATTTTGTTATCATGTGAACCAAATATATTTCTATATGATCTGCAAAAAAGATGCTAATTTAAAACCACATACCTTTTTTTTCAAGTGTTACATTTCAATGAGAGTCAGAAATCAAAAGATTATTCATCTGTGGCTAAATAACAAGACAAACAAGAAAAAAGGTCAAGCTGTACCAACAGAACTTTTCAACATTTTAATTGCATCTACTGAACAGTTGCATAAGATTCACTTATTTATTTTTATGAGACGTTGCCTAGGAGTAAACATTCAACCTAAACGCGGATCCGATCATCACAGACATCATACAAACATTCATTTATTGTCATATATAACAATGTGAAACATGAAATGTGCAGTTTAGGTAAATATGGAAAGAGTATGATCCTAGGAAATCACAATAACAGGTGAGTGACCCTATTTGTCAGTAGCCACGTTAATGCTTTGACCAAAGATGAGGATTATTTGGATCATTATAAAGTCTAAAGTCACCTCAACAGCCATTTTGTCATTTGGCATCAACCCTAAAGAGAAAACAGAGAGACCCTAAAGAGAAAACAGAGCAAAGAACAGCAACGCAACATGTCAGTTATTTAAAATTATAATAATGGGAAGAAATGCAAGGCACTATGTTAGCAGGGAAGTTGATTTCGGAAGGATCTGCACATTCCGTGCACGCGCACACACACACACACACACGTGCACACACAAATAAAATAAGCGTGTATACATATAAATATATAAGATGCAGATAAAGGCACTGTGCTCCAATTGAACCTATACGTAGCGTCCGAACATAAGGAAGCTTTGCCTGCTAGCCTAAATGCACCGTATCCCACAATCCCAGCAGATATTAAAGTGCAACATGTGACCCGATGTGACCATTTACAAGCAGCGAATGCCTTAAACGCAATGTGGTACCTGCTCTAAAAAACAGCTGTGAGCGTGACCATTTAAACACAGTTACACATTAACACACTTCTAACACCAACGTTAGCTTCAGTGACACAGACACCCTAGTGTTTAGTGTTGTTTTAGGCTATTAGTGTTTTTTTTTTGAAGACTCTGAAGGTGACATCATATTCATCTAAAAGTTCGTAATAGTGTGATCACAACAGCACTGAAGCACAACGACCACCACTGACTTTTGAGTGACTACTGCATTAAAATGATCAACAATGGAAAAGATTTACTAAATTTGGGGCGTAAAAACAGAAAAAAAACAGTCAAGTCACTTGACAAAATACTTTCGGTGTGTGAAATAGTTTGGTCATCAGCTCTGTTCCCGGAGAGATTGACCTTCCAGACCTATTCCGAAATCTGATCTGGTTAATCAAGTGAGCCGATTATCAGGAGCTTTTGGTTTAGGGATTGCTGCTTTACAGGAATCTGATCCTGTAGAATGCACCCTATGCCATACTTTTACAGAGAAAGTTTACTTAGTGTTCAGACTCTCACAATGATGACCAAGGCAAACGTAGCAACATTTTAAATGAATGTGTCTGAAATTAATAATTAAAAAAAAAACCCCAAAAATCACTGCAGGCTTAGCAATGTGCATAATTTTTTTACTCCTATACACAGATTAATTGCATTTCTATTGTGAATGAGGCAATGGCAGTGCAAAGTGACATGACACGAAAGGCAAAAGACAAGGAAGCCTTAAATCCAGAGTGTCTGCCAGCTGGGAATGACCTGCCAACTGGAATATTCAGACATCAGTTCATAGCCCTGATGAAATGCCAACAGCAGCAGCAGCAGCAGCACAGGGGAAACATCAGTCTTTCAGTCTGTCATAACATTGTCCTTCCTGAGTAGATGACTGCAGTAACTGCATTAGCCACATGGGGGCTTCACTCCACTGTGTTTTTTGGAGCAAAGGCAGTTTCTGTCTCTGGATTGTCACACAGTGAAGTGTCATGATACAAAGGTGCCAACATTATTAACAAGAAAATCCTAGCAGGCAGAGAAAAAAAATCGCACAAAATCCTTGCCTGTGTCAGCTTTTTTCCGCCAGATGAAAACAGAAAAGCAAAAGTCTGCTGTGAGCGCTACTTAATAATAAGCAACTTCTCCATTTTTCAACCACATAAAGCTCACGGTCCCGCATTCTTCTTTTCTATTGGCTCACAAGACCGAGGCTCATGAATTCACAGGTCAAAGTTCATGTAGATAAACTGGCACTAAGACAAAGTTACCAGAGGCAAAGCGACCAGAAGCAGATGGGTGTCTTTTTCACGTCCCTTGTCCTTTCCACCTGAGTGAATTGGCTTTTCTGCTCAGTGAATTTTATTCACGTTTATTCTGACTGTGACATTTGTGCTTCATGTGATTAGGAAAAAAAACCCCAAAACATCTCCTGTATTGATGATGGGTTATAAATCAGAAATGTTATGGCTATACTGTACATGTTGGCACCTCTGCACTCTAAGTTAATTTAAATGACGTTCTTCTTCGTCCGTACACTTTGCTTGAGAAGCGGTCTATGGCTGGATGTCAGTGGTTAAAATCCAAAAAGCTTTATTCCCTCTGGAGATCTCTCAGCGCAGATTTAGATGATCTGACTTAAGGCTCAGACATTCTGCTGTCTCTACAGGGAGTGGTCCAGATTTCAGCTCCCCCATAACAGGCCTCTGCTAATACATCTCTCTCTTTTTCTCTCTAAACTGTGTACAGAAGAAACTCGTCTCTCTGTCTCTCTGAGATGATCGACTGTGAAGTTAGGAGAGGCTGTGAACACTAGGATAGAGTGCAAGAACTTGGGGAAGAGAGACAGGAGAGAGAGAGAGAGAGAGAGAGAGAGAGAGAGAGAGAGAGAGAGAGGAGGTGCAGTCTTGGTTCTGATTCACTGCTCCACCTGAGTGACCTGGATAACCGGAGGTGAGCTGCTGATGGTCGGACCACACCAACACGCTGAGGAGCTCCGTGATGCGTGCTGCTCACAGCTGCTGGGGAAAAAAAATAAATAAATAAAATCACAGAAACAAACTGATTTAACAATCACATTAGCACAGCTAACTCAAGAGTGAAGTACTCAGGACACAAGACAAGGCAGTCTGGGGTTGACTGACACACATACACTGCACAAATACTCTCTACAGTCATGCAAGATAGTCCTTGCTGCAGAAGCAAAACCCAGGGGGTGGAGCTGGACCTGAACCAACACCTCATACACACCACACCCTAACCCCTAACCCACAAGATGCCATACAACACAGAACAAAAAACACACTTATCCAGGCTGAGTTGTCTCCATCCCATGAACTTTGGGTTTGACTCCACCCAGGTAGGAGGAGCTTGATTCACATTTGTACTGTTTATGTAAGGACGGTTGTAGATGATGTGTTTCTAAAACAATCGCTACTCAGTCTGTCTGCTGTCTGAATTCAGTCCTGTGTTTCTTTCACTGCTGCACCTGAAGTTACAGCTTTACCTCGGACTGTTACAAAGCACTGAGACGGGAAACTTCTTACAGAAAATTTCACCATATCAACAATTACGCACATTTTTTAAAATCTGTTTATGTAGAACGTCCACTGTACAAGTCCCTGTGTAAGTTGTTACTACAGAAGAAACGATAACTTATTAGAATGAGTGCACTGATTTGCCCTGTGGGTGACACTACCATCTGAGCTGCTGTTGCAGGAAATTAATCAAAACCTTCGGACCAACCAGAAGCAAGAATTCAACAGCGCTGTTATATACAGTAAATAACAAACGAGTGGGTGAGGGAGCAATTTGAGGCACAGCACTAGCGACTTTTTTACTGAAAACAACATGACGGAGAGAGAGACATAGGAGACAGCGAGTGAGAGACACTGTAAGTACCGGGCTACACTCTCCATCCTAAACTGCCACAAGGAAAGGAGAACATTGTATACACTCAATATACACTCATGATAGGCAGCGAGTACCTCATACTACTGCACTATAGGTTAAACAACGTCTACTAGGCAAAAACAAAAGACTGAGGAGGCTCACAGATCAGTTTCCACAATTTCAGTGTAAATGAGCAACAACTCCGTGATGCCTATATAAGGTACAGTTTCACTCCAGAATTCGGTGCAATGTGTGTAACACTGATTGGCTGTGTAGGAAAAGCTCCATGCATATTTTTGTTCTGGCTTTGTGTATTTGCCAGAACAAAAACGCAGACTTATATGCTAACCCTTCTCCCTAAAGAGACATGCGTAGCGGATTGGAAATGGAAGCTAGTTCGATATGAATTTACCCAGTCTTCAATTCATCCACAAAACATTTCCTCAGAGCATCAAATCAGCCACGGGATTATTTACAAATCTATACGGCAGCATAGATTGTAGACAACTTGAATACTCCCAAATCAATAAAGCCTATGTAATATTACAAAAGCTGGGCCTTTTCTCAGCAACCACAACATAGTGCCCATTTACAGTAACCTGCCTTTCTGGCATGAAAGTGATATATGGGGATAGAGTGTAGGGTTTGGCACCATGTTTTGAATGTAATGATGCACAGGCCCTGCCTTAGGTAGTATTATCAGTGCAAAGCACTCAAAATGCATCAACCCACAACCATTAGCTAAATTGAGTTAGGAGATTGGATTGTCTAAGTTGAATTCTGTAAAGCTTTTAAGGTAATTTGTATTGCTCCTAAGATGCTCTGGCTCTGTGTAAGTAGAGCTTGAAGGCTGGGGAAAAGAGGAGGGCAGGTTTTGAGGCCAGCCAAAGTCTGAACACTTTGATTCTGCCAAGTGATCAGTGGGGATCAGATGTGTGTGGATGCCATGTGAACAAGGCTGCTGTGTCCTAAAGTGACCTGGGAAACTGGCTCACTTCCATGAGCTGCTGAAAATGATCCAGAAAAAAGATCCAGAAGAGTGAGAAGGAAAGGTCTGAATATGTGGAATAAAAGTGGACAGGTCTGTGTGTAGATTAAACGTGCATGTGTTAAGCTGTGGGAGTGAAACGTACCCACTCTCCTCTGGCATGTCCTGGTCTGCCTCAGCGGTGGAGCTCTCTGCATCCACACTGCTCTCACTGCCCTGAGCAGACAGACCATACGGGCTCTCCGGAGTCAGAGACTCACCACTAAAAGACACACATAAACCAAGTAGTTATGAGTAGTTCTCATAGTACTGACAACACAAGGTGAAGTGAAAGAAGAGTTTCCATTATTAAGAGACAGAGTGGAACCAAAACTGCACACAACACTAAGGCCATTACTTGATCCTCTTCTCCAGCAGGTGTATGTACAGCTCTTTTTCCTCCAACATCTTCTTTAAGGAACTGATCTCTTTCTGCTTCTCCAGCAGTTCCTTCTGAAGCCGATAGTTACCCTCCTCCAGAGTCTCACAGAACGCCTGAGAGCAAAAGAGGGTAAGAAAATAAATACTTTGCCAGCAATGGTTGGGAAAAAAAAAGCAATAAACGGGACCACCACAGCACTACCTCTGACTACGTGTGTGGCGATCTGGGAAAACCTGAAATTTTTATATTTTTTCTTATACATGTTTCTTATTTACATGAACCTCAGTTCTAGCATTTTAAAATTCCAAAATTGAAAAACATTGAAAATTGCATTTAAAGATTTCATTCAGACTGCGGTGCAGAAGCATTGAGGATATTTTGACAGCTAGTATCTGAGAAAAAACCGAATTGATTAGGCTTATGTCTGCTTATGTCTCTATAGCACATAGCTATACAACAACTTGATCAAAGTGTGACATTCACTCTGTGAGCTTTTAGACATCTTTAGGCAGACTGTTTTTACCGCTTTGTTTGTTAAACTGCCTCTCACCATGACCTTTGCAGGATGATAGCCAAGGAAAGATTAAAAGATAAATAAAAAATTTCTGCATTATTTTGGTGAATAGTATTTTTGGTTTCCAAGTGTCAAAGTATATTATTAATCCAGTTTTGACCCAAATCCGATTTGTTTGTCCTTTTTGGCTCTTTGCCAGTCAGCCACAGTGACATCTGACAGGTTTCCCAAGGCACCACATATATAATTTAGGTGATGGACCATTCTTAGCACAGCAGTGACACTGTCACGGTAGTATGTGTGGTTCTCGTGCACCTCAGTGTGACTGCTGGACTGAAAATCAGTCCTCCAACCAAAAATATCCAGCTAACAGCAGTGCTGTGACCACTAACTGGTGCAACAAGTTACAAAACAGACAAATTATAACAATTAAATTAACTATTGGCCTTGTAGATACAGTATTTGTTTGTAGAGAAGTGTGAAAAAGTTAGTTTCAGACGTCTTACCCGACTCTCCTCGAGACTGTCGAAAGGTCCTGGAGGCTCGTCCAGACAAAGAAACTCTCGCACCGCAACGCTGAAAACACACACATATCTGTAATGCCAAAACTGGGCTGAAAGTGTTAGCAAACATCTGAAATAGTCAGTTGAATGATTAATCAGAATTATTGGCAGTCATCAAGAGACTTTCCAAACTACAGAAGCCCTGAACCATAAGGCGTGAAGTGCTATGTTGTTATTTGACTTATTATTTTGATTTACTAACTCATTACTTCAAATTTACTAACTCATTACTTCAAATTTACTAATTTGTTATTTTGACTTAGTTACTCATTACTTTGACTTTGCTTCAGGGATTCCGTACCAAACCACCCAACTTTCCACTTTTTTTTTTTTAATTATTGCTCTTGAGGAGCTTTGTTGTTGCCTTTGACCCTGTCCTGTTTCCTGGGGTATAAAGGTGAGGTTGCACACTTGTAAAATCCATTCATCCATCACCAGGGAATGGATATAAAAATACGTCAGCAGTGCTGATAATCAAACAATTCATTTTGTTCATTCAGAAAGGAATGATATATTAAACTTCTGTGCATGGAAGTAATAAAGATAGTTTGAGAACGGGGGACTAGAACTTTAGTTAAATAAAACAATAGGTTTGTCATTTTATATCATTCAGCTAAGGAACAAAACCAAACACAAAACTATGGTTTTAAAAAGTGATAAGCAGCAATGGTGTAAGTGAGATCATATCTCGCCAACAGTCTGAAAATAACTAAATTTTGAGGAAATTTTTTTTTTTAACCACATTTTCTTCCATTTTGGACATTTGGGTGGGTGACGGCTAGCATGTGCTTAATCTGAGACACATGAAACCAGTCAATGCATCTTTTCACACTGCTGCTCATGCTGCATCACAGAGCAGCTGAACATGTGGAGAAAAGCGCCATCTGCCCTCTTCCACATACACGAGCTCACAGATGCCCATGAATGGCTATTTTCGAGCTGATTGACAGGGCAGAGAGTAATATCATCCCTGCCACCCTGAAAGCACGGCCAATTTTGCTCTCTTGGACTCCTGTCCATGGATAGAAGTCTGAAAATAATAAATTTGGAAAGCAGAAGAGAATCAGCTTCGTGTTATGATGTCCTTTGCCTTGTCCATTATTTTCCTTATATCTTTTACACATTTTCATTTTTGTGACGGTGCCAATTCTGGAGTTGTAACACAATAGCCAGACTTGGAATTAAGCATGAATAATAAATAACATGATTCACTTAAGTATATTAAGTGTGGTCTTATGGCTAAAATAGCCTTCCTGCTCATAAAGCCTCAGATGATGTATGACCTTAGCTTGATAAGTGTATTCACTTAACACCACCTGATGGGTTATTGTGTGTGTGTGTGTGTGTGTGTGTGCGCTCTATTAGCTGAGCTGAGAAGGAGAGACTTGAGTACATGAACTGGCTGAAAGCCAGACAGCTCTTGAACTATGTGAACAGGGCAGAACGCCAAGTAAGCTCAGGACATGGAAGGAGCGGTGTGTGTTAGCGGGCATGGCCTACTTATCTTTTTCCTGATAAGCATTTCTTTATATTGTATTACTGCTGAGATACAAAACGAAGTGTGTGATGAAAGTGGAAGATAAGAGTGCACATTTCGGCAGGCTGAGGGAGTGAAAGGGAATTTAAAGAAGTCATGTCTAGCTGCTCACCAGTTAGCGATGTCTTTGTGAGCCACCAGATTCTGTAGAAAGGCCTGCAGGCCTAACTGTCTGTCCTCCAGGAAGTCAGTGTCGTAGTTATCTTTAAACCAGCGTTTAGGTGGCAGAGAGAGACGGAACCCAGGAAACATTTCCTTTAACTGCAGAAAACATAGAGACATGAATATTTTGTTATTCATAGATAATGCAAATGATTTCTCTTACTGCATATCATCTTACTGAAGAAGTGAGAGTACCAACAATAAACTCAGCACTCAGTAGAGAATGGGCTATGTGCATGGTATAGTCTAAAAACAATTTCCCAATTCATTTATTATATTTTTGCACAATACAGTGTGTATTGCTGGCAGTACAAGACTTGGAGCTTAGGAGATAATGGGCTACTTGCACTCTTGCTGACGTATTTCTGTTTTGAAATAGCGTGAATCTCGTGTGTCCTGTAGCACTGTTTTCATTCAGCAGTACAGTGACACAGCAACGTCTAACATTAGTTTTTTTCAGCCTTACAATGACGTCATAATGTTGAGCTAACCTTAGCTTGAGTGTTTGTTTCTATTAATAGGCATTTTCTTACCTTCAGAGTTGTTTATGTATGACGAAGCACACAGTCTAACGCCTTTCTCCAGCTTACTAAAAGGAGCTTTGCAAGTGTTTGTACATACACAATGAACGTTTCTGACGCTCATTCTCAGGAGCTCCTACAGACCACAGATGTTAAATCGCGCCACTGCCATTTTAGTGGATAAGCAGAGGTGCCGTTTTGGTTATAATGCGGAAGTGTTTGCAGGTAGCCCATTAGGCCATTCATTTCACTTGGACTTAAACCTGACTAATACTTTAATGAAAATGACAAATTAAACTTGCTGTTAATGATAAGTTGGCAAAACCACTTAAAAAAATGCCGGAGTAGAGTGACACTAGTGTATACTATATTCTCGAACCAGATTGTGGTCAAAGCCTTTATGTTTTGCAACATAAGCTGGAGGAAAATCCAGCAGGACAGGACATGCTTAAACAGGCTGTTATTACAAGAGCATTAACTCTGTTCACACTCCAGGAGAAAAGCAAAACGAATCAACACCCACAGAGCAAAACGACACTCCTGGCCCTGCTCTACAATCTGGACAAAAATGCCTGCCTCCCAGCACCTTTCACAGACGACGCCATAACATTCAGTAACATTCGGTTTCTCAAAATGTTACCTTCTCTGGGAGCAGGCCTGAAAGCTGGAGATAAGAAGAGAAGTCAAATGAGAAGTGAGAAGAAAAAGTCAGAATGGTGCTCTGATGCTTTAAACAGACACAGTTGGGGATCACTAAAAGGCGGCAAGCGAGTTTTCTCTGGCTCTAATTCATCCTCTAACATTCTGCACACAAATTAAAATTATTTAAAGCATGTAAAAAGGTAAAGTACTGAATAGTGACCTACATCTCATTCTTGCATTTATGTATAATAATTACATCAATTCTAGTTGTTTGCATTCTGTATGCATTGTTATTGCATCTTATTTCACCTACACACTAACACACATAAGCTACTGAGCTAGGCAAAGGCTGGCAGGTCAGGAGTAGGATTGATAGAGCTTACTTTTTGTACAGCCTGTACTTATTTTGCCGTAAAATGTGACAAAGGTGAACACCCATTCGAAAGGAGCTATTGTAATGCTGCTACACAAAACTGCCCTATCCTGTGGGTGTTTCACTAAATGCCAGTGACTCAGAGATGCACTAATAAAAGAATAAACAGCATTGTTCATCACTGCCGAAAAGTTTCCCTTTTTAACAGATTTTTAGAGTAAGTACAATACGTACGAACAGAAGCAAGGACGAGCACACAGCACTCAGTGTGCACACACACACACACACTCGTGCACACGCTTACACACGGCATCTTGTGACATTGCATTTTCTCTGCGTTTGTCTATTTCTCGCTCATTCAGTTTCAAGTTAAACACTAGGAGAAACATTTTCCCTTAAACACACACCACAGCGCTTCTTTCCTCCTGCTGTCATGCTGCTCTGATCAAACACCTTCTGTATCACTGACCACCGCACACCCTGAGGTAACCAAACAGGGAAATGGGATGGGACAAACACAGAATGTTGCTCAGTGTAAATTATTTGCTGTATAGAGGTGTGCATTTTGGTCACATGACTGGGACTAGCTGGTGCAACGGTAAAGCATTCATCCCATCATCTAGAGATCGCAAGTTTGAATCTCCATCTGTGGCCGGGAGTCCAAGAGGTGGGAGGGTGGAAGGGGTGGAATACTCTCTCTCCCCTGTCAATTACAGTTACACTAGCCAATCGTGGGCATCTGAGAGTTCATGCATGCGGAAGAGGGCAGATAGCGCTTTCCTCCAAGTTACAAATGCATTGTGTCATAACACAGCATGAGCAAGAGTTCGAAAAGATGCGGTTGGCTGGCTTCACATGTCTCAGAGGAAGCACATGATGGCCTTCACTCTCGCAGACTGGTAGCTGTTGTATGATAATGAAGAGCTGACTGGTGGGTAGGAATTGGCCAAGACTAAATCGTGGAGAAAATCACAACTTTATAAAGCCTGCTATGTTTGTGCCATTGTGTTTAGCTGTTCTGTATAACACAGCCATGCACGTAAATTGAAATACGTTTATTAAATAACCGACGTCATTTAATAAACATTTAAAGTGGCTTTTTGCGTACACTAAACTTATCTTATTGCTCTAATTACTTTATTTGACCACAAACTCATAGTAAGACACTTTTATAATAAACTGATGGCCTAAAAACAACAAATTCATACAATATACTCACAGCGAGTAAGGACTGAAATCGACCTCGGTGCTCCACTGAATGAATGAGTCAAGGGTAGTGTCAATGAAAAAATCTTGAGCTGCACAATACGCAAAGTTTACGGTTGCTATCAGGAAACATTCAAGGGACTTCATTTGATGTTTAACGTGTTGAAGGAGGTTTACTCGACACTCACTTCTGAAGCATACTACTTCCAGGGTTTTGCACATCACAAAAACAAAGTAAACCCAGGGAAAACTATGAAAGCTGAACAAGAAGAAGATAAAGAACAGCCTTAAGGAGTTTGGAAACCATGGCCACCTGTGCAACAGTTTCAGAAGAAGTTAGGCTTTAAGCTAATTAATACAAAGTTGCATTTGTAGTTTATTTACTAGCATGATAGAAACGAGATTTAAGAATCCCCAGTGGTTTTGGTAAACCTTCTGACAATATCTGAACTCTAAAACTGTATATTTGCGAGAAGCAGAGTGACTAGAGAGACGTGTTTGTCGGATTGATGCGCTTTGACAGTGTGCGAATGATATAAACCCTGCCCCCGGTACAGGCTGACGTCACAGTCCCTGACTCGCATCTAAAACCTCTGACCTTTTCTGTAAAATGTACAACTGAATATTACTTTTCTTTTATGTTAAAAGGAATAAGGGAGTGTCAGGAGGAGGAAGGATGACAGGTGAAATGGTACAGTACCTCAGTACCTCTCTCAGAATGACATGAATCCCTCATAGTCGTGTGTGTGTGTGTGTGTGTGTGTGTGTGTGTGTGTGTGTGTGTGTGATTGACAAAAGAAAATTGTGAACAGGGACTAACCTTGTCATTGAGTCTGGAAAAGTCGGTGTAACGTCGGAACACCACCCAGCTCTCGTCCTGCGTCTTCTTCACCAGAACCTTATACACCTAACATAGAAAGAAAAAAGAAAAAAAAAAAAATCATCACTCAGCTGCACAAGAACAGCAGCAACAGTCACCTCCCTAACACAAAGGTCCTGGGCTATGCACAATTTTTAACAAACAACTGCAATGAACACAATAAGGTTGTGTCTGGAAATCTGTTCTCAGTAGGTCAGTAGGACAAACAGGCAGAATCTAGTTCAGGGTTCTCAATTTGCAGCCCGTGAGCACTTGTGAAAGTGTGTACTTCTCAAAGTGCAGCTTGCACTTTATTTCACTTTGAAAAACAAAAAGTCTAAGTGTTTGTATAGCCTGTTTTAGTTGCATACACTGTTTAGGATTCAGGAAATACATCTTGTTCAGGAAGTCAACTTGTTTGTCACAATGAATCACAGTGTATGATTGGACACTTTCCTCACTGCTCACTTTTTCAAAATACAAATTAAAATGCATTTTTGCCTTTAACAGTCTAGCAATTTTTTAAAAACATGATTACTCCAGTAGTTCTCATTCCTTTTGTGCCTGACTGTAAAACTTACTACAGAAAACTCAGTTTCTTGGTGCCGCGATCGTGACTGCAATAAAACCCTTCAGCTGTATAATCCACTACTATTATAAACATGTTACATTGCTACCTAGCACACTATATGGCCAAAAGTCTGTGGACACCTGACCATCACACCCATTGTTGAACATCCCATTCCAGATTTAGTCTCCCTTTCCTGTTATAATAACCTCCACTCTTCTGGGGAGGCTTTCCACTAGATTTCGGAGCGTGGCTGTGGGGATTTGTGTTCATTCAGCTACAAGAGCATTAGTGAGGTCAGGCGCTGATGTTGGGTGAGGAGGTCTGGGGTGCAGTCAGTGTTCCAGTTCATCCCAAAGGTGTTCAGTGGGGATGAGGTCAGGGCTCTGTGCAGAACACTCGAGTTCTTCCAGTCCAACCTTAAACACACCATGTCTTCATGGAGCTCACTTTGTGCACAGGGTCACTGTCATGCTGGAACAGGTTTGGGCCTCTTAGTTCCAGTGAAGGGAAATTGTAATGCTACAGCATACAAAGACAATCTAGATAATTGTGAGCTTCCAACTTTGTGGCAACAGTTTGGGGAAATAGTTTACATGTGAGTGTGATGGTCAGGTGTCCACCAACTTTTAGCTATATAGTGTACGTTTCTAACTTTAATCATACACACCGTCTATCAAAAACACAGAACAACATGACACTGATAACCAGAATTAAACCAACTATCTATATTTGGCTCAGCATGCTGCTTTACTCTCAGCCTCTCTCTTTCAGATTATAACAATGTGATAAATGATAAAATAAGAAATAATAAAATGATAAAATAAAAAAAAAAATCTTTCTAATAAACAGGAGATTTGCTTTTTGTTATACGTACAAGGTTGAACAGAAATATTTGTACAAAGATTTTAAATAAATTCTTTAAATTTTACTTGACTTTACTTGATTTTACCACTGACTTGATTAATGAAGTGATATTATGAACATTTCAAACTGTAACACCGCTGCTGTTCATGTCAATACAGAGAGACATCACATCAGAGCATGTTATATTCGTACTAATGGAGGGAAAAAGCCGAGTTGTCTAGCTAATGAGCAACCAGCTAGTTTTAAGTCCAGTGGAAGAAAATGTCAATAAAACTAATACACAGAATGAGACAGAAAAAAAAATAGAGGATCAGAGAATGCAGAAGTTCTATTTTTATCTGAAGGTGAATCAAGACACTGGGGATGTGGTTTTGTTTTGCATGCTGCAGCAACATCAGTGGCCTAAGATGACTATTGAAAACTGAAAATACTGTTTGTGAATAAAGCGCGTGGCTCATGACCTGCCTTCAGACACTGCTGAGGCCTTGTTGATAAAAAGGTTGAGAACCATTGATCTACAGCCAACCCTGATCTCAGATGCAGATCTGTCACTCAGGGTTTGTCTGGATCTTACCCGCCCAAACACACGATATAATTTCACAAAGACTCATTCACTGAGTTCTGCGGTACGTCTTTCAGAGGACGGGGAACAAGCCTGGCTCTGAGTGCCGGAGGAGTGTAGGACAGAGCAATAAATCTGATTTGGATCTGGAAAAAAAAAAACAAATGAGTGCTCCAGGAAGCTCACATGACTCTGTGCCTGGTGACTAGGGCAAAGTGAAACACACTCACACAAACATGCTGATCACTGTACAAACCTCAGAAGTGGGTTAATAAGCAATAAGAACCGAAACAATAGCTCTCTGATGCATATGTGTTAACATAAAAGTGATTTCTTGTTGAATAAATGTACCTTTTTGCCTGAATATGACAATTTGTTCAGAGATACAGTGGATAAAATAAGTATTGAACACATCACCATTTTTCTCAGTAAATATATTTCTAAAGGTGCTATTGACATGAAATTTTCACCAGATGTTGGTAACAACCCATGCAATCCACACATGCAAAGAAATCAAACCATAGATGTCCATAAATTAAGTTACATGTAATCATGTGAAATGACACAGAGAAAAAGTATTGAACACATGACGAAAGGGAGGTGCAAAAAGGCATGGAAAGCCAAGACACCAGCTGAAATCAATCAGTAATTAGAAAGCAATCCTGCCCCTTGTCAGTGCAAATTAATATCAGCTGGTTCAGTCCCAACTGATGGCCTATAAAAAGGTGTCTCATCACCAAGGTGTCACACAAGAAACATCTCATGATGGGTAGAAGCAAAGAGCTCTCTCAAGACCTTCGCAACCTTATTGTTGCAAAACATACTGATGGCATTGGTTACAGAAGGATTTCAAAACTTCTGAATGTTCCAGTGAGCACTGTTGGGGCCATAATCCGGAATTGGAAAGAACATCATTTCACCATAAACCGGCCATGACCAGGTGCTCCTCGCAAGACTTCTGACAGAGGAGTGAAAAGAATTATCAGAAGAGTTGTCCAAGAGCTAAGGACCACTTGTGGAGAGCTTCAGAAACACCTCGAATTAGCAGGTACAATTGTTTCAAAGAAAACAATAAGTAATGCACTCAACCACCATGGCCTGTATGCACGCTCACCACGCAAGACTCCATTGCTGAAGAAAAAGCATGTTGAAGCTCGTTTAAAGTTCGCTGCACAACATTTGGACAAGCCTGTGAAATACTGGGAGAATATAGTCTGGTCAGATGAGACCAAAATTGAACTCTTTGGATGCCATATTACACACCATGTTTGGAGGACAAATGGCACTGCACATCACCCCAAAAACACCATACCAGCAGTGAAGTTTGGAGGTGGGAACATCATGGTGTGCGGCTGTTTTTCAGCATACGGTACTGGCAAACTTCATATAATTGAAGGAAGGATGAATGGAAAAATGTACCGAGACATTCTTGATAAAAATCTGCTGCTGCCATCTACCAGGATGATGAAGATGAAACGAGGGTGGACATTTCAGCAAGACAATGATCCCAAACACACAGCCAAGGAAACTCTCAATAGGTTTCAGAAAAAGAAAATAAAGCTGCTAGAATGGCCCAGCCAATCAGCTGACTTGAATCCAACTGAAAATCTATGGAAAGAACTAAAGATCAGAGTTCATAGAAGAGGCCCATGGAACCTTCATGATTTGAAGACTGTTTGTGTGGAAGAATGGGCCAAAATCACACCTGAGCAATGCATGCAACTAGTTTCTCCATACAGGAGGCGTCTTGAAGCTGTCATTACCAACAAAGGCTTTTGTACGAAGTATTAAATAAATTTCAGTAAGCATGTTCAATATTTTTTCCCTGTGTCATTTCACATTATTACACATTACTTAATTACAAATCAGGTTCATCTGTGGTAAGAAACTGGATATGTGGCCCCTGTGCTCATATTCACGGCTCTTGTGCAAGTGACGGCTCCAATGTGCCGCCGAGTCCCATGTTTTTGATGCCCGGACACCAACAGGATAAAATACTTTAAAATTACAACAAGCTAATTATCCAGTTGAATGAGGTAATGCTGTCTGATGAAAATAAATGTCGAGCCAAGTCACTTTAATGTCACGTGCATGGAAGTACAATGAAGACCAAACAAAGATAATGCAACACCCATCCAACATTCAACCACAACAGACATCACATTCTGACACAGCTTCCACAGAAGACTCTAAAAACCTCAATTCTCAAATTCCTGATTCTGTGTAGCTATAATCCTCATGCTATCCTGATAATTTTGTCTTTAAAAAAGAAGGAGGCGTGGCCAGATATATACGTAACTCGTGTCGTGTAAATGTTACGTCACTGCAGTGAAAAAAATACCGGAAGCTGGTTACGGGTCGGCTGTAGCTGCTAGTCACTAGTGTTAATTTTTTAATTTTCCCAATAATTACCTGTTAACAAAGTCTGGAATGCTTGAAAAACTGAATGTGGGACTGTAAATAAACATAACGAGTTATTAGCTGTAACTAAGCTCATAATAAAATTTAAATAAAATTGATAGAAACTATTCGTGCATGTGATCTGTGGTGAACAGCAGCAGAGATACTTACTGAGTTCTTGTATAGCAAAATAGCCCTGAATTCTTCATTTAAGTCTCTGTTCATGTTGTACGAGACATTCATGTATCCGTTTGGCAAAAACGGACAAGGGTAACTAATGCTGTGTTTGACTTGCGGTCACAATTTGTAATTCCTAACCTCCAACCAGAAAAAGCTAAAGAAAACGCCCCTCAATTTGAAATTCCTACTCGTCAGCCTGGGGTAGTCTTCTCCACTACGAGTTCCTTCCCAGTTGACGGAGTGATCAACATGTCAACATGGCTGTGCACAGCATCAGAAGTAAACAAAGCAGCACTTCTTATCTTTAAATGTGTTATACTGTATATACTAGTACTTGCTTTAGATCAATTAACTGACATATTTGCTTGTTAAAGCTATAACAGTGACTATACAGATCGCTGTTCGAGGAGGACAAAAACAGAAAGGACGTCATTCTGACCTGAGAATTCCCACTTGCGAGTCGAATGCAGCATAAGATGCATCAGAGAAAGTCCAAAGTCCATAGGACTACAAAATAGCTGAAATGTAAACACATATTCAAGCTATTTTTCTCGATCTTAAAGCTGCAGACATTTGAATCGTCCAACCTGATAGCTGGAATCTATAAGTGATTCCTGATACTATCATCACTAGTCCCAAGCCTTATACTATATTCACACGTGAAAATACATACTGAAGGTACATACAATGTAACCTTGAATGTACCACACCAGTGACAAGGAAATGTAGTTTGGTAGATAGGAGAAAACATGTAACTATTAATTATACCTTGTCTGCTTGGCAAATACAAATACAAATAAAAAAGCCTGGAAATGCAATCTGTTTGTACTGGGAGCCTGGGTTACTGATTTGTCCACTCCTGTCTGAGGACACAAAGTATGCACTTTAATATCAGATGTCATTAAGTCATGTGTGATGATACTGATATCAGATCCTCACACTGCCCAGCCCTATGCCAAGGTAGAAAGATCAATTTTGAGCACAGCACTAAAAACACAACCCTGACAGGCAGGTTGAACTGCTTACTAGGGTGTTTCGTGGTGTGTGACAGGGTGAGGCAGTTAGGAACAAACAGCAGGAGAGCAGGTGTGAAACTGAAAGAACCCAGCTGCACTGAACCCTTTCCCAACGCAGCTCAGCGCAGCGTCTCAGTGGAGGTGTGATCACGTGATCACAGAGTCTCTACAGAGGTGTTCCCTGTAATTAATGCCAGGCAAATGAAGGCTTCATTCATAAAGTGTCGCACTACAATTCAAAAAGGACACTGCTATTTTTTCTGACTTTCACTAAATGTCACACTTGAACACACACTTCAGTCTTATAGTGTGTCCTATTAGAGCTCATAAACGCAACACACACTGGAGATGGTCTTACTTCTGAGAAATTAAGAGGATTAAAGATTGTTTAGCCTTCTTTTAAATCCAGAACGAGCCCATGGCCTGCCACTTTCCTTGAGTTATCAATAACCACATTATAAAGTAGAGGCGACGCAGGACTGTTTTTAACCGCACTGCCTTCTGCTCTCCAGAAAGATCGATCCATCGTGTTTGCTCTGACAGAAAATTTGACCAATCTCTCCCTCTCCCACAGAAAGTTTGACCAATATCACACGTTCTCACAGAAAATTTGCCCAATCTCGCCAACTCTCACCGAAAAGTTTGACCAATCCCGCCCACTCTCACCGAAAAGTTTGACCAATCATGCCCGCTCTCACAGAAAGTTTGGCCAATCCCGCCCACTCTCACAGAAAGTTTGGCCAATCCCGCCCACTCTCACAGAAAGTTTGCCCAATCCCGCCCACTCTCACAGAAAGTTTGGCCAATCCCGCCCACTCTCACAGAAAGTTTGGCCAATCCCGCCCACTCTCACAGAAAGTTTGCCCAATTTCTCCTGCTTTCGCACAAAGTCATCACAGTCCAGGTACACACTGTACACAGTCTGTACACATAGCTAAAATAATATTGAGGTTTCTCTAGTGAGCACATGTTTAAACACAGCCCTGTTTAAACACAGGTTTGTTTTCTTTAACTGAACGTGGTGTTTTAAGTGTCTCTGTCAACACTAAATCCTCCACCTGACACTGCACATCATCCTGCAGCTGAAACAGGAAGAGTAATCGTTCCAACTAATGGATGACTCTGTGAGCTATTTAAAGGTGAACCAAGATTCAAGCAAGAATATTCCAGAAACTAAAGGCACCAAGTAACAGAGGTGTGACTATTCAGTGTTTTGAATTGATACGAGTCTCTGTATCTGATACGATGAGTATGGCTGAGCGATAACTGAAAATTAATTATAGTTTTTCTTTTTCCTTTTTTGTAACAACTGGTTCACTGTCAGTCCCAGTGAAGGAGGTATGGCCTCTGTGGCTGTAAATCCCTAAACATATTTGAATTCAAGTTAAAACATCTACTCTAACCGTTCACGTAATCTATGTACATTTCACTAAAGAACAATCCAAACGAGCTGCTTGTTTTGAAGCATGCCAAAAAGAACTCACCGTGAACTTTGCTCTTTCCTCCATGACCTCGTAGCCGAGCACCGTGGGAGTTATGGGTCTCTCCTCCCATCCGAGTGTGTGTGGTGGCGTATCTGGTCTTGTGCAGCTGGAATACTCCACCGTGGACTCGACTCCGTTCATCCTGGCCCTCGTTACAGGACTCTGACACGAAGCAATGAAGCAGCTCCCATTCCCGCTTCTCCCTGAACTACTGTCTTCCGCTGCACCTTTAGTGGAAGAAGACTCCGAACTGCTGGACGCACTGCCCACGCTCGATGCCCGTTTGGGCCGTCTGGCACCGGAGGAGCCTGAAAGAGCTCGATTGATGGGCATGGGCACTGGCACAAAGGGCGTGGCCATCTGTCTGGATATCCTCCACTGTTTTTAATCGGCGTGATACCCGACTGCACCTCTGCTCTCACCTGCTGTGATTTAGAACGAGGTCTCTGTGGATTCTCTTTAACTGCATGTGGATGAGGAGTGGACTTTTATATCCAAACTGCACTGTGAGACAAAAAGACACACGAAGAGAGCTTACTCATCAGTAACAGACACGCTTTACGTCATGCATTTTGAGATCCTGAATTGTAAAAGCATAGAGATTATCCACATAAAATGAAAGTATAAATGCACCAAACAGAGGCAAACAAATCATACATTTGTTAGCTAGAATGCTGTACAAGTAAAAGGCCCAATGCTTTGGTTGTCCGGAAACCTAGTTTTCTTGGCTAAAAAGTGGGAGCTAACATACTGTAATAAGAGCCACTTAGATACTAAAGTGTGTTAATATACACTAAGGAAAATAAACAAGTATACATTCATTATTTTCTATTAACAAATTTTATAATAATATAGCATATCGTGTTCCTGCCCTTGACTAAAGTTTATAATAATAATGTAGAAGGGCTGCACGATATTGAAGAAAAATGTGATATGCGATAACTTGTTAATGAGATATGCGATACGTGGTACTATAATGCTCTAAGTGTCTACAATCAATTTGAATTATACATATATATTTAAAAACTGAAAATGACATAACCAACATACATGTTTCATGTTCTTTTGAGGAAAAGAAAGCATTCTCTGCTATCTGAGTCGCCCTAAAACTTTGATTTTTCGTAACTTTTCGAAGTATTAAAATCATTCACTTATCGCGAGCCCTTGTCATATGCATATCGCGATATTTACATTTGCCATATTTCGATAATTTCGATATATTGTGCAGCCCTATAAATGTACCATATCGTGTTTGTGCCCTCGACTAAAGGTCAGCAAGTCTTTAAACGAAAATTTTTTAAAAAGCTGCACTATTGTCAGAGCTGCTGTTAGAGAAAATTAATCAACACTTTCTAACCAATCAGAATTGAGAATCCAACAGTGCTGTGATATAAATACACATGTAAATACACATGTTTACAGAATCCAGACACAACACACTTTAAAACAACCAGATGTAACCAGAGCCAGTGATGCTGTTAACCTAAAATCTGCTTCGAATATTTGGTCTAAACACACTTACACACTCCTCACTTTTTCTCCCATCATGTTTTATCTGTCGGTGCTGAAACACAGCAGCATCTTTGCCAAATCTTACTTCTCTGCCAACCCTAAGTGTTTTATTGATGTGTATGATTTGATCCTCTTTAGTGGACATGGATTTATTATTATTTATTATTTAGATCTCCATCGTCCGATATAGATAGAGCCAAACAAATGGATCTCAGTTCAATGACAAAAACGAAAGAAAACATCATCTCCAACCTACAGTGTCTCCACCCTACGGCGTCTCCACCCTACAGGTTTTTACCAAACGTCATTTATAATGTAGATCTGTACATATAAATTTGCTTCATAATTAAAACAGTGACCTTTACACCAGACACCAGCAGTGTTCAGAGCAGATATTTAATATAAAGAATAAGCCCATTTTTGCTAGAAACTCTACATAATCCAACATTCATGGTGTATATTGTAGTGTAAGACACACATGGGTGATATTCCAGTCTCCAGGCTACTGTAATAACGAATGCTCTGGTGTCAAACTTTGTGTACGTTCTAACCGCATCAGAGCATCCAAGTGAAAATTTACCGGATTAACGAGCTTTATGTGAACTTATACAGTGATAACATACTATACTGATAATATTTACAGATATTTGCATATTATATTTACTAAACTAGTGCAAGAACGCACAGAAAAATATCTTCACGCTGCTGTAAAATAGGCTTTACGTTCATGAAAATATTACGTGAAATGCAATAAGTGAACTTGACTAAACTAATAATTTGCTAGCACTTATTTATGGGACGCAGGCCTCAGATAAGATAAGATAAGATACTTTTACTGTTATTGCACAGGCAACGAAATTTAGTCTAGCAGCAATCCGGCCAACACGCAGTTACAACAAGATGCCACGTATAATACAAAAGAACACAGAATATAAAACAAGAGAAGAAGAAAAGAACTTCAGTGTCTTTGTGTGTATCAAGTTAAATTAGTGATCTTGGTTGGGTGATGAGATTTTCGCGTTCGAACTTCATCTCCTGACTCCAAGCTGACGCACAAGCCCAGTCCTCTCCTTAAACAGGGTGAATGCAGAGCGCCTGAAGTCGTGGGTGTCTTTAGCCTTATTCAGATGAGATTAAATGTCCACAGGGTTTTTTTTTTTAATTTTCTATTTTACATCTGGATCAGCAATATCTGCGTTTTTCCTCGTTCTGCTCTGAGAAAGTTACAGGCTGAATTATCTTCTGTTTTTCATCAAACTCACTGATTTTCTATGTAGTTGTCACGTCACGTTGAAAAAAAAAAAAAGAAGTTGTTTTACTACTGCTACTTGCTGTATTTAGTCTCATACTGCATATATCCATGACCCTCTCCCTGATATTAAACACTTCTCAAGTTGCAAAACGAATTATTGTTTTATTGTATATACAAACTGTTGCTGAAACTTTGGTTCGCCCCAAAGTGAAATAAGAGCCTGGAAATAAACTCACACAGGAGCATGTGTAAAATAGGAAATTACCCCAGGACCCCATGTAAATGTAAATTGTACACACAGTAACTCATAAAAGCATTGTTAAAGGTGTAAATTAAAAAAAACTATATGCCATCTTCCCCTCTTTGACATAACAATATAACAAAAATTATTTTTTAATTAAATATTGATTTGTTATAATAATCGTTATCTTTTGTATTGTATATTTATTTACAGCTAAGCACTGTGAATTTTAAAATAATAATATAATTTCTACTAATTCCCGCTGAAGAAATCATTTGTGACAGTTTTCAATTTCGGTTCCTTAAAGGTGTGTTAGGTAAAATGGTTAAATGGGTGGAGCTGGATAAGATTTGAATGATTTTTTTTACTCACTGAGCCCGCCCACATTCCCACCCATGTACACAAAGCTCCACCCCCAAAACTTATAGTGGTTCATCTAGTAGTAGCATGACATCACCTTCAAGAGCACAATGTGTCCGAATATCCCTATCACCCTACTATACAGTAGGTGAAAAGCAGTACGCCGAAGGAGTAGTATGTCTGAATTCTCAGAGAAATCCGTGGAATAGCTACTGCTTTGGCCGAGATTCTGCAGTATGGAACCAACCGACACTGCGTTATCCCATAAGGCAACGGGACAGGCGCAGAAAAGCTGTCAGAATCAAAAATGGCAGAAGGCAGCGTGTCGGCTCTTTTTAAGTGTAAGTGCTATAGGGATTAAATGTTGGTCCTTGTGGCTAAACCGCATACTTGTCGCTGTGCTGTACTTTCAAACGTCGTCAAAAAGCTGACGAAAACCGTAAAGATCATATAAGTCATTTTATGTTGAGGGCGGAGCGGGTACTCTAATCTGGCGGACTCTTTAAGTTTTTGTGGTTATTATGACGTCATAAGTCACATGACAATGCCAACATGGCAGATGTAGTATGTCCGGATTGTATTCTTACTAAACACGTATACTGATCAGTGTGTACTGTATCAACAGCTGAGCAGCAGGTACTGAATCGTATGCAGTACGTAATGTAACAGTACGTGATTTCAGACGCAGTCTCGGACATTCAACTGCCTGAAAGCAAAGCTGCAACTCGTGACGTATGTAAACACGCAAAACTGTCCTCATAATGATTTAAGAGGATGTGAAGGCGTGTTGGGGGCGTGTCTATAAAATGACTGACAGGAGGCTAATCCAAATACAAACAAACTTTCCGGACCAGAAAACACGTTTCCAAACTTTTTGTTTTCCAGCTTTGAAATACATATATGTTCAGAGACAATGGCTTAAAGATATTTTTAATCATTTCTACATGATTTTCCACATTATTTGTCCTAGTAAGAAATGAATAATATTGACTATTGCACCTTTAAAATAGGGTCCAAAAGAGTTTAAGAAAACTCCTGACCCTAAAGCAAGATAACAAACAAATAGTGAAGACATTAATAAGCTACAAAACAGAGGAAAGTTTAGTGGTTTTCAAAAAGCACTAGTCAAAACTAACTGTTATTTAATATTACATGAAATTATATTTATTTCCCATGACAAAGCCCAGAGATACAGGATAAGTCATAAATCACAGTGACCTTGTATGAATATTAATTACACAAACCCACCATAACCTAATACTTCAATTGCAACACTTTATTTCCAAAACGGAAACCTGCTTTTAACATTTTACTAGGAAATAAGTTTAACTACTGACCAAATAACAGGTTTGCTAAGAGGAAAAACAAGCTAGTTCTAGCTAGCAACTTTTTCACCCCAAAATGACCCCAGTGTTAGCTTATTGAGCTTTTTTAGGAAGGAAATGAGAGTAAACTAAGAAACTAAGAAAAAAGAAAAAGTAAGTATTTCACTGGCTCTAAGGTTTATCTCAGCAGACAACAACGAAGTAAACACAGCGCTGTGGTGAGAGTAATGTTACAGTGGCTAAGCTAGTGCTAGTGCTAAGTAACCCAGCTAGCAGGCAGCTGTAGCCATGAGGAAACAATAACAACTCAACTATCTTCACGGATCACACTGCTGCTACAGAGCTGTGATAAAGTCCTACTCACCGGCAATCTGGCTACTGATAGAGCAGATATCGGGTCTCAAACTTAACTCCTGTCCAGTTAGAAAGCATTTCCTTAAAAGCTGCCCACATCCTGCTGAAATCAGAGAGAGAGAGAGAGAGAGAGAGAGAGAAAGAGAGAGAGAGAGGTGTTTCCAGCAACACGCTTTTCTCCTCTGCTTCACATCCACATTACAGCTCTGAGCTTCTGTTTGGAAACCGAACCTGGTTGCCAGATTGATTGAGTTAAAACCCTCCCAGGTCAACTGAGATTGGAAAAAGGTTTACACACCCTTTATGATGAAACTGTTAACCAAAGTGAACGAAGACCAACCTGATGCTTAAAACTGCTTAAAACAAAATTTCATTACAAAATTAATCCTGGATGCCACTGAACATGATATGTTAATTAATAAGGACTAACACGACAGACCGTGCTGCCCGGGGTGGTGTGATGCGGCACAACGCGCAAGCGGAGTGCACTATTTTCATATAACAGCACAGTATGGAGTGTGTTATTCTGCTTATACTACAACAATTTACCAGCAGTTACGATGTTCAATTTATTAATGAAAGACACATCGTGAATTTTAATGCTTTTTAGTTAGATTTAATGCTGTGGAACGTCCGTGAAACAAGTTAGTTCCTGTTTTCGCCTATGTTATAGCTGTGATAAAGTCATTACCTCAGCAGCCTTGCTCTTCTCTCTCTCTCTCTCTCTCTCTCTGTTAAAAAACACAGCTTGTTATTTTAGTGGGAAACTGGAAAGCGTAAATTCCTCTGTTCTGAAGACTTTCCAGTGCTGATAAACTTCACAAAGTTTCGTGACTGTTACAAAGCACTGACACTGGAGACTCCTTCCATAAATACTAGATAAATGTCTCCTAACCAAAAACATCACCACATCAATGATAATAGGTTTACTTTGTTAACCAACAAGTTTTTAAAATCTATTTTATAATTAGTCTTAGATTATGTGGAGCGTCTGCTGTACAAGTCCCTTTGTATGAGCTGTTACTATAGAAACGATAACATATTAGAACGAGTGCATTAATATTAACTTCGTCCATGTTACAGCCGGAACTACTTTCCGAGCCGTGCTGTTATATAAAATTAATGCACACCTTCTGACCAATCAGATTCAAGCATTCAACCATGTTGTGGTATAATAAACATGAATATGCAAGTCATTCAGGGTAGATTTTGTCCTTCAAAGCCTGGATACGCAACTACGCAAACAGAAGTGTGCGAGCTGACACAAGTCTTTTACTTACTTATATAATTGAAATATTTGAAACGGCTACTATTTCTGGAAATGCATCCTTTTTCGATTTTGATGTGTCTAGGGTAAGGTTTGTATGTAGCCCGTCTATCGGCAAAGTGTGGAGCAATGTGTTGCGTTGCAAATTTCAGACGCAAATAAATTCTATGCACATAACCCAGGATCATCCCTTTTGGAGCCCATTGCATCTTGCACACATTGGCTTGTGTAGAGTATGTAACAGGCCTTATACTTGCTTTTAACTATGCGTATGCAAGATGGCTGCCGCATGTATCCTGTGGATGTTTGGAGTACAGCTTTTGCATGTCCTCAAAATTTAACTCTATGCATCTGTGTGGTGCAACACCATTGTACTGTAAACGTGACACCGTCTCCTCAACTGATTAAACAAACTAGCATTATTGAGTACTAACACTAGCTGGTTTTCCTGATATGTTTAATGTTTGAATTTTAAAACCCTCTCATGTAGTCTTTAAACCTACTGAAAACATCTGTTTTACTAAAGATAGGTTTACTGTACCTGTAGAAGACTGAATTTTCTAGATACCTTTGAATGCAAGGTCAGAGTTTTTGATTTGAGATGCAGATCATGACAACAATCACGATGAGCATGGAAAGTTTTACCAGAGCTCATCAGTGTGTTTAACATCACTGTGCATGAAATCTCTAAACATTTTACAGTTCACTGCCAAGTTTTGCATCAAGTATAAACTAGGCTTGTGGTCCAGCCATAATGCTGCATTCAACCAAAGCTTGGTATTAGGAAAAACCAAAGAAATTCAACTTGGAATTCTTACTCGGAAAGTCAGGAAAGTGTCTTTAACTCAAAGTTCAGCATTTGACGTCATGTCATCATGGCTTCTGTCTCTGTAAATAGCAAATAAATGATCACTTCACTACTTTTAATGAGTTTATAGTAGTATTAACTTTAGCTCAATCAACATAGTCACATTAGTTGGTTAAATCTATAACACTGACCATACAGTTTGAAGTTCAGAGAAAGTAAATACATCACAAACTCATGATCACTAATGTTAGCTGGCAAACTTGCTGCTAAGAAACACATGCTTTAATTAAGGTGCCCATGTTTTGCCCACTTTGTGACCCTTAACCTGTATCTGCATATGATTTCATGCATTGTGCTGCTACCACATGATTGGCTGATTGGATAATCGTATGAATGAGCAGGCTGTATTGTATGAATAATAGGTGTGCCTATTATAGTGGCCAGTGAGTGTATTTAAAGCTATTTTAGTGTACACCTTTGTAATATTAGCTATTAGCTAGTGTGCTAACCATGCTGTTATTCCACAAGTAGCATATATAAACGTGCTGTATTTATAAATGTATTACCAAACCATTTAAAAACTACGAGTAGGCTACAGTGTGCATAGATGTAATGATTTATATTAATGTAATGATTAATAGATGTAATGATTATATTTCACATCCCTTACACCTGCTGTAGATGCAGAATCCACAGCCTGCCCCTCACATGGCCAAGTTAAATTCAATTTTCACATGACTTCTCTAAACATTGTGACATAATTTCCTGGACTAAAGGATGAGGCAGGTCTCCGAAGGGAGGTGGCCTGACAGATAAGATGTATGATGAGACTTCATTGCCAAACTCTACCACATTTTTTGGGAAAACATTTCCAAGGCTGACATGATTAAAAAAGTTTAATTGAGTGGTTTTTGCTAAATCTGGCAACACAGTTGAAAGTATGGCCATGTGGTGGCTCCTCTGGTGGCCATGTTTATCATGACAGTGATGAAAGTGCTGCTTGGGTCTACAGTTTCAGGATTACAACACATCTTCGATTTGTTTTGTAGAGTGCTGATATATATAGCTTGGCAACAGGATAAAAATTTTATTATTATTCTGGATAATAAATTATTTTGCCATTACTATTTTAATTCTGTGACATTGCATCTTAATCCTGTGGCATATTTTCTTGAACATTCCCCCCAATATGTACACACCTGTCCCTCTGTGCAGAGCATACCAGTCCAGAAAATCAAATCAGATTAAAATTTAATATACTGGTATGATACATATTTTATCTGCAATTAAACCCCCTATTAATATCAGTCCAGTCCATCACCAGGACTACAGACAGAAAGCATACTGGCAGTTCTTTAAAGACACAAAGTGAATCCTCGCCATGATTTATGAGCTGGAAAAGGAGACTGCACATCCTCTTAACAATTGAAAAAGAGCCCATCTTGCCTAATGAAGTGATATGGAGAGCGTGCCAGACGCTGAGTGATGATGCATGTCCATCAGCCACTACCCCATGTGGAGAGAGAGAGAGAGAGAGGGCTACTATACACATACTCAGGTCTGATGGAGGAGCTCAGGTGTGCAGTGATGAGGTCTGTTGTGTGTGTGTTGTTTTCACCGAGCTCTAATATGTGCAGCTGCTTTTACATTATTCATTACTGTGTCAGTCTCTCATGTCCCAAGCAGCTCATCACGTGATGGATCTAGTTTATGCAGTCTGACCCATTTATAAGGACGTCTAGCCATCAGAGGAAAGCCCATAATCTCCTGTCGTTCTGGAATGTGTGTTTGTTTTGTTTGGTTTTTTTTTTTTGGTTGGCAGAAGAATGAGACTTCAGTTATTTCATATGAGTCACACACACATTCCTGCGACAAGTCCAGAAGAACCCAATTGGAGTTTGACATTAAGTGTCATGAAGAGGTAATCTGTCGCCCCTGTAGATGATTGGGGTTAAATTTATCCCTTGAAGGCATATCAGAAAAATAAATTCCTCTCACTGACTGTCTTTCCTTAACCACTTCCACTGGCAAAAAACCACTCTGTGCTGTTCTGGTGCAGCTGAAGTTAATATTTTCAATTTGTAATTGAAAGAGTGAATTAATATATGTAAGGAATAATAAGGCAAGCCATTATAGGAAAATAATCCGGTGTGATGCCTTACCACCAGGAAGAGGAGTATGTCCGATAACACACATCCCAAAGCATATTTTATACACTGATTACAATTTTCAGTTTATTAGTGAACAACATATTGTGCATTTATCCATTTATAGTCATATATTGTTACGGAATGTTTGTGAGACAAGTTACTCACTTACATTATAATAACTATAAGTAAGTATAAATATATGTAAGGGATATGTGAATGTGCAGTTTGGTGCCTTTTTTTCTGACAGAACATATTACATAATGCTATACTGCACTGTATATTTTACTGAAAGTGTAGGATTTTGCACTGTACAACACTGTATTCTTATCATTACATAGAGCCAACCCATATATTTGCCAATCTGCACTAGCTATTTCTCCTGTCTACGTGCCATGAAATTGACATCACGGGTTTATATTAATGCGCTCATTCTAATATATTATCATTTCCATAGTAACAGATATTTCAAAGGGACACTCCACATAGTCTAATAATAATAATCACCATATAGTCTAATAATATATGACTTAAAAAATTGTTAACGAATTAAAATGTATAATCGTTGATATGGTGAAGTTTTCTGTAAGGAAGGGTTTATTTAACATTTTTGGAAGGAGTCTCCAGTGTCAGCATTCGCAACAGTCAGAGGTACAGCTGTAACTTTAATTTTATCTCCACAGGAAAGTCTTCAGGACAGAAGACTTGTGTTTGTGGTTTCTCTGTAGTTTTGTTTCATTACCTTCAAGAGAGAGAAAAATCAAAGGCTTGTCAGGGAACAACTCTTTAGCTGCTATAATGTAAGTGATAACAGGAACTAATTTGTTTCATGTATGTTCCACAACAGTAAATGGAACTGTAAACTGTTAAAAAAAAGTATGACTTGTTGTTCATTAATAAATAAAACAAATTTATCACTGGCAAATTGCTGTAGTATAAGAGGAATAAAACTTCAGGCCATGCTGTATAGGAAAATAATCAACTTTGGTGTGGTAACTAACTCTGCATCACACCACCTATAAGAGTGTGCCCCCAGTCAGGGATAGATTATGAGACAATGGGCCCCTGGGCAAGGATGCGCAACACGTCCCCCCACCCAGGACATGACATTAGACAACAGAGTTTAAAAAAAATAAATAAATAACACACAGGATTCAATTATGTACAAATGGAATATGTGAAATGAAGCTGAGGTGAAAGAACATGCAAAAAAATCTGCACCATGACAACAAAATACAGAAGATTCGGCCCCAAAGTCATACAGAAAACTACAGTGATAAACATTCACTTTGAAGGAGTAATGTTCAGATCAATTCAATTTTATTTGTATCGCGCTTTTAATGATGGGCATTGTCGTAAAAGCAGCTTTACAGAAATATATCAATTGTGGATATAATTTATAAATTTATAAATTAATTTATTAGAAATGTATTATTAGAAATTTACAACAATGCTTTCTTTTTTTTTAAAGTTAATGTGTAAGTTATTTCTTCAGTTTTTCAGGGAGACTTTTGGCTCTTTGGGTAGTTAATAAGAGTGACTTTACTTTGGAGACTCTGGCCTTGGGGCCCCCTTGATTCCTTGGGCCCCTGGGCCTGTGCCCAATAGGCCTGTTCTTTAATCCATCCTTGTCTCCAACTCCTGTTGTGTTTTATTGTGTTTTAAACTTATTGTAATGATCTCATATATGCAACGCCCCCTCACTTTTTCTTGCTTTATGATGTCTGGAGTAGCATGCTGCTGTAGTATATGAATACGTTGTGTACTGAATACACATGACAATAAATCCACTGTGGCCCTGACTTGGCATGACAACCTTTTTTGAGAATTAGCTAAGAAGCTTAGTCTTAATAATTTAAATAGATTTGTTTTAGCTACTATGAACTCATTCACAAGCCAACCAGTATGACAAATGAACTAAAGCCCACAAATAAAGTTCTAAAGTTTGCCCATTGTTAATTTAATCCATTTGTAATGCACACAGTATAGAGATGAATACATTATTGTGTTTTGCACACTAACATTCCACATATTAGGTTCTGTGTACTGTACAGCATCCTTTTCTATAATTTCATTTATGCCACAAGATGGCAATGTTATAAAGCAGTTTGAGCTTATACCAGCATCCCCCTCCTTTTGCCTCTCTCCCTCTCTCTCTCTCTCTCTCTCTCTGCTACCTCCACTGTGTTTGTTTGGGTGCTTTGTTGTTTGCCGGTTACACACCACCTCTGGAGCTGAATTCCACATATCACACTCTCAGCATGGCTTTCATGCTCTGCAAATATCAAACAGAATAAGTGAATAAAAGCCAAGAGTCTATTGTTGCTTCTCCCTGTGCACACTTTCATCTGGAAAGACTCAGAAGTTGGAAAGAAAATGGCATCCTTAGTAGAAACATTTTCACAGATTGCCTTTGTCATAAATCTTGCCAGAACATAATAGCATGGATGCACAGAGATGCAGAAATCCTTTATTTATCAAAACAATGGCATACTACAAACTGAATTTAAATTAGAGCAACTTTAAAATGAGGATTAATTATTTATGAAATTTTCCCCACATAAGTGTTGTATATGGGGAAAGCGAAATAATACCGGAATGAAATTTACTCAGGAAAAGTGTGGTAACAATTTCAACACATAAATTCTTGGTAAATTTAACTAAGGTTTACATGGTAGCAAGAATTGTTCTCATGAGAAATGTAAGTAAATTTAACTATCAGTTTTTTTTTAAAATTTTAATAAGTAAATGTTACTCAAACTCGAGTTGATCGAACTACATAAATCTCAACACTGTAAAAAAAAATACAAAAAATAATCAGCTTATCATTATTACTTAATGACCACTAACACCATTAACAGTTCCAACCAGAAGTAGAATGCGCGCGCACACACACACACACACACACACACCATACACTTGACTGAGAAACACAAAGAGGGCGAACCAAGAAAACTTTACAGAAACAGTTGATCTTCCAAAACATTCATAATACAAAAAATTCATAATACAATAGCCTTGGTCCTTAAAGTCAATTCAAAACAAGAAATATTGAAAACAAACCATCCGTAATCAGTTTAAAGTTCTGCAAATGCATATGCAAATAGAGCTCAAAAACCATGTCCCCACTTCAGTATGCAATCGGTTCAAGTAAACATGACTTCTTTTTTTCTAGTTTTGTGAGCACTTAATAAAAATACAATATGCAAAATAATAATACATTTAACCCAGTAAAGTAAGTAAAAGATACCCAAAGATTTTTGCCACATATTTACATTAATTAATTTATTACTTAAAGCATTTATGTAATTCTAGTAATTAGCTTTTTGTGTAAAAATCAATTGTGTTTGCCATATTTTCTGAGCCACAGAATCATTGTTTTTCAGTGTATGTTACAGCACCCTCATGTCACGGTCCATTCTTTTAATGAGTGATGTTAAGGTTCCACTAACTAACATTATTTACAGCAATATTCCTGTAAGTAATGTCAGCCAAGTAGCTAGAGCTTGTGTTAATTGATTCTTTTAATTCATTGACCTATGTTACAGATGAATACCTGCATTAACATGCATTAATCTTTAAAACAGGTCCACAAAGGCCAATATAAACTCATGCCTTAATAAATCTGTTCTAGGTGGTTGCTTTATAAAACAGATAAATAAGACTGGAGAGCAGTTCCATAGATTACACTTAGAGACCTGAGCTCAGGTCATTATTAATATTTATTATGTGGCTTTTTAGTCATGGATGGATGGAATAAATCTTACATTCTCACCTTTTTTGTTCATGGCTGGTTAATGTTAACTAATGCAATAATAAATATGGAATTAAAAACTAACAGGGTGGTGTGATGCCATCTCGGGGCTCACACTTTCTCGAGTTTCAAAGGTGAAGCTTTGGAAACTAATCTGTTCGAGCATACAGTTAGAGTGTACAGATGGGGTGAGAGAGCTGGACAGACTGAAGGACTAAAGTGCTGCTGCATTGCTCTCTTTAGGTAGAGATGAATTAGCAAAAGCTAATTCCAACTGGCACCATGATCAGCAGGTAGTCAAATGGCATTGTGGGTAATGTAGGAAACCATTAGCCAAAATGCAAATAGACCAACATGTCAATAAAAGAATCTTGATGCCACTGAATATGACACGTTAATTATAACGATTAATATGCAAGTCTTTGAGGGTGGATTTTTCCTTTAAGCTGCAGGTAATTTTCTTTACACCATCCAACAAAGCTCTCTGCCAGACTCCTGTTCTCCTTCTCCATCCATCCACTGCTGCATCCCATTACCACAGAGTGTTTCTGAAAGTCTGACAGTTCCCTGGAGCAATCTTTCATGATATGAAATTAATAACGAGGCACACAAGACTGACTATAAATCTACTATAACACAGCGAGTAGTTAACAGACATAGACATACACCCAGAGAACACCATGTGTACTCTGTGTGGTAGCAGACTGTCGAGCTGGAACAAATCACTGTGCACATGGCCAATGATGCACCTGAGAGCAATTCAGAGCAATTAGCGGGAAAAGAGAAAAAGCACCACGCATAAACACACAAATATAGATATACACACACTCTTTGACTAAAATAAACACAATATGTCACAAGATGTAACAGCCTCATTTCTGTTGTTTGCTAATTGGCTTTTCATCTAGATGCAAATTTCAGGAACAGAAAGCTGAAATTCTGATCTATCATCTCATATTCATCTTTTGATCTCAAACCCAAATGCATTCAGTGTATAGCAAAAACAAAAGAATTGGTCGTGCTGTTCCAATACTTTCGGAGGGTCTTAACGTTACTTAAAAATGGTCTCAAATTAAACACCGATCAGCCATAACATTATGACCACCTGGCTAATATTGCGTTGGTCCCCCTTTTGCTGCCAAAACAGCCCTGACCCGTCGAGGCATGGACTCCACTAGATCTCTGAAGGTGTGCTGTGGTATCTGGCACAAAGACGTTAACAGCAGATCCTTTAAGTCCTGTAAGTTGTGAGGTGGGGCCTCCATGGATCGGACTTGATGGCCAGCACACCCCACAGATGTTCGATTGGATTGAGATCTGGGGAATTTGGAGGCCAGGTCAACACCTTGAACTCTTTGTCATGTTCCTCGAACCATTCCTGAACAATTTTTACAGTGTGGCAGGCGCATTATCCTGCTGAAAGAGGTCACTGCCATTAGGGAATACCGTTGCCATGAAGGGGTGTACCTGGTCTGCAACAATGTTTAGGTAGGTGATATGTGTCAAAATAGCATCCATATGAATGCTATTTTACCCAAAGTTTCCCAGCAGAACATTGCCCAGAGCATCACACTGCCTCCACCAGCTTGCATTCTTCCCATAGTGCATCCTGGTGCCATCTTTTCCCCAGGTAAACGATGCACACGCACCCGGCCTTCCACATGATGTAAAAGAAAATGTGATTTATCGGACCAGGCCACCTTCTTCCATTGCTCCATGGTCCAGTTCTGACACTCACATGCTCATTGTAGGCACTTTTGGCAGTGGACAGGGGTCAGCATGGGCACTCTGACAGGTCTGTGGCTACACAGCCCCATACGCAGCAAGCTGCGATGCACTGTGTGTTCTGACACCTTTCTATCATAGCCAGCTTTAACTTTTCAGCAATTTGTGCTACAATAGCTCTTCTGTGGGATCAGACCAGACGGGCTAGCCTTTGCTCCCCACGCGCATCAGTGAGCCCTGGGCACCCATGACCCTGTCGCTAGTTCACCGGTTGTCCTTCCTTGGACCACTTTTGGTAGGTACTAACCACTGCATACCAGGAACACCCCACAAGACCTGTCGTTTTGGAGATGCCCTGACCCAGTCATCTAGTCATCACAATTTGGCCGTTGTCAAAGTCTCTCTAATCCTTACGCTTGCCCATTTTTCCTGTTTCCAACACATCAACTTCTAGAACCGACTGGTCACTTGCTGCCTAATATATCTCAACCCTTGACAGGTGCCATTGTAACAAGATATTCAATGTTATTCACTTCACCTGTCAGTGGTCATAATGTTATGGCTGATCGGTGTATATTTAGTAGTCAACATTACAACTGAATTTGAGTGTAAAGTTTAACAGCTGAAGAGTTTTTTGAACTACTTAATTTTTAAAAGTCAGCTGTGTAAGTGTTTAACATTGTCTTGTTCTTGTTCTTCTTGTTGTTCTTCTTCTTATTATTAGTATTGAGCAACATGATTGAGCAGTGAGTAGCGTTGTTGCCTCACAGCTCCAGGGTCCTGGTTCAATCCTGAGCTTGGGTTTCTGTCTGTGTGGAGTTTCGCATATTATGTCCTTTCTGTGTCTGTGTGGGTTTCCTCCAGGTTCTCCAGTTTCCTCCCACCTCCCAAAAACATGCCAGTAGGTGGACTGGCTAAGATAACTTTCCTCTAGGTGTGAATGAGTGTGTGTGTGTGTGTGTGTGTGGTGCCCTGCAATAGACTGGCATCCCATCCATGGTGCTTCATCCCGAGTGTTCCTGGGATGAACTCCAGACCCATCGTTACCCTTATGATGGTAAATTGATTATTGAAATTGAGTGATCATTATTATTATTATTATTATTATTATTATTATTATTATTATTATAAATAGAACAATGAATGAACATCCATCTGAACCTGTATACATTCTCTCCACACTATATATAAAATACAAGTGTTGAAATAGTGTGTGTGCAGGATTTCTTTCTGTCACTGCAGTGTGATGCGAGGCACGGAAATTGGTGCAGGTATTCTTGTTTTATTGCTGTCACGCACTCGTAAGGCAGTTTGAGCCGGGGAAGTGAGTGATAGAACTATGAGAAACTTCAGTAGAACAATAGAGTTCCTCTTAGTCATCGGCAATGCACACGGCCTCTATGAAAGGCTTTATAGCTACAGTAAATCAGAGCCAACTCCATCATAAAAGCGCACTCCTCGATTGATTCTGCGCTTCTGCATCTTGGTCTGGGTTAATGGCAGCTTCACTCCACTGCTTCATCCATGCTTTATCATTACGGGCAGAAGGTCAGCCTCATTCGTCGTCATCGTCAATGTTTTTCACCGAGTGACCTTCTGTGGACAGGGAGAATGCACATTATTGGGATGCTTTTATTTTTTAAAAGCAAGCCATTAGTTATAATTACTTTTGGATGCTTAGAAGAAGGCGTTTTTGTTCCTTTTTGTGAAAGACTTGTTTGTGGTGTTTGTATTTTTAGGAGAACATTTTGTACACGTGAGAAAAAAAAGCAAAGCAATTTTTGCTTTAACAAACGCAATCTTCATTTTCTTGCTTATGCTGTCAGGAGCAATTTTGAACACTCAGATTGGGCTCATGCAGAGTAAAACCCTGGAGATTAGACACAAGATTTTATTTTTTCTTAAACAATGCATCTACAAAAACTTAAACAATGCATCTACAAAAACTTCTTTTCTCTGGATGATGACCAGAAACACTGAATGTGTACCTTGAAAAGAGAAAAGAGAAAATGAAGCTAGATAAAATGTTGGCCAGCTGTCCTGCCATAACAAAAAAAAGTTAACAGAACTCTGGTTGGAAAAGAATCGTTGGCACTTACAAGAGCTTCATATGAGATTAAACAAGTAATTAGGCTTTTTCCTCCAGAGTCCACCATTGCTGTGGATGAAATATAGTTCTTATAATTATTTGGAGTGAAAGTGTAGGAGTGTGTGATCAATCTCTTATTTGTCTGTGAAAGAAAAACACACAGAAACACACAGACATTTTATACCGTGACATATAACAGTTGGAAAAGGGCAAAAACATTATACAGTCTCCTTCAAAAGTATTGGAGCGGCAAGACCAATGTTTTTACTATACAATGAAGACATTTGGGTTTGAGCTCAAAAGATGAATATGAAACAATAGATCAGAGTTTCAATTTTCATTTCCTGTTATTTACATCTACATGTGTTAAACAACATAGAACATGGCACCGTTGGTAGTAGAACACCCAGTTTTTTTGGTGAGCAAAAGTATCGGAACAGATAGTATTAAAGTAAATGTTGGTCCTCTTTCGGCTGCTCCCGTTAGGGGTCGCCACATCGGATCATTGGTCCACGTATTTGATCGGGCACAGTTTTTATGCCAGATGCCCTTCCTGACACAACCCTCCCCAATTTTGTCTGGGCTTGGGACCGACACTGAGAGCGCACCATTGCACACAACCCCAGTGGCTGGGGTTGGTTCCCTAGCTGGGAATCAAACCCAGGCTGCAGCGGTGAGAGCGCTGTGGCATAACCACTAGTCCTCCAGGGACAAAGTAAAATAAAATAAATAACAGTTAATATTTGGTTGCATATCCCTTGCTTGCAATCACTGCATCAAGTTGGAGACCCACTGACATCACCAAACCGTTGCATTCTTCTTTTTTTTTGTGATGATTTCCAGGCTTGTAGCACAGCTTCTTTCAGTTGTTGTTTGTTTTGGGGGCTTTCTCCCTTCAGTCTACTCTTCAGGAGGTGAAATGCATGCTCAATTGGGTTAAGGTTTGTTGAACCTTCCACTTTTCCCCCAATGAAGTCCTTTGTTGTGTTGGCAGTGTGTTTTGGGTCATTGTCTTACTGCATGATGAAGTTCCTCCCAATTAGATTGGATGTATTTCTCTGTAAATTAGCAGATAGAATGTTTCTGTAGATTTCTGAATTCATTCTGCTGCCACTATCAATAAAGCCGCCGAATGAGCCCGTTCCAGAAGCAGCCATGCAAGCCCAAGCCATGACACTACCTCCACCATGCTTGGCCCATGAGCATTTATGTTTTGGATCATGAGCAGATCCTTTCTTTCTCCACACTTTAGCCTTTCCATCACTTTGGTAGAGGTTAATCTTGGTTCCAGAACTTTTGTGGCTCATCTCTGTATTTCTTTGCAAATTCCAATCAGGCTGTCCGATTCTTACTGCTGATGACGCCTCTATATTTCTGCTTTCAAATGGTGGATTGTGATACCTTCACCCCTGCCCTGTGGATGTTGTTATGATCTCACTGACTGTTGTTTTTGGGTTTTTCTTCACAGCTCTCACAATGTTTCTGTCATCAACTGCTGTTGTTTTCCGTGGCTGACCTGTTCGATGTTAGGTTGTTAGTACACTAGTAATTTCTGTCTTTTACAGGACATTCCAAACTGTTGTATTGGCTATGCCTAATGCTTGTGCAAAGGCTCTGATAGATTTTCCCTCTTTTCTCAGCTTCATAATGGCTGGCTTTTCTCCCATAGACAGTTCTCTGGTCTTCATGTTGGTTTATCCTTTTTAACAACAAATGTAGTATTCACACGTGAAACCCAGGGCTCAAACCAACCTTGTCATTCCAATACTTTCAGAAGGGACTGTATAAAGTTCACTGAACTGAGTACAGATATAAAACTTGAGATTTTGAAACAGTGTAATAATTAGAGCTGACAGTAAAACTAGAGTTGTCCTATGAATGCAAATTCAGTCAGTATGTAGACTTTGTGTATTCTCACATGATAACTCAGAAAGTTGAAAAAAAAAAAAAGTAAACCAACAAAATATCAAAATTCCTTATGGCCTCTTTAATACATTTTCAAACAACACCAACAGAATTCTCTGTGATTTTCAGTTTTGCAGAGTCCCAGTAATGGATTGCCCTTGTCCAGACATGCAACTGATTTTGAATTTTGTATCTTAATTAGATTCTGGGTATGAAATCTCCTAAATTTCGCATTTTATCTACGAAACCAAATACTGTGTCGATTTAAAGGTGTTTTCCTGTTGAAACCCCATGAAAACATGCCCTATATCTAAAATTTTCATATCTAGTTAATGTTTCTCATTAATATGTCTAATATTTACCTGGTTAAGTATTTTTTAAGGAATGAAAATTTCAAAAAGGCCCATCGATGTCAACAATAATTAAAAAAAAAAAACGTAACTGAGAAATAGAAGAAACTTCAACACAAAGATATGACCAAAATATACAAACAAATAAATAAATGCCAGAGAAACTCAGAAAAACCTAAACGAATAAGTGGGAGACCTGAAAAAGTCTTTAGAGGCAAGTGGAACTAAAGTCCACATCTACATCGCATTCAGAAACATAAATTTTTGTTGCACCATTAATATCTTATCATACACTTTTCAACATTTTTGTTGCTTGTGATAATAAAGGAACATTTCTGCAATCCTTACTCATGTTAAATGTCTTCCTGGTTTCATTATTTTGAATTATACCACAGTGCTGTTGAATGCTCAATTCTGATTGGCCAGAAGGTGTTGATTAGCAGCTCTGATAATAGTTCCAACTGTAAATCAAATAACACGTTTGTATTAATGCACTTGTCCTAATATGTTATCATTTCTATAGTAACGACTTACACAGGGATTTGTAAGATTATGGCAATGCTGCACATAAACAAACTTTAAAAAAAAGTATATGATTATGTCTTTGATATAGTGATGTGTTCTGTGAGGAGATGTTTATTTAGCACTTTTTGAAGGAGTCTCCAGTGTCAGTGCTTTGTAACATCCAGAAGTAAAGCTGTTTATCTCTAAAACTTTCAATTTTTTGTCACAGGAAAGTCTCCAGGACAAAATACTTTGTGCTTTCCAGCTTAAAGGAATAAAACACTGTGCTGTTATTGGAAAATAGTCAACTCTGGGTTCAACTTTTGCGTCAGTTCACATCACACAACCCCCTTGTTGATTAGGTAACACAACGTCCTGAAGTGTTTATTCCTGACAAACCTTTTTATACTCACCTCCAGTACCGTAAGTAGATAGTAGACAGTAAAATGAAAAACAGGACGTATCATGCATGACTTTTGGGACCCTGAGTCCTGACTCCTAATGATAAGAGTAGCTCCATGTGGGACGGTGCTGACAGTCTATTACCAGCAGGTGGCAAACCCGAGCTATCAGACACGATCAGTGTGTGCATGCGTGTGCATTTGTGTGTGTAGGTGTGCAGAGATTTTTTTTTTTTAAATGTCTTTTTCTTTTCTTTTCTCTTTTTCTCTTCCCATTTATGTGTGCCCATGCTTGATTTTGTTTCGTTATATTACAGGAAGTGGAGTTTGGAGCTGATATTGAAACTAAAGCGGATATGGGCTTCACATCTTGCTTAAATTTTTTTTTCCCTGATTTTTTTTGACATGTAACACTCATAAAGAGGAAACTCATAACAGGGTGAAGGCAAGGGAGCAGACTTGGAGCTCTTTCCTCTTCTCTCCTCAGCTAGCTGTGTCTCGAGGGCTTGCCGATCCTCTGGAGTGTGTGTGTGTGTGTGTGTGAGAGAGAGAGAGAGAGAGAAAGCTGTGTGTATTGCCATCATACAGCAATGGGAGGAAGTGGGGGTTAGATGAAATCTCTCTCTTTCTCCATAGTTAAGTGTATAATTATTGTATCATCTATTCACGAGTGTATTCTCACCTATCTTATCCAGCAGCCAATTATTTGCTTTTTCTCAGCCATTAGCATTCCTAATTTTTCTTGCTATTTTCACATTTTGTCTGATTATCACAAGGCAGAAAATGTGCTCATGTGATTTCCACCATGCCGTCATGAAAGTGTGGATCTCCGGTGAATGAGGCCATGTGTACTGACCGTGTGAGCTCTTCTGGTGTCTCTCCTCCTCTCTTTGCTCATGCTGTTGGAAAGCTTCAGTGTAGTCTATGAGTAGGATATCAAATATGAAATATATGCTTGCATTGCGAGGACAGGAACTTCGCCTCAGGTGCTGTCTTCATGCTCAGCTTGCCTGCGCCCCTGAGTTTTTTGAGCACTCTTCTCTCTCTATCTATTTTTAGGTATATTTGAGAGGTGAGACATGATTTAATGTCTCTCATGGTCATAGTCGTGATGAAGAAAGCAAGCATTCTGTGAGTCACATCTGAGTCCATCAGCTCATCGGCTGCAATGTGACAGGACAGATTAATAAACCCTTCTGACTAATAACAGCTCATCATTCTCTCTGAATAAATAGAGAAAAATCTACTGAACTGGATTACTGGACTTTCATACACATTCATTCTTTTTCCCTTCCTAGTTGTCCAGTTTCTTTTGGTAGCTGGTGCTATTTTATTCAGCTGAAATCACATACATTTCACATGTGATCACATATTTTTCTCGTATGTGATCATGTGAGTAATATGTGATCACACACGGAAAACCTGGAAGGTACATATCACCATGTTATGCCCTGAAAATGCACATATGAACTCAACTAAACACATGACATTATGTGTAAAATAAGTGATCACATACGAGAAAGAATGATTCATAGGCGAAAATCTGAAAAATGAGAGCTCATGCTGTACGTGTGAAAAAATAATGTGAAATAAAAGAATCATGTGTTAAAAAAAGTCCACAGTGTTTCTGTACATTCTTAAAAAATGGATTCTTTAGATTCCTTAGATCAGGCGTTCTTCTAGGAACATTTTTCTAATTGGGAAACACTTCGTTGTAGGTTTCTACAACAATCCTTTAAGGGTTGCCCAAGGGACAACAGAAGAAGGTGTCTATATTTAACCTTATTTTCTAAGAGTGTACTTGACTCTAAAAAAACCTTAGCTTTAAAGGATAAAAAAATGACTTTAAGACCCCATGTTCTACTTTTAGTCAATTATCCTATCGATTTCCAATTCAATTTGTATCTGAAAAGCAGTTTTAACAATAGACATTGTCACAGCAGCTTTACAGAGGAACTGGAAGTTGATATAGATCCCTAATGAGCAAGTCAGAGGTGACAGTGGTGAGGAAAAACTCCCTGAGATGACGTAAACCTTAAGGAAACCTTAAGGGGAGCCGTCTTCTTCTGCATGACACCTGAGAGTGAGGTTATAAATCATTACAGTATACAGGTGTACATTCATTCTTTCATTCATTCATCTTCTCTAAGCACTTTATCCTGGCCAGTGACCTGCGTGAGGTGGGAATACACCCTGGATTGGATACCAGTCCATCGCACGACACCATGCGCCCACACACATACACACATACACACACACACACATTCACAGATGCGGGGAGAGTATGAGAAACTCAACACAGATGGTAACCGGAGCCAAAACAGTTAAGGATCCATGTGATGAAAAGTTCTTTTGGGAACCTAAAAACATTTCTTCTAAAAATCTTTTTTGTGTAGGAAGAGAGCTCTGAATACATGCATGTCATTTACTACTATTTTTTAAAATTTATATATTAATATAATAACATAAAAAACTAAGTGTCCTAAGTAGAGATGGCACAATAACACATTTTCTTGTCTGATACAGATACTGAAACCTTGAATATCTGCCTTTGTCAATAATTATTTGATATTTTTCCTTTAAAAAGTACTAAGCTTTAAAAAATAATTTTTTTTGAAGCACTTGACTTAAAAATATGAAAAATCACATACTGTATATTAAAAATACAACATAATAAAATCAATCCTAACAAAAAAATACAATCATGTCTCTTTATATATCACTTTTTCCAGTTCCAAATATTTTCCAAATCCAATTCCAGTATTTTTCATCTGTTACAGGATTGGATCGAACTGCTTCTTATACTCTCTGATATCCAAACTACAATTTTTCGCTGGTATCAGCCTATTACCGATCCTGGATATTGGATCAGTGCCAGCTCTAGTACTGAATGATAATAGGCTGAAAATTATATTAATTCATTTCCAACACATATGATCCGACACACACTTCTGTAGTGGCATTCCATTAGGGATACAGCACACTACATAGTTACTGAGCGTACATAGTGAATATGAAGCTATTTTGGGATTGTGTGAATTACTTCCACATACAGATGTATAGAAGATCATGTCATCTCATCGTTCCTCAGTAGGATCAGGGCATAATCTCTTCATCAGATGTTTCCTAGCACACTTCAGAAACATGGCTCCAAACCATAGCTCTTACAACAAAGACGTCTTTTCATTTTCCCTGCAACCAGTACTGTGTGTTTTTTTCCTGATTCACAATTCAAATATCTAATTACGATTTCCCCTGGAGTTTCTTTTGTCCCAGATCTCCTGATACAGCTCTCTCTCGCTTTTTATTTCTCTCATTTTAAATCCCAGACCTCTGCTACAATCCTATCAACACACTCCGATGGAATTACTGTAATATTTTACGTTTATGCCACATATACCCTGTGTGTCGTTCTCTCATCCTATACTATACACTGCAATCTCTTCTTTCTACAAACTTATCCACCCAAGCACACATATATATAAAATTTATTCTTGTCTCTCGCTCTCTTAGTCATTCAATTATGCAACACTGGCCTGGCGTCTGAATAACCAGCTGCCCCGATGGGTTTAAAAACACAATTAAAGCTCTGTAAATTTACAAGAAATACCCATTTGCACCGTCACCTCTGTAGGCAGGCTCACTTCATTCCTGGCTCTGCTCTTTAAACTTTCTCCTTGTAACTCCTCCCTTGACACCCAGTTTATTCACCAAAAATAATTAAGAGCAGCATTTTAATGCTGTGCAGGTGCTACAGGATGCACCGAGGCCAACGTGAGTGGCATGATCACACAAACTACTTATTATTATTTAAGCCCGTCTTTTTGTGCTGTCATGCATTTGAATATTTCTTATGATAAATGGAAAAACACTTTTATTTATTTAATGCAACTCTGTGTAGTGCTTTAAATACATAGTACTATATAATTATTAATCTAAAAAAATCAGTAAGTAACAATAAAGGACAATTAATGAAAATGTAAAACATAAAATATACAGTATATAAGGAATAACACACTTGGGTCCATGCTGTTATGGGACAATAATCAACAATGGGGTTGTGTTATGTGGCCTGACATGAAATGGAGTCACTGTTACCACTCCAAAGTTGATTTTTTCCTACAACAGCACATCCTGAAATGATTTATTCCTCGTATATCACATCATTTGCCAATGATTACAAATTTCATTTATTAATGAAAATCTCTGAAAGTTAATTCCTGTTATCACAAAGTTATAAGCTATAAACAGTCATTCCATTTTCTTTCTCTGGAATCAATGATACAAAAACCCACAGCTTGTCAGGTTACTGAGAAACCCGAAAGCAAAACTCATCTGTCTAGAAGAATTTCCCATGGCAGAAAACTTCCTCACTGTTACAAAGCCCTGACACTGGAGACTCCTTCCATAAATCTTAAATATCCATCTCCTTACAGGAAACTTCACCATATCAACGATAATTTATTTTTCTTTGTTAAATAACAACATGCTTTTGACTTTTTTATCTGTTTAAATAACATATCAGGATCTGAATTATAGATGTCACTATTGTCAGCAAATCAGTAATCAACATCTTCTGACCAGAAGTTGAAAATTCATCAACACTATGGTATAAAATGAAATAATTGTAGACATCAAATCCAAAGAAAAGTTATACAACGTGTTTGTTTGAAATGTATTCCTTGATCTTTCAGGTTAAGTTCAATAAACAGAAGGCAATCTCATTACTTATTGTTTCTTTCACCCTGGAGACAGTTGCAAGTATTTGATACTCAATCCGGTGCTAGAGCATTAAATGCTATAAAATAATTAAGATAGCCTATGAAGACATGTTAGAAAGAAGCCATCAGCTTCTTTACACACCCCAAAGTGTTACACAGCATTCTTATGGTTCTTTCTGTTCTGTTCACTCTCTTTTTTTCTCTCTCTTGCAGCTCCATCCTAAAGACTTTCTCGTGTCAGAAAACTTAGTTACAGCTTTTCTCTGACTGTTACAAAGTGCTGACACTGGAGACTCCTTCCATAAATACTAACTAAACTTCTCTTCACAGAAACTGTCACCATATCATCAATTGCACATATGTTTATGAGCAGTGTGTGCCATACGAGTTCCTGTGTTTAGGAAAGAAAACATATTAGACATTAATATAAAGCTTACAGGTGGCACTACTGTCAGAGCCGCTGTTCTAGAAAATTAATTAACACCTTCTCAATTAGAATTGATTCAACAGTGCTGCGGTAGAAAACACTTTAAAACACTTTCCAGGAAGACTTTTTTTGTGGAAAGACAAAGGGACATGTATGTAGAGGTATTAATCTTACTATTTACTAGCAGTGCTTTCAAATATGACTTGCTCTAAAGGCTGACTGATTTTCATGAATATGAATTCAATTTTGGAAGTTTAGCAGTAGTTTGAACACAGCAGTTTTAAACTCATCTTGAAAACAATATCCTGCTTCTAATGTCCAGAAAATTACCAATGAGACTATCAAAAATGTACTTGGGAAAAAAAAATGCTGGAACTCAGCCTAGTATGCAAGTAGGGGGTGGAATTGTGAATCGTTTTATTTGTGAGGCTATTTTATAAACGGTTATTTGATTCATTATACTGAAAACATTTATATTGTTACATCAGCACATGATAATAGGATCTGGATCTGGTAACTTGCCCACGGTTATTAAAAACACTCTCAATTCTTTGTATTATGTAAATTGTTTAATGAGCTTGCATTGTTGAATGAAGGATTACAAGCGAAATAGTTGTTATGAATAATATGCGTTTGTTTCTATTTTTAGTAATTCAGTTAGAGATGTGCATTTGTCTCACAGAAATCTGGCAAATGCAAGACTGGAGTTTTCTATTCTTCATTTATTAGACACACAGAAGATCAATACAGCACCGTAGTCATCAGTCAGTCTGTCAGTATACAGTACACAGATGTTTTTATAGAGAAAAGGCGAGAGGAGAATGAAGGGTGATAAAAGTGTTCTGCAGAGTGAGAATGTCCTCATTAGACAGATCGTATCAGTGTTTGTGCTTCACACTGAGGTGATGTAAGTAAAAATGTTTGAGCTTTTAAATTTGACAACTAGGGTCAGATGCTATCCAGACAGACACAAATAGTAAGTTTCCATACACCCTCACACTCAGCCAAAAAAATTTTCTCCTAACAGACCAAATATAAACACATATTTAGGACAAATAACACAAAATGGCTGAAGCTCTAATAACTGATGTACACCCATATTCTTTGTTCTTGGTGATGGATGGTTTAATGATGTAAAAATCAGATTTACATACATTCCTACTATTTAAAGACCAAATATGTGGTCAGGTGAGAATTAAAGGGCAAGGTTTATAGGGCAGTTTATATAGTGGGTGGAGTTTATATACATTGGGTTATTAGCGTTGGGTTATAGGGTGGGTGAAGTTTATAGAGTGGGGTTAGTAGCTTCAGGTTACATGTGGGGTTTATTTGGTGGGTGGAGTTAGATGGCAGGCGGGGTTTATAGGGTGGGTGGGGTTACAGGGTGGGGTACACCCATATTCTAAATATGTGCTGTCGTTAAAGATGACATGATATCACTTTTTCTTTTCCGATACCGATACTAATACTGAAACCTTGTGTATCAGCTGATATTGATAACCATACAATATATGTTTCTTAAAAAACTTCTAAGCTTTAAAATGATATTTAACTGAAGCACTTAAAAAAGGGAAACATACATAGTTAAAAAGTTGACCTACACAAAAATGATACAAAATCATTTAAATTGCAAATATAGTAAATATAATAAATGATAATCTATCAAGTCTCTTCATATCTAAACATTTCCAGTTCCAAAAATCTTTTCCAAATCCAATTCAAATCTTTTCCATTTGTTACAGGAAAGAATCAAATTCACCCTTCTTCCTGGGTATTGGTTCGGTGCCATCTCTGGGCGTTTATAGCCAAATAACCCATATACATGGACTACACATACTGTAACTTTACGGTAATTGTTCTTTATTAAATGTTGTAATAACACTGCATAGACCTAATTTAAATATTTAAAGGCATTTATGGATAAAGGCATTTACGGATATAAAAAAAAGTAGTATACAGTTTTTTTCGGTTTCCCCCACTTTACGACAGTATTAAAAAAGCCATTTAAGACGTTTTGCACGTCTTCCTGTGAATATAACACTGGCAGTGACATTTACAAGAGAGTCGCTCTCTGAATCTGCATCATTATGTAATTTACTCTGGGTGAAATAATATATCCAATCCAATCTGCAGACAGATTTCATCAAATCTGTTCTTGTTGGTATAAAGAATAGGGTAATTTATTGCACTAATATTTACAGTATGTCAATGCATGAGCTTTCTCCTGCAGTTACAAGTTTGACACTGACGTTGGAACAGATTATTGGATGGAAAAAAAAGAAGGCCTACTACAAGAGCTAGTTCAAATTTTATTAAAATTCAGCATGTACCATGTCAAGTGTTTTTACATCAAGTAAGCAAGTAAAAGCCTTTTTTATTTGGTTGAAAAAACAAGGAGTGGTACTGATACACCTAACACGCAGTTTGTTTTGAGGTGGTCAGGATAAATAAATTGGATTAAATGACACTAAACTGATGCTGTTTAGCAATTTCATGTACCAGCATGTCTTATGCGTCAAATATTACAAATGAGAGGATCCAAAAGCTGTTTAGAAAATACAGAAAGACATTGGAAGAAGTCATAAAGGGAAAGAGAGTTATTAAAGAGTATTTATATCATATTGAGGATGAATGGATATTATTTTGATCTTCTGACTATTAATATCTTAACAAACCCAATTTGATGGTTTTTGTCCTAAAAGGCTACACAAGCCTCCCCAATCATTTTAATTACATCAAATCCAGATTTTCATTATCCTCCTTAAAGCATATAATACATTACATTTATGGCATTTGGCAGACACCCATATCCAGAGCAACTCACAATTAACTCATTTAGGGTTAAGGGCCTTGCTCAAGGGCCCAGCAGTGACAGCTTGGTAGTGCTGGGATTTGAACTCATGACCCTCCAATAAGAAGCCCAACATCTTAATCACTGAGCAATCCCTTCCCCATTTTCACTACAATGGAACTATCTGGAAAAGCATGCAGTTACATTTACAGTGACTTGCAAACATTTGAAAGCAAAGTGATCAAATGCTAGTTTGTACAAGTGCTAGAGTGGTCTAGGTAGTTACCAAAAAAAAAACTATTTCAACCTAAGTGCATAGACAGCAACAAAAGAAACAATTTCAAACCTAAGTGCACAAATAATAATACAAATAATAGAAAACCAAGAAGTAATACAAAAGATGGTGAATGTAAAGTAAGTGCAGAGAAAATTAACATTTTATCCTAGATGCTGTCTGAAGATGAAGAGCCTTTAGAGCTTTGTGGAAGGAATAGAGACATGGGGCAGTTCTGAGTGGAGGAGGAAGTTCATTTCACTACTACTGAGCCAATACACTGAAGCAGAGAGCTCTTGTGTCATGTTTAGACTTCAGAGAAGTTCACACCAGGAGCTCTGAGGTTGAAGATCAGACCGAGTTTTGAGCCAGGGTGAATAGATAATGTGGTGCAGTGCCCTGCAATGCCTGGAATGCAAAGACACGAGTTTTAAATTTGATTCTTGGTGGTGGTGGGGGGATCACATGTGAGAACTTTGGGAGGTTGTGAACCAGTCAAGCAGTAGCAGCATTCTGAATGCCCTGTAGCAGAGAGTTGCAGTAGAAATAACCATGGCTTGTATGAATAGTTGAGCAGATTCTATAATCAGAAAAGGTTGTATTCTCCTGATGTTATGAAGAAGAACTCTGCAGGATCTGGTGGTTGATGTGGTTAGAAAAATTAAGTCCTTCATCTAAAATCACACCAAGATTCTTAGATGTGATGGTATCAAAGGTGATTGACAGGTCAAGCAGAGGGAAATGTATTAATGCATCCCATATATCTTCTGTGTATGCTGTTTATATGTGTGTCCTGTATTCTGAAGTTATCGTGTATCCCATACATGGAAGAAGAACTTGGAAAAAGTTTCAGTGTACATTGACAAAGCTTTGACCAGTAGCTCCTTAGAATGCATGGTAGCTCCTTGGAGCTCCAGACCTCGGCCTGTCGTAATAATAAAGAAAAAGTGTTGGTCCATCTTCTCTGTGTTGTCACATTCATCACAAAAGGACAGAATGCTACATAGGTCTGTCAGTTTTGTCAAGTTTGAGATTTGGATGATGGGTTGCCAGGAATGTAGATGTCACAATGGCAGATATTGTCTGAGAAACTTGTCTGGCGGATGAAGGAAAAGAAAAGTTGTGTGTCATTAGCATAGCAGAAAAAAGAAGCCATGAAACCTGATGTGTTATACAGGGAGAAGAAGAGTGGACCAAGAACTGAGCCCTGAGGAAGTCCTGCAGCATGAAATTGAGTCTCTGTATGCTACGTGGTAGGATCGATCCTGTAGTCAGCAAGAGTCTAAATGAAGATCTGGCGATTCACAGCATCAAAGCTTCAGTGATTGCTTGCAGTGCAGTTTCTGTAGAATGCAACAAACTAGCTGGCATCTTGGAGGTCATGAAGAGTGCTGCCCAGGATCTTGGATAGGAATGGAAGGAAGAAAACAGGTCTATATTTAGCTGAGGCCGGCATGGATTTCTTAAGCTGAGGTGTGACCCAGGCAGACATGAAGATGGTAGAAACTAGACTAGATGTACTGATCATAGCAGTCACATATGGTGTGAGGTACTGGAAAAGTGTATATGGTATTGGGTCAAATGGACAGGCTGTCTGATGATTCATGCCCGTATTTCTGACCAATGGAAAAAAAAAAAACCCATTTGTGAAAATGTTTTCAGTCTTGCCCTTTCCCATATATTCCTCAGGTTTTTTTTTTCAGTTTGTTTAAATTTATACTGTATGAAACTGTACTGAAGCAAATAGCAAAAAAATCTGCAAAATACCTAGAAGGTGAGAGAGAGATCCCAAAACGACAAGGTACATTAACCAGCTGAACCAAACTACACCAAAATAATTGGAAGTGCAGTTTATTCCTCAAAGATCTTATATGGAAATGATAACATTTGGTAATTAAAAGAACATTAACATAGGAAGCTGTTGGCATAAACATATCCGATGCATATTTTTAGTTCCCTGAAGAAGTGTGCATTTGTGTGAGATTAAGTAATATTTGTGTGTGTAATGCTCCCATCTGTGTGCCTCAATGCTGTAGTGTCTCAATCCTGTTTTTTTTTCCAAACACACAAGAGCAGATGAAGAATCTTTAATGTTGTTTTCTCATCTCAACACAACAGGTGCTGAAAGTGATTTTCACCAGCCCAACTTTAATCACAACACAAGTGCACACTGGAGGGGAGTAATCAATGGAGGAAAGTAATTTCCATATTTTAGGAATTAAGGCGTGTGCAGAGATAATGAGCAAACAATAAAGTTGATTTCCATCACAGGGCAGTTTGATTCGGAATGATTTAATTACATAGACTACACTATCCAGATCAAAAGATCAGTGTTGTCACACTCTTCAAATCTGGCTGAAGATCAGTTTGTGTTTCTTCATGTAGGGATCTAAATTAAGCTGTTAGTATTGTGTGTTTACTCCACAGTTAAAGTTCTTGTAAAGCCTGCCTACTCAGAGCATGTGCGCTTTTCTTCCGTATAACATTAAGAAAGTAAGTCTAGATCACTACTGTTGGTTAGTGCTAAGCTAAGCTCTTGTAATGTACAAACCTGCTAGAAATCTGCAGCTAAAAGTGACATGAAAATCACAAGAGCCATCAGCAGTGTTTTTGTAAAGGAGAAATAATCAAACTAGTCTAGATTTTGAGGCTAGTCATGACTGTTCCGTTGTCTCTCAGTGCCATTACAAATGAGCAGAGTGGGTCATCAAACAGCAGCCATATCAGGAACCATCCATACTAGTCAAAGGTGAAACAGAAGATAAAATATATGCTTGTGCTCCATATGTACTGGTATGTCAACTGATAAAACATAAAAAAGAGTCTGAGGATAAGAAAAATAGAAGTCTGAATTTGAACAGTTAGAGCAGGCTAGAAAAGTTATTAAGCCTAGACCCCTGAAGGATACTTCAGGCCATCCCCATAGGGGAACGCTTGAAACTTATACTGTATGCGCAATCCTAGAACATATGCTGCATTTTACTTACTTCATAATTAGGAACTCAGACCTCGGAATTATGTCATTTTCAACCTCTGTGTGTTTTGTTAGCAACAAGCTAGTCAGCTAACTGTAATGAGCGATGTATATTTTCCTCCTCAAAACAGTGAACTGTGTAGTCAGTGTTAATAGATTTAACAAGTGAATATGTCTGTATGTTGATTGATCTAAAGCAAATACTTGTATATATAGTATAACTCAATTAAAGGTAAGAAGTGCTACTTTGTTTACTTCTGATGCTATGAGCAGCCATGTTGATTTGAAGTCACTTGCTGAACTCGGAGTTGAGGAGACCATCCCAAGTTCCCAAGTAGGAGTAAGAGGTCAGAAATTATGAGTTACGACCTTTAGTTGAACGCAGCAATAGTGTTTCCCTTTCCAAGTAGACCCATGATGGGTTCTCCCAGAGGAACAAACCAAACAGTTTCCAAGTAGAACCCCTGTCAGAAGCTTAACTATTAACTATTAACTATTAACGGTGCTATATCTGAATGCAGCATGCAATTTAAAAAGAGACAAAACCGACTAAATTAGAATGATTAATGTTTGATCTGAATATTAATTCAGATCAAAGTTGGATTTTTAACTGTAAATTAAGTTATTTTGAATTGAATGCATGCATTTCTTAAACACTGAATTTGTTTAAAATCCAAATCCAAAAACTGAAGCATGAAACAGCTGATTATTGAAAAGTCTTCAAGACCAAAGGTTCTTTTTTTTTCACCAACTTACAGAACATATTTTTTTGATAAAAAAATCTAATTATATTTAAGTAATTATATTGAATTTGACTTTATTTACAGGTCTACTGTAGGTATACTATTTATAGGTCTTTTTAAGTTATTGACATTTGTATTAAACCCATTCAATTCAGGTGACCATTCAAACTTGCAAAAATGATAAGAAATCAGTAATAAATATAATAACTTTGGTTTTGATTTCCACAACTGTAACTGTAAAATCATGGACCCACTGGCTATGATTCACAAACCTCCTGGGTGTACCAGGACTGCACTTGAGAACCATGGCTCTAGACTACATCAAGTACGCACTACACGTCAAGGTTAGTTCTGAATAGATATTAATTAAAACCAGTACTTTTACAACTGCATTACCTTGGGTAATTTTTCAACTATTTTAAATATTTCATAAAAGGCACTTTTTATGAATAGTAGATATTAGCATAGTTGCAAGATGCCTAATAAATTCTTATCTCTTATTACTGAAGACACATTTGGTGCTGTGTTTTTGCTCATTGCCAGACCCCATGTACACACACATTCACAAGCTCATTCACACACACGGCTAATTTAGAGTAGTCCAGCCTCCTTCTGGCATGTTTTTGGAAAGTGGGGGGAAACTGGAGAACCTTAACTCATGCAGACACTGGGAGAACATGTAACTCAGGACTGAACTGGGGACCCTGGAGCTGTAAGGTGGCATTGATACCCTCTGAGCTACAAAAAAGTAAAATTTAGATTTTCTTTCCATTTTGGAAGCACTATAGTCATGGCTGCTTTCCTCCCACCTTATTTTCCCTCTGCCCTCCCATTCATCTACTGCCATTCTTCCAAAATCAGTGGAGAATTTCATTTTGGCAAGGGCTGAAAACAAGCACTGCCAACATCATTGTTCAACATTTATCTGTCTCCCTCTTTTCTCTGTCACTCCAACTATTTTAAGATGTGCACACTTCTCCCCAAATTGCATCCAATATA
>CM040454.1:27394396-27416259 GCA_022758105.1 Pangasianodon gigas | reverse complement strand
ATCTTGCCTCCCCATCTTCACCACCCACCTCAGTCTACCTTTGCTGTCAACAGCTCACCAGTAAACCTGTTGTGTGTATGAATTTCATGGAGGAAAACAAATCTTGTTGACAGGGAGCAAAGGTGAAAGAAGATAAATGTCAAATCAAATGAAGGAGTACAATATCTAACATTAGAATGCTGATATCTCCTTTATGCCTCAGATCTATGAACTGGGACATTTCCTCCCTTCATCTCTCAACACACAAAACAACCATGGGTTTGAAATCAGACCAGTGTGCAAATTCCTCAGCAAAATGCATAAAGGTCAGCTTTAATGATTTTCAGCATTAAGCTGGCTGATAAAAACACTTCTTCTTTAATTTTGAGGATTTCAGAGGTTTAAGTAGATTTCCAATCTGAAAGGTGACTTATTGTAGATGCAATGAACCTTGGAAACCTTTGGGGCAATGTATTCAAGCAATCCTTTGCTTGATCTTGTGAATTGCAGCTTGAAAAAAATAGCTGCACTGCGATTGAGAGTCGAGAGGTAATAATTGAAAGCCAGACGTTTCCTCAAGTAAATAATAGGAGGAAGAAGATAAAAAGAAAAAATGGACGAAATCCCAAGATGACTAATTATTTTCAGTGAGAGCTCACTGTTAAACATGTAAAAGGCATGCAATTTGCATGCATGTCTACAGGCACTCAGAATCAACATGTTAATAAGTCAAAATGCAGCGCATCTACCAGGAATTCCAAGACATATTTCAGCAATACTCAGGAAGCAGCAATGATCCACCATCTTCCTCTTCATCATGTAGCATTTGTTAAACATAATGTGCATCTCTATCCTTAGACAGACAATTAAATGTTTCAGTTGAGTAACTGCTGAACATTAAGTGAGCTCTGAACATTGTAATTACTCCTGGGCTGAGGAAAAATGAAGGAAAGAGAAAGACAGAGATAATGATTTTGTTTGTGACCTCCACAGACCCTTGATTACAAGCAAATTATCTCACTACTATACTGTTTGTCTGTCTTAAATAGGACTGTCTGTCCTAACTCACATTGGTTCCTGACTTTTCAGAAATCCTGTGGATTTAGATTCCTAATACGCATCCCAGAAGCAACAGTGGCTAGAAAAACTCCTTGAGATGACATTTTTGCAGTATACAGGTGTAGGAGCATAAACACAACCAGTTCTAAGTATGTTGAATGGATGTTCAGTATGAGCATATTGGGAGTGGTAGTCCTGTAAAGTTGCTCATCATACACTATCTATTTCCAATTACAAATTTCTCAGCTTTATTTATCTGGTGTTTTGCTGTAACGTACAGCTGTATGTCATCAGCGTAGCAGTGGACACTAATACCATGCTATGACACTCTGACGGGTTTGCGTGGAAATGAGGAGACAGTAGGCAGGCTTGGGACAACTCAAAAGGGGCTCTTTATTTTTCTGGTTTCTGTTCCTTCGCTTTTCAGCGATTTTACCTCACTAGGCGCACACACACACACACACACAGCTCTGTGCTGCTCAGCTGTCTCTCCAGAGGCTCTCGTCTCTCCCCTTTTTATCCTTGCCGCCACTCCCTGAAACACAGAACACTCGTTAGAAAAACCCGGCACAGGTGTAAATGTTTACCACTCACTTTTCGCATCTCCGCCTTCCATTCACAAACCGGCACTCAACCACACCCCTCTTCCAGACATGCTTACAAGTAATTATAATTATTCATATAATCATAGTATGTATATATACAGTATATAGAAATGATCAATGGGACTATTGTGGAATGCATAAAGAACATTTACATTTACATTTACAAACTGAACATTCTGTCAGATAAGACCTGAACCAGGAAAGACATGCTCCCTTAACTCCAACAAATCTGTCTAGCAGATATTGTAATCAATGGTATTAAAAGCAGTACTGAGGTTAACTAATACAAGCAAGGAAGCACAACCTTGATCAAAGGCCAGCAGTAGGTCATTTACTACTTTAACCAGTGCTGTTGCAGTACTGTCATTAGGCCTAAACCCTGACCAAAAGACTTCCTGTATGTGATTTCTATGAAAGTATCATCTCAGCTGCTGATTCTAGGATCTTGGAATTAAAAAGGAGGTTTGACAGCTTACAAGGTTTAAAGTCAGATTTTTTAATCTGTGTGTTGATGACTGATAGTTTTTTTTTTTGTAATTTTCTAGGTACACAGCCAATACTAAGGTAGGGGTTTGCTATTTTGGTTTGATTTCTTCTGCTAGCATTTGTTTAAGAAAATGCACAGGTTGAATGCTATAATCTTCTCCATCAGAAAGGCTACTAGTCTACATTTCTCAGAAGTAAACCTATTACTAATGACTAAGAAGGGGTATAGCTAAACATCTTGCCCTCATACTGAATAAGGTCAAGGTTGGTCATATCGAAGTGTTGAGGTTGATAGTTAAGTTTATCATCACTTCCTGATGGAGGATTTCAGGCAGATCTGATGGGAATAGTCTAAGATTTGCAGTCTGTAAACAAAAACCTTCTATGAAAAGTTGCAGGTCAAAACAGGAAAGAAAAATGCAGCCGCTGATAAAGAATATAAGAAAGAGTGCAGAAATTCTTAGTAGTGGAAAAAAGTAGGAAACTTTAAATATTTTTAATACGCCCTGTTAAAATATAATTTGCATCACTGCATATGCTAGTGCTCATTCTGAACACTGATGTGACACACCCCCAGACCCTGATGGCACGCGACACTCTTATCAACTCCTCATCAAAAACTCATCCATTAGATATTATGGAAACTGCATGAAAATGTGCAGCATATGAAGTGTAGCCTGAATATGGGGAATGACTTCAAATTATATGGCTCAAGGATAATTTCGCAAAGAATAATTTTGTGACAGATAAGTGTCTCCTTGTCAGCTTCAATCACATCTGCTCTTTCAGAAATTGCTCATTATTCACGGCAAGATTTTTCTATACTAATTATGGATTCACAGCTAATTTCATTAATAACTAAAATGCATGGAATTAATCTTCATTGCACCCAGGAACATTTTCAGTGGTATTATCCAATACCAGTCTCTTTTTCTTTCTTTATCTCTTTTTCTCTTCCCCACAACACTTCCATTGTCTCCTTCATGGTATTGTATGTTTGCTGTCGTTACATAAAATTTAATATGGACATTCCACTTTTATGGTATTCGCTACTTCAAAAGTTCATAGACACTGACTCAATATGGAGGAATTTATGCAAGTTTAGTTTAAGGTTGACGTTTAGTGAAATTAGAGAGAAATTTAGTTGGACCGAGGCCGAGTAATCTACCAACACATCCGTGGAAAATTAAAATTAAGTTCCCAATGGCATTATGTCATTTCCTCTGACAGTCTGCCTTTACAATGTTCATATAAAATACATAACATCTACATGCTAGCTAGCTAAATTATTAACCTCACCCAACCTATGTTCAGCATTCATACTTCATAAATAATTTCTTAATTCATTATATTCAGCTTCAAATAAGAATTTAATGCATGCAGTTGTGTTACAGCTTTAGTGAAAATGTACTGAGGATGTTGTTTCAGCTCATCTAAAATCACTCACATAAGATGCTAAACTTGGAAATTCTCTCCCTGAACACCTGAAAGCTTTGAACAGACTTTTAGACAGAATTTTAAAATGCACTTTTAAAATATTACTTTTAATGTTTTTGCTAATTAGGCCCTATTGTAGCTATTTTATTTAAAATAAAGCACTACATAAATAATAATTATTATGGTAACACTTTTACATTACATTTACATTTATTCATTTAGCAGATGCTTTTATCCAAAGCGACTTACAAATGAGGAAATACAAGCAAAACCAAATAATTTATGAAGTAAATAATTATGAATGCAGTATAATGCATTATGGATACCTGATTCACTTTTCATACTTTTTCAGGTATCTGTAATGCACTATACTACATTCATAAAGATTTATGAAGTCTACACAATGCTTTATAAGGTTTAAGCACCGTATAACTTATTAACATACATGTTCAAAAATGCAAGCATTATTGCATAGCATAAGGTTTCATAGCACAAAGTGAAATAATACATTATAATACATATTGTACCTGGTCTTAGTATTATTGGAAGGACCAGTGCTATAAAGCTTGATGAAAAAAAAGATATGATCATTCACATAATGCTGTATATAAACTAGGATCTAAAAGTATGCCTTCACTATAATTCGTAAAATCTTTAATACCTCTCATCTTCAAATTAAAATAAATTTATAAGTGCACATAACATCTAATGAAAACTTACAAGCTCTCTTAGAGACTTTAGTTAAAGTGATGCTTTTTTTGTGCCCTACGATTTATCTGTATTATTATTATTATTATTATTATTATTATTATTAAGAACTGGAGAGTATAGGTTAATTTAATATGGTTTGTTTTTATATTCACACAGTACAGTTAACTTTGGATTACAAATTACCATTGAGTTTGAGCCAGAATTTAAATGAACGCTTATAAATCTTTGCTATGTGTTCAATAGAGTCAATCAATGGCATTGATTTTGCCCTCTCGGATCACATTCTTTCTGGTATTTTCTTCATCTGGCTGCTTACATTCTTTGGTTCAGGAGTGCTTGAACATGCTTTTCCGATACAAATTAGATCACAGCTTATGCATTTGGAGAACAACGTCTCTAATAGCCAGAAGGGCAATCAGCACTGGGGCTCTTTAATTGAAATCAGTAAAGCATCTAGGTTTTTCTTTTTTTAAACCCAATTTTCTCCCAATTGAGTCACAGCCAATTCCCACCCTCAATTTGAGTCACACGACAGCCACCAGTCTGGGCAGGTCAAGGCCAATATGTGCTTACTCTGAGACATGTGAAATCCCAATAACTTTTTAAATACCACTCATGCAACATCACAGGACAGTTGGATGTGCTTAGAGAAAAAGCATACTTCCCTATTCCGTATACAGTGCATTAGCTCACAGATACACAAAATCTAGTACTGCTAAGAGAGAGTTAAGGCATCCTTTCTCCTCAACTCCTGGCTGCTGATGGCTGTGGCCTAGACAAAGTTCACACTCAAAAATCATCCCCTGATTATAGGGTAAACACTATGCCACTCTGGAACATACCCTTAGTTTAAAATGGCAGGGACACAGCAGGGTCAAATTTATTATCATGTATTTGCTCTTTGCTTCCATAATGATATACACGCATTAACCTCATCACTATATGGTGTCCTTGTTGGACTGATTTATAACCTAGTGCTGTGCTTTATGGCTTGAGTAATTTACATTTATTAGAGAGGAATGTGAATTTCTAAATTACAATATATTATAATACAATAAATGTGTGTTGACCTGGGAAAATCCTTCACATGGTGAAATTGTGACATTTTCTACTTGCTCTGAAAACGGTTTCTTTTTTGCATGTATCTCAGCTGGAAGTAAATTTCTAGCATTTTAGAGTCTAGTTACCTCCAAAAGTGAAAATGGAGAAAATCACATTAACTTAAAGATTTCATGCAGGAGCATCACAGGCATTTTGACAGCCAGTATCTGATCACATACTGAACTGAATAGGCTTATATGCATTTCAGTATCCAAATACTTGATCAACTGACATTTACTGTGGGAGGAAATCACACTTACCCTACGTTCACACTAGCAGGCGACGAGTTGCTTGTGTTGCTTGTGGTTTGTAGGTGTGTACAGTCCAGAGTTATTATTTGTTCTCAGGAGAGATGGTATTACCAATATATATCTTCTAAACCTACGCATTTAAACACAAATAAAAAAAAATACAACAATCAGTGTAAAAATTGGCTGTTGAATTTAAATTTTACATGCTAGGTTTCATACAAGCTTTGTTCGCAAATTAGCAAAGCAACTATACTGTACTAGCTACACACACTAACCTGGGGCACCAATGATCTATTCTTTAAGAGGTCGTATATGAAAAGATAAGATGAATGTGGTCGTCTCTCATTTTGTCGCTTGATAGTGTGAATTTAGGATTAGCTAGCAAGGTATTAGACCTCTTTAAGCAAACTGACTGTTTTTACCACAGCGACTGTTAAGCTGGCTCCTTACCAAACATGGTGTTTGCAGGAAAATAGCCTAGGTAAGGTTAAATAGTAAATAAATACCTTTTCAGTGAAATGTATTTATGTTTTCTTAAAGTTCAAGCAGAAAACTACATTTTGCCCAGAATTCAGCCACAGCAACATCCGGCAGATTTTCCCAGGCCACCACACAAATTAAAAGCTCTGTTACAGGAACCTGTTTTACAAAATGCTTTAAATATGGAATTTTGCTCTAAAAGTATTAAAACTAGCTATATTTCCAGGATGGTGATATCTGCTCCTGAGAAATTGGTCCAGATTCTTTTGCCACAGTTTAGAGATAAATGGCACAGTTCATTGAGTGGGAGTGAGCTGAGGCTTGGAGCACATTTTGCTTACAAATACAAATTAACAAATAGACATTTAAGATGAACACCTTCTTACAAGATTTGAAAAAAGGGGCCAAAAAACGGAAACAATTAAAGTTATCAGACACTAAAAACACTCTGGCATTAATGTGCAAAAAATATTTGGAATTGCATTTCTGGTTTTTTTTTTTTTTTTAATTCAAATGATATTCTAAACTGAGTTAGATCAGACTCTAGTTATTTATATTTGCAACATGTATAATTAGGCTTTGACACATTTTGCTTGCTGACCTTTAGTTTAATTTAGTAATTTAGTTTAATATTGAGTTGATGTCATGTCAGCAGTATAGTAATTATGAGCTTCCAACTTGAATATAAGCATTAAAGCCTTCATTGGGCTTGTAATTACCAGTTGTGGACTCATACGCTAATTTTCTGAAAGCTCCAACTTTACAGTGAGTCAGGTCATCTTATAAAACAAACATGACTTCGAATATTACAGTGAGGAATGTAAAATCAGGACGACAATGAAAAATATATATTCGATGTAGAGTGTATAAATTTTGACTGGTAGTTTTCGACTTAATAAATAAATAATATAATAATAAATAAAAAGCCATCCTTCTCAGAGCGAACACTAACCATAGTGCTTGAGGATGTCTGAGGTGCAGCTCTGAGTACCCTGCTGAAAAATCTAGCTTGATCTGACAAGCTACGAAAACACAGGCCAAGCTGGTTAAGCTGATACACCGTCTTTGGCAGCTGGTAAGTGCTGGTAGAAAGGAAACTGTTTCTGAATTGCTGCTGCTAATGTTACATTATAAAAAAAACTCAACCTGTGTTTTGGCAGTCAGTAGCTTGTGAGACCAAGCTGGATTTTTCAGCAGGAAAGTATTTCAGCATCATCAACTTGTAATTATGTAAACAGACTGTAATAATTTTGGCCTCTCGCTAAAACCTGCCATGTAAAAGACACTGAAATACTATTGGCTCTTCTCTAAAACCCACCCACTATTTAAAATTGTGCCAAAAGCCACAAGCAAAGGAACTTGTTGAACAGACTTGTTTTTAAAAAATAATTTTGTATTATGTATTTTGCTTGTGGCTCTTGTACTTTCGTTTAATGCTTCTGGAACAAAATTAACTCCGTATTACTTGAAGGACAGTGCCAAAGTCACTCTACCTCGGAGGAATGAAGAATCGTTTGAGCTTCGCTGCAGTTATCAGTCTATCCCAGTGTGTTTGGCTGGTCACCACATTCCCTCTGTCTGATTTACATATTGATAGACTCCTTACAACAAGAACTTCTTTGAACTTTGGAGATAGGGCTTAGGTCTTTTTTTGAGGGACATGAATTAATTTAAAATCTCATTTCTCCCTCCAATTCCACACTACCGGCTCAGTGGCCTTTGCAGAATGTAGCCTGAATTGCTATGAAGTAAGGTTACAATGCAAATACTTAACAACAGGTCAATCATGACGGTATGAATACATTTGATGAGAAGAAAGAAATATACCCACACAGGAAATAGTTGAAAAAAGGTGTGTGTAAAAAAGATATGTGATTAACTCAGTGGAATTGCACTGTGAATTGAACTCATATGATTGATCAGGGAATGAGATCTGCTTTGTTGTTCAAACTCACTAAAATTCACTCGCTGTCCACCAAGAGGAAATTTCCTGGATGATTGATGGAACTGGAGCTCAGACATTCAGCTTGACTTATTCTGATAAAGTTTAACTCCACTCAAACTCCCACTGCACCTATTTTCAGGGAAATACTGTATATTTCAGAGGCAAGGCAGCTATGCAAGAATCACGACACAATAGAGAACTTGCAAAAATGATCATTGTAAGCATGTACTATGTACTATCGGCTTAACACACTCAGAAATGACTATAGGGTGTAAAAAGAAGTGCTAGGACACTGAAAGTGTAGCCCAGATTACTTGGCTTCTGCCTCAGAACCCTACCATAAAATGTTTTTCTATCTGAGAGGGTTCCATGAGGAATTATCTTTGAATTATTCAAACAACCCTTGAGTTTTGAGTATGAGTTTTACTGTAGGTACTGAACAATAAACTTCAGGAGGAATAACAAGTCAAGAATTTAAGGGGTTATTTCATTCATTCATTTTCCTTCCACTTTTCATGCTGGGAATAGTGGTGGCAAGAGATGGCAAGGTCAGTCCAGACTTGTCTATCCCCAGCCACAGATTTCAGCTCCTCCTGGAGGATCTCCAGACATTCCAAAGCCAAAGATATAATCTCTCCAGCAGATTCAGAGACGGGACAGGGTCTTCATCCAGTGGAATGAGCCTAATTCAGGCTAATTACTGGGAACCAAACTGGTGGCCTTGTAAGGTGCCCAAACCACCTCACCTGGCTTGTCTTAATTTGGAGGAGCAGTGGCTCTATCCCAAGACTCTCCTGGATTGCTGAGCTCCTCTCCCTATCACGGAGAGCTGTTTGGGCTCAGCCCCAAATGGCAACATGGAGCCATGTTGTGGACTCACCACCTGTAAGATGAAAGTTGGGGGTCAGGTGCAATGGCAGTCAGGGGCATGTGATTAAAACTTATATTTAATTTAATCCTCCTCTGTGTTCAACAATAGATCCGGGCTACACATTTGTTTCATTTTGTTATTTTATAGATTTTTTTGTCTTTGGTAAAATATGAGACTCCATCTTCATCCTTGAGATGATCTACAGTGACTGATTTCTGAAGTTTGTATTATTAAAATAGAACTACTTCCACATAGTATAATTAATCACTCTTTGTATATGCTTTTATTCTCAGAAAAAAACAGTATGTAACAGCATATTTCATGTTCCCAAACCCCATTTCCATTGCAATGATCTAGTCCATTAAAACTTTCCAGCCATAACTGACACCTCAGGGAACACACCTGAACTCAACCTTTTAAATTGCAGATGTTGAAATCACATTGTAGAGTTAGGGCTGAGCTTGACTGGGTTACATGGGTAGTCACCTGTGGACACTGCCCCCAGGCCTGGCTCCAAGGTTGAGCACCCGTAAACCTATTCTGGGCTACCTTTCATCACAGTCTTTAGGGTAGTTCTTGTCTGACCACTCCTTTCAGATCCCTTCACCAAGGCTAGCCCTATTGGGAGCCTCCTGGTCAGCTCCTGGTTGAGCTGTATCAGGTACTGGATGGAGACCCTGGGACAGGCCCTGGACTAGAGATTATATCTCACAGTTGGCTTGGGAATGTCTGGTGATCCCCCAGGAGGAGCTAAAATCTGCAGCCAGGGATAGAGATGTCTGGGCTGACCTTGAAGGAAAATGAGTGAATGAATGAAGAGCATACAAAAATCATATAAACAGTACATTTCAGCATTTTTGTAACAGTGAGAATTGATAAACCAGACCTGTTTTCCACAAATGGACCCATTTGCAAATCGATTCTGCTCTTTTCGCTGTCCTCCAAATAATTATCTTTTTTTTTTTTTTTTTTTTTTGTCTCTGTTCAGTTTTATAATTAGAGATTTCTATGGGTGTTTGCAAACAGTCTCAAGCTCTGTCTAGTCTTTATAAAACTATAATGCACTGACAAAAACACATTATCTCTTCATCTCCTTTAAAATTCTAGCCTACTATTGTCAGTTTGGACACCAGCACATCTCTTTTCATACTGTATGATACAATCTGTATACTGTGTATCATGTTGTATTGATTCTCTTCTGTTGGCTTTCAGCACGATAAGGCCAAACCTGCTTTGGCTGAACTCCTGAAAAGATGATGAAACTCTTCTTGAACTTTACTTTGTTTTATACCCCAGTGCACTGGAAACCATTTAATATATATTTAAAAAAAAAAAAAAACTAAAAACAAAAGATTGATGCTGCTCCCTCAGTTTTCTGCACTCTGCCATTGTATTTAATGATTAATGGGATGTTATTTGCCAATCATTCACTGTCAGACTAAAAAAAAATCTAATTACTGAAGACGATCCATAGCATCAGGACTAATTTGAATTTAAACAATGCAGCACATGCATTGTGACTGCACTGATTATGGCAGGTGCATATAAGAAGTCAATGCTTTAATATGCTACGTAGGTTAAGCCTAATTATGCAAAATGACTCCTATTCTGTGTGTTCATCAGAACACCCATTATAGAAGCCAAACGAGCTACACCTTGATTGCAATTAATTGATTAATGGCTTGGAGGGGTGTATGGAAATCAACATCATGCTTGTTTAGGCACGGAGAAGTAAGAATGATTACTCAGCAAGTGAGATTACTAATCTAACTCCTTTAACTCCTAACTCCTTTGTCCACTGTTATACTGTGAGTAATTGGTCTTCTCAGGCATCAGTGCTTTTTTGGGTGTATGCTTGTTGACATTGAATAAATGCATGAAGCTCTCTTGAAACTAAATAGTTCATGGGTCAGGATTCAAGGATAGATTAATATAGACTTTTATTACTTTGCTGCATGTCCCTCAGGGAAGACATGCAGCAGGAGTGGGAGCTCCTGGTATGATATTACTCATAAATGTTTATGCCCTGGCAATATAATTCCTCCTGGCTTGATGCATCGTTTGAAAAATGTATATAATATCTTCACATTAGACCACTCTGTTCCCGACTAGAGGCTCCTTTGGTGCTTAATATGGCTCTCAGAGTCCCAGAAGCAAAAAACACTTTCCCAGTAGTGGAAAAAAACCCACGTCTCTGGGTCCTTGGTTTTATTTGGCATGTTCTTGGTGGAGGCTGTTAAGATAGAAAAGTTTTGTTAATCTGAACCAATGTGGGCTTGGACCCCCTGGAGTATTCTCAGAGCTCAAAGGATGTGGAGCATGGATATGAAGGAGTTACAATATACGCACACAGTGTATCACCTGAGATCTCATTAAAATCTGAAGACTTTAAGCCTGGAAGGCATGATGGATTGCACATGGAACATGAAACTAGAAACCTGCTCTCATGGCAAGATGTTACTAAGATGTTGCAACACTGCAATCTCCCAAACTTAGAGCAGAAGGATGATCCTTCCACCCACCAGAAACTTAAACTGGGTATTAAAAGGCAAACATACCTTAAAGCAGTTGTGTCTAACCTTATCCGCAAAGGGCTGGTGTGGCTGCAGGTTTTCATTCCGATCTGTTTAATCAGTTCATCTTGGCCTTCAATTAACCATTAGCCACACCGGCCCTTTGTGGATAGATTTAAACACCTCTGACTTAAAGCGAAGATACAAACAGCTAAATCCAGCAATAGAAGAAAGACTGACATTGTAGACTAATATGTAATGAATAAAACATGATGGGATGTGTAGTTAAGAGTCTTATCACACTATTTTGTTATTATTTTGCCTAAACTCCAGGGTCTGGAGCATTTATCTTCCTTACACCTCAGTAACTTGCCAATGATTAACCATTTTTCTTTGTTAAAGAGCAGTACATCGTAATCTCTTTGTGGAATGGATTCTAAACAAATCCCATAAGTTAAAGCAGTTATAAACAGTCAATTTCTCTCCAGCGATGATCTTTTATTCACCTTTCCCCTGTGCCTGAAGTTCTTAATCTCCATTAGCACAATTTTTAATTATTTGTCACTTTAAACAAAAGTAAGATACTGTTATTAGTGGATTTTGAATAAAAAAAGTGATGGGTTGACATTTTATGGCTTAATACTGTGAAAGAATATATGGTTAGTGTTATTTTCATTGATGTCGTCTACCCTTAGTTTCATGCTGATTGCCAAAATTCTTTGATAGCAACCAATGCATGCCTTGGAGTTTTTTTGATTAGGGCCAATCTGACTACTTTTTGCATTTTTTTGTTTATGTCTCAATGACACGGTAATTACACTACTATCATGTGTTCATAAAACTTGAAATCGATTGAAGAGATATTTGAGTATTATTTACTGTGTTAGGTGTGTCTCAGCACCAGTGAAATATCCGTTTTATCTAATACTGTCTCCTTGAGTGCTGTGTATTTCTCTCCTGCAGGTGACCAAGTGAAGTCTCCTGTGTCTTTGTGCACTATAAAGCTAGTACTCCTAGTGCACATCATTATCAACCTGCATTTTGAGAGACACGGCAGGTTCGCACTTTACCAGCATTTGACAAAATAAGCAAATAAAGTGTTTTTAGAAATGTAGGAAATAAATAAGGATAATGAAAGTAAAGTATTTTTAGAGTTAAATGAATAACACGAAATATGGAAATAAGCTCTTGACTGTGGCTGTGCAAAACAAAAAAACTGAGACATAATATTAACAATAAGAAGGGTTTTTTTTTTAACACAATGCTAAACATTTGTATATTTTCAATACTACATTACTGAACAGTACTTTTTGTAAGGAATAACATACAATGAACCATGCTGTTATATGAAAATAATACACACCGGGTTGGTGTGATATCCACCCTGAAGTGTATTGTTATTATGCCACAGCAATTTGCAAAGAATTACAATGTTTAATTTATTAACAAACAATACATTGTGCTTTGTAATGCTTTATAGTTAGATTTAATGTTGTGGAACGTCCATGAGACAAATTAGTTCCTGTTTTTACTTATAGTAAAGTAAGGATAAACAATCATTCCCTCACCAGGATTTCCTTCTCTCTCTCTCTCTCTCTCTCTCTCAAATGCAGCTTGTCATTGTTCCCAAACTCCAGAAAGCATAAACTCCTCTGTCCTGAATATTTTCCCTGGAAAAACTTTACAACTTTACTCCTTCCATAAAAGTTACACAACCATCTCCTAAATAAAAACTTCACCATATAATGGATTTACATTTTACTTTGGTAAACAATGTTTTATTTACATCCATTTATTATTAGTCTTAGAGGAAGCGGAGCATCCACCATACAAGTCTCTGTGTATGAGCTGTTACTATGGAAACAATAATGTATTAGAATGAGCACATTAATATAAAACTATCATTCATGTTGCAGCCGAAGCTACTGTGCTGTTATATAAAAATAATGCACACCTTCTGACCAGTCAGATTAGAGAATTCAACCATGTTGTGGTATAATGCACAATGAAGCTGTTAGGAGGTCTGGAATGGGTATGTGTGTTTTTTTTTTTTTTTTGTGCACTTATTGAATGTGTACCTTGGGTATGAAACTGAGAAAATTGCACCCACAACTCAAATTCAATGGGTTCTAAGGGTTAAAAGAACAACTTTACATTTAAATGTTAAAAATCATTGACACTGAAGACTCTTTCCATAAATATTACATACATGTTTTCTTTACAGAAACCTTGACTATAAATAGTAGTCAGTGATTATACGTTTTTCTTTTGATAAAAAGCAATATGTACGGTGTTTGTTTTTTAAAATCTGTTAATTGTTCGAGTACATGGAGCATATGGAGCATCTGCCAAACAAGTATGTGAATGAGTTGTTACTATAGAAACAATAACAGATTAATATTAACCTGTGATTTGCCTTGCAGCTGGCACAATTCTCAGAGCTGCTGTTATAGAAAAACAATCAAAACCTTCTGATCAGAAAGGAGAATTCAACAGAATTATGGTATAAATGTAAAAAAAAAACAAACCCTGAGACAACAGCACAATTATTTAAAAATGGTCCTAAATGAATTTCCATGTTTATTCCCTTCTCACTAACCCAAAAGAAGCCAAGCAAAAATAGTTTTTCTTTCCCTCACTAATTGGGGTCCAGAACTTTTTTATGTGTGCATAAACAGAAATAAACAATGTTCATCTCAATCTGTCTGTATCTGTGCCTCTCAGTCTGTGGGATCTCTCAGGGCCTTTTGGAGGCTGTTTACTTTCTCTTCACTGGTTAAAAGAGCTGAAGAGGGAAAAAAAATAAGTCAGCTCTGCTTTAAATCAAAAACATATCCAGATGAAACACCGACATCATAAGTGCATTGGTGCACGGGTTTTATGTGTGTGAACTCCCAAATTTATAATACCCTGTGAATAGCTAGAGAGAAAAAAAATATATGTGTAGCAAGCTGCTTCCCACAATGCAGTCTGTTTCATTTCTTCAACACTGATGAATCACAGTGCACATCCAATCAGAGGTTAATCAGGACAGGTGAAACTGCACAAAGGGATTAAAGAGGGTCGTCGGCTACCACTTAGATGTTAAATACAATAAAGTGCACACTGAAAGAGAACGGATTAAGAAAAAAGGTGCCTTCCATTAGTCATATGGAAAAATAAATGTAGCTTAATGTGGAAAGAGCAAAGAAGCTTCAGTAGAAAGATCATGGAATTGAACAATCCAAGGTCCTGGATGCTGCTCCATGTGATGCTGTTTCTGCCTCAAAGATATCACCAGGAATCACATCACATAAATTTAGCCTTAAGTCCGAGCTCTCTGCTTTCCTGCTGATCTTCATGCTTTTTTAAACCACATCATTACAATTGCTGCGTACCTCAGTTGGCTGGGTTGGCTAAGAAAAACATTGATTTTAGTGTCTTTTTTCAACTCTGCACCATAGTCTGCACTCATGAAAGGTTTGATGTGGTGAATTAGGTATGTGGGCAGAAATAAAAAAAAGCATTACACACTCACATTACAGGATGAATGTTGCAGGGATTTCCATGGTCCTGAAATACAGACATAAAAAACATGCTAAAATTCGGTATTATAAAGGAAGATTGTATATCCTGCTTCTAGAGCTTTATGCTATTGTTCATTTATAAGCTTAACTAAATATCATGATTAGACATGATTATATCATGATTAGTTATCATGATTAGTTCAGTGATATATATGAATTTATTGGATGAAAGCATCCAGCAGGAGCGGGCAGCATGGTGGTGCAGCAGGTAGTGTTGCTGTCTCCAGGGTCCCACGTTTGATCCTGAGCTTGGGTCACTGTCTGTGAAGAGTTTCACTCTATGTTTCTCCCTATGGATTTCATCTGGATTTTCTACTGTTCAAAAAAACATGCAGGTAGATGAATTGCCTATGCTAAAGGTGTAAATGTGTGTGTGAATAGTTCCCAGGGTGTATTCCCACCTCACTCCCAGTGTTTCCCTGAGAGGCTCCAGATTCACCCTGACCAGAATAAAGATAAAGAGCTTACTGAAGATGAATGAAACATAAGGGAAGTTATAACCTTCCTAGCTTTAACCTTGTGTACTGATAGTACAACTTACTGACTAACTTATGAAAATTTACTGTAAGGATGATTATTGTAACAATAATTATGCTTTCATATACTGCAAATGTGCATGGTGGCTTAGGGGTTTATCACTGTTGCCTCTCACCTCTGGGGTTGGGGGTTTGAATCCTGCCTCCACCCTGTGTGTGTGGAGTTTGCTTGTTCTCTCTCTGCTTTGGGGGTTTCCTCCCCAAGTCTAAAGACATGGGTTGTAGGCTGATTGGCATTTCCAAATTGTCTGTAATGTGTGTGTAATTGTGTCCAGGGTGTCCCCTGGGATAGGCTCCAGGCTCCCCACGACCCTGTGTAGGATAAGCAGTACAGAGAATGAATGGATACTGCAAATGTCCAGTTTTAAAACTATTAAAAATGACCAATTTATTTTCATTTCTTTTACATTAGCGTTCTTTACATTCTATACATTCTAAATAAAATCTATACGCCCCTTGATTTTAAAGGACAAGACTGGATATAATTTGTACCAATATTTTTTAAGCATCTTAATGATCAATTTTAACGAAACAGAAAAAACAACAAATGTTACTTAAAAAAATGTACACCTTTATATCTTAATGAACCATAGTAGCCATCCTGAGCCAATGCTTTGTCACAAACCAGTTTCTAGCAGTGCACACCCAATGCTCTACCTCCACCAGTCTCTCACACCAGCCCCTTGTTCTGTGAGCCAATCACAGCCTGTATATAAACGAAAGAGTAATAAGAGATGAAGTCATGAAGCCCTGTACTTCCCATGTTTCCTTGTTTCTGCCATCTCATAGCATTCTGATATTGTCTTGTCATTTTCATGCTAGTTTCTTTCTTATACATAGCCTTTGTCTGGTTATCTTGATACCAATGCCTTTCTATACAGGAATATCTGGTTCCTGTTAGGGCTTAGCCTACCTCCTGTCACAAACTATAGTAACAGTTTACATTATGATTCCCTTAATTATCATTATCTGCTGCATTAGTTAAGAAATTAGAAATGTCAGCATTAATAAACTATCAGTATGGTTAATTGCTAACTAAATGTTAACTAATGTTTATTCCGCCCATGAGTAAAATCCCCCATATATTATCAGAAATGAAGTTACAACTGGTCTCCAGGTGTAAATATCGGAAACTCCTGTTTAGCCTCATATGAATTTTTAACCAATTCACAACAAACAGGTCACTGTGGACTCATTTTCTCTCACATATGGAAAAAAATATTAGTAAATGCAAATGTTCATCATAAAATTTTATGTGGTTTTTTTTTGTTTCTTATGATGGAATCAAATAAGATGTAAATTAATTATTAATGCCAAAGTCTATACTTTGATAGTTGTAATGAATGCAGTAAATAGTGATAGTAAAGGGAGCCTTAAGGTAAAGCATAAATGTTTAACTATGCACCAGTGTATAAATGTGAGGACACAGCAGCTCACTTCCATAACCACAAGGACAGGGTTCAAATCTCAGCATAATCCATCACGGAGATAAAATTAAACATCGGACATCTGCGAATTTAGATGCACACCAAAAAGAGCCTCTTGTTTTTGGCCATTAGTCAGATTTAAACAAAAAAGCCCTCCATTATGCAGTACTCAAGGCCCATTACAATGCTTTAACATCAAGGCTGATATTCAATCATCTGGGAAACAGTGATGAATCCTTGAGTATGAATATTACATCTAAAATGGAATAAAAAAATGTATTTATTGAACATTGCCTGATATAGGCTACCATCTTCCACATAAGCTGGGGTTATTGCAGCATTCAGATTTCTGAAATGTTCTTGGAGTTGAGACTGACAGGAATATTTAGAGAGAATCTGAAAATGATAATACTTCAGAAGAATGGGACATCATGAAATCTTGATGTGAAAAATGAGAACATGAGGCAGAAATAAAGTTATAGAGGTGGTGATAAGAAAGAGAAAACTGGAGGCAAGATTGAGGAAAAGAGAAATGAAAATATGGAATGAATGAGGATAGAGAAAGCTAGCAGGTTGTGCTAGGATCTGGTTTAATCCCAGAAACTGTGCTTAGTTCATCCAGCCGGGAAAAACACTGAGAAATGGACACAACAGAATTAAACAGCTGGCAGGTGAACTCTTAGACATGAACACTGTGTGTGTGTGTGTGTGTGTGTGTGTGTGTGTATATTCAATTCTGAAGTGTGGAGACTGCAGAGCTCAAGGGTTGACAGACGGTTGGTGAAGTAGATGTGTAAGGGGTGATGGGGGGTCAGCTTGTCTGGTTTTAGCGCAAGCATAATTGCAAGAGTGAACATGTGTTCACAGCAGATAACGTGGTGCATGGTGCAAGAAGGTCCGCCTACAGCTGCTCACAGCCCATCGCTGATCTACATCCACCATACCCACGTCCATAACTCATCAGGACACCGAGAGGGCAAGAGAGAGACACGGGAGAGGCTTGGATAATTTAAAAATATTCAGCGAGAGCTGAAGATTAACCGCGGGCATTAAAGAAATTAGCAGTGAATCCAATTAATATAGGAGTGAGAGAGCAGGAGAGACAGAGAATGGAGATTTAATGGGGGGATGGTGAGGAAAAGACAGACCAAGAGAGACAGAGATGGAGTGAAACAGATGTGTATTCTCATACAACTCTAACCCTTTTCTTATTATTAATGTTTTGGGCCAGATGTACATATGCTAGGAGGTGCAAAATGCACATCTGCGTAGAACATTAACATCCAATTTACAAAGGGTAAAGCTCATCACACAAACTCTCCTGGGAACTCGAGCTGTGTGAGGTGCAATTTGCGATATAAAAGCTGTTGTAAAATGGGAAAATGGTTAACTACAGAGTCGTCAAAAAGCTCATGACTAAAGAGGAAAAGCAAGTTCGCTAAGAAGAGAAAAATGTGTTCATTATGAAGATGTTGATAGGTTAAAGTGTATTCCAATTTTGTCTTTCTTCTATAACATTTAGAAATTCCTGTTAAATGTGTTGAATTTCTTTGTTAAATGTGAGGAAATATGTGATGTAGGCGTACATTTGTCATATGTGGTATGACCAGAACTGCCAGATCTGTGTGATAAAAGTAGCACAGTTGATAAGCAGTATTAAAATGCAAAGTTTTCCTGAATACTTTTTCCACCAAGTTGTCAAAATCATATTGTATTATTACACATATTGTACACAGTCTGAAAGTAGCCCAATTCTGCAGTAAAATCACAAACCTGGCAACACTGCCTATACAGCTCTGAGTATTACTCACAGTGCTAATGCAAACCTTGTTTCTGCAAGTAGACAAATTCTTTCACAAAACTGACCTTTGCTAACGTTAGTACATTGAACTGCATATGTAATCAGTTGCACTTGCCATTTCTCCACCAAATACATATGTATGAGGAGAAGACGTGCACTTTGGTGTTGCCCCATGAGTACTGCTTAAATTGTGCGTTTAGACATGTACGCCAGTCTTGTGTATAATGCACATTTGTGTGCCGAATGTGGCCTAATTGTGCCTGACAACTGGCGTAAACAGCCATAAAAAGGACATTAGATCCGTGTACTAAGTGATGGGCATTACTGTAACAAATTGATCCCACTTGTGACTCATACTAAATTGTTTTCAACTGTATAGAATTCACTGCTAGTTTATCCACTAAGAATTTGTCATGTTTTTATCCTGGAGTTAAGGTTCCCAACCAGTACATCTTGGATTGGTACTAGCCTGCAAATTTTTTCCATCATTTTCTCTACAATTTAGTCTTGGCCAGTTCCCACCCACTAACCAGTTCTTCCCTATTATACGACAACTACCAGCTGGGGAAGGTTGAGGCTCACACATTTTCTCTGAGAGACATGAAGCCAGCCAACTGCACTCAGAGGAAAGCACTATCTGCCCTCTTCCACATACACAAGCTCACAGATTGGTTTGTGCAGGATTGGTTTGTGTTGTTGTGATTGACGGGAGAGAATAATGCCACCCCAATTTTGTTCTCTAGAACCCCTGATCCCGAGACATTTTGTGTCATTTTTTACATATTTGCTGGCATATATATCCATAATTACACACAAAAATGTCTAAAGAATCAGTATTGATCAGTATAGACTAAACTCATGCAGTTTAGAAGCTACAGTTACAGACATGAATGCACTGTTACATACAGAACACTATTTGAGTTATTCAATGCATGATGAGCAAGAAGACATATGAGGGATGTTTCTGAACAGAATATTGCTTCCCTACATAACAGCTATGACTTTGACTCAAGGTAAACTGAAATGACAACAGCATTGTTTATTATGCATTATGTTTTAATTTCCACCCTTGCTTTATTCTGACACTGTGCCCACAAGGCTTCGCTCACTGGAATGTGTAATTACAATCTAAATAGGCGTGCAATGTGAAATACACCAAGATGGAGTAAAGTCATTTGAAAAGTAATGAAATCTAATTCATAATGTTCATCAAACAAGTGCATCACTGTCAGTTTTTTCTCTGTATTAGCCTCTTGAATGTATACTTATGATTTAAAAAAAACAAAACAAAACAAAAAACAAAGCAACTCTTTGAATCAGTGTGAATGTGAGCCCTTTTCTGTTTCTTCCAATCTGAATTTTAATAAAAGAGAAATAAATAATGAAGTATGCAAATATGCTCTCTGAATCTTCTCTTCTTTTTTAACTGATGTAACTTCTTCCTTCACACATAAGTTCATTTATGTTCTTATATCTGCTACTACATACAGGAAATTGCTGGGTATAAGACAGTACATTGGGATTGTGCCACCAAAACAGCTCTGACCCATCGAGGCATGGACTCCACAAGACCTCTGAAGGTGTGCGGTGGTATCTGGCACCAAGACGTTAGCAGCAGATCCTTTAAGTTGTGAGGTGGGGCCTCCATGGATCAGACTTGTTTGTCCAGCACATTCAACAGATGCTTGATCAGATTGAGATCTGGGGAATTTGCAGACCAAGCCAACACCTTGAACTCCTTGTCACGTTCCTCAAACCATTCCTGAACAACTTTTGCAGTGTGGCAGGGCGCATTGTCCTGCTGAAAGAGGCCACTGCCATTGGGGAATACCGTTGCCATGAAGGGGTGTACTTGATCTGAGGCAGTGTTCAGGTAGGCGGTGTGTGTCAAAGTAACATCCAGACGAATGCCAGGACTCACGGTTTCCCAGCAGAACATTGCCCAGAGCATCACCCTACCTATGCCTGCTTGCCTTCTTCTCATAGTGCATCCTGGTGCCATCTCTTCTCCAGTTAGGCAACACACATGTACCCAGCCATCCACATGATGTAAAAGGAAACATGATTCATTAGACCAGGCCACCTCTTTCCATTGGTCCAGTTCTGATGCTCACATGCCCATTGTAGGTGTTTTCGGCAGTGGACAGGGGTCAGCATGGGCACTCTGACGGGTCTCCGTCTAAGCAGCACCAGACACAGCAAACTCTGATGCACTATGTGTTCTGACACCTTTCTATCATTGCCAGCATTAACTTTTTCCACAATTTGTGCTACAGGAACTGTTTCCAAACAGAATTTTTCTTCCCTACATGACAACTATGACTTAGACTTAAGGTAAACTGAAATGACAGCAGCATTGTTTGTTATGCATTATGTTTTAAGTTCAACCCTTGTTCTGACACTGTAGCCCAAAATTTATACTACAGTAGCTCTTCTGTGGGATCAGACCAGATGGGCTAGTCTTCGCTCACTACGCACATCAATGAGCCTTGGGCACCCATGACCCTCTTGCTGGTTCACTGGTTGTCCTTCCTTGGGCCACCTTTGGTAGGTACTAACCACTGCATACTGGGAACTCCCCACAAGATCTGCCGTTTTGGAGATGCTCTGACCCACTTGTCTAGCCATCACTTGCCCCTTGTCAAAGTCGCTCAGATCCTTACGCATGCCCATTTTTCCTGTTTCCAACACATCAACTTGCTGTTCACTTGCTGCCTAATATATCCCACCCCTTGACAGGTGCCATTGTAATAAGATAATCAAGGTTATTCACTTCACCTGTCAGTGGTTTTAATGTTACAACCGATCGGTGTATATATATATATATATATATATATATATATATATATATATATATATATATATATGTATATGTGTATATATATATATATGTGTGTATATATATATATATATACAGTCAGGTCCATAAATATTGGGACAGTGACACAGTTTTGGTAATTTTGCCTCTGTACACCATCACAGTGGATTTGAAATGAAGCAGTCAAGATGTGACTGAAGCGTAGACTTTCAGCTTTAATTCAAGGGGTTTAACAAAAATATTGCATTAACCGTTTAGGAATTACAGCCATTTTTTA
>CM040454.1:27348104-27394296 GCA_022758105.1 Pangasianodon gigas | reverse complement strand
TAAAAAATGGCTGTAATTCCTAAACGGTTAATGCAATATTTTTGTTAAACCCCTTGAATTAAAGCTGAAAGTCTACGCTTCAGTCACATCTTGACTGCTTCATTTCAAATCCACTGTGATGGTGTACAGAGGCAAAATTACCAAAACTGTGTCACTGTCCCAATATTTATGGACCTGACTGTATATATATATATATATATATATATATATATATATATATATATATATATATATATATATATATATATATATATACACACCTTTAATCTCAACTCAATGGCATGTGAAAACCAATCAACCGAAAAAACCCATAGTGCACCTTCTATTCGTATCTGTACTTATATTTGATTAGAAATCATTATTTTTCATTCCAAATAATTTATTCATATTCAATTACATCTCTAGTGTGGTAATTAAAACAAACTTGACAACTGAACAATAGGGCAGCTGGTAAAATCTCTATTGCTTCTTACACTACAGAAAACACACCTGCAGCTGTGACCACTGATTCTGGAGAGAAAATTCCACTGTTCGAGTGTACTGACGTGAGAGTGCAGCATGAAAAACAAAATTTCTGCCCTTAGGCAGAAGACTGATCTTCTGGGTTCGCTAGAATTGGCTTGGGAAAATCCAAGTGAACTGGAAGAATATTTTCAGAGATGAAAAGGTTAAGGTGATCACAGGTGCTGTAGTTAAAGCAATGCTCCTGGTGTTTTTCAGATGAGATCAGTTCAAAGACTTTATAGCTATGATTGTAACATGCTCAGCACGTTTACTGTATATTAGACTAGGCCAAATCTTTTACCATATGTTTTGAGATGTATATGAAGTGATAGAGACAGAGAGCATGATATTCAATTAGCCAGACCTGACAACAGTTATATTTAATGGCTGAATCAGAGACCTGATCTGATGGTTGACAGTAACAAACATATTTTGTCTTAGTTTTAGGGTTGCCTGTGCACCTGTAATTATCCAGCAGCCATGCACTATACACTATAAGGGCTTAAACATGTCATGTGTTTCTGGATAAAATATACTTACCAGTGGGAGTTTTAAACAAGAACATATAAAAAGGATGACTATGGCCAGAAAATAACCATCACACATACTCATTTACACCCAAATCCCAGCTCAGGCAAGAAAAAACTGGAACAGAAGGTAAGAAAAATCAAGTGCAATTAGAAATGTTTAGGGTCCATTTGTTTCTTTTGGTTGTAATTCATGTTGCTTCTGTTAGTACTGCTGAGGTACAAAATAGAATTAGACAAATAATCTGTGACTGTGCTCAACAGGTGGTCACATAATTTGAAAGAAATGGCAGCAATATAGATCTTGTTAACGATTTTAGAACTTCATACAGGTTTCATAAATCTGCAAGGCTAAATTAAAAAAAAAAGACCAACTGCATCACCCTCAAAAGTGATTGCAAGTTCTGTCTCATCATCACTTTTTAACACAATTCTCTTTTGTGGAAAATAATTTGTGCTAACTGATACTCATTTCATATTTTAACAACTTTTATCAATTTTTAACTGAAAAATGCATTACAAGAAAGCAGATTGCAAATGCATAAACCGAGCATTGTATTTATTATGCCCATCCATGCTCTTAGTGTGGGTCAAAATGTAGGTGGAGAACTTCAACAAAAAGATAATCCATATTCATTCCAATCCATATTTATTAAACAAACAGATTAAATTTTAGGCTTCCTGGGGGAAATCAAACCTGCTGCATAGGATATGGTTATTATAAAGATTTGCAAAATTCACGAATAATTAATTAAGGAATTTTTAATGAATGAATGAATGAATGGATGGATGGATGAATGAATGAATGAATTTTTTTTAATTAATGATTTTTTTTTACTGTTATTACATGTACAAGTTGTTGCCAGATAATTTCTTGCCTCCCAACACCACAAGCTTGACATCAGTCTTTTTCATAAATTCTCCAAGTACATTACTTAGTTACTCAGGATTACATCTGAATATATGATGCCAAAGTTATTAAATTATTATCATGGACTTTTTTGTCTGATTTGTGAAGCTGAAAGGCTTCTTGGTCTAGATTTGACTCATAGTCACATATTAACTGTGTATCTGTTCCTTTTCTTGAGACCTCTTGCCTTGCCTCTCTATTACAGAAAAGCTTGTTGTGATGATTACGGGAACAGGAAGTGACACTGAATCTGATTTCCAACTGTCTTTTACATTGCACACAATAACCCTTGAGGAGACACTCGGGCTGATTGGAAATGTTGTTCTGTGCTGTACATAAATTGGTTAATGAGAATAGTTCACAAATTATTTAACTGACTACTGAACACTGTGCAAAGTCAGACCACAATCCTGGCCCAACTAGTGCCACCATTTCCCTATCCTGATGCAAATATCTCCATACTGAACTACCAGTCTGCATTCTACCAGCCTTCTGCAGCAGTTCTGTCTGCTGTAGTGCCCAGGACCATGGCCCTGCAGCCTGGCACCCCTCAGCTTTGTGCCACCCATTCACTTTCCATCAGGCATTCATCATCTGCCTCCAAGAACACTGTATGCAGATAGAGAATGCCATTTTCATAGAGGTTCAGGCCCCTGGCAGTTAACCCCTGCAGATCCAGCCTGGCCTTTTCACACATAGCCCTCTGGTACCCAACATATCTTGCTGCCCCCAGCATGCCAGCTCCTCACCCACCACATCCCACCTTCATACAGAATGCCACCTTCATCTGAGTCCATGACCACCTCTCAGCCTCTGACCAACTGGTGGAACTCCTATCCTCATGAAAGACATTGCAATCCTATCCTGCAGCAGCCAGGCTTGCTCAACAGTCATGTGTCCCTGCCTTCCCAACAGCCTTTGAATGTGAGCCTTTGAATGTAATGAGGCAGTCAGCAAACAATGGCTCTTCCCCTGAAAAGAGTAAGCTACAGCAGATGAGCAACAGGAAAGTGTCCGCCTATGAGGTATCCTCATCCCAGTTTGTGTATGAACACCCCACCATGCTGCACTGTGGTACAAAATTATGCCTCTGGTCTCTGTGTCCTGTCCCAGGACACATGGAGGAGGATGGTGGAAAAAAGACCAGGTCTCCAGCACAATACAAGAGCATGACATACCACACAACCAACACAACCCCCTTATCAGACCATCATCATCTCCAACACTGATGAGGAGGATGAGCACAAGCAGCCCAGTAATATCATCCCAGCAAGGGAAGAACATCATCAGTGTTGTGACAGTCCACAACTCTGCAGACTCATCAACAGTCCCTACACTGTTGTGTCTTGACTTAATGGCTCCAATGCTAACAACTACCACTCTATTGATGCATTGCTGGATGTCTACAATAATGGGAATCCCCACACTATCATCATCCCTCCTATGAAGAGTCAGACCAGTGAGAGCCTCAGCAATTGTGTTTGACTTGTACTGGACACCATGAACCACCAGAATCCTGCCTACAAGTTTAAACCCTCCAATGAAGAGCCAAAAATCACTCATCAGGGGTATTCCTAGAGGTGAAGCATATTGGCAACAATGTTGCAGGCCACATCCTCTCCAAAAGCAGCTTGGCAGTAGAGGTTAATGGAGGGCAAAGGAGACAGCAGGCCTACATCAACCCCACAATGGCAGCCCAAGCTCCCTATTCCTTCCATCACAACAATCCCTCCTATAGCACTAATGTGCATCCCCACCTAGCTGACACTCACTTATCATGCCAACTGCACCTTTATATGTATACCATCCCATGCTGCCCTGGGATCCATTGGCACAACTCCCATGAGCAGTACAACTTACACCACATATATCCATACATCCACAAAATGTTTATAAATTTGCATGTGACTATATAATTGGTGATCTCTAAAGTGTTGAGGCAAACATCCCGAGCTATCCAGAAAAGGTTTAGGGTTACAGTCCCATTAGCCTGGGCTTTGTGTTCACACTTTTAAGAGTGTTAAGAGTGCTTTCTAGGCAGCATAGAATGTACTGAACCTAAATTTCTTAGTCTACCACCAACCTTTATTTATGAGCATTTCCTGTAAACTCACATGAATTAGAAATGACAAGCATGTGCCTGTGGAAAGAATTTTGACATGTTTTAATGATCCAATGACGAACTGATTAGTGATTTCCTCTGCAGACCCTGTTAACCAGTAGCCTTGCTGTCTATTACCTCTGCATCCTATGCCATTGGCCTTACCCGCCAGAGGCAGCACACCTTTGATTGATACGACAACTGAAGATCGACCTGAACTAATAGATTTTCTGCCATCTCAAACAATATCAATCCAGGCCCTAATGGAGGGTGGGCTCCTCTGGGGAGCTTTCCGTACAGTCATTTTGTGGTGACTGAGGAATCCTTGAATGTTTCTGGCTGCCTCATTTAAGCGAAGGATCCTCATTTATAAAAGCCTGGTGCTTAAGAGCTAAAGGAATGACAGTGTGATATGGCCCGTTAGGTTTCATGCAGTTATCTTCATCTTTGAGAGACTCTTTTGCATTAGAGTTTCCAAGTGTCAGGACCACTCTCTCCTACTGTCAGCTCCTTTCAGGCTCCGGAGGTCTATTCTTATGACACTAGTGCTGAAGGAAGTGTCATTTAGCCTTTTTGTAATGATTTGTCTTCCATGGTGGTGGACAGAAAGTGCACTGGACTCCAGCTGAAGTCGAAACATGCTGAAACTGTTGAAGCATAATGTCTACCCACAAAAGCAAACAATTACCATGCTGAGCTAATTTCGTTTTTTCTATTTAGCTGATGCTTGATATTTCGCCCTGCCTCTCCTAAACCATATACCATTCTCTCTCTCTCTCTCTCTCTCTCTCTCTCTCTCTCTCTCTTCATTAATTCCACCTGGCTCACTGGGGGTTTGGGGGGATTTATTTCATTCTGCATGTTTGCAGGAGTAAATGGGATTATAGACTCAGGTCTTGCCAGGGAACTTGATCTCAGAGCTCACAAGAGCACAGCTCTCCCCCCCTCTGCACCTCTTACACCCATGTAATATGCAGTTCCTTCACTAATTGCTGTTGGAGAATTTAAAACGAACACACAAGAACCTGGCTCATTCAGAATGTATCACTAATGTATTTATACAAAAGGGAGCAGACAAGCCTGAAACATTTATTACCAGAACTAAAAAAAAAACATGCTTTGGTCCTAGAGTAGGGAAGAAAGGAGCTGACTAAGAGATTTGGTAGAAGAACATTAAATCCCTTGATCTTTATTTCTTATGGCCGAGCTGTACAATATTTTTGCTTATCTATTTTATATATATGTAATTTTTTCCCAATTTATTCCATTTATTCCATTATTCATTGCACTTAATTTTTAAATAACATTGAGATTGTTTCACTTTCTTTTGCAGTATTTAATAAGAACATGGAAACTTCAGTCTGATTTCTGGCTATGAGCTCCTACTTTCTGATTAAAAACTGAAATATTTATGTTTTAAAAAAAAAAAAAAACCTTGTGTATGAAAATGAGAAATTCCACTGCATATTTCCATTGACACTACACTTAATCAAAGCAATGTGATTATTATTTAATAATGTATTATAATAATTAACAAATAGAAAATAATTACTAACAAATGTAATAATTATCTTTGATATGTTATGTAATTCTGTAATAAAAACATTAAGAATTCATGCACTCATTCACACCAAGGGGAAATTTAGATGCAATTTAGATCTCTGTAATCATAACCCTGTAATCATTAAACAGTGAATTTCTGTTTTTCTGAAGGTTCAGCACCAAAAGCATGGTGAGCCTAAAGCGTGTAAATGCGATTCATGCCTTCATCCATCACCACTGTCTAATGCTGATCGTGTTCTCCATGTGATGTATGTCTGCAAGTGCCTCCTGAACACTCCAATGCTGACATAGCTTGCTGCTAATCTGGCCATTGGAACAGTGACATCCATCACCTCCTGACGTCATTGAGCCCATCAGGGATCAGATGTGAATTTGGGTGACGACTTATAAGAAGTATAAATAATCCCAGGCATGCTGCATGTCATATAAGGGTTTGGAGAGAAAATGGCAAAAAACAAATATCTATTGGATTGATGTCAGATGGAGAGCGATGAAGTGTATACCAGAAATCATCATGGAATGGCACTGGAACACAATTAATAGAAAATATGGGATGTACTATATATACCCAGTATATAAGATCTTTTATCTGGTGTATGAATGATAGTGACCACTGAACGCCACGCTGTTGGTGCCCCACAGCCGAGGACCAGAATCAGATTATTGAGCCATCTATCTGGAGACTGCGCTTACCTTCTATGATCAGAAGCAAAGCTCTTTAATCCTGGTTTGATGTGGCCATTAAAGCCAAGATAAAAGCTGAATTAATTTCACAAGAAATGACTCCATCTGGGGACATGTGCACTTTGGCTGTGGATTCATATTTCAATACATTTTCATTAGAAGCAAAACTGAAAGAAATTGAAAGATTGAAAGGCAATTTTTCAGGGACTGATTGGCTTAAATCCCTTATGATGAAAGGACTGTTGTGAGATGAGTTCAAATTATATATCACACCAAGCGTCACTTGTATCCAAAGTCAAATTAATTGATTTATATTTCATAAGAAATCAAAGAAAATGTTATTTTCAGTAGGTGTTTTTAGTATGATATGAAAAAAAGATCATGCTTAAACCAGGGTCATTATCCATTATCCAAGAGTTTAGTTTTGGGAAAGTTAAAAATTATTCAACAGATGTGTTTCAACAGGATCAGAAGGCTTTTCTTGGCTCTCATTCGGAGGCAATAAACAGAACAACACAACACAGACCCGGTGCTGAAATCCATCCTCCACATGCTCTGGGTCTCAGAGGGTCACCTTGGATTGAGAGTGAAGAAAGCACGAAGTCATTGCACACTTCCCAAGGTCTTGGCCTATTGCAAAAATACTTTTGATCCTTAAACACATTGCATTTATATCTCCAAGGGCATGTGGAGTTTCCTTTATTCCAGACTATTAACATCTCAGCTGGAATTTGCTTAAAAAGGTAAGTATGATAATAAATGAAATCTATGAGAGAAACCCATGAAAGTGTAGTCCTGAATCATATTGCTGTTTTCCCTTTTTGTCTCTAATAGCAATCTCTGACCTTTAGCAGCTGGCAGTTGAGATGGGCCCTTTCTAATAAATAATGGCTGTCAGTCTCCTTGCCTTGAAGGTGTACCACAGCATATTTTTTATTTGTCCTGTAAAATCTGTTGTTCCGCGTAAAGTGATCGATGCTTTTCCTCCTGGCTTTTAGTTAAAAGACGTCCCGAAGGCTGAGCTTGTAAGACAAGAACATATTTCTCTCTCATCTCCGTGTCTGCTGTGTGCTCTCCAGGAGCCTGGAGTCCCAGTTACATTTATAGGGCTAAAATATAAGAAAATAAGAGAAACTGGCATTTATCGGGGCATGAACTGATCAAGAAGAAACAAGAACACAATATTTCTTAAAGATACAGCTTATCTTGAAGATCAGTGATTAGAAAACAGGGTCTCAGACTTGCAAATTCAAAACTATTAGGACAACTCAAGTCATATGAAAAGATGCAAATGTTAAGGTTAGGATCTGGGGTTAAAGTTTGTACCTTTTTTTATATGTTAATTGATATGAATAGAAAAATATAGAGGTATGTAAAGGTACAGTATACAGTATATAGAGGTAAAACTACTTCTTACTTATTTACATTAACTTTTAAATAAATCTTACTTATAAGAGTGGTAAAGGTGAGAAATATGAATTAAATACATTATAATAGCTGTTGATTGGGTATATAGCGCACTACGTAGTGCAACTCTATATTGGAGAGTACATACATACTGCATGCTATATCCTATGTAGTGAATAATGACTAAGAAGCCACTAGGGATTCAACATGATTCAACTGTTTTAACAGTGTTAAAATACATGAGGCCAAGTTAAAGATGGTGTATTACAGTTAGTAAATAAACACAAACCATTACCAAATGTACGATAAATAAAATCATTTTGTCTGCTTGTGAATTTAACATTAAGATATTGACACAATTTTCTCCTTTTGTGGTTTATATGACATAAATGCTCACTGTAGCGATACTGCTAATGTTCAGTCTGTCTGTGGCTTATATAAATATATATTTATATGCATTAAGAGCACATTATATAATATAAATATAAAGCTTTAGGTTAATTAATAATTGAGTGCTTTAATTCAAATATTAGATGATTTAAGAAATATATTTTAAAGAATATTTTAAGAAATATATTGAAATTAAGGAATAAAACATGATTTTCATGCTGTTATAGGAAAATAGTCAATGATGGGGTGTGACGCGGCCCAGTGCAAATCAGAGTTACTGTTACCATACCGAAGTTGATTGTTTTCCAATAACAGCATGCCTTGAAGTATTTTTATTCCTATTATACCACGGCAATTTGGCAACAATTATTTTTTTAAATAATTAAGGAATGAAATGCCATACTTTTTCGCATTTATTTATTATTTACATGTGAAACATCCACACAAGTTAGTAAGTGTTATCACTCATTTTATAACAGCTATAAGCAATTGCTTTCTCACCAGCCTCTCTTTTTTCTCTCTGTCCTTCAGACTTCCCATAGCAGAAAACATAAATTTATAGCTGTACCTCATACTGTTACAAAACTCTGACACTGGAGACTCATTCCAAAGGTGTTAAATAAACATCTCCTGACTGAAAACTTGACCATATCAACAACTGCACATGTCTTTTTTATCTTTTCATGTGTAGTGTCCCTCATAAAAGTTCTAAGTTATTATACTGTAGAAATGATAATGTATTAGAACAAGCACTTTAATGTAAACCTGTGATTTGAATCACAGCCATAACCACTGTCAGGGCTGCTGTTATAGAAAATGAATCACCACCTTCTGACTAATCAGAATTGAGAATTTAATAGAGCTGTTGTATAAATGTAATTAAATGCACTTTTAATGGTGTTTAACAGCTCTGATCTATGACAATGCTGACTGTAAACATGATCGCAAAGCATTTAACAGAAGTGTTTACCTGCTGTGTAATATAGTGTCTGTCTTCCTTTAGTTACACTATAAATAAAATCTAAATCTGATTCTGTGTAATTAGATCAATGCTAATGGAGTGTGTGTTGTTTTTCCTTATTTATACTCATTTACTTGACATTGTTATTTTTTGGAATAACTCTATTTTTACTAAAGTAAGATTTTTGGCTACTCTTTTGGCACCAAGTTAGTCAATGTGGCGCTGTGGTTTGTAGATGGCTCGATGCCCAGAGATGCCGAGACTTAATTTGCGATGCACAGACTGTGAATATCTGCGGCAGGAGCCAGTTCTGGGTTTGGTCACCAAAACCGGCAACAATACAAACAGATGAAGGACCATAATGTAAGCAGTGCTCACTGTCTGTGTATCTGAAAACACTGATTAAATAATCATTCTAAATGTGTATGTTTGGGATCTAGATGATCATTAGTAGTCATATTTTACTCGTCTATTCCTTTTCATCATCATACTACTTACTTTACTGTGGGTGTTTGAAAAAAAAAAAGTTTAGTTCTGACAAGTTCAAGAATGGATTTTTCACAAATTCTTATTAAGCCAGGTTAATGATTTTGGTCCAATTTAGCTTTCACAGAGAATAATCACACATTGTAAAAGAATTCTTTGGTTATGATTTGAGATTGGTGGTCTTAGAAGACATAATGTGATGTGCACACCAGCCGTCGATTTAGTGCCAGTTCAACTAAAGACAGCCAATGACAAACTTCTGGCAGTTTCAATTTAATTCTATTTAAATATCAGAATGTCACCATTGCTATGATGCTTATCTAAAAGCCACTAATAAAAGGGCAGCATAGTATGAGGTGAAACTCACTTGACAGCTACAAATACAGCAGTAGTATAACGTAAATGATGCTACGTAAAAATGCTATTTGACAGAAAAAATCTTATTACATGTAACTCACTTTGAAGAATATTTCTGATTTTGCGGCCCCATTTTCTGCATAAGCCCGGATCACACTGATTGATCACATAATCAGAACAGCGTAATTTCCTTTAATTGCAAGTCTATCATTAGAGGATCTTCAGTATATAATCTGACATGGAGAACATGTCATCATACAGCCTGATTTTATTGGGGAATTTTTACTGTATCTCGTACAGTGTGACAAGTAATAATCTTAAAAGACTGCTGAAATCACAGCACAGTGTAAAACTGACTTTAGAGAACTAAATGCTATCTTAATTTAGGAATAATATCTCATTTTACAGCATGTTATCCCAAGGTAGGAATCTGAAATGGAGAATCTGAGATGGCACCAGGATGCACTATGGGAAGAAGGCAAGCCAGCGGAGGCAGTGTGATGCTCTGGGCAATGTTCTGCTGGGAAACCTTGGGTCCTGGCATTCATGTGGATGTTACTTTGATACGTACCTAAACACTGTTGCAGACAAAGTCAACCCCTTCATGGTAACAGTATTCCCTAATGGCAGTGGTCTCTTTCAGCAGGATAATGCACCCTGCCACACTGCAAAAATTGTTCAGGAATGGTTTGAGGAACATGACAAAGAGTTCAAGGTGTTGACTTGGCCTCCAAATTCCCCAGATCTCAATCTAATCGAGCATCTGTTGGATGTGCTGGACAAACCAGTCTGAACTATGGAAGCCCCACCTCGCACCTTACAGGACTTAAAGGATCTGCTGCTAATGTCTTGGTGCCAGATACCACAGCACACCTTCAGAGGTCTTATGGAGTCCATGCCTTGATGAGTCAGAGCTGTTTTGGTGGCACAAGGGGGACCTACACAATATTAGGCATGTGGTTTTAATGTTATGGCTGATTGGTGTAAGTCTTGTCTTGTCTATTTAAAGTTAGGATTCAAAGACAGTCTTAAAGAACATCATCTCAAATGGCATGCACACAAGACATATGGCTTCTCTTTGAGCTGCTGAAGCTCTTCTTCTCTTTCTTTCAAAGCTTCATATCAGTAACTAGAAAAAAAAAGGGATGAGAACAAAAGAGGCTTTAAACAGAAAATTCTTGTTGGTGTCTAGTAAATGCAAAAGTGAACTAATGAAGACTTAATGAATCATCACATTCATTTCTCTTCTTAATTGAATCTGCTGGCTGTGGTTGGCTTTTATCTTTATTTTTTTTCCATAACTGTTTATTACAGAGCCATGTGGCAGATGACCTTTGAAGGGAGAGCTCATCACCACCGGGGACTGTGGGTTTTCTCCATGGGGGGTTAACTTTTATCTTCGCTGCCAACGAAGACAGCTTTGTAGTTGTGTAGAATTTCTTTTTCTTGCTCGCTGTCTTTTGTCTCTTTACATTCTCGTTCCATTTGTCTCTCACTTTCTATTCTTGTCACTATATAGAATAACAAAAAACCTGATTAGCAACATAACGTGGCAGTACAGCCTCATGAGATGCGATAGGAAGAGTAACATGAGCCAAGGAAACAGCCTAAACACTTGCTATGTTAATTGGGAGTGAAGGTGGGGGTATCGATCACGCTGTGCCATGGCCTGGAACCCATGCTGTGTGCAGCAGTAGCTGGCTGATCATTACATGTATCATGTGCTGGTGCAAGACAATATAGGGTTTGATTGCAAGACCCAGCACAATAAGTAACTAACTGTATTGTAAGTAACTGCTTTATACAGTTTTCTTCCAAAATTATTGGCATCCTTTAAGAAAATACAGGAAAACGAACTGTGTATGGACACATAGTTTGAGTTCACACAAAATTATTTCAACATAAACAATGTCTTAAGTAGTGATTGTCCCCTGCAAAACACTGGATTCAAAATTATTGGCACTCCTTTAACTGATATGTAGTGAGGCCTCACCTGGAGAGAATTAAATCTCTTCCTTTAATAAGAGTTTCTTCCTGTAATGTCTAACAAGGTTGGAAAGTACAAGATTTTGGACCCTTCTCCAAGCAGAACATTTCAAGATTTGTTTATATTCTGAGGTTTAAACACAGGATGTGCAACGGGGTTCATCTTTGGACATTTTGTAATCTCCTGAGAGAGGCAACCAGGTTGAGGGGTAAAATATAAGAGTGTCTATCTATCTATCTATCTATCTATCTATCTGGCTGGCTGGCTAGCTGGCTGCCCACTCGTCTGTCTGACTGTCTGTCTGTCTGGCATGAGTGAATATGTGAAACCGGAGTGAGCTTTATGTTTTAAAATCATTCAAGTGTACGTTCATTATCCTGGTCTGACTCACAGTGGATCAGAAAAACAACACACCCTGGATCGGTCATCTAGAGTATCCAACCTAACTACTGGCATGGTTTGTGAAGTAGGAGGAAAACCACATAGACAGAGAGAGTGAGGAGAAAATGTAAAACTCTGCCTGGAGCTCAGACCCTGGAGCTGTGATACACTATTGGAAAGCTCTACTTAAAAAGTGCATGGTGATAATAGTGCAATAATAGCAATAATAATTCATTTTTTCTGATGAAGCTCCCTGTTTACCAGATAGTCTAGGTCCCTATCCTCTAATATGGTCACAAGTTGTGGGTAGTGACCAAAAGAATAAGGGCTCAAGTACAGGCAGTGGAAATGAGGTTCCTCTGCAGGGTTGCTGGTCTTACTTTCCAAGATAGGGTGAGGAGTTCAACAATCTGGGAGATCCTCAGAGTAGCACTGCTGATCCGAATTGAGAGGAGCCAGTTGAGGTGGTTTGGGAACGCTCCCTGATTGGCTCCTGATGTATCAGGCACGGCCCACTAGATGGAGACCTCAGGACAGACCCAGGACCTGCAGTGGTTCTAACTTACAATTGGCCTGGAAACGTTTGGGGATCCCTCAGGAGGAGCTGGAATCTGTGGCCAGGGATAGAGAAGTCTGGCAAGACTGACCTTCTCACACTGGCAGGGCAAGTGGGAGGAAAATGAGAGAACATGGGAGAACAAGTTCTGATTGTATTATAGTGAAGGACTTGGTTTAGTCCTAGGAAATCATGCGCAAAAAGGTTTATAATACAAAGTAATAACACTAAAACAAATTGCCCTTAGTACTTGGTTTTCATTTTAAGAGTCAGTAGTCCACAGCATTGCCCTTTGGAGAGAATGCCACTGTGTAAAAATAGAATGAAAAAAAATAAATCTTGCCATTGCTTCTCACCACAGGCATGCAATATGTTTATGTAATCATTATTGCTGAAGGCACGGCATAAGCGAAAGGACACTAAATAAGAAAGAAACTGGAGTTATATTAAGAAGTGAAGCAGAAAACTTCTGGCTTTATTAGCCAGAAAATTGCAAATCTGTACATTATAATGTGTGCTAAAAATAAATTTTTAACACAGAAAGGTGTTTTTTGCTTGAGCCTGTTATAGAATATTTGACCCAGCATGTCATATGCCATTACAGTAGATTCACTTTTATTCTTAACTTGAACCTATTGGAGAACATTTGGCTCAACAATGCTATCTATCTATCTATCTATCTATTCAAAAGCTGTGAAGAAACTTGAATAATGTAACTTGAAACTTACTACTACAACTTGTGTGTTGGCATGATTTTTTTTTAAATGTACCAAGTAATATATTTGGGAAGCAAAGATTTTTACAAGTTTAATTGGATGCATCCTGAACCTAGAACCCCACACAAAATATTTTAAGTGTGTAAAACATTTAAGTAGATAAAAAAAAGTCCTCAGGCTGGAAAACCATTTGAATTTTGTCCTCAGTTTTTATTTTTTTCACTCTTCACTGAAAAGGAAAAAGCAAACTTTCAGGCAAATTATAATGTATAATTTAGTTTAAGGTCAGCTTGAAGTAATTTAACTTTCATAATAGTAGGCTGTCATGTATCAGAAAGAAGCCAAAAGGACTTCAGGAAGAAAACTGCGAAGAAAACATGATTCAAATGCTGTTGTAAACTCTAGCATTGGCAAATATGAATTTATTTCAGAGACAAGGTGACATTAGCATTTTCTGTCTTAAGATTTGTAAAACAATAACAGTTTATTTGAGGAAGACTACCACTTTTCAATACTTTGTTGACTTATAATATCTGAGTTTTCGATAAACTCCCTAAAAACCAATTTCACAGCCAGTCACACAGCTGAGATAAAAGATAAACAAGCACAAAGGGTTTTTTTTTTTTTTTTTGGTAATTGACACATTCAGACATGATGTCAAAGGCTGCGTTTATAGATTTTTTACATGCCCAAAAAGTTCCTTCTTTGATACCTCTTGATTCAAGATTCAAGATTCAAAGTGTTTATTGTCATGTGCACAGTGAGGAAACCAAGTTTCCCTGTACAATGAAATTCTTTCTTTGCTGTCCACATTGCCAAGATAACACAAACTATGTAGAAATAAAAATAAAAACAGACATACACATACATACAAACAAACATAATAAAGTGTAGCTATGTTACAGAAGTAGAAATATAGATTATGTATATAGAAATATAGACTATGTACATCTGTATGTGTGAGTGTGCAATGTTGACTTGATCTTGATCTTTCCAGGTTCCTGTTAGTTTGTGAAACATTGTGCAGGATCCCATACAGATATGGAAAAGTGTACCTTGACATTGATTCTACAAGTCTCTGGATCTATACTAGAGCAATGAACACCATACTTTTTTCCCTCAGTTGGTATTTTGATGATGGTAAAGAGCACCATCTCCCATAACTGTTCAATTAGGCTGAGAGCTGGTGAGTGTAAAGGCCATAGCATATGATTTATAGCATTTTCATCCTCATCAAACCATTCACTGAGTCCTTGTGTCTGTAAGATGGAGTCACCCTGGAAGAGACCACTCCCATCAAAATAGAATTGCTTCTTCATAGGATAAAGGTGATCAGACAGAAGAACTTTGACTCAACCATTTGTATGTTGAAATAATCATAGTGTTTCCTCTAAAAGACTGAAAAATCTGTTTTTTAGCTCTGTAAATTATAATAATATTAGTTTGATGTTCTGATTACTTCACAAGCACATCCAGATGTAGCTATACAAGATATTGTCACTATAAAGGTATAAAGAAAGAAAAACAAATTGATTGTGAAATTTTACATAAAGTAATTTACTCAATTAATGTACTTCAGCATAAACAGTGCTTTTACCTTCATTGAGATCAACAGTTTTCTGACAGCCATTACTTTATATTTTCCATCTAATAAACTCATCGCTCTTTGCTTTTAATGGACTCATTTTAGACAGAACATTTTATCTAAAGTTCTTTGTAGGTCTGTCAGTATCTTCTGTTAATACAAGCATGATTCATACTGCTGTATAATTTTGCAATGTGAGTTGTTTGGCCTCATAGTTTGAGGACGCCTTTGGGAGTATTTTGAAGATAATTTCAGTAACTCCTCTAAAAGGTACTTTGAGATTTTCTCTTTGATCCGCGTCGAGACTGGAAAACACAGCGTTGTGTGGAGAAGAAAGGAAATGAATCGACTGGTGTCTTCTTAAGGGAGAAGGCAATAAGCGCCTTTGATCAATCGGTGCATGTCCAAGCATCAAAAAGATGAAAGCAACCATGCATGTAAGCTTTTCTGAAAAGAAAAAGAATTGCAGTCACACTCAGCAGATGCTTTTTAAGTGTTTGTGTCTACCATGGTTTGAAAAAACCCCCAACAAAACCTTTTTTTGACTACTATAGAGAAAGAACAACACAAACAGATTCATCATCCCCCTTTAATCTGTTTGAGTTTTATACAAATCTGTTTTAGTCAAGGTGGAAAGGGTTTATTAAAGTGATAAAGATAAAAAAGATATATTTGATTTGAAGTCCTTATTTAAAAGTGATTGCCTTCAAACGTCGAAACAAGAACGTGAACAGATAAAGGGAGGCTGATATGGGATAAACTATTGAAGGATTTTATTACTTTAGCTGGAATGGCGATTTCAATTTGATAGGAACCAGCAACTTTGTTGAAATATGTTGAAATATCCAAGTTTTTTTTTTAAACTGTAATAGTTGTAATATTTTGATACTGAATATTCGCATTCATAATATGATTGCTGAGTTTTACTGATATCACTTTAAGTTGTTGTTCTTTAACGTGATGATCACATCCATTCTTCAGCTATGTCTAGTTTAAATTTGGTAACAGATCTAAAGTGCTCTCTGAAAGCTGGCTCGATCGGTGATAATTAATGGTTTGTGTTGGTGGATTTTCGCTGAGTCAGCAGTGGGGATCTGGAGGGCTCATTAGTGTGCAGAGGGATAGCTGAGACTGCGAGGGCTTTAAACCCTCCACAGCCTTAATGAATCGCTCCTGTCCTGACTGAAAGCCCATACTGCCAAATTCTGAGCCTCAGCTCATCTCAGCATGCTGTTTAGGGTGCAGAGATACACATACTGAAACATGGAGCACACACTACACAGTTTTAGTGAAAAAAAACTTGTGAAGTATACTTTTAAGTTATTAAAATTCATGAAGTGCAGTTAAAAGTTTCAGACGTATCCTCATATGCGAGCTGATATAGTGCACCAAAGTTTGTTATATATTTTACTGAGTTAAGCACTTCGTCCCTAAGATGCATAAGATACCATGACGGTCCAGAGTTAGGGCTTTAATTAGCTGATTTAAAAAAATTAAATTAAATAAATAAATCACATGACATGTACTATATTAATATACAACTCCTATTGATCTGAGAAGTTAATAGGTTAATCTCTCTACATTTCTGCAATAACTGTAATATTATTATCTTACATTTAGATGACGAACCAGGAGCCTATGCCATGAACACTGGGCATGACGCAGGGAAACACCCTGGATGGGACACCAGATGATCACAGGGCACCATGCACAAAGGTTCTGCCATGTGCTGATAATGGCTGCATTTTCTCTTAAACGATAACAGGGTTGAAAGTAACAGGGCTAAGTTAATAATCCTCATAATGTGATATCATCAGCTGACATCATAACATTTCATATGCATTGACCTCTTCATATAAATACAAATTTGTAATCAGGGCATCCCATATGATCCAGTATGCTCCAAGAAACACACACGAAAGTATCTCAGATCAGCTTTAACTAGCGCACTAACATTTCCTGCAGTAAACAGGCTGAAGGCAGATTGGAGCCCTGCTGCCATGAGTCAAGCTGTGGTAAACTGTGGTCTGGGACAAATACATGTCAAGGGCACGGGCGAAGTCAGAGGGATGAGACCAGATACTGTAAAAGGAGCCATTTGTCACTGTTCAGCATCCCATTATGTCTGTTCCATTCTTCATGCAGCTGAGCCAGGCTGCATCCTACAGGGACAGACCAACAATCCTCGCTCTCTTACAGCCTGATAATCTCTCACTGAGCAGTCGTCATGCTCAAATAGCCTCTCCTTCCCATTAGGGACACATTGTGCTTGTAAAGATACCAGTGGCCAGTTACACCAGTTAAATCAAACTTGGTGTAAATCAGAAAGTAAAATCGATCCAAAACTGAGAATAATTAGCGAGCAAAATAGGCCATGCTGTCTGGGTAGGATGAATGGTATTACTCTCTCCTGTGTCAATCAGAGCGACACTAACCAATCGTACTTTCCTCCAAGTGTTCAGCTGCCCTGTGACGCACCATGAGCAGCAGTTTGAAAAGATGCAGTAACTTTATTTAGCTAGCTACTGGTTGAGAATTGGCAAAATGACCAAAGCTGGGAGTAACAATTCTCAAATAAATAAATAAATAAATAAATAAATAAATAAATAAATAAATGAATGAATGAATGAATGAATGAATAAATAAATAAATAGTGTGGTTTTGAGATTTAAGTGCACCATACACACACTGCAAACTTGCCCTGTATCACCTACATCTGCACTAGTGTGTCAGCAAATAATAAAAAAATAGATTTACAAACATTTTCCATTAAACATTACAGTGAATTTTAGTATGTGTTCAGTGATACTAACCTTTTAATTAATAGACCACTTTTCAGATAAAAACATCACGGAGGCTGTTCTATACAAAAGCCCAGAAAGGCCAGGAGCTTTTTTTTTCTTTTGATCTCAAGATAACACAAGTTATCAACTTATTTTTCTCATGACAAAATGCACAATTAGTCATATATGCTATTTACAGGATGCGTGAATCTGGTTTTACTTTAATCAAATCAGGGACTGGTACAAGGGAATAGAGCTGGTGTAGTGGTAGAGTTGCCACAATACAGCCCCAGGAGTCTGGGTTTCATCTTCAGCTCTGGTGATTAAGTGGAGCTTGACTTTATTTTTCCCAAATTCCTTTATATAACTATATTAAATTTAATTCAATTTTATTTTTATAACAGTTCCTATAATAGTTCTCGTCTACTAATTTGATTGGTCGAATTTAGTGCTCCAAGAGTGCTTATATTTTCTATAAATGCACTGGGATGTTTCGCTGTGTGCATCACGTAAAATTCCACTTCCTGGTTACTGTACCGAAATGGTTACTACAGTAGACACGGCAAAAGATACATTTTTCATGAATATAATTTTTGACTTAAAATACGATAGCTTGCCAGATGAAGATGAAAAGGAAGAAGAGACGCCAATTTCACTGCAAGCACCTTTAATGGGAATGTACAAATTGATGTGAGCTAGCTAGAAAGTGCGTGTGGCATCTTTGGGAACTATTACCGCAAGAGGAGCAAAAATAAACAGAACATTTGGCCAAATCGTGTCCGAAATGTCAGTTACTCGATATTAATTTCTTGTTTATAGAACTGTTGTGTAATTGTGAGGTTACACAGAATATCGGGAGGGGCTGTGATTACCTACGGCACGCGCCCTGCGGTTTCATGCCTAAGCCTAAGTATAGTGCTATTAACAATAACCATTGTAACAAAACTACTTTACAGAAATTTGTAGAGCTAGATCCCTAATGAGCAGTGGCAAGAAAAACTTTTTATTTCATTATTTTTTAAAGCAACTTCACTTCACGGGTGTACACGGGCTATCTGAGGGGCAAACGTGAAAAAATAAAAAGGGCACCTGGAAGAGCACCTAGAGGGCACTTCATCCTAATTTTCTCACATGCAGGGAAGCCTATAGGGCACCACATCTGTCCTTCTCCACTCAAAGGGAACCCTAGAGGACAATTCTACTTGTTTCCTCCCATGTAGAGGAACCCTACAAGGCACCACATCAAATATTCTCCACGGAAAAGGAACTACAGATGGCATTTTGTCATGGTTTCTTGAATATAGTGGCACCCTATATGGCATTTCATCATGATCTTTTCCTTGTGAAAGGCAACCATTATGGCATTTCATCACAATTTGACCTTATTTTGTTTGTACAATTTAGATCAGCTTTAATTGGAAAAGGCAAATGTTTATTACTTTAAGTCTTTACAGTATGTTATGTTGTATATTTAATACTAGCTCTGTCTATGAGTCTTTTATCTATAAGCTTAATAGGTCTACCTGCCTTTAATAAAACGCTCATTTAGTCGCATTAAGATCTGAAGGCAGCAGTTAATAAGTTACATAGACATTTCGCTTTCTTTATTTAATTGCTATTCTATATAATTTTGTCTGTTGCACTAATAGTGATTAAACTGTAGTAAAACATAAAGACTGCCAGAGTATATATAATAATAAAGTTAATTTCATAACCAGCAGTGCAGAGTTTTTGCACAAGCTGACATTTTTCACTGTGTAACACTATATGCATGTAGAAAACCCTATCCATTATCTAGGCTAGGCTAGAAAGCGCAAATGTAAACCAGTCAACAACATCAACAAGGTGACAAATTGAAAGAATAAAGAATGAATATATATAGAAGTCACACTGGGGTCCCTGGCGGGCTAAGGATCCCGCCCTCTCACCGCTGTGGCCAGGGTTTGATTCCCAGGTAGGGAACCAAATCAGCCGCTGGGAATGTACTCTTAGTGCCAGTCCCAAGCCCAGATAAAATGGGAAGGTTGCGTCAGGAAGGGTATCCGGCGTAAAACCTGTGCCAAATCAAAACAATGTGGACCAATGATCTGCTGTGGCAACCCCTAATGGGAAAGAACAACAACAAACAGAAGGCACATTGATCAGAAGCATGAAGTCACACATAGAACTTGCTGCTGAAGCCAACTGTGCTGTATTTCCATCCATCCTCCGTATCCTTCCTTATCCAACACAGGCTTGCAGTGTATCCTGGAGTCTATCCCAGAGGACTCAGGGCACGAGGCAGGGACAGAATGCCAACCCATCGCAGTGCACAATCACACACACACTATGGACAATTTAGAAATGCCAATCAGCCCATGACGCATGCCTTTGGACTGGGGGAGGAAATCTCCGAAGAACGGGAAGAAAATGCAAACTCTGTGCACACAGGGCAGAGGCGGGATTCAAACCCCCAACCCCAGAGGTGCAAGGCTAACCACTAAGCCACCGTGTCCCCCATGCTGTATTTCATTTTATGCTATTCAAATTGAACAGCTATATGATTTTTTTTATTTCATGGTTGATGTTGCACCTACTAATGGGTAGATGTTTCCCTTATGGAAAATTCTAATGGAACTCACATTAAAATCCATGAGTTATCAGTGGGTCAACCTGGCAACTCCATCTAAATTCATGGCACCCCTGGGACTTCCTCAAGAGATGCTGTGGTTCATTCATGTCAAATCATGTGGTATTTATGACCCTATGAAAATTCATGGCACTCCGACTTAACCCACCGTGGAAGACCAGAATGTCTTTGGGACTCACATGGAGTGTACAGGGCCCACATTAAATTTTCATAAAAGCCAAAAGATGCCATCAGACTTCCATGAAAGTCCCATACATATCAATTAAAATATGAACTTTTCCAAGTCCATGTGGCTCACATTGCCCACAAGATAGAAGAATGTAATGTATATTCCACATTAATGACAAACCCACAACAATCCAATATAGAAATCATATAGAAATCTGACTACATTCAAGTGGATAATCTGTGAGACTATGAGATAACAATAATGTGCTATGAACTCCTATTAAAATCCCTTATACCACAGTGCTGTTGTATTCTCAAATCCGATTGGTCAGAAAATGATGATTAATTTTCTAAACAGAGGCTGATGAGTGTTTATAGCTGCTATAATGTAAGTGATAACAGGAACTTAAGTGTCTCACAGACGTTCTACAACATTAAATGGAACTATAAATGGTTTAAAAGCGTGAAGTGTCATATATTTGTCACGCTTGCCATGGAGAGTTCCCCTCCACGGCGCCAGAGGGTAACCTGAATAAATATTTGAATCTCTGCTTCTGTATTTTGATTCACTTCCTGTCCTGCTGCACACCTGTTATGCGTTTTCTCCAGATTAGTACCCTATATAAGCTCTGCATTTCTTCCTGTTTGTTGCTGAGCATTGTGATTGTGTTTCCATGAATAGTGTGTCTCTGTTAAGATTGGCTTACCTTGCCTGCCTTTGTTTTGTGTTTTAGTTTAAAAATAAAAGTATGTCTGTGTTTGCATCTGACTCCTGGGCAAACTGTGATACTGTTATTAAATTAATAACTGTAATCGGAAAATAATTGTGGTATACGAGGAATAAAACACATCAAGACATGCTGTTATAGGAAAAGAAACTACTTCAGTGTGGTAACAGTAACTCTGCTTTGTGACTGGGCCCCATTACACCACCTGTCATGGATTACTTTCCTGTAAGCACATACTCCAAAATGTTTTATTCCTTACATATTAATTGGGTGATAATTCACCACTGGGTTGTATTTAAATATCCATTTTAAATTGGAATCCTATTTTCATAAGGGTTATAACTTAAATCTACATTAAAATTGTTTCTCTTGTAAATTTCAACAGCAATTTACACTGTTACTGGCTACAGTCAAACTTAAATTCAACAAATTCAATAGTCTAATGGAGAGGCGATGTGAAACATATTTACTGGATCTTAAAATGAAATCTGTTGTCAATAGAGATACCATTAAAGTAAACTGACTAGTTCATCATAAATCTTTTTTTTTTTGGCTTTTAGAGCTTCTTAGACCTTTTCTAGACGTTTGTAAAGTCTAAATTAAACCTCTGTATGAAATCTACTTTTCCCGTATATGTCTTCCTACAATAGTGTAATACTTGTATTATGTGCCAATGCAAGTAAAAGACACAGTGATTAGCAATACTTACTCAACATAGTCTTGTGTAAATGTTTAATTTTCATATAACTATGAAGGACAAAGCAACAGTAAACACCTCACATTTATTTTATATATACCATTTTCAGTCTAAACTCAAAATTTACAATGGAGCTGCAGTACGATATAGCATCCAGACGGCTTTAGAGATTGTTAAGGAAAAGAAAAACTCATATATAACACCAATAACCTGAGCACACCCAAAGTGAGGGGGATGTTTCAGGAGACAGCTTTCAGAATAACAGGAGCAGTGTAATATTCGGCTCTGTGGTTGGCAGCCCATTAAAGTCATGACCTCTCTGAAAAGAGACATTGGCTCCGGTAAACGTTCCTGCAAGTCAGCAGTGCTTATGCTGACTTGACAATCCTTGAAACTCCATAGAGGATTTAGTTTCCAGTACATCATTAAAGGTTTTTGTTTCTAATCTATCCTCCTCTAAAACATAATGAAGATAAATAGAAGCATTGGCTGCATAGGCAAAATTAAACATGCATTCGTACACGAAATGAGAAAGTGCCAAGCTAAGGCAGTGGACATGCAGAAAAATATTATTCTTAAATGTTATTCACGCTCATGAGCATTTCAAAATGGACAGGCATGTTGAATGAAATTACCATCAATTGGTTCTCATTTAGAAAGGCACTTGACAGACATTGATGCAAATTGTGTATACTTGTCTGTGTGTGTTCTTCCAGAAGAGTTTTTAACATCTGACTGTTAAAATGTTATGGTACACCTATTAAACTTGAAACAAGCAAATTTCTATGTTTCTAAAAGGCAAATGTAAGGATTAATGGTGAATGGGTCTCTCATTGAGGCAATGTGTTACAGTTACTGAACACTGAACTGAATTTATGACTCAGGTCACAAATCCTAGATTGAGTAATTATTTTTACAAAAAAAGAAGAATTATTTTTATAAAAAGTGTAGGTGTTACATATCTTGGAATAGATAGGCTATTTGAGCAGGCTCTGCATAGGGCACATCATTAAATCTTGCTTAAATCCAGGAAAAAAAACTTTTTTCAAAGAACAGCATAATGGTTCCTCATCTGTGATCTGATCCCTATCTAAAACATATTTCTACTACTACTACTACTACTACTACTACTACTACTAGTAGTGCTACTAGTACTACTGCTACTGCTAACTAAAGTGCCAAGCCGAGACAGGGGCCATGCAACTGTGATCTGATCTTCATCTAAACTGTACTACTACTACTACTACTACTGCTATTACTACTGCTACTACTACTATTATTATGACTACTAGTTCACACCATCAGCAAATGAAGTACTACTACTACTACTACTACTACTTCACACCATCAGCAAAAGTGCCACAATGAGGCAGGTGACATGCAACTGTGATCTCATCTTCATCTAAACTATACTACTACTACTACAACTACTTCTAGTACTAGTACTACTGCTATTACTACTACTGCTACTGCTACTACTACTTCACACCATCAGCAATAGTGCCACAATGAGGCAGGTGACATCCGATCTTCATCTAAACCATACTGCTACTACTACTACTACTACTACTACTTCTACTACTAGTACTACTGCTATGACAACTACTACTACTATTACTACTACTACTTCACACCATCAGCAAAAGTGCCAAGCTGAGGCAGTGGACATGCAACTGTGATCCAATCTTCATCTAAACCATACTACTACTACTGCTACTACTATTACTACTACTTTTATGTAAAAATCACACCACAACTATCAATGATCCCATGACAATCAAATATGAAATAAATAATGAATCAATAATTAATTATTAACAGATTAGGTGAAGAGCAAAGGTGAAGGGGTATCGAAAGTGATGCCAAGAGTAGAGGTTCTCAAAGTGGGATCTGTTAAACATAGCCTGGGAGTCTGTGATACTGTGGTGGAAATCACAATCCACCATCATCAAATCTATTATATGTATTATTAAGTTCTTATATAGTACTTACTAGCCTATTTGTGTGCTCATGGGAATTAAATGGGTTTAATCCAAACCTCAACAAATCGAAATTAAGTCTGCCTATAAATAATGTCAACTTGGACTTTAATGTTTTCTGATGATGGAAAAGCTATGAATATATATATATATATATATATATATATATATATATATATATATATATATATATATATGGGTCCAATAAATAGCCAATAATATACAATATTATTGTACAAATATGAATGTTCTTCTTTCGGCTGTTCCTGTTAGGAGTCGCCACAGCGGATCATTTGTCTGCATATTTGATTTGGCACAGTTTTTACACCGGATGCCCTTCCTGACTCAACCCTCCCCAGTTTTATCCAGGCTTTTTTGTCGAGCACTGGAAGTGCACTGTTGTGTGGTTCCCTGGCCGGGAATCGAACGCAGGCCGCGGCAGTGAGAGCTCTGAGGCCTAACCACTAGTCCCCCAGGGACCCATTGTACAAATATGAATAATGAGTTTAATATTTGAATAGTTTTATTAGGTTCATAAAATAAATTGGTGTTGAGGATTAAAGGGGTCACTGGCTGCAAAAAGTTTAAGAACTCCTGGTCTAGCATGATTCCTAGAGTCAGGCATGCAAGAAGCTTCTGTTCGCCACTTGACTGGATAGAAGTTTTTTTTCAGGTGAATCTAAGGTAAGCAGAGAAAAGAGAAAGTGTTATGACAAGGTAGGCAAGCATAGTAAAGCATTAATTTCTCTGGTCAGCATTCAGCTATCTTGTCTTTCAACACGACAAGCTGCCAGGAATGTTCAGGGCAGTTTGCTGCCTCCAGCCATGTAAAGATTCACCTCTAGGGCATGCATCTTTGTTATTGGACCTGAGGCTTGGCGTCAGAATGTACTGTACATACTTTTGCTCACGTACAATATGACTCAGCAATTTCTGACAAGCTTAGCCACTTTTCAAACTTTTCATATCCTGGAAAAAATAACAACACAGTAAATCCCTTACACTAGCAAAATAAACATATTTTGCTTTAATGAGCAATATATAATTTTTCACAAGGGGTGGCATTGTGGTGCAGTAGGTGGCATTGCCACCTCATAGCTCCAGGGTTCCTGGTTCGAGCCTGATTTGGTGTACCTGTGGGTTTCCTCTGGGCTCTCTGGCTTTCTCCCACTTCCCAAAAACATGCAGGTAGGTGTACTGTCTACTGTAAATTCCCCTAGGTATGAATGAGTGTGTGTATGGCTCCCTGCGATGAACTGGTATCCCATCCAGGGTGTATTCCCAGGATAGATTCTGGATCCACTGCAACCTTGACCAAGATAAAGCGCTTTCTCAAACTGGATGAATAATGTTTTTCCCCCAATTTTGAATTAAAACATTTCCCCAAAAAGAAGAGTGAGGATTCCTAAACTTTTACAGGATGATTCATATGTAATGTTGTATAACGTTATCACAAAATAACACCTACATAAAAGTTTAGGCATCATTAACTAATCTATGTAGCAAGTTGAAGTACCACCGAACAGCAGGAAGGATTGAAAACATACTTGAACGATTGTGGAAACTGGCAGGATAAGATGGAACACATGCAGCAACACTATCAACACTATCAACATTCAGCAGCATAAAATTGGGGAGGGCCATTAGTGTAGCTGTCTAGGGTTTGTCTGTCGGTGCCATTTATCACATTTGATAGTTAAGTGGATTTCATGAAGATTGTATTAGAAATGATTTACATTATGATCAAATTATAGTGTCTCAGCTCAGCTGCATTTGGCATTGACATAAAGCAAAGGTGCAACACATCAGCTCCTGCACAATTTTAAGAAGCCTTTATTTGTCATATATACATTACAGCACAGTGAATTTCTTTTTTTCGCAATTTAACTCCTGGACCACATTTTAAGAATGAATCATTTCACAGTGTTTTTTTTTTTTTTTTTTTTTCAGAACTACAGGTGGTGTAAAAGAAAGATATGTCCCTTTTATTCTGTGGAAGCATGAGAGCTCCAATTTCTGAGAATGTTCAAACTCAGCATTCATATTTTCGTATTTATATGACTCTATTGAGCTTTAAAATGTAAAGCCAAGGGAAACTGAGCTGTAAATCAGACATCAAATGAAAAGTTTTAGTCCACTTCATTAGTTTAATTCATAAGGACTCCCAAGTGAACTCTCATGAAAAGAAACCAGGGGTTAAGGTTAGGGTGAGGGACAAGTTAGTGCTTTTCTTACAGCCTATTTGTATGGAATCCAACAAATCTACCAATACATGTTTAAAATAAGCTGAAAAGGGTTCATCTTTAAATTAACATTCATAACAGTAAACATGTCTGCATTTAGACTGAGTATTAAAATGTTAAAAAAGAGGCTCTATCTCAAACTGTCAGAGACAAGAATGGCATCCATGAAACTTTTCAGCTGAACATGTGGCATACTTTTTAGCATCCTTGGTGTAGAGAGATGCAATAAATGTTACATTTACGGCTATCCATTCAGCATTTCTGACCTGATAACTGAGTGCAAGGTTAGCAGCACACGGTGAGGGCATTTACAAGAGCTGGTGGCCAATTGACTTCTTGGAAATGGCATTCTATTTACCTTCTATCTAAACGAGTGACTTGGCATTAAAAAAATGGTTATTGAGAAGTATTGACTCAGAAAACCTGCAGAATATTTCACGATTAAACCCTTAATTTCACTGTTTCAAAAAAGCTTGGGTTGATAGTAAACCAGAATTTATATCTAACAAAAATTCATCTACATATTTAAATTAGAGTTTAAGATTCTCAAAACATTTTATTAAAATATAACCAAATAACCAACTGATTAAAATAAAATAGGTTTTGTTGTATTTTGATATTTTTGTTAAATATGCAATATAGAATTTCATACATATTACATATGGTTTATAACACATTATAGACATATTGTCAGGTACTACACTCTCAAATATGTACTGTAGAAAGTGTACGTAATTGTCCCTTGTTATTTTGTCAATCTCTTATATAACAGAAAATAATAACGTTTAAATAGACAACAAACGAAAATGATGTCATAAGCCAAAATTAACTTCAGATTTAAGGGTTAATATATTTACTTTGTATGCTATTATTTGCGTACTATTTATTATGGACGTACACAACAGTTTTAAAACATTAAAATAAATAAAAACTAAAATAAATAATTTCCTATGTTTAATTTTTTTTTTTTTAGTATATAGCTTTTTCATATTCTTTTCTTTTTTTTTTCACCTGTTCACAGAAGAGTTTTCCTCATTTTAAAATTTGCTACTATTTTAGATACATCTGTCTAACACCAACAATCATGCCATGGTCAAAGTCACAGAGATCACTTTTTTTTTTTTTTTTCACATTTTGATTTTTAGTATACTGTATATACTCTTTCTGATATCAAAATCAAACTTCTGGAAGTAAACTAAATACATATTATGAACCAACAGTTTCAACAAATAAAGAAAATGCTAGATTGCTACCATCTGATTTCACCCTGAAATATTACTCCAGCAATTAGCAGTCCAAGCAGGTTTTGAACATATTAATTTTAAAAAAAAAGTCCAACAAAATAGCTACTATTTTGGATAGAAATCACACATTTTAGTAAACATTGCAAAACACCAGCACTATGGTGGAGGGCTTGTTTTTGACCTGACAAATTAGAAGTGAGACTGGTCGATGTGTGAAAATGATTTTCAGTTATGTGGAGACTTCATTAAAAAATTTGAAAATACACAAGCTCAAATTATGCAAAATGCCTTAAGGGGAACAGCACTGTAATCTAAAGTAGAGGAAAATGGAAGGTTACACATATAACTGTGGTATTACAGCTAAGTGGTGGAAACTAAATGCACTGGTTTCCTGGACTAGTATAGTATTTCCAATGTGTGATCAATTCCTTGCTTAGAACTTATAGCAAAGTCATCATCTTATGAACATGACCTCACATTGGTAGCCTATAAAGGTATCAGCTTCATCCTGCTTGACCTCTGGTTTTTCTCATCAACCCGAGTGACCCAAAAGGTGTGGTGGTCCTTCACTTAATCACAGAACCATGGTTATATCCAAAAAAATCTTTTCTACTTTGTTTTGCTCTAAACTGCCAATGCTGTTTCCTAGTAGAGACCTAATATGAAAGTTGTTATTAGGGTTTGCAACACGTCCTGATAGTGGACCCCAACAGACAAGGGACAATAGTGTTGATACCATATTATATTGAAGATGACAACGGTGCAAATGGTGATACTGTTTTATAATGAGGATAAGTGCATACTCAATCTTCCTTCATCTTCTGATGGTTCAAATGGCAAGTTGGACAGACTATCTGACTGCCTTGGTCTGATAGGTAGGAAGACAGAAGATGTGCATCTGTCTACTTCTAGAGCTTGCTTGCTGAACCTTAAAGTGGCTTGCATTCTTTTCTCTCTTGTGGTTGATGTTAAACACCACTGTGGTTTTGTTGGTCTGGACTAGAGTTTATGACTGGAGTTCAATTTCTTTCAATTAAATTTTATTTGTATAGAGCTTTTAACAATGGCCATTGTCACAAAGCAGCTTTAGAGAAATATATAAATCCCTAATGAACAAGCCAGATGCGATGATGGCAAGGAAAAACCCCCTAAACGATATGATGAAGGAACCAGACTAAAAAAGGAACCCATCCTCATCTGGATGACGCCGGATAGTGCAATTATAAAAAATTCTCTTCTGTAATACTACATCTTCAAAAAGTGCAATTGTGTAAACAGTTGTTGTTTTATGTGTAAACATAAATTCATTATAGTTTTCACATGAAGTCCGTTTTGTTATCAACTGTTCACTGATGAGTTCCTGAAAACATCACTAGCCACACTGCTTTCATTCCCAGGACATGAATATGCTGATCAAGTCTTGATTTTCCACCTTCTTTACACTTACATTCTTCCACATACCTGTCTTAACAATTTCCCCTTTTGTAAGGAGAAAACATGTGCTGGACCTATGCCTCAGGGTGCATGCACACTACTACTGACACCTGCCTTTGTGATATAGATAATAGGTGCTGAACATTCAGCCAACAATGAAACGGTCTATGACGCAACATTACCCACTTTAACTATTGGATTTGCCAGTAATAGCATCTTTGCCAAACGTCATATAAAGTCTACAAATGGGCAGTGTGCTAACCACCTACAATTTCATGTCTGCATTCATAATTGAGATGGATCTGTGTATCAAGAAGGCTCATATTCCAATGTTGTACAAGTGCTCACTTTTTTGTTCCAGGGGGATGAGCAACTGAGACTTTTCTGTTTCTGCTGCAACAACACAGCAAAGAAGCTAACCTTTATCTTCCTAGGAGGCTCTGCAGCCATGTCTGTTGCTCACTTCACACCATGCTGTGACCACATAGCATCAGAGGATATATAATGATAATGAATAGCAGTATTTATATAGCTTTTGTAAGTTTTTGTAAGTGCTTTGTAAGTGCTTTTCAGAGACGAAAAAAAAATTGGCCACTGATCAGGGCATGACAGAACAAGCAGCTGGCCGTCATGCCCTGAAATACAAAAGGTAGGAAGGTTCATGAATTTATGAATTTAGAAGTACTTTGATATACCAAGTCATATATTTCAGAACACAGTCATTCTGTATGTCAACAAATATCTATGCCAAATGGCTCAGGTGTTTTGTTTTGATATCAAAATTGACCAAAGAAGTATTTTTGTCATCTGATGCCTTTTGAAATAATCCTTTATAAACGTTTTACAAATGTTTTTATAAATGTAGATTTACAGTGTGGTCCAAAAGTCATAGACCATATTGAAAATATGGGATTTTTTCATTTAAAATCAGAAATAAACAGAAGGTTTTAGAATTTTAAAATATTTAAAGCAAAGAAAATAAATGTTCAGTATCTTGAATAATTAATATTCCAGATTCTGCACTATTTCTAGGTTCCTATTTAAATGTAAGCAAATGTGTGATATTGACCATGTTAACTGCTTTGTACAAAAGGTCAGATTTCCTCATGTCTAATCTCTTCTACTGAAGCTTGTGTTCAGATGACCCTCCGATGGATTTGATTTAGAATGGATCATAAGGTTTCGCACAAACTTGTGGATTCTGTGCCAGCTGGAGTGCACACTGTCATTAAAGCAAAAAGGTGATGTACTAAATACTAAGAAACTCTGAAATTCATGTAAATATTTCAAAGATTCAAAGTTGTTGTCAATAATATAATTTGTAATGAAAATTGTTGCATTAAATTTGAAAAGAATGCAAAATAGAAGCATTTTCACTAGTGCTCTCAGACTTTTGGACCCCACTGTATGTCATGAAGACCTTATCTGTTGTGCAGCCAGTGTTGGGGGTAATATACATATATATATATATATATATATATATATATATATATATATATATATATATATATATATATATATATATATATATATATATGTAACACGTTATAGTGAACTAATTACCTTTTCCTGTTAAACAGTATTGTAACACATTATAGTTTAAATTCTTGTAATCACATTACAGTTACTGATTAATAAGAATGTAATTACTTAGAAACTCATGTTTCTAAGCAATAAATATTAATTACAGCCAAAGTATTTAAAAAAATTTCCTCTATATATTAGCTGTTTACTGCCCTTTAAAATAATTTGGCAAAGACAACTTTCAGCTGCTGCAAATGCAACAAGCACTTGTCGAAAATCATGGCTAAAGACCCCTGTGCAAAAAGCCAAACAAGATTTTCATTCAGCATCAGCAGTAAAGGTAACTCAGAGAGAGATGAAGAGACTTGTAGCAAAATATATATTTGAAGAAATGCTACCATTATCCAGGGTAGAGTCACCATCATTTTGGCAAATATTGAACAAGATACCTGTGACAGGTAAAAGTGTACCGCCATCAGAACGAAAAATATGTGCGACCTATTTGGATAAATGCTATGCTAACATTGAGTCTAAGCTAACAAAAGACACTTAGAGGCTTAGAGTATGTCTTCACTACTGCAGGTATTTGGACAAGCCACAGTAAAAGTTCCAGATGACAGCTCTTTGGATAAACCTCATGGTTTTGGTGAAAAAGCTTCCATTGCCTGTAACAGAATTAAGAGAAGGAATACATACAATGTCATTGCCAGTGAAAATGATTCATTTCATTTAAAGCATGTTTACTGTTACTACTACATCTCTTTTTCTTAAATAAAGCATTGAAAGGATTCTTGCTTGTCATCTTTGTACTTTCTAGTTGCTACAGATTTGTATGGGTTTTAGGGAGTAATTTAGAAGTAAAGTAATGAATAACTTTTTCCAGGAAGTAATGAGTAAAGTAATCCCCATTATATTTTAAAATAAGTAATTAGTCATTTGTAATGGTTTATTTTTCTTTTTTTTTTAAAGTCACCACCGCAACACTGCATGCAGCTCTATGAGCACCAATCCTAAGGAAAGCATTTCCCAGTACTTTGAACTGACACTGAGTGTATTAGTGGTGACACTTTACAATGCTGGCCCATAAACCATAGTTAACTGCACAGGGACTAAACAGGAATGAATAAACAGTTCATCATTAACACTTAAGTTACTACTATTAACTAACATGAAAGACTGGTTATTTTCTCAGTAAGTATATTTGGAGTAGCTCATTATTGACTAAGCAGTAAGGACTGAGATTTACATTTCTCCTGCAGAACAATTAACTCTTGTATGTAAGGCTCTTTTGTAATAATTACTGACTAAGTATAGATTGTTAAACATTAATTCAAAATTACAGAGTGTTAGTGTTAAATTATTAGTTATTTCAAACAAGTTAATATAGCAAATATTTGTTGCACATGATGCAGCAGTTTATTCAGCACTTTATTTTTAATTTAATTTAATTTACTTCACACACATGTAGGGTTTCTTCACCTTTAAAGGTATCTTTTACCAGTTTGCACCACCTAAAAAGGAAAAATGGTGATTGACAAGACACTTATTCACCTGAATAACTTTTGAGGCTGCATGGTTGAGAGCATGCTGGAGCTCCTGCTGTCACAGCTGAAAGTTTTCCAACAGCGTAATTGAAGAATGATTTGACTGAGATTAGTGTACATTAGTGAAATGAATTAGACAAAAACGTAAACAAGTACATTTATGCCACTCAAATCTCCCATTAGGGAAAAATAACATACATTTCACATGTGAGTATGTGAGTAATATGTGAACATGTGTGACATCATGTGAATAATTTGTGTGGTGGCTTGCAAAAACCCTTCACATGGTTAAATTTTGACAATTTCTCCTACATATAGTTCTGAAAACTGCAGAATCCCTTTTGAATGTATCTCAACCAGATGATCTAGGATTTTAAAGTCTGGTTCATCATGTACATCAGTCTCTGTCTCATCACCTGAGGTAAAAGTCATTCAGGTGACTGAGGTAAAAGAGGCTCATCATTGTGTCTTCACTCGACTCATCTGAATTCCTGCTAACATCGGCGGGGAAATAATTCAGTTAATTCAAATAATTAATTGATTAATTCAGTCAGTTTTGTTTTGTCGGCTAAATTTCTTGTTATTTATGTCTTTTTTATTAGGCCATTTAAATGTGAAAACTTTGTCAACTGTCATTTGTACAGAGTGTGTGAGCGTTCTTCTTTGTTTTGATGATGATGTGACTGTGCAGGAGACAGCACTATCTAATTACAAATTGAATTGATTCTGTTTTGCTATGTGACACTCCAAAACATGATCAGATCATGAGGAAAGCACACTTAGCTTGTGAGGTTTTAGATAAGTCTTTAGACAGACTTTCTGTTCTTTCCTGTGTTTGTTAAACTGGCTCTTTATCCAAAGTGATCTCTGCAGGCAGACGCCAAAGCAAGGTTAGAAAACCTAACAAAATAGAATTTATTTTGGTAAAACATATTTAGGTTTTGTTGAAGTAGAGATGTCAAAGTATATTATTGGATAAAAAACTCAATTTTGATCAAAACCAGATTTTTCATCTTTTTTTTTTTTGGGGGGTGTTTTCCAGAATTTCAGCTCTAGCAGCTTCTGAAGGCTTTTTGCACAGTGCCTCACATACAGTATGTGATAAATAAAACCATAGTATGTCCTAAATGTGAAATCAGATGTTAAAAGAATGAATCATGTGAAAAATTAACGTTATAATAAATGAATCATGTCTATAAAAAACATGTTTAAATGTAAATTAATAATGTACATGAAATCATATGTGATGAACATATGTACAAAAATAACGTATGAAACAAATCATATACGAAACTAATGAAGCGTCTGTAAAAAAAAAGATATGAAAAATAAAACCACATGTACTACAAGTGAAAATGTGTGGAACATAACATGTGAAGTGTCTTGAAACCACATGTGTAAATTTCACATATTTTGTGAATTGCGATTTTTCTTTTCTCCACGGGTCAAAGAACTCTAACACTAAAGCACTTAACTGACAATGAAACCTCCACGCACACGCACAAATACTGTACATGCACAAGCATATGCACTCACACACACACAAACACACACACAGAATTCTCTCCTTCTGTACTTCTCAAATGTGGGTGTACGTCTATTATTCATAAAATTAATAATTCATGTTCTTTTGCAAAGTCTTCCACATATAACAAGCTGCTGTGAGAAGCTCTGATGATGCGGTGCAGTTTATACGCTCTCTGAGCTGCATTTCTTTCTATGCTGTCCAACTCCATTGCAGATCAACGTCACATCAGAAAGTCATCCTCTGCAGCACATCTTCATGGCAGAGGATAAACTGGGCTTGGATTAGAGTGGTGAGCCGCACAGCCGAAGGAGAGCTTACTTCCGAGTACTGGGCCATCTCTGAAAGTGTTTAGTGGGAGAAGGCTGAGCCCAGGAGCGCTTGATCAAAAGGAAAGTTATCTCCACCTAATCCTGTGCATGTTGCTGAGCCACCAGGGGTGCTGTGCATTTGAAATCAGATCACGCAAACAATTGCTGCTTGATGCTGCTAGATGTTTCTTGCTGTTTATTTGCCTAAAGGAGCTCACAGTGTCTATAGCAATCTCGCCTACCTGAATTCCACTCATTCCTTATGCAGTCCATCTGCTTGGATGCATCACAAGGCATTATGACTTATTCCTCACACAGACAAATGACTGAACTGAAGGCTAACTACGTCAGTGTCGTTAAAGCTTGTGTGCTGCTCGAAGATAATGAGGGAAAGAAATCCCACAGGCCCATTGTTAACATGCAAATCATTTGTCACTTATCCAAAAATCGGTTTCACAGTGTGGAAGCTCAGGTACCATTTGGTTGTTTTGTTTTTAAACGTCTAACGAGGGCTTAAGATAATTGTTTCTTGCACGACAGAGAAATGAAAGACTCGTTACCAATACTTTTAATATTCCAGCTCGACTTAAAGCGGGATTTAATGGCATTTTGAGATTGCCTGTCTCTTGGTTTGTGCTCATGGTCGATAATAATAATAATAAAGGAAGGAAAGCATTTCTCTGGGGTTGTGAGTAATCTCACTGAATCTGTTTAATGACAGAGCTGCACTAGCAACTGCAAGGCCAGGAAGTGCCCCGGGGTCTTTGGATTCTCATTACACAAGAGCAAGACTGTGCCATATTTGTCCAAATCCTATTTGTGTGTTGGTTTATTTGTCATTCACTTTTACTATTTTTTCCCCCTACACTGTGTCAGAGTAGCTGTTTACCTGATGATGGATGAGTGGGCAGAGGTAGCAGCTCGTGGCATGTTTTGCTTTGAGGGCTTGGACATAAATTATGTAAAAATCTGACTTTCTATTGCTTGCTGTGTGCTTATCAGTAAATCATCATTAATTAATTAGAGGGTGTCATGTTATAAATATCATGCTAAGTACTGCTATAAACCCCGTATTTTTTTTACATATTACACTCTTATTATAGTTAAAGGTTCTTGGCTTACTAACAGCTTATACTTGGAACCTTTTGTAAACCTCATTGAACCTTTAAGGGATTCTCCAGAGGGGCAAACCAAAGAATGCTTAAGTGTTCTAGCTAAATTTTTTTCTGAGTGCTGCTACCTCATACTTACATTTAAAACTGGATAAGTATGTGTCAAATATTACCTTTAAGATGTATGTCTTTATTTACATAAATTTTTGAGTATTTGTGCATTTTAATACCAAGTGGTCTGCTGCTGTAAGTTGGTGTAATGTATCAAATTTATTTAATTATTTATACATAAACATTGTCATAACACATAATGTTTAAATATGAATGGTCGAAATTACTTGCATTCTCAGTGTGTAAGTCTTTCATCTTTATTTTATTCTTATTTCACACCTATACTATATTTTCTGGATAGTTAAGGGGTTCTTGGCTTATCCTCTGATAAGGGTAACACTTAGCTGTAGGTTCTACATCAATCCTTTAAACGTTCCTCTAGATGGACAACTCAAGAACCAATAAGGGTTCTTGATTTAACTTTTTGTATTACTGCCTTTCTTTTTTTCATACAGAAAATAAAAATGGCTCAAATGACACACACTGTAACCATAACAACACTCTTACCGGTTGTAGCTTGTATTGACTATCGGGCTAGCCAAGCTTGCTTTCTAGATTAGATGTATCATTATCAGTAATGCAGATGAAATGAAGATTGGTGTAACTCTGGTGCTGAGGAGGTTGTTGTCTCTGGCAGAAAATCATGAGAATTTAAACTGCTTAACTGTATGCAGCCTCATTTAAAGTGGGACATCACATTATATACTTATTTATTTTATTTTATTGATATTTTTAGCTAATGTTGAAATATGGGCAATTTTTGATTCAGTTTGTCACAAATATCCTTATATTCGCTCACTAACAAGACAAATTTTTTTACTCACACTTTGTCCTCCATTTTGTTTTCCCTTTAACTGCGGCCTGATTGGTCAGGAGATAAAAGACAGGAGATAAAACACTAGCCACTTTTCTGAACATTTTTCAAATTTATGATGAAAAAGGTGCCAACTGCAGCACTTTTTAGAAGCATCCACATTCAGCCCAAATTGTGGACCACTAACAGTTTAAAAAATGTGTGAAAGCACCATAAGAGTGTATGAATTCATAGACTAAGCAGTGTATTTGGTTAAAAATGACCAGCAGGCAGGTGTCACTGTCAACTGTTGCTGAGATCACAAAGAGCAAAGACAATACACCCTAACACTACCAGATGCATCTCAGCAGATCCTGAACGCAGCCATGTGGATATAACCAAGTTTTCACACTTCACCTCACTGTTTCACTCGGCTGTCACTAAGTGCAAATAGTGAGTGGACTTCATCTGAGCCTGGAACTGGTGAGCTAAACTGATTGACTGTATATGTGTGTCTGTGTGTGTGTGTGTGTGTGTGTGTGGATGTTCTGTTTGGTTACACATTTCCCTCCCAAGTGAACAACCATGCCACTACACTGCATCATTACACTGCACGGAACTCATTGAGTGTTAAGTTAAACCTCTTCTAAAGCAGCTAGAGACCACATTAAATTCCACTGACCCACTCGGTGCAGATTTAACATACATAATTATACTATTCACATAATAGGCACACTACTTAAATGTGTGCAATAATATTCACTGGTTCTGTAGAGCTTTTTATTCCAGACCCTTCCACTGACAGAACATATTTTTATTAAAATTGTCATTAGTCCATGTGGACATTATTCATAGGCATTATTGATATACATAGATTCATCCTAAACCTGCAAAAAAAATGACATATCAAGTAAAAATATCTTGATTATAGTCAAATCTATCTAGTATTTCCTATTATATGATTACAAGAAAACAAGTCTAACATTAAACCTACAGTATTTCTAGACATTTCAAGCTTGCCAGTAGGTCTTGTTCTATTGGCAGATAATTGTGCTAATTCTAGACATTTATTTCTAGAAAAAAGCAAAATGACCTCCCAATAGAAGAGGAAACTTTAAAACTCAAAATGAATAAAAATGTTTAGCAATAGGTTTAATAATCCTATATTTGGGTTATCTTATATTTGGTAAACTTATAATAGGAAATACTAAATAAATGTGACTATATTCAATATATTTTCGCTTGCTAAGCTGTCATCTTTTGCAGTGCATTAACAGCTTTATCCTAGTCAGGGTCATAGTGGCTCCGAAGCCTATCCTGAGAAGACTGAGCCTGAGGCAGGGATACACTCTGGATGTGACGCAAGTCCCTCACCATACACCATGTACACACACATTCAATTTTGGACATATAGGTTTATGGAATTAGTTATATTTTTGTGCTATTGAGGTTTGGATAAAACCCATTCAATTCAAGTGACCAATCAAATAGTCTAATAATTCTGAAAGCTAAATAAAAATAATACATTTTATTAAAAAAAAATTTATACTGGTGGGTTGTGCTTTCCACTACTGCAATAAAATATTAAAAAAAAAATTGCAGACCCCCTAGCTATGCTTCATGGACCCCTGGAAGTCCATGGACCCCACACTGAGAACCACTGTTCTAGGAGATCCTTTCTAACATAACAGCTGGAAATTGGCGTGCACTCTGCATATTGTACAACAATTATCAGCACAACGTGTGGTACCATTTATCACCTTGGCAACGTGGCACAGCTTCAGGGTCCTTGTGTCGATCCTGAGCTCAGATGACTGTCTCTGTGGAGTTTAACATGTTCTCCCCAAAAACATGTCAGCAGGTGGATTAGCAACTCTAAAAATGTTCCTAGGTGTGAATGAACGTATGAATGTGTGTGATGCCTTGCGATGGACTGGCATCCCATCCAGGGTGTATTCTCGCTTTGTGCGCAGTATTCCCAGGATAGGCTCCGGATCGACCACGATTCTGACCAGGATAAACGAGTTACTGAAGATGAATGAGTGAATGTGGACTTTATCATGGGAATATATTGATGTGATTTCAGTTTCCGTGGCTCTAGCTGATTATTTATTACATCTTAGATGGAAGTGATCCCACAGAACCACATGCCTATGATTTGAGGAAATGCAATTTATTTCAACAAACTAGGTGAACTGCTGAGATTGATATTGAAGCTATTTGCTCTTAAACCTGACCAAATTGGTTTCTATGGTGATTAAATGATTTGTTGGTTTCTGAGAAAGAAGTTTCTGAGAGAGAGATTTTTTTTTTTTTTATTGATAGGATTTTTTATTATTAATATTTAAGTTCTAGGTCAAGTTTTTAGGTTTTATGTGAGGTGAAGTAATGGAGTGAGAAAGTAAAAAGAAGAGAAATGGGAGCTCATCTATAATTAAAATCATTGGACTAATTCAAAGCTTAGCATGCAAATATACATAATTAGTAACACAAGTTTAAATATAAATATGACTAACTTAATTTCATTTGATTAAACCTGACAATATTTACATATGTGACATTTAAAAAAGGTTTATTAAATGGTTCTTAAACACTTCCTCATATTCTTCATGTTCATCATGTCAAGACCTTGATCACTGTTGCAATGATGATGATAACAATATCTCTCTTGGTTCAAGTTATGGCCAGAGCACAATAATAAGGTACCTCAAACCAAAACTCACAAGGTTATACATTCTGTATGTGTAGAGCATTATCATTACTGCTTCCCATTATTTTTAAACCTCTTTAGAACATTTGTGAAGATTCCCCTACAATGATTAAGCTTAAAGCTAAACTACTGCAGTTATCTACCTCTGAAGAGCTTGTATAAAATAAATAAAGTCATAAAAGTCACAATACATAAATATCCACTGGGAAAAGGCAGAATTGCCAGATTTTTCCCCCTAGCAGCAGCTAAGCTCTGTGTTTGTGGGCAGTTATCTGCTGGTCAGACACAAGATGAAAATTCAATATTAGCTTTTTGCTTGAACAATGTGCCTGTCACTCTGTCCTTTAACCTGAACTTCCAAGAGCAGACTGATGAAACTAAATATTTCTTTCAAATAAAGGAACTATTTTATATTTAATGTGGCAGATTGTCAGTGTTGTTTATATGGAACACTTGTAACCAGTGACATGGATAGAAATTAATTTCACAATTTGTGAGGAAATATACTAAATAAAAGTGACATGTGATCTGTACAAATGCGAATGCCACACAGTAGTAGGATTGGTGATGGCACAAATTTGCTATTAATCATTTAAGATATGATATATGTAAATCATCAAACAATCTTGCCATATTAGTAACGTTGCCACCTTTATAACAGTTCCACTGAAAATGGTAAAAAAAAACCCACTAGTAATAGGGGAAAATGACATCTTATAAAACCAGATCTGCACTTCCTTTTCATCCCCCTACAGTAGACCTTCAGTTCTTCACTGACTGTCACGTTGATATCCTTATTCTCAGACTGTTACTATCTGGATAGCAGTTTTCAAAAAAGAAACAGGAAAAATGCATGATTGTTTAATTCTGTTTCTCACCATAGCAGCTGGTAGCCAATAAAGCGTGATTAAAGAAACTGTGGGACATGTTAGTTTGATGTTTGGGGTGGTTAAGTAACAAATCATAATGATGACTTCATTGACTTTTTATGAACAAAATTATGGCGCAGCAATTACTGCACAGAACAATGTTAATTGATACATATGTTTTCAGTTGCTGGGTGCGTGATGTTAACCATCCATGAATAAACATTAAGAACAGTCCTAAAAAAATTTAAAGGGGGTTCAAACCAAAAATATGCCCTCCCCCCGGCTATATGCTGTCGCTTGAGCTACTATAGTGAGATTGTAATGAATAATTCTTGGAATTAATATCATATCAGCTCTTTTGCATTATTACTCTTTAAAGCTAAGTTTGTGTAATCGTGAAGGCCTTTATGGTTTCGTCCACAGTAGAAGTACTCAGAACAGCAAGATTCTTCTATAAATATTGCACTTTGTGACCTTTACTGAAAACAAAATAGTAAAAATACAAACTTTTGCTTTTTTATTTCTCTTTTTCTTTCTTCTTTAGGAGCTGGAAAACCTACAAAAACTTATCTGGCTATAGAAAATATTATTGTTTTTTCAAGGTCTCTACACAAGGAAAGAAGAAAAATAAGCCTACACTGAAAAGCCTTCATTGTAACCATCTGGTAACTAGGAAGCCATTCAACTGTAAACAGGCAGAAAGTTCTCCAATCTGTCTATATAAAAGAGCTCTGTAAAAGCACATGTAGAGTGAGGAGGAGGCGTGTGTGTGCGGCATGCCTCCCTACAGAGGTACTGCAGCCCATTTGCTTTTTGACAGGAGGCGCTTGCTTTGGAAAGCTGCACTTCTCTCTAAATTCAGCTCTGGGAAACAAGCTATGCTCCTTCACTTAGCAAAGACTACTTTTTTTGTGTGTGTGTGTTTTTCGTATAGTATCTTTAGGCTCCATATGGCATCTTCAGTTAGGGATGATACTCACTTAGAAAATGTTCATTGTGAAAAAAGTGCTTGGATTAACAGTGTTCATTTGAGTGCTTAGCTGTTTGATTATCTCATATCTCATCAGCTGTAACAAAATTACTTTTTGATGAAGCAGAGTTTTTACATTACAAATAAAGGATGAAAATTAACTCTGTGATGAAATTTAAATTGTTGGAACTTCAAACTGAGTTGAAATAAACAGAACTGATAGGAGCTAAACAGGAAACAGATGAACTAGTGTTCAAGTGAGTGAGAGAGTCAGAAAGTCCATACTGGATTGGGATCTGGATTAGTAGTGGTGGCTCCTGGCTTGGTGAAGGAAACGGATTTTACAAACGGCACACACAGCACCAAGAAGTTCTGGCCACCCAATTCTAGTTAGTTAAATTAAGTAAGAAACACATAACAAAAAATAGTTTTAATCACATTGTCATAATATCAATGTTTTGCAAATTTGATGGAAAGGTATTTTTCAATCAATCTTTTACACAAACCAAACTAAAAATGTATGCCGGATTTACAAAAGTTTCAGAAACTTTAATTTTCTTCATACTCGCATGTGTAAGCTGATCACCCGTAAAGTGCAAACTGAAACAGCTCATTTGCATTTGGAGACACCCACTAAACTCCATAAAAGGTAAAGCTCAGAGAGGGCTGGAAACATGACATTATTAGTATTACTACTACTAAACGGTGAAAGAAAGGGCAGAAAGTTAATTTGACTCATTCCTATGCCAATAAAAAAATAGTTAGCAGTGTAACAGCACCTGAAAAGGTCAAAATCAAATTACAGAAAAAAGGTGAATTAGGTGTGAACTAAGTGAGGTGACAAGAAAATGATGTGATATGAAAATGGAGGAGAAAAAAGATCTACACTGTACCTAGATGATCATGCACACCAAGCACGTCACACAGGGAAACTCGGCTGATCTGAAGTGTTGCATAGCATTAAAAGAAGATGCTGTGGCAAACAGAACCAGACTGGCAGCTTTCATCCTCTGAGAAAAAAATCATACCAGTCTTTAAACATCCTTTCCCTCTTAAGTATGGCGTGCACTAAATCTTCCCTCAGCTGAGGCATTTGTTTACGGCTTACAATATGTGCAGAAAGATAGGCCCGTCCTCCATTTATATGGTGGCATTTCTTTTGTTGTAACTGAATGATTAGTTTCATTTGTCTTAATTTATGGGTTTGTGTTGGCTTGCTTTCTTTATGTTTCATACTGTATTTTTAAAAATGAATACCAATAATATAAATGACTGGATTTCACAAAATGTTCTCAATGGTATTCTTAGTCCCTGACCTAGCGAATTAGCCTGAGAATGGATTTCTGATAGAGACTCCAAAGCAGTTCTGTAAGTTGCTCTGGATAAGGGTGTCTGCTAAATGCTGTAAATGTAAAGATAAGCTATTTAAACTAGATAGTGTAATCGATAAATAAAAGTGCAGTAATCCATGCAAAATTCTCTGATTTGATGTTAATCATTCAAGGTTTACATTAATTAGTCTTCTTATGCATAAATTTACATACACTCAGGAGCACGGGTAGGATACAAACTTTTTTTTTTCAAAAATTATGGGATTTTCATGAATACCAAATTTTTTGTGTAAATGGTCCTACAAACTATTTACAAATAAATCAGTGCGTCTCCAGCTTGATAAATTGTTGGTACCCATGAAAGAAGCAGGGCTATAACATATTTCCTAAATACCAATTTAACACTTGCACGTAACCAGTCACCAAAGAACTCAGAACACCTCAAAACACAGTTCTAGTTTTCTTGCACAGGATAAAGTGCTTCTTCCAACTGATGACAACTACTCTATCTGCTTCTATAACTTATATGTCAGCTGAACAACAATGGAGTTGCATGGAAACTGTCGTACTCTCCTACTTAAGTTTACAGACACTCAGAGGGTTGATAACCGTGGCTAGAGTCACTGTACCCAACAGTAGTTTGTCTATCATTTCTGATTCATGAGTGAGAACAGTCTTGTGTAAATTTCGTACCACATGGTTATGGTATCATCAGGAATTTGTCACTTACAGACTGTGAGTTTTGTGTGGATGTTTTGGGTAATTGAAGACCTGATTATCTGCAGGGTTTAAATAGTGCAAGCTAGTAGTCTTTCCAGCAAAGATTTGCAGTAAGCTAAGAGATGATGAAACCTGGACAAAATTTACATATTCCCTGGGGCAGACATACTCAAATTTTTCCCTTATCAGGCCCACCTCTGAGTTTTCTAATAATCAATACATCTTTCAAGCACCACGAGCAGGGCCAAAAACATTACTAGTCTGAAACAGGGGAAGGGTGGTGCTTCCAGAGAATGGCCATTAATATTGGATAGTTCATACCTGCTCAAATGTCAATTGGGTCATTTATTATAAAAAAGACAGCTCTTTTTGGTGTATTTTGGAGTACATTCCAGCATACTCCAATGTTAAAATGTGGAGCTCCTACACAAAATGTGTAAAGATTGACAGGTTTGATACAGTCTTTCCTTTTTTGTATTTTTTATCTCACCTTTCACCAAAACCCCGCTGAAATTCTGCCCCACAGTTTGTTGCCTAGGGCACAAATCTCTGCCCTAGGGTATGGTCTGAAGTTTCTGATGCTAAAGAGGGCAAATGCAAGCTTGTGAGTTTGCCATGATGTAGCCAAGCCATCATTTGGACTGAGAGACTTGCCAGAATGACAAGAAGCTCTGCCATTCTAGCAAGTTATCTGTAAGGCAAGCTTAAATTACAGTAAGAAGATAAGACGCTACATGGAAGGGTATCTTCTCAAATTACTGAGTGGTCTTTCAGAGAGGTAAAACTGGAACCATCATCTAAGAATCAGATGATTCATGACCAAACCTGCATGTAGATCCATCAGTGTAAGAAGTAATGGCTTGTTGACAGATCACAAGGTATTCACAACAGTCAACACAGTGGTCTTGGAAGCTTAGCTGCTTGCAAAGTGGATTGGTTGTGATTCAGTAGGACTGGATGTTTCTTGTTGAAGATTCAAGTGTTGATGTGGTTAAATAGTGGAGTGAGTGTGAGGAAGATGGGTATGAAAGGAGGTTTCCAGGAGTGGTAATGGATCAGCAGGTGAAGAGGGGTTTCAGTTTGAGTATATATTTACATTTGCCTGATGCTTTTATCCAAAGTGACTTACAGATGAGACTGAGGGCAGCTGAGAGTTAATGGTCTTACTCGTGGACCCAAACTTGTCAGCTTGCCGGTGCTGGGATTTGAATTTGAACTCACAATCAGTAGCCCAAAGCCTTAACCACTGAGCCATCACTTCTGCAGTGAATGACTACCACTTTATCTTTGAAGATGGTGCCACAGTCTTTTACAGCCAGAAGTGTGGATGGTGGTGGTGAAGGAGGATTGGAAGTAAAGGAAAATGTGCTTGTGGTTGTAGTGTTATTAATCTTGTCCTGATAATAGCTGGCTATTTGTTCAAACTGGTGGGGTCTTTTAATCTGTGCTTTTTCCTCTCAGAGGCCCTGAGTGGACAGAAGAGCGAAGACAGACACTATCAAGGCAAGTGGCTAATGCAGAGCAAAGGGTATCTGCAGATTTATTTACTTTAAGGCATTGGCAGAGAAAATCAGGAAGGTAGAAGTGGAAGAGGGAGTAGAGGTTAAGACAGATTGAAATAAAAAGAAGATGGTTGTAGGGAACGATGGCAAAAAAGATAATAAAATGAATGGAGAAAGTAATGGCAGCATCGTGGCACCATGGGTAGTATTACCTCCTCACAGTTCCAAAGCTTCAATTGGACCAGGGTTTGATTCTGAGTTTGATCCTGAGTTCAGGTTACTGTCTACATGGAGTTCTCCAGTCTCCTGCCCAAAACGTGCAAGTAGATGGACCGTCTACTCTACAACATTACCACAAGTGTGATTGTGCATGCTGCACTGTGATGGACTGGTGTCCGGGAGGGTGTATTCTCACCTCGCTTCTGGTATTGCCAGGATAGGCTCTGGATCTACTGTGATCCTGAGCAGGATAAAAAATGTGATCTGTAGTGAATAGAGTAGTTTGTTTTAGTCTTGATTTCTTATAATCTAACCTATCTATACATATGTTATGAGGTCTTAAAGGTGTGTCTGCAATTCCAGGCTGACATTCTTAATTATAGAGTCCAGGTTTTATAGTTCACAGGCTACTAGCTAATTGTATTTTCAGTCTTTTCTGGTTTTGACCATGGTCTATGTTGCAAAAGAATTTGGATTTGCTTTTACTGAGTATCCCCCATTTTTACAATTGGCTGTCACTTGTTTGTCACGTAATGCATGGGTATAAAGCAATTACAGCAATTATGCAGCCATCATTTTGAAAAGCAGCAAAATAATATCAACTGAACAGCATGTATGTTGAACTTTTTTTTTTTTTTTTTGGTAAGATGTGTTCTGTGTTCTCTGGAGCAGATTATGTGGAGGCCATTGTGGACTGAGAAGATTCCCCTTCCTGTGGCTGTATTCTAGCCAATCCAAGGGGAAACCTTTAACACTGTGCAACCATGCCCTTGTTGTGAACACTCTTGTACACAACATGAACATATGCTTCCTGCAAAGTGCTGTTAGTTCCATTATGGCTAAGTTTAAGCACAATGTAGTGTGTGGCAGAACTCTCCTGGTATAAATGTCTTTTTCACATCTATTCACATCATTAGTCCATAAGAAGCAATCACTCCAAATGCTTTTGATTGTGACTTCTTAGAAGCATCTGAGTGCATTTTAGTTAGCAGGCACTTAAATGTGTCGTTTCATGTTATGTACAACCTGTCGGCTGTGAGGAAGCAGAAGTTGCTATTTAGACAGGCTAATTAGACATACCCGCAGATGTCATACTTCCTGCTCTCTTTTCATGCTGAGAGAGAAAAAACTCGCAGCCCAGGCAAGTACGTTATTCTTGCAGGAAGCCATTGCCACACACATCAACCTTTCCTCATTAGAGTTCACTTAGAGTGAGTCACATAGCCATTTCAGTCTCTTAAATAGACTATTCTGAAAGGGGGAAAAAAAATCACAAATTTGACTAACAGTACTCCAAAGGCTTATCAGGGCACATTTTTTTCTGAGTACTTAGTTTTTGCGTGGGCACATGGAGGTTGGTGGATGTCTTGGTGGATGAGGAAAGTTTTACATTTTCACTTCGCTTGACAAAGGTACATTCAAATCCAAATTAATGAGTAAAGGGTCTGTACTTTCTTTGTATGAGTCAGTCAACTAGTGATTATGTAAGTGATGTGAGAGGCAAAAGTTTTAAAATGATTTGGTCTCAATTGCTTTGAACTTTTTGAAATTTGTTAACCTTAAGACGACAGTACAAATCTAGACTGCCTACATGCATTAGCAAATGTTCGGCATACCATATGATAGATGTGACTTGGCTGTATATTATGGCTTACTTGGAAGGTATTTACTGTGCATATTACAGTATTTCCTTGGTATTTGCATTGTGCGGTGTTAATAGAAAAATGTAACTTATATACAGTTGAGCTCAAAAGTTTACATCCCCCTTTCAGAATCTGCAAAATGTTTATTATTTTACCAAAATAAGAGGGATCATACAAAATGCATGTTATTGTTTATTTAGTGCTGACCTGAATAAGATATTTCACATAAAAGATGTTTACATATAGTCCACAAGAGAAAATAATAGTTGAATTTATAAAAATGACCCC